>OU343037.1:6563627-7763627 GCA_910593735.2 Ectemnius lituratus
GGACAGAACAGCTTTATGGATGTTATATTTTATTTTTGGGGGTAGTTTTTTACGAGTTTTATAAGGTAGTTTTTATTCACTGTTTTTATCGTGATTTTGAAAATGTGATTTTGATGTAGATATGATTTGTATTGTGTTAGATGGTAGTTATATGTAACAATCGGTATTGACGATAATTTAAATGATGTCGGACTAATTAAAGCTTTATTGATTTATTGAGATATAAATATTTAGAATTTCACGGAATAATGCGCATTGAGAGATTCAATAAGAGGTTCAATAATATCAGGACGAATAAACGTGTTTTAATTTTTAATTAAAACGATCCCAATTATGAAATTAAATAAACCGATCTTGGTTGGAAGAGAGAAATGTTCCCCGCTTCGCTTGTAACGCTCTATTAATTAGTCGGCGTAATTATTCCTGATTTCTATTTGCAATTTTCGCCGGCCTTATTGGAAAAGTGGGTCACTTAAATATAGTTAGGATGGAATTGCCGCATTTAACAGAAAAAATTAAGTTTTTGACGAAAACAAGAAAAAAGTACGACTCCCCGTATGTTGCTGATAAATAAGAATTTAACGACGTAACCGATATAAACTAATTAGTCATTCAGCCCATTTTGCATCTTTCTATAAAAGATGGATGTTTTTTAAAAATAAAACAGCATACAACTAATAACGCGAATTTCAAAACAAGAAAAAAGTTAAATTCTTTATGCTACGATACCCATTTCTAACAATTCAACAGTTCACAAGTACAATAATAATTATTTCTCCAATTATTCTGCAAACCATAGGAATGAAGTTTATAATGAAACTGCATATAATTAAAAGAGCAAATTTCTGTCGCGGTAAGGCGGAGAAAAAATACAGGGAAATTAGCAGAAGTTCTCCGACGAAGTCCAGGGAGAAGGGGAGGATGAAAAAAAAAAGTGCTCCTGTTAAACTCCTTAACAAGAGGGGAAAAATCCTGCGGTCGTGGCGGACACAAAGTAAATGAAACGGAGACAGTGTGTGCATTGCACTGACACACACAATTACCTTATCGGGAGCGCGGCAGTCCATTATGACATAATGAGAAGTACGTGTCGACATTCGAGTGACCGCGGGCAATCAGAAGTGCATGTGTGGGTCCGGCGGCGGTAGCAGCGACGGACATATCACATCCGGACAATTGGAAGTCGTCATCGGCAGAGGTTGTTTTTAATTAAAAGCTGGTCACTCAGCGCGAGAAAGGTCTCATTCTCGGGCTCGCTCGCGCTTCACAGCAATTAGATTTCTTGATAACACAGCGAACACCAGGCGTGTCCCCAGGACACACGTGCGTGTGACATGCATTTCGAGCGGATTTAATTAAAGCCCGTCGCGCGGCCTTTTCTTTAATTACACTCAGAATTACACACGCGCTTCCTACGCCAGTGTGTCATATGTGGTGGGATCTGTCACGGTGAGCACGTACACCCCGCAGCTCGTTCATATGTGTTTAGATGCCGGCGTTAAAGAGGGCCGGAATGCCTAATTTATGGGGACAAATTGCTGGACATATAGTGGATTCTGGTTAGCCCGCCGAATTCATGCCGAATATAGCGTAATCAATGACACGTTGTTTCCACCAAACACAACATTCGATGTTTTCAATTTCACCGGTTGATCCACATTCTTTGGAGTCTTGCGAACAAATACGAATTCTGCCACGCAAATTAGAGGAACATAAAATTTACTCTAATAATAAAATTCACCAATACTTATATACAGTAATTAAAACACCAATGAATACTTTCAATAAGATATCGTTTGACGATATCCATTTTTTAATTTGAGATTTTAACATTTGTAAACGTCAATTGCTAGATTAAGAACAAGTCGATACTTTATTAAACTCCAGCTTGAAAATCTGATAATATAGACAAGAAATAATCCTAAATCCAAAAATTACTTATGACCCTACAATTCATCAATTACTATACTCTCGTACTAAACTTCTCGGCCACCCTGTATATTCAGTAGAATCATATGCAAATTGGACACAGGTATAAGCGATCTCCACATGTACCTATAAATTGCATGCCCCGCACTGTGTTAACTGCCTGCTGCTCCAAAAAAAGACTCACCTAATACGAATAATTCTCTCTCTCTCTCTCTCTCTCTCTCTCTCTCTCTCTCTCTCTCTCTCTCTCTCTGCCATTCCTTTTGCCAACTGAAACCAGCAACGGAGACTTTTTTCAACCGCAGACCCTTTTAAAATCGATGCGCCCGCAATTGAGATCACAGAATTCGTCTTTATTTCCAATACGTTTCCCAAAGAGAGCCGAGTTACTTAATGGAAGGGAGAAGAGCGAGAATTTAAGTCGTTTTCATGGGACTTTTACTTGGGAAAGTCGTGCTCTGTCCCCAAAGGGATCAGGCAAAATCAGCTTACAACTTCGCCGGACTTATTGTACCAAGGTGCACTGGTCGGATGAGAGAGGAGGTTGGGGGTGCGCCTACTTTGAAAAGCCGTGGCGAAGGAGCGCGGCAAATAATTGATCGACTCTTCAATGCTTCAACGATTAGTCCGCAAGGCGGCGGCGCGCAAAACCGCGGAAATCCTGGAGAGGTAATGGATCGCATTACCAATTCAAACGAGGCCAGCAACCGTTCATTTTTCAAGACTGTCATTATACTAACGACACTGTCAGCCTCTCCCATATAAGGCGGTGTGCGGAACGCTGAATCTCCGATGCCAATAAAACGGCGGCAACTAGTCGCTATCGAAAAAGCGGCCGGGTTACTTCTTGTACAGGCTGTAAACCTTCCAGTCCCATTAATTTCAACAGCCGAGTCTTGAGTTGGAGAGAAGTACGTCTGTTAAAGGCTTTTTCAATTCATCCATACGATAGCTAAACTTTGGAACTCCTTTTTTCCTGCGAGTCGACATCAATTTTATTCACAGGTAATCCTTTATCGAATGTCATCGCGAGAATTATTACAATACTATTTTTCATATAATTAGTAAAAAGAATTATTTAAATTAGTTTATATGAATCGAATCTTTTTTGAGATATAACGCGTTTCAAATAAAACGAAAGAATCACAAGTGCAAAGTGTTAATTCCAACCGACTAATAATTAGAGAAAAGTGCATCTGTAATTTAAAGTGGATTCTACTCATATATGTATGTATAAAAGAAGTGTAAGAGTTGAACTACCTTAGCCAATAAGGCTAAGCTTATACTGCAGATTTTCCATCGACTGATAGCTTAGTCGATTAAAGCAGCGACCTTCCCCAACTCGTTACTAAACAGCAGGCGAGCGTGCTTTTGCCGAGTCGATGAACACTTGACAAGTATGCGCACTCCCTTGGAAGCTCGTCTACTTTACGTAAGCAACTAAACTCTTGCGCGACGAAGAAACTTGTAGTATGGGCGGATTCTAAACACCAGCGTTGTCACACAAAAACCTTTGCAAGTTAACAGTACAATCGCATGTTGGAGAGGAAAAGCAATGAACACAAAATGCGAGTATCGACATTAATAGCTAAATATGGAATAAATGAGATTACAACGACTTTATGTTCCATAAAAAGAAGTCCAAACATAATATGTATTTTAAAATAATAGTTTAGAACACACGATTGAAATTGATTCGAGTACTTTTGTCTCGCAAACTCTATTTCTATCTTTTGAAACTATAATTACAACAATCATCGCTCTATTTTCGACTATAAACAATCTATTAAAGAAACAATCATACGAATAATAAAAACATACCACAGACATAGTTCCAAATTTTCATGAAAGACGAAGAACCAACAAAATTAAGGATCATCTGTAGTGGTATTGTTGTTATGTAATGACTGACAAGTGTAGCGGACTATTATTAGTACGCTCGGGTAACTGGATCAGTGTGCGACAGATGCGAGGCACGTATAATGCACCTGTACAACGCTAATCCTGATGTAAACAGGTTCCGTGCTTCCTTCATGAACATGCCACAATTGTCTCCAGTGCATTACAGCCGGGCGCGATGGCATCAGTCCCATTGACAATAGACCGGTAAATGGTTAGCTCTTATACGCAGAAGACAATGTGTGTGTAATACAGTGACGACGGGAGCGGAGCGTGTACAGTTAAGTGGAGCAGCAGTGACACAGGGCGGACGTATCAGTAGAACGACAGTAAAATTGGTCGGACGCGCCGTCGCCGGAACCTAAAGCTGTATCCTCACTCGAGGAATACCGAGGATCTTTTTGTTTCACATTGTTTCTGAATACTCTGACAGTATTCGGATTGGAATTTTGTCTGTGCTAACATCGACATATCTCCAACAAGCTATACCTTTTGTTACTAACGACAGAGGCATTAAAGAGCGTTATGAATTTGGTAGTAATAGGAAAGTTTTTGAAAGATGGAATATGAGTATAAAGTTCCTCATTTTTGCTTCCGAAGACTCTTATACTTAAATCTAAAATTTAATGCTTCGAACTAAAAACAAAATTTTTATGACGATTTAATGAAATACATACAATGACAGTGAATAAATATTCAGACAGACGTATGTTTCAGGAGGAAACAGTAACCCCATAAACTGGATAACAGGAGACAAAGTTAAAAACTGTATTAAATAATGCTTTCCTTGTTTCCATTTCGTTACAATGCACGTTAAGCATACTATTTATCGATATAGTTTTGCGATGCAAATGTTGACCGCAACATAAAAAGCAATGCACATGAAATAAATAAATCCAGGAATTCCAATATCTGTTTGAATTCAGTAAAAAAATACAATTAATTAATGCTATTACAAACAAACGTGGAGGACAATAATTCATCAAACACGAGGATGTCCGCCTATTAACACGAGTCAGTGTGCATTCCACAGGTTTACCATTAAATCGTATCGAGCGCACAATGATTGAGTTCGCAACAGCGGTAAGCAGGGTAAAAAGAGGGATACGCCAAGGTGCAAAAAACTTGGGAACCATTAGCGACCAGGTGACATGTTGGGTATCAGGAAGGTCATAAAAATCGTGTGTGTGGTTGTGAGATAACCTTGCCATTTATAACGCCCGGGAGCTGAAACACTTAAAGAGCCGCGACGGGCAGCGCGTGCCGTAAATTTCGATTTACAACTGGTAGTCATGTGAACAAGTAGATTTTATGATAGGCTGTTGCGGCACTCAGTTTCTTCGGCTTTTTACAGCGGTCGTTATCACCCGCTGGATCGTCGTTAAATTATGGTCTAATGGGTGCTCAAATCGGGCGGGAATAGCCGGAGTAGCTAAAACTTACTTGCAACCCTCCGAGATTTAGTTATCAAACAACTGGGGGAGGAAAGGAAGGGGAAATCTCCTAACGAAAACACTGTTTTAACGAGTGCTGATATTGTTGAAACAGTGGTAGTATATAAGTTATACAGACTCTAACAATGAACTGCAATCAAGTGATTATATCATAGTATATTAACATATTGTTAACGATGTACTGTGAAATGGGTGTTGGTACAATTCACGTATATTCTTGGAAAATGCGTGCAAAAGCAACGACTTAAGTTTGCTATCAACAATGTATTAACTCTTAAATTACTACGGTCGTTTTGAAGATAAGACTTTTTTGTATAGAAAATTGGTTGGAAAATGTTTAATATATGAACACCGAACCCCCAGTATTCAAACGTTTGATTAATGCATATTAAAAATATTTACTTTTATTATTTGTGCTAATATAGATATATCAGTGTTTTTCATAATTACTAATAACTAATTAACTAAAGACCTAACAATAATAACTATCGGGAATAAAAGCTACTTCGAATGCAACACGTTGATTATTAAAGCCCATATCACAATATCAATCTGTAACTCATACGTCAATTAAAAGCTGCCGAATGTAGCGGATAATCTTTACATGTGCAATTTACAGTAAAAATTGGAATTTTACTTTTCACAATCATTCCAATATTCATGCATGCCTGCACATGTTGTTCGCTGCTCTCAGTTGAAATACTCGCATTCATTGTCCCGGAAGTAACTTAACAAATGGTAAGTGATGGGTATCATCCGAAATATCGCTGCCGGCACAGAGTATGCAATTGCTCCAATTACTAGGACATCATACAGATGTGCTGCAAGCTGTTGTGTCAATAAGCTCAACACGTTTAATTGAGATCATACCACCCAATACGCCATCGGTGCTATTGCGCGGCTATAACGAAAGCCGTGGATAGCTGGCGGAGAGAACGAGTGGGAGAGAAAGTGAGAGAAACAAGAGAAGTCGATAAAAAAAAAGCCGAAAAAAATTGGATCGGCGTTATGGTATAATCACGTGAAACGACCACCGGCTCAGCTAGATTTATTCATCCTCGTTCCAATCACAATAATTGCATAAGGTCATCCAATCCCAAACTGCATTGCTCCTGTAATCTCACAGTCAATAACGCACGTGTGTAATTCGTACAAACAGTATCACGATTCGGATTATTATGCAATTTCATAATGAGTTATTAGAGCGATAATTAATTATATGTAAATAATAACATCCTGTTTGAGAATGATTTGGGACAAGTGTCCGACCATATTTTGAAATAAATGTAGTAATCCTTCGGATGACATATAAATTGCACCGGTATAAAATCTAGTGACAAAATATATTCTTTCTTTCAGGAGCGATAATTACGCCGAAACTTTCCCGTTTAATTTATAACACTTATAACATTTATAACATTTTCCCTAAATCACACTTTTCTATTTAAAAATGTCAGAAAGGTGTCACTTTGGAAATCCACCTCTATAAATTTACATGTACGTACAAATACTCATCTATTTTCCACAGATGAAAACAGTATTATCAGGCCAATTAGCCACAAGCGACACTTACATCCCCAATCGACACTGGTCAGAGGCATGGGGAGAAAAGTGGAGGGTCCAGCGGTTACGGAACAATAGCCAAGCGGAATTATTCAAGCACGTCGTTCTGATTAGGAGAGCGAGAGAGGGAGAGCAGAGTGGACATTTCCATGGCGCGTGATTAAGGAAGTTGGCCCCAGTGGGAGAGGCTGTCTCTTGGCGGGCAAGCTTCACCCGACGCGCTGTCCGCTGAATTCAGGTTAGGATAGCGCCACGACGCTCGGGCGTGAACACAGCGTCGTCGTCGCGCGCGCGTCGAGGGAACATGAATTTGTACAAACAAAGAGACGTGGCGAGAGAGGAGAGCGAAGAGAGAGAAGAGAGAGAGAGAGAGAGAGAGAGAGGGGGGGGGCGAGTGTGAGTGGATGAAGGAAATGTGCACGGCGGATAGTGGCAGTGGGGAAGCATTGCAAAACGTGTGTACCTTGGCAGAGCGTGGCTGACATAAGGGCTTGCCAAATTAAACAAGAGCCTAAGGGCCGGATGCGAGCGCGAGCGCCCTTCCTCACCGGTGCTAATTTGCGAACTGCTGTAATTCAGACCTCTTCCTATTCAATTCAACTTGCCACCATTGCCACCGTTAAGCAAGAATTACCTTACTGCCTTTCCGGAATCCTGCGCAACCTCCAGGATAGAGGAACAGTGAGAGAAACGTGTCGCAAAATTGCTTACGTTCGCTAATCAACTGCTATTTAATCTGGAGCAACAACGCCGCAGAGATTGATTTTCATTCAGACGAATAATTCAATTGCTTATCCGTTGATGATATAAATTATATATTGTTATGTGTCTCTCGAGCACTCCTCTTTACCATTGATAATTTGTAAAATACTGTAATTCAGATCTGTTCCTATTGAATTCAACTTGCCACCATCGCCACCGTTAAACAAGAATTACCTTTCTGCTTTTCCGGAATTCTTCGCAAGCTCCATCAAAAGGAAGAGCGAGAAAAACGTGTGGCAAAATCGCTAACGTTCACCAGTCAACTACTATTTAATCTGGAGCAAGAACGTCGGAGAGATTGATTTTCATTGAGACGAATAATTCAATTGCTTACCAGTAATTCAGGCACCTTCCTATTCAATTAAACTTGCCATCACTGCCATGATTAAAATATATATTTTCCAATAGTGAATTTCTGGAGTAGTTTTAATATTAAATTGACCATTATAACTCTATCGGAAAAATATAACATTTATTTCATAACCGATCATCGCATAAATTACTGATAGATTTAGTGTTAAGCAAGAATTACCTAACCGGCTCCCAGCATTCTCTGCGCGCCTCTTGAAGAGGAAGAGTGGCAGTGAACTACTATCTGGAGCAACAACGCAGAAGTGATTGATTTCCGTTGAATCGAATAATCGAATTGCTTATCCGTCGATGCTCGATATCCATCTGACGCGATCGACTCGTCGAAGAATATCTGTTCACGATTCTGGAGCGTCTGCTTCATGTCACTGCGGTCAATCGAGATCCATCGAGGCGAACTTCGCTTTCCAAGAGGAAATAATCGGCCTGGCGCCAGTTTCCAGAGACCAATGGACCACATAGGGATGCTGCACGCTTTTGGATCGCAGGAATAGTGCGGCTCCCTTTATCTCCTGAAGCACCAGCACCGGTACTATTGGGAGTACCTCTAATTACTTGATATTTTAGACAGGAGCGAACAGCAAACGCGGATTATATACGCGCATCAAATTTCCCTGCTCGACGATTCGTCTCTCACGCGATACAATGCTCGCCGATACTGTTATTACTGAAATCCGCCCGATTGCAGAGTACACGAATCCCATACGATGAATAATTGGAGTTAATACTCACCCTCTACTCAAAATGCTTTTCAAAAGTCCACCAATCTCGAATTGAAATAATTAATATCTGTTGGTACCTTCGGTTAATGCTTGTCAGAATTTCTCGGTGCATTTCACGCCAGCGATGTAATATAAAATTAGCTCGGCTGATGTTTCAAATTTGAAGAAATTAAATTATGATTGATATCGGCTGTAAGAGTGTTTTGGAATTTTTTCATACTGTATTTCGAAGTCATATCAGTATTATATAATTCTAAATATAATGCAATATATAAGTCAATTAAGGAGAAAACAACTATTTTGAAACTCGAGTTAATCAAATCATAATAGTTTCAATACGAACTACGTATCTTCCTATGATGAGGTATGAAATTGATCGCAAAAATCAATCAATAGGATAACCAAATTAAATAACACGCAGGGGGTTCAGTTAATCCATTATTTAATGCAACTCAACTCTATCGCAATGGACATAATAATGCATCTAAATAACATGCAATACGTGCACAAAACTAGTCGAAATTCGAGCTTCGAAATCTCTATGGCTTTGATTTCAAACTTCGAATGAGCACTGCTAATGTGAATGTAATTAAGCACTCGTATCCTCTAATTTCGCACTACGAACATTTTCAACATTTTCATTTTCTGCATTACGAAAACCAGCAAGTTGAATAGGAACTCGTTGCTACTCATAATCGCAGAGTCCAAGCCGCGGTGGAAATGCGTGGACGGAAAACGTGACTTTCCAAAGCATATACGTCGGAGCAAAAGGAAAGTCGGATGCTGGGTCGAATGAGCATCACAAGTACATATACGCATACAGGGTGACGCATTTGCATTGCAATCAGTAAGAATTTTCATGCAGTATTAATTTTACGAAATAAATCAGTTTTATCGTATTTATTGGTATCTGTTAGTTGTATTATTGTTTGCACAAATTACTAGATGATAGTCTGAACATTTTTAATAACATTAACATGTTATGCGATAATAACGATATTGATACCAAGGTAATCGATTGCGTGAAAATTAATTCTCCATTATAAATCCGTTTTATAGCATTTGTCACTACCTATTGATTGTATTATTATTTGCAGAGACAGTTAAATGATCATTGATAATGCCCATATTTTGAATATTTGTGATATATTTAATAGCGATATCGTTGATGACAAGGCAAACACATCGCCAGAAGATTCACATATCTGTGCTAGAATCAATACTATTAATTTTCCAAAATAACACAAATTTACCGTGCAAACAGCTGCTTATTAGTAGTACTAACATTTCAAAAACCTGCTAAATGATCATTGATGCTCGTCACATTTTCAATATTAGTAATACGATATTATCCCATATTAAATTTCATTCCAGGGAAAACGCATCACCCTGACTAAGTGTTAGAATCACCACCATTAATTTTTCCCCCCAAAAAAACATTTTATCGTGCTTACAGCTGCCACCCGGTACATACATATGTGGAGAACCGGTGCAGGTAGGAGAGTGGCGACATAGCCGGTACGTAACGACGCGCTTCATCAAAAGTTACTGCCAGTAAGAAGATTACTGGCCGACGAATTACCGAAAGGCGATAGAGAGTGGGGGAGGCGCGTTTCGCCGTCCGCTCGAGCGTGGACATCAGCCGCAAGCATGAAATGCACAATTTCCGCTCTTCCGGTGCACGTAGCTTATCTTTCGTCTGCAGTGGCACGTGACTTTCGACGGTAAGTGCGATCCTACCCTGTGAACATCAGCCACCGAACTACCCCTCTCTGCCTACTTTGCCGTGTAACCGAGAGTGGAATGGGAGAGAGCAACTTAGGAAGGAAGTGCTCCTACCTATGTATATGCTGGTATTCGTATAAATTTATATTGTACCTACTCATACACTTTTGATCCGTCAGCCATAAGAATCCCCGACAAAAGTTCTGCTTCAACTCTATGTGCCTTCAAGTTGCCTTCGGTCGAAATTCAGGATGCAATTTTATATGGATTTTATTTATGCGTCATTTATCAGCAAGTTATTTAAAAGGGGGTTTATTTTCTCTGTTATCGGATTCTGGATTGTTACCATTGTTAATTAACGAAAAACAATTTGGAAAATAATGAAGAATGTATCCCTTTTGTGGAGAAACTTTCCTCAGTTCAAATGTTTATAATAATGAACGATTCTTTTAATTACTCACTCTTGGATTAAGGTGATGGTGAAGATGTTCACTATGAAGATATTTATGACAGCACAATTGATGAGCTTACCCTGTAACATAGAAAAATGTTTGTCTATAAGACTTCACATCATGAAATCTAGATAAAAGATTTATTCACTTATCAAGGATTATTCAAACCTTCTGGAATAAAGTTATTGAAACCACAAGATTCCTTTGAAATTTCTTACCAAAGGGAATGTGTCATTAATCCTACATATGAACAATTTGTGAAGACTTTTATCGCAGACTTTTCATTCTCACAAAACTACCTCACACACTTTTAGCAGACTCCGAGGCAGACTCCAGTAGAACGCGCCCGAAGCGAAAGTTTACTAGAACGGAACAAATTAATATCGTTCGCTATTACGAATCCCAGCACACCTGACAGGAAAAAGCTCGCTGCAGAAACACAAGTCAAAAACGACTTAGAGAGAATTTTGCGTAATCGATTTTTCAGAAGTGGTACCTGGCTCGCCAAGGCCGCGGTATAACATGGGATTTAAATTCGTAGCTGGTGCGGAAACTCGCGGAGGTGCTCCAGTTTAGTGGCCTTCGCCCAAAAAAAGAGAAAAAAAAGAGGAACCCAGGTAATCGCGGGAAGAGTCGTACTCGACATTCGAAAATTTCGCCCTCCATTCGCCTAATTTCCCGAGCTCGTATTTTTCGGCTAGCAGCGCTGACTGGGCGCGCGCGCGAGCGCTTGAAAGCAAGGAGCAGAAATAATCCCAAAGAAATCTCGACGTTTGCAAGTGAAATCACGAGAAATCTCGGGTGCCGTTGCCGAACTTTTGTGCGCGGCACACTGTGTATAGCTTGACGACGTCGAGGGCGAAGAGAGGACAGGGCAGCCAGCCTGCTGAAATTACAGAACTCTTTTTTTGCTAAGCCCACTCCGAGAGCAGTCGCTCGAAATTGCATGGCCAGGTCAGCCTGGAAACCACTGTTACACATAGTATCACATCGTGTACCAGTGGGAACCTCGCCCAACCTAACCCTGCTCAAGTAAGAACCATAAAAATCAAAGCTGCCTTGGGAACATCGGGCTATAAAATTCGTAGAAACAGAGTTAACTATAATTGCGAATTCTGTTACTTCGTATCTTTAATGGTCGACTTACACACAAACGCGACGCATCAACACAGTGTCAGGGCAAATAGTAAATAGTGTTCTATTATTTTTATATATGTACACGTATTTACACATGTACGTGACATGAGTATGTATTGACCTCCAACAGCACGGTCCAAATATCTATTTTTAACTTCTCAGCAATAATTTTTGACAGTATTATACATGTGAATAATTACTTCATTACATCGGCAAGAAAAGTGAGTAAAGAAGTATTAAGTCGACTGATGTTTGTCTATAAATACAGTAAATGCTAACACTTATTCCATGTATTGTACAAAGTTAAAAAGTTGTAAATTTACATTTACTCGCTCGAATTTCTACGCCAATGTATAAATGCATTTATAACTCCTTAAATATTCATGTCGTACGAAACACGAACCAGTTGCGTGTCACGCATCCCGAAACTGCAGCTGTCGAGGTACTGTCAATCCGAGAGACTCCTAAGTAGACATGGACCGCTGTGTATGTACAGTCGAGTGCGATAATTAAATTCTGCCAGGTATGCTAGCCAACTACGAATTATCAGTTGCGAACTACTACTGCGTTGCTTGGAATACGCGATCTCCATTTCTTGTCCACAGTTTCCCCGCGTTTCTGCGAATGAAGTAGAAGATGACCGATATTGTATTGTCAAGCTCTGTGAATCGCACCGCTTCTGCCAAACAACACTCGTAGAAATTTTCAAACCCACCGCAGGAATACATAGTTCGCCAGATCATATCGAAATCAATTAAAATTGGGCAGAAATTATAATTAGAAAAAGGAAACGTTTAAGTTTTGCTCGTGAGTTATTTATAAAATAAAATGCGTCAATTAGAATACAGATAATTGTGAATTTTAAATCATATGAAATGCAAATTGATCATACAATTATGACTATTCAACTTTTAGTAATTAGTGTACGTAAATGTAGGCAAGAAATTATTTGACTTCAATTCTTTAAATTTGAAATCGTTACAAACCATTCTATTAACACAGTAATCTTAATCAATAATAATATTGTAACAATAAGTAATATTATTTTGCGGTCCGGAACCACCAAAAAAATTATACTAGAGAAAAAGCATGATTATATGAACAAGCATCACCGAAAAAGTTGATGCCAAAGAATACGATACGCAATTGCAAATTCTTTCAAAGGGCATTGATCGCGCTTGCCGGCAAAGCGATATCAGTGCCGGGCAAGTCCACCAGCGTACCACTTTGTTCTTTTGTTAATCAAGAAAGAGAGAACGCCATAAACCAAAAGGCCCTTTCATGGAAGTGCTATAAAGCCGATTCTCTCGCGCAATGGAAAAACCGGCCGTAAATATCGGGAATAAAAGCGCCCGCCTCTTTGCAGCTTCGAGACAATGGGATTAAATATCTTGGCATAGGCCGGAAAAAACCAGGTGACTGACGAAGAAACATAGTGTGCCTACGATTTATAGGCGTATACACATTCCTTGACAGTTTTGCATGGCCGAGTAAATATTAATAGGAGCTAAAAGGCACTATCTCGTTTTTACACTTGATTTGTATCAGCTTTTAGTATTTTTAACATCAAAATCAAGACATTGTAATAACTCTGTGAATTAGTAATACTGTAAAATAATGAAGATATCGAAAAATGAAAAAAACCTCGAAAAAGGAACACTACTCTTAAGATGTTTAGTATTTTAGATTTGATTTTTAAAAATTTGTTCAATAATATGACTTCTATATTGACTAATTGATATGAATATTATAATATCAGTACTTTGGCATTAGAAGCCATAAAAGCAAAAATGTCATGTCTCACTATTTACGATTTATTTACAAGTATTTCCACTCACTTAATCCATAAAAGAACAAGAAATCTAGCTCAAGGAGCTTCAAACACATGTATCCCATAAGTTTCCTGGTTGTACGTATATCGACGATCACCAATAACCGCACAGCGGCTACCAGCTGTACAAACAAAAGCCGTAAAGAAGAAGAGATAGGAAGGAACGGTGCAGCGGGAAATTCCCAGGATAATCCCATGAAAGATCAACGGAAAGTGTCTCGGTCAGCATCCAATGTTCTCGCGTGCTCTATTTGTCCTCTGCATTGATATTGACGCCCGTGCAGATCTACGAGTTTCTCTCTCACACTTTCTCTTCTCTGACTGTCTCTCCCTCTCCCTCTCCCTCTCCCTCTCATTCGCTATCTGGACCAACCGAATCTAGGTTAACAGTGAAGTTAATTTCCTGACGTAGATATCCCGGACTGATATACGCGCCAGCCGCATTTGTATTCCGTTTTAGTTATTGCGGCCCAGGAAATTCGTGGTTCGAAGCTCGATTAGGTCAACTTGTGCGAGCCCACCAGTTCGTTGCTTTGAATCATTGACAGTACACATTGTTTGTTTATCCATGCCATTGAATTATATTTTTATAAATTCAGACAACACGAATTATTTTATACGATTTTTCGTTAAGTTGTAAATGTAAGGTTTAAATTTGGTTGGAGTTTATTGTTGTTAAAAAAGTATTAATGAATAATCCATTTAAATTGGTCCTTTTAATCACTCTTCAATATGTATAACATACATATATCTCTTGTAATAAATGTACAATTTTTTATAACGACAACTTCATCATTCCTCCATTTAAATGCATGTGGTTGTCCGTGTCCAGAAGCTCCGATATTTTACAAAATTGCGTGCCTCACCCAAATTGCTTTTGAATTGTGTCCCTTAAAAAGGTCGGCGTTTTCGCTGTTTAAAAATCATGTTTTTATAAAGAGGCGAATTCAGTCCCGGCAATTACTCTGTGGCGATGGTGCCGCTCGCAGTAGGCAACCGTAAAACTTCGTAAAAGCTTTCCCACATGTCGAAAAAACCGATAGCCGCGTATAGTGCATACTTCAAGCGCAGTAACAGAGTGAAAAAAATGTAAAGAGGATAGAACTCTCATCCGACGATATAAATGCGCCAAAAATGTACTCGTTGCGATACTCCAGCAGATCCAAAGGACCATTCAGCGCCGATTAATTGTTAGTATCATATTTTGAAAACGGCTTCAGATAGTTGTATGATATACCTTGCGGTGTACTATTCAATTCTATATGCAGAGCGAAATTATTGTAAAACGATCTGAAATAAGTCTCAGTGAGACAAACAGCTGCTGAAAAATTAGACAAACGAATTTCTATTTTATTGAAGAGCAATTGCATAAAACTCCTAATAAACAGATTGAAATAAAGCTTGCTGTTAAGCGAGCTTTACTACTCGTCGACTCTCCAGCTTAATCTTGACATCTGAATTACCGCTTTATGAAGCGTTTGAACTCGGCTATTCCGACGCAGCAATTGCCGAGTTCGTTCAAACATATTTCAAACTCTTTTATTACGAGTTTTAGGTAAGTCGAGCGCTCTTAAGCACGCGAGCCTTTTTATTGGTAAATTTATGCCCGGGAAATACGACTAGAAACAGAATGTGGAGTGTGCATAACTATATTATAAAGCGAAAAAGAATAATTGATCCGTGTTAGATTTGTCGGAAAGTGGCAGAGTACCGCAGTGCCGACAGGCTTAAAATGAACTGGAAGTTCTAGTCGCCATCGCGGCGACCATGCGAGTGATCAAAAAACTGTAGCGTGTTAATCGCAAATCGAGATGATATCTTAATGCGTTACGAAAGAAAGCCCATGAGGGACACAGATTAGAGAGATTCTCGTATTCCAGTGCTTGCACACAGTCGCTATAATATTGCGTGCAGACCTTTTTAATGATTACATGGAATTGCAAATGCTGCCTGCCAGTCATTCTCACGCGTATTCCCCTTTCGCAGTAAATTTCGCGATCTCTCCTAAGTATATTCAATCTACTAAAGAAGCTACTGTCCTCTTTCTTTATTTACCTTTCTTTTGCAAGTCTACTTTCCAGATTAACTATGTAGATCTGCGTTTTGAAAAGACAGATAGAAATTGTTACAGTCTTGCCAATTTCTCACCCTAGCTTGAACTTGGTCCCTTAAAAGGAAGGACACGCAACGAAAAAAACCCAGCATGCTTTGCATATACAAAAACGCCTTAAATTAAAGGAGCACTAACAGCAGATGTGTTTCACCCTGTATTTGCAACCGGAAATGTCCAAATTTACTACAATAATAAGTTTACGTTCGCTTACATGAGAAAATATAAAACTCTCACATACCCGGATGATATAACAAACTCGAATAACATAACTCAATTATTTCACTTCCAAAAAAGCCAACGAAAATTGTAATACGTATGAACGGCAGTTTATTTCTTCTCTGTCGAAGCGACGAGGAACGGGGGCGGGTCCTGAGGGACGAGCTTTGAAGCGGTCGGTTGGTAGGTTCAAAAGAATATTCGGTGTAAATCGAAAGAGCGGCTACTCCATTTTTCGGGAGCGGCATTGAAAGACTCGTGCTTTTAAAATTTAAACTAACGCAAAATTCCAGACTAGAAATTCGTCGAATCCGATCTTAAGTTAAGATCGGAAGCCGAGAGGAAATTTCATAGTTCAACGAGAGGTGTGTCGAACTCCAGGGACTTAATTCGTAACGCAATTTCGGAGGCAACTCGCGCCGCTCGGCAATCATTAGAAGTGAAATTCGGCTTTAGTTATCACTTGTAAATTAGTGGCGCATGCAAGAGAGAGAGAGAGCGAGAGAAATAGACGCCGACAGAGAGAGAGAACAGGGAGCGTTCACCCGGTGCTGACAGTTTCGGAAGGGCGCACCCCCATGGAAATTGAGTCAAGTAGTCGATTACCGAAGCAATTCCCATTGGTCACGAGCCCCATCGGACACCGCTCGAAGTTAGTGCCACTAATTAGCATAACAATTACTCAATTAATTAATTCTACGTGTTGCCAGGGCGCAATGCAATTGATTAGTACTTAGCGGCCTCGCAAGCCTCTACTCGCCCTCCGAATGGAAGTCGAGTGCTCTCTCGGCTGTCAGCAGGTTCGTACAGGCTTCAATGATTCCGAGGCAGGGAAAAAGCGTGTGGCGTGACAAGCGGTGCGTCACCGCTCGTTCAATCCTCGTTTAGGGTGATCACGCACGATAAGTAGTCCGCCGACTAACTTTACATACACTGTTATTTTAATTTTAAATAAACGCACCTTATCACGCCACACACGAACATAATAGACTCTTTATACGATACCGATTATGCAGTAGAGATATCTAAAGAAAAAATTGCTTCAGATTTTCATTGGCACGCATAGAAAGGGCAATTAAATGTTATTACAAAAATGATACTACTTTCGGAACACTAGTCATATATTTGATATAATAAAACAAAGCTAGATCCAGCCGCGTTAAAGAGAATTTTGCATTCTTAAATACACGGGTTGGTAGTAGTGTCATCTGCTTTCCGTGGACGAATCAGAATTATTTCAGTCCACTTTACGAAGTGGCGGTTAGGTTTTTACGCGAGGGCTACATTTTATTTCTTGCCGGCCACTTTAGCTGCAGTCTGGCCCTTCTTTGTAATGCTAATGGCGGTCCTGAATATTGCATTCATTACTAGCGAAGCAGATCTCTACCAGCTAAAAGAGGGAAGAGAGAGGGAGCGGAGTGCAGGCAAGTTCGAATTTTGCATTTTATATAGGCGGCTCTCTTTCTCTTTCTCTTCCCAGCCAGTTGGTTGGTGAACGGTGGGGCTCAGTAGCACCGAATTGCTTTCATACATTTCGGGAGTATTTGATCCGTGAACTCAGCAAAAGTTCCGGCCAAAAGCTCAGTCAAGATCCCAAGCATCCCCATAGACCGGGAACACAAAAGGAACAACGCGCCTTTTTTGCGAGAGACTCGCGCGCTGCCGATGCGTTCCTCAGCCAAGCAATTCTTGTCACCTGCTCTCAGACTAATCCCGAGACAATAAGACTTCAATCCATGCAGTTCCGGTCCAACTAAACCGGCTAATTCCACCAGTCCCTCTTCATCCACGTCGTTTATTTCGGACGCATTGACTTCCCATGAATCTGCGTTTTTTATGCGAACCATCATTAACAGGTTTTTTTCAATGGATGATTAGAAATTTAAATCTTCATTTATGTAATATTACATCATTTATTTATTTTGTTGAAGGGAATAATGCTGGGATTAATCTCGAAATAATAAAACCTCGAGCTGCGCGGTTCGAATAAATCGGTTAATTCCAACATTTCATCTGTTATCCACCTCATTTATTTCGGTTCCAAGGTGCTTCATGCGAATTACCGAAAAATCGTACGAGCACAATTTATTTATTTTGTGGAACAAAACAATGCAGAGGTTAATCGCGAGACAAAAAATCGCAATCCTTGCAGGTCAGGTCAGACTAAAGGTGTATTTATACATAGCAATGTCCTTTTTTTATTTTTAAAGAATCCTACTACTTATTTGCACTGACGTGACGTGACTTTTATCTGTGCATCGACTGCAAACCAGTTAATTCCAACATTCTCTTTGTCATTCATATTATTTATTACATAAATCCATCTATCAAGATACTCCAAGTCGAACTATGATTCACTAAATTCAAAATAAGATTCAGAATTTTCCAACAGAACAGTAGTATAACCTTGGATCTTCAAAGATACAACTTCACACAACTTTCAAAACTCCTCCGCAACACACTGGTCGTACTTCCCACGCACTCTCCGTACTTCTTCTTCCCTCTCTTTCTCTCTCAGCAACTAGCAAGTACGCAGCATCGATAAGAGCATGCTTTTGCCAGTGAAGTTTCGTCGAAGCGAATTTCAGAAGTAATGTGTTGCCGGCTCGTAATTCAGTTTACGGGTGGTTCGGGAAACGAAATGCCGAGACTTATTCGGGAGTGGGAAAGATTAAAGTCTAGAGATATGGGTTAAGGTTGGCCGAGCCTGTTCCGCGAACAAGCAGAGAGCGCCCGGTCCAATTGAAGGTGCATCGGGGTTTATGGTCGAAGTGGCCCACTTGGTCACCAGTGCGTTCTCAGAGTCCAATTCTTGCACGCTATTGACCGGGCGCCCTTTCCGGCCAGTAAGTAGACATGTAGGACAGGTGTCCTTTAGCTTTGCTACGTGATCGTGCGCGTTCGTGTATATATACGTATCTGGTCAGAGTATGTGGATATTTCGATATTGGTGTGGCTCGACCCCGAAGATACCTACTACGTGCACGCAGTCCAAGGGTCGTCCTTAGCTCTTCGGTCGACAGCTTGCGCTGGGAGATTGAGCGAGCACTTCGCCCTCTTATTGTCCACGAAACGCGGAAGTTCCACCGGGCGAACAACCTCTCTCTTGGATAGCTGGACTTGTTCTACTACGGACTTTTGCTCGATAATGTAATAGAAGACCAGGAAGGGAGCGCGGAAGGCAGTAATGACGGGTCAAGAGAGCTTACCGTACAAAGCGATATTACTCTCTGACTTCTTTCGAATTTCTTTCTCCTCTTTCTTTGATTCCTTCGAATGACATACTCTTCTAAACGGATTTCGAATGAACTTTTACGAAAAGTGAAGAGTATGACAGATTTGAGATTTATAGAATCGAATTTAGAGAATAGTGAGGATGCACTGTTAACACTTTAATGCTGGACTTTTTTTCAAAATATTTGTCTGCGTACTCAATTTCTTGCAATTTTCATTCATTTGTTTTAAATATAACAATATTTTCGTAGAAATGCAAAAAGTTGTAGTCCATTTGATTTCTTTATTCTAAGAGAAAAACCACATTGTTCATCTGTTCAATAGTTACGATGTTTATAGCAAAAAGTAATTTATTTTTCCTCGTGACGATATTGGTCATATACCGTTAAAGGGTTAAAGAGTATAACATAGTTATTTATATCCAGAACTAAAGAAAACTATGAAAACATATTTAATACGTATCGTTAATACCCAATAACACCATTCTAATTCTCAACAATACAACGACGACTGCATGAATAATAAAATAGTAATAAAACAGAATAAACCGTTGACAAATCTCAATTGAGTATAGCTAAATTTAAAATGTCCCGATCGACTACATTTCGAATTCAATAGCCTGAGTTTAAAATGTAGTTGGAAATTCGCGTGCCAATAAATGTACGAATAGCTGGCAATTCCCGGCTAGATTTAATCGAGTAATTCACGCGGGGAGAAGGTAATTCTTGGCATTTCAAGAAGCCGTTAACCCTACTGGACACGAATAACTGGTAGACTAGGAGGTCATTTCACAGCTTGGCGAACGTATGTCCAGAATATTGTTTGACATCGGTGTAATGCGGGATGTAATGCGCGGCGTAATGCGTGACTGAGTGTGAATTATACGCGGACAAAGGAGCCAGGAACATACACATAGGTACGCGGGAATTCGAAATGGCACTCGCATCTCGCGACTGATTTACAGCATCCCTCGGTACGAGACTGTTAGAGCACTTTGCTGTTAACCGACAGGGATTGAATTGACAATATACATATATGCGCGCCATGGGAAAAGCGTGAGGAAGAACCTGCCGTCGGAACTCCTCGTCATGAGTAAATGCGCAAGGGAAGTCAATGACGCTCGTTGACAAACTCGTATTGAGAACTTTTGAAAGACAGAAATATTACTTCCTTGCTAGGTTACATTTCATTAATTCAACTCGATTATTAAAAGAAGGCAAAAAGTGAAAAAGTGCACGATTCAACGAAAAAGCAGAGTTCGAATGATTTTAATGTGGAAAAGTATAGCATTGAAAATTATATCTAACAACGCTAGTGGAATAAAAGTCGAGGATTCAAAGGATTAAGCAATTATTCCAACATTTCGCAAGCTAGTTCAATTTTTGCATGAAACTCAATCGTAGCATGGGTCTGCAGTATTAAAGCGAAATTTCGAGGGAAATGAGCTCATTTGAAAGGTGTATTTTTCAGAGAGTCATCACGTACGAGTCGCGCCCGTTAAATTCCATCAAATTCGCACAGAAGCTATTTGCACGTGACAAGCCGGCAGTAAATATCAAGCACAATTAAAGTGTCATTGAATCTCATGGGGAGCAATTGTAAACGAGGGAAAGGGATTCCGGTAAACCAGGCTTTTAATGGAGCAATTTAAAAAGAACGCCCCTGATCACTGCCAATCGCTCTCTTTCACATTGGTTCTCATTACACAAACGGCTGCGCATCAAATGATCCGGCGTCGATAGGAAAAGTTTATAAGCACTATCTCTCTCGTACTTGCAACGGCCAATTGGCTGTTTCATCGGGCCGATTCCACGCGGCGATCGCCCATCACCTATTTATTATCCACCCCGCAATTGGCGGCCAATAAGGTGCTGATTGAAAGCGGCCCATTGATACCCGGCTATAAGTCAATAGCCGCCGGAATAAGAACTTCCAGTCACTGAACTGCAGTTCACTTTTGAATTACCGACGCCGATCGAATAATAGTAATCGAACTGAAAGAGTACAATTACGCAAGTGTGATCAAAGAACTATACCTTAGAATTGGTTAAGTGTAAAACTGTCAAGATACTTGCTTGATACTTTTTTAACAAACTGTGTGGTATGTTATCTTGTAACATATTATTTTTTATAATCTGTTAACCTTGTTAATAATAAAACGTGTTAATAACTATACTTTGTATTAAAATAACTCGAAATCCGTCAGAATTCAGTTTACTTTATACTTGTCCAACAAACTTTACGATATGTCATGTTATATTGAATTATTTCTTACAACTTTTTACTCTAATCTACCTTCATCTTACAAGATACTATTACTGTTAGTGGCTGATAAGCGAGCGTCAAGTAATACCGGTTTGTCGTCTTGGCCCGTGAAGATATTCAATTAGCCCGTGAAAGTTATACGAAGAGAGCACAGGTTGTAAGGAGGCCACGCCGGAGGTATTATGCACTGTTTAACGAGTAAGCGTTTATTCATGCGCAACCAGCTACGAAGCTTGCGCGCTGCATATTCAAATTTACGAATCCCCCGGCCTGGTGCGGTAAGCAAGCGTTTTGACAATTTATGGAACAAAGACAGTACACAGTGCCGCTTTAGGAAAGCCAACTGCGTAAACTGCGGAGCCAGCCGGCGATGGTGGCGCCCTCTCCCTCTGTTACGGTTGGCAATAAAAGAGATTCCGCGATTAAATTACGGCCTTTAAATGCCCGTCTCTCTACTATCTAGTAACAGGAGCGCGAACGCCGAGAGTGCTACTTCGCTCGAGGACTCGTAACGTCTAAAGCTTCGTCTCCTTTACCTAATGGAAATAAAATTACTGCCAACCGTTATTACATTGGTACAGGGAATATTTTGTCCTGCGGAGATAAGAAGATGCTAGGACATTCGATACAGTGACGCTTGACAGGGCCAGAAACTTTGGTAATAGATATAATGAACTTGAAACGTCAATCTTCTGTAGTTTTATTGATCCATCGCAAATTCTTAATTGGGACTTTAAATTATCCAATGGAAAATTCATTAGTAACTGCGATTGGTAAGTTACCTATAATATAACCTTAAAATTACATCGACTTGTGTGAAAGGTCTACTTGATTTATTAATCGCTTAGAAGCTCCAATCCGACGAAACCGACGACCGCTCAATTTCATCGAATCTGTCCGGACTGTTATGACAGCTCTATCGACTGGTATCCACTCAAAATGAAATTAACGAAGCATTACTCCCGGAATACAGTGCTTATCGAGGATCGACAGTTTGACAGCAAACATCAATAGTCATTACTCCCGCTATTGTGTCATAAATTGATCAAGTGAACGAGACTCGTTTATGAATGGTCGCTCATAGGGAAAGAACGCTGCCGGGCCACGCTATTATCTCAAGTGGGTATCGACAAATCACTCGGCGGAGCGCGCGCTGCTGATTTAATCGCTTATGAGTCGAACGACCTACTAATACCTACTTATACGAGCAATAAAAACAACATTCAATCATCGAGCAATCGCGACCGGAGCGCAGCCTGCAAATATTGGCGCGCACGCTTGAGTGTGCTTTCATGAGAGATCCGTCGATCGAATCGATCGACAATCGCCTACCAAGCACACATACAAATACCGACACACATACAGACATAGAGGGACATCATCGCTTGTTAAGTTCAACACGCAGACGCATTCCATCCCTTGGTATTTGACGCAATTTGCTACTTTATGGCGATTTGTTCGGTGGCCGAGCGCACAGGTGGCAATCGAGCCGAGGCGAGTGAGGTCGAAGGGTGAGGTCAACCTCTCGCGGAATGGATGATCAAAGCGAAACTGGATCTCGGCCGGCCGTTTATTTATCTCGCCGGCCACGGCACACACTCGTGCGAACCGCGAACCTCGCCCGGCCATTTCGATTTTCTATCGCGACGATATATCGCACCTGCTACGCCGAAATCTCGACCTCGTCCGTCCACCGCGGCTCTCTCAACCGACTGAACCATCCTGCCAGGGTTGAAAAAGCCCCCACGTGCCACACCGGTCCAACACACATTTTCGCTTGATTTTCAACGCAGCTTCACCCGAGAAACGATTGAAACGTACCATTCGTTAAATTGGATCATCTCCTGTTCGACCGTTCGGCACGGACTTCTCTCTGCGCTAATGGAAAAGATGGTTTTTCATGGCGTTCAGAGAAGATTAAGTTTAATTGTGTTGGTGCTGTGATGGGGCCAAGTCAAATCAAGCGAAGCGGAAACTTATTCGACTGTGCATTGTGCTTTGAAGGATGAAATATTGAAGCTTTTGAACGAAGAGTTAGCATTTCCGATATTGTTGAGTATGTTTAAACTTCTTCAGATATCAATATTAAGTGATAATTATACCAATGATTCGTACACAACCACAACAATATTATACCATTCGATTAATTCAAAATGAAATAAATCCAATACGAACCACAAAAATTAAACTCTTCAGAAATATAAATTCCATCTCATTCTATAATGCACGTTCCAATTTCCGTCTGCTAAATATTCGCTAAAACAATTTGCAAACATCCAAAGAAGTTAATTTGACTCATTGCCCTCTTTCCCGTGAATTAACACCACGCTCGGAATGATTTTATTCGAGGGAATTCGATCCATCGCTATAAGCTGGCCTTTTTAATTTCACGCGCAACGTGAACGCGGCAAGCGGACGAAAGGGGCTATCGCGTTATCCCAAAATTCACGGAGAAATACGAGATGGCCGCACTCGCTGGGAAAACCAGTGGAGTATGTGCTCTCGGAATAATCGTGCTGCATGAGAGCCTTCTCTGGCCGCTATGGATTTCAAGCATGGGATTACCAACGAAATTATTGCGTGCTAATGAGTACGCCAGTGAATAATTAACTACGCCCAGCGATGACCGAAGAATGAAAATTAGATAAGGCTTGTTCTTCTTCCAGGCTGCAAGAAGATGTTAGCCACTGCTGAATTTTTTGCATTAATAAATATTATAATGCGATGAGTGTTTGCTCGAGGATGCAAGAATTAGCAACCACCTGAGGCGAATACATCAGCAAAATGTTAGAGGAAAATAGCGCTCAAATGATGTGAAATTTAATATGGAAATAAAGTGTGTAAAATAAGCGGCTTTGAAACTATAAATTGTGTTTTATTTAAATGATTATATACAGCTAGAGGTAGTTACTAATATCTAAGATATTCTGCTGGTTATAATTTATAGTATAAATCAGGTGGAATAAATCATATCTTTCTTGTATTTATTGATTTAATTATTTCAGATTATTTCTTCATCTAGTATTAATCTGCAATTTATAATAATATCTAAATTCATAAAAGTCAGTCAGCAATTCTATAATATATAAATTTCTGAACTATTCATCATCTCGTCGAAATGTGTTCATCTACTATTTAACAGGGATTCCAAGAAGCTAGGAATTCAAATTGGCTCAACTATTAATCGACAGGAAATCTGTACTATGCCCTTAATATCACTATTCTCTGACACTCGAACTTCCAAGAATCCAGAGCATCCCAAGTCTCCGCCTCGCAAACTTAGTAAACCACGAACCAATCGTTCAAGAATGTTAACCGCCTCGAGTTCTATTCGATTGCCAATCTGTCGACAGTAATACAGTTGCATTAGAAAAACAACTCTCATTAGAAGAAAAGCGTTCCAATGACTCCTTATCTTCCACACGCCGATCATTTCTTACACCCTACGAGTAGTGTGGCTCGCCAGACTCGCGACGGATCCAAAAAAAGGCAGTCACGAAACCTATAGAAAAAGAGCAAGCACCGCGAAAGTCCGAAGCTCGAGCGTGGTTAAACGGTAAACCAGGGAACGAGCTATGAGAAATGCGTGACGAAAGTTATAACACGGCTCTAAACGGCACTCGACTCGCCGTGCCGTTCAATTCTAGGGAAAAAGGGGGTCGAAAGAAGAGCAGGGCGAACGAGCAAGCGGGACAAAAGCGGTGAATGCTTATCAAGGACTGCTTTCCCAAGATCATTTCACCGGATTAGGGCGTCCAGGTTTTACGTCGTCGCGACGCGTCTACTACTTCTGTCTCGCTGGCCATTCCAACTACTCTCACTCTCTCACTCCTATGCTAATGGCATTAATTATGCAGATAATTAACATTCGAGGAGGGCCGGCAGGCGCGCACGGGTATCGTTTCACTGGGTGTTCCCCTTTCGCCATCAATCTAGCCGCGTCAAGCAGCACGATGTCGTGGCTCGATATAAAGCCTCTTCCTTCTCTCTCACACACTCCGTACAACAAGTCCACATTCTCTCTCTCTCCCTCTCTCTCTAATTTCCTGGCCGAGAGCCTGGCATACGAGTTTACCTACGAACTGTGTAATGCCCGCCACGTGCGCCCTCAACGTTATCGCTAATGTCTCCCAGAGAATTTAATTCTTTCTCGAAAAGGGTGGCCCAACCCGCAGCAGCTGGCTTTCTCCTCCTCCTCCTCCTCCTCCTCCCCCCCCCCCACCTCCTCCTCCCACCCTCTGCGAACAAGCTCTTGTATAAACATAACACCCCACTGTCGGATCCGCATCCTGGATTTTATGCTAGCTAAAGAGCCGAATTTAACGTCCGATTTTCTCTGCTTTGATTATCAAGTAACACCGCCCTCCGGCTGTGTTTACAAGGCTCCTTTTGCTACGCTGATTATGATGTACGCTGAGGTTGAAGTCGAAGTATATTTGAGAGTGTAGTATGCGATGGGGAGAAAAGAGCTGCTCGAGGGTATCGGAGTCCCTATGTGTCGCATATTATTATTCATTCGTATAATGGAGTTGTGGGAGTTAATTGTTTGGGATGGAGTTATGAGTTTCTCTGAAATTGAGAATGTGTTTGTGTGTTTTATATGGTTCTTAATAGTGGCTGTCTAATGACAGTATTGTAATGATACAGAGTTGTTTGTAAATTCTTTATTTCTTGTCGAATCCCTCTTTTGGGATATTATTGATGCTATAATATATGTTCGCGTTAATTAATATTTACTACTTAGTTGTTGAGGATGTATAAATATTCCAATGCCTGTTTGCATTTGATCCAGAGGATTTTATTTCTGATTTCACGCTATTATTTCTGCTGTCATAACACTCTTTCAGATTCTCTTAGTTTCGAATAATCTGATTGGCTGATAATTCTGAAAATGAATTCCAAATTAGACACAATTGGGAAAGGATTACTGTCGCCAACTGCTATTACAGACGTTTCTCACTAACTTTTAATAAATAGATCAACTCCGATCTTAGCTTCAAATAATTGAATTCCCACTGACAACGTGGCCTTTCCATCATCTTTCAATTTAATAAAAAATCATATTATTATCTAAAATCCAATTAGATCTACAATTTAGAATTAGGATCAGTGTCGTCGCGGGAAATGGTCTTCAACGTTCTTCCGAATATGGCTTATTTCCTCATCGACGTCGTAGACAGCTTGTGCAAACGACGGCGAATCTATTAATGGGTGAGAGCTATCCCATCTCGGATCGAGAATGCTCCGGCGGGCGCGGGCGGGCGCGGGCGGGCGCGCGACTGTCTCGGAGTTCGCCGAGTAACAGAATAGTCCCGGCAGTTCTCTACCAACTGTCAAAATCTCGCTCGCGAGGATTATTACGTCATTCGGGGGAGAGTTTCGGTGCTCCAGTTGGTAGGGAACGAGAATCGTAGGGAGCGACAAGTCGACGTTCTCGGTTCTCGCCTCGCATTGGCACGTTTCGTGGTAACACGCCTGCTGCCCAACTAACTCTCGACGGTCAGGTGAATATTCATAAGGTGATCCGCGGCCTGGCTTAAAGCACTGTTCACCCTGGCATATTGTCGCCCGGTGAAATGCCGAATGGCTTTTGATACCGGAAGAACCCCCCACCGAGCAGCGAACCACCGTCGCCGACAGATAACGAGGAACGATCCGGCCGAAGAGCGTGGGAAAACGCTGCTAAGGCGCGCCCCAACCCTATTCGCCGAGATCCTAGTTGAAGATTCTGACTAGATTGGAACGAGCCACAATTAGTTTTGAGGATGAACCCGGAGCTTTGCGAGTGTAATGCCCCGGAATGGTAGGACTTCGGAAAGTCCAGGAACATTTACAATTAGACGAACTTATCGACTCGGTACTCTTGAATTCGTAATCTTACTAAGTTATACCGTATTCTTGCCACACGATTTTATAATCGCAACTTACTTCACTATTCTAGACTTATAAAAAGTTATTTCAGTTAAGTATTGTTATAATTAAAATTACAGAATTACTCTCTGTAGCTTAAAGCTCAAAGCTTTATTTGAAACAATTCTTTGGAACTTATTGTATCGTGGTTCTATTTTGTAACACTCTGTACAAGCAAACTTCTTCATACTTCCTACTAAACCTTCCTTCAGTTATAGATAAAGGCAATCCGACGTGTTTCTACCAAGTCGAAGAGATGAGATTCGTGCCTGTTTACTTGAAGAACTGATCATTAATGGAGTTCGTTATATTTCCTGCATCGGGGGTTATATACTCTCGGCACACAACTCACCGGAGGCTATCAGTGAAGAATAAAGGAAAGACGAGGACATCGAGCCTGAAAGGTATAAGAGCATCCCATATACGAAGCCCGGAGTCTTTGTGAGCTTCTGGAAAATCCGGATATAAAGACATATCTGCCTGCCGGATAACGAGCTAACGGGCAGCATTGTCGTCGACTACGAAGACGAAGAAGGCATCGCGAGACTGCGGAGAAGAGCTGTGCCAGAAAAGAGGCGCTATTCCTGCGGGACGACAGAAATTCCAAGAAAATATCAAGAAAAGTGGTTGCGGCGAGGCGTGAATGAACCCTTACACCAAGCACGACGACCACAGAAATGCCTTCAGCACTGCCCTCTGCTGCTTCAGCCAGCTATCGAACAGCAAACAAACCTCGCCTGAAATACGTCCTATTCCAGCTGAGTTTCGCATGTATGTATATGTATTTCACTCGACATACACGATCTTCTGCGATACTCGAGCGAAGGAGACTTTTGAATTAAAGAAACCCTTTGTAAATCGAAGCGAAGATCTTAATATCCTATTGACTCACAGGATACGTCTATCCTGAATTCTTGAAAGTACCTTTTCCCTTTAATATCCATATGTGCGCTTCACTCAACTCTCCGACTTGCTTTTAATGTTTCCTTTCAATCTCTTTGTGACATACAATAGGGATAAAAAAAACTCGTTTCGGAATATATTATTTTCCTGTCAACCATTGATAAAGAATACTCTTTGAAAAGGAAATGTTTGTGAAGGATGTAATATAACGTATTGAAATAAGAATCTGTCGAAAAAATAGATCGTCTAACGAATGAACAAACATCCAAGGACAACGTCTTCCGCCGTTCGACGATGAAAACATTTACTTCTATCTTTAAATGTCGAATACTTTGTATTTGAGTTTCATATTTGTATCTAGTTGTACTTCAGTATTTGAGAATTAAAATGAAGAATATGAATAAAATACTTCAAACCGATAATTCCAAACTATATCTTTATAGTTTTAAAGTATATAGATTTTGGACTATCGTCTTGCACGGCAGGATAAAAGCGATAGCTTTACCGGGAGCTTTGACGGGAGCGACCTCGACCTCCACTGAATAGGAAGCCATGAGTGGGAACGGCTACCGTGCCGTAATTAAAGTTATCGACGACAATGAGCCACAGGATTCCTCGACTAACAAGTAATTACCGTCGTCTACGTTGGAGTGTGTGGAAGCCTGCGTATTCAGCGGGTATTCGTGTAATTGCGTGGTGACCACCACCGGCGAACTTTGCGTTTCACAGGTCTCGCTACCCTCGAAGACAATGCATGGGAATTACTGTCCTGCAGTCCGGAACTGAAAGAATTATAGCCTCCACCAATGATAGTGGGAATTAGTAGATGCGATGGTAAACTACCATTCATTGCTCTAGTTAATACTTAACGTTAACACTTTCTCAACTGGATGCGTCTACGTCTCCTTTAATATCATTCTTTCGCTTTCTGTTTACTTGCCAATTGAGTAATAATTGCGTGTCGTCAAGACTAAATGGCTGATAAAGAATTGTGAATGTATAAGCATACCAACCAACTGAGTAATAATTGTGTGTCATCATGATTAACTGACTAACTTCGTTAATAGTTACGTGTCATTAACGCTATACGGCTGATGAAAACATATAAAAATTGTAGAAATATGAAATTCGACGGTGGTTAATGTCAAGAGTTAAATTAAAAACTTGTATTTTAATTGGTGTGATCTAATTTTTTACGAGATGTGAAACGTAAGTTTTTCTACTTTGAATTTACGGAAGTGGAGAGTTAATTAATCAATATCGTACATTTTCGACCCATCAATATTGCTCCTCGAAACTTCCATGTGTATACTTGGTTCGAAGATATCCGAGCGAAATGTATCCCGGCAAGTTTTTGGAAATTAGTTTCGGCTTATTTGTTCTACTTTAGCCACGTTGACCTCACACAAAACTTGATACTCCGCTTAATTTCTCACGGATTACGATGGATCTATTGTATATACATATACATGGTGGATATACGATGGTGGATCTTACGATGGAACTAGATCTTAAAATAACCGATCTACCACATAGTAGTCAACCGACTACTATTTCCAACCTGCAAATTTACTAGCCATTCCGCGCGATAATATGTCTCTTATAATTTCAGCATGTTTAGCACGTTAAATATATTACTGTATTAATCGCGCAAATTCCATTCGGTCTCACCAACATGTTTTGCAGGATGACGTCGCGACTTCTGGTAATCCAGAAAACTCGGAGAATTTTCCTTAGCAAATTATTGGCTTATCGCTTAAAGAAATTCGATTCTGTTACGTGAAAATACAATGAATAATGTGGCAGATAAAGTGTGACATATTCACAATTTACCACATTAACATTTTCGTAAAAATAATAGTTGGTACTGATAATGTCTTTTAATTCATTTTTATCATTTCATTAGCTTCTGAAATAGAATTGTTTTCTTCCTTCATTATTTAGATGAATAATGAAGCTATGTAACTCACACATATAAATCAATTACACGTCACACGAAAGTCAAACTAGCAGACTGACTGCGTAACATTAACAACAGCAAGAAATGCTTCTAATTAGTCCTCGGTTCATCCATTTCAGTAGAAGTCACGCTCAAACGTCGGAGCTGGTAACAAGCTAGCAGCAGCAACAGCAGTTCCTCGTGAGGTGATGGTGAAATATATGAGCACCGAGAAGGCAGACATAAATCTTGGGCGCGCGCGCGCGCGCTCGTGAGCGTTCGCCTTTAAAATATCGTTTCGTGGCATCATTTTTCACGCCCAATTGTATGATTTTCAACAAAAGTCGTGGGCGTCAGCGGAGGCGGCCAGTCAGGAACCGGAACGCCAGGGAATTTATCTGGAACGCGCGGCAATCGCCTATAAATTTCTTGTGTAACCGATAACTTTGTGGGGGGTGGTCGATGTCGGGGAAGTGAGCCGGCAGCAAAACAGGTTCAAGCTTTTTTGGAAGCGAGCTTGCGGTTTATCTGGCGAGTTTCTCGCTTGGCCAACAGGTCCGGCACGTTCGCGACAGTATCGCCTAGTCCAGCAGCAGGTACCACTGATAAATCGGGGAAACTTTACCGGCTCTATCTGCCTTCCAACCACTGCAGCTGATCAACGCCTCGTAATTTTTTCTACACACCCGTCCAGAGTTTCCTGTGGAATATACAGTCCGTGCGACGACTGCAGAGCCACTGCCGGGAGATCCGCGCCCTATTAAGTTTACGAGAGTGATGCTGGCTTGTGCATGAAGTAAATACGAATCGCATTACCATTGGAATAACCAGGATGATATGGTTATGTGTACTTGCACATCGCGTCGAGATTTGAAATACTTGTGTTCTAAGAAAAAACTCTGTTTAACGAATATAATTTTAATGTAAATGATTGAATTTGTAATATTAACATTAAATCTACCGACACTTTTTTATATCTGTATGTTTTTATTTTAGGTTTTGTTAAGGCAATGTGAGCGTCAAAAATGTTAATCCTCTGATTATTGCAATTCAAATAAACGGCCACTACCATCTTTATGATGTAACAGACGTAGTCTTAACTACGTAACGAACACAGTTCATCTTAAATCTCACGTTTTTCATTAACAAACAAAGCACCATCTGAGTTCTTCGGTTTCCTCGCTGACTTGGAACTTTTCCTTCCGACATGTAACCAGTAAAAAATGAAACGTCTCAGTAAACTCTGGGTTTTGCTCGACGGAAACTTGGTGGTTTCTTGTGGCGCGGTGAAGGAAGAACGGCGACTTTTTCGTCGATTTTCAAACTTTCTCTTGAAGAGGTCGATTCGAAATCTAGCGGAGTAAGCACGCCCGAGAGTGGAATCACGTAAAGCGTAAAACTAGTAGAAATCAAGGTGGCAAGAGAGCGATGTGGATTGGTGTGGGATCTCTCGTCGAATATTAATGCTGCTCGCTTGTAAACGGACTGATTGATCACGGCGGTGGCGGCGGCGAACCTCGCGAGCAAGGCCCGCGAGACACTAGTTTCGAGATTATTTCCTGCTCGATTCGACGATGCTGCGATTTGATCGAGGACGACACTCCCGCGAGGGCTCTGAACTCCGGCTAGGAGGAGTCCGACCTTCTCTCCTTTGGGACAGCTAGCCGACCAACGCGGAACCTGGTGAATCGTCTCCCGAACATTGTTAATTAATCAAGAGTGATCGAATTATGCTCCGCCAGAAATGGAACTCGTAAATCGTAATCTCATTCTCATATCCTGAAATTCAACCCAAACTGTCACCCATTTCTTTAAATATTAGGTTATCTGCCTCGTCTTTATAATAAAGCTTCTGGAACTCTATCCAATAAGATTGACAATTATAAATATAAATACAAAGAAATAATAGGAAAATGTCTGGAACGAGTGTTTTTCTTATTGATGGAGTTTATGTCTTTGAAGCAACAGTCGTAACAGTCTATTTAACTTGCGATGTCACCACACGATGTACGATTCGTTAATTATGTCAGGAAACCGCGGTACAAGCTACTTTTAGTTACTACAGAACTGCAAGCAATAAATTAAAGTATGTTCTAAATTTTATATTTCGACGCGTGTTCTACTGACGTGTAATTTACCTTAACAAAAAGAAGAAAAGTATGATTTGACACAGCTTTGTGCTTTTCCCCTATTATTAACTTGATCGGGAAAAACAACGAAAAAATTCTTTTCACTTGTAATAGTTAAAAATATCTCAGCTACATAATGTCTAAATATTTCTATCACTGTACGTGTATTAACAATACTGTTAATAATAGGGAAAATCGATTGTCAGAGCAGAATGAACTCTGCGTCGTAAATCTCGTCATATTCCGTCGCGTCGGAGAAAGGGGACAAAGAGAGTATGCTCGAGTTTCGTTATTCCACAGGCGGCGCGAGCACAACACGCCTTCCCTTTTAGGTGAACTTCCCCAGCGCGCAAGCAAAGTTTCCGGGATTTATGCGTCGTGCGAGAGAGAGTGTATTTCGCTAACGACATCGTGTTTACGACGTGTAAACGGTACGCGTTGGCTGCCAGTGCGTCTTTGAATGGACGACGCCGTTAATGCCTCTCGACAATTTCAAGACATGCTTCTTTCGATATCCTCTTTGCATGTCGTTATACATGAATTGCATCTGAAATTCTCTTGGAATTTATCTTAAAATTGTCATTGCGAGACGGTTTTGTAATTATTATAAAAATGCTTCGCTTGATACGATACATGTGCTTCGCTCAACATTCTCGCTTGCTCTCAATATTTTTCTTAACTCCCTTTATTAACACATTTCAATACATTTATGTTATTCTTCTCTCAAACATTGATGAAAAATAGATTTGAAAAATACAATTTGTTGAAAAACGAAATATAACGTATTTGGATAAAAATCTGACGCAAAAATAGATTTTCCAATGTATTGGCAAACAACATGTTATGAATCCCGATCGAATATGACCGGACTTCCGCCGTCCATTGAAATACAGCGCTCGGTTGCTTCACAAAAACTTAGTGATTTATCGAAGAATATAGTTAATATATTGACGTACGGAAAGTGACTTCTAAGAACGTACTGGAGTGATCAATTTACAATCGTCATGTAAAATCCCCTATTGGGATATTGTTCGGTAGTTTTATTCCAAAAGTAACGGTAAAAATTATTTTGCAAATTACTACCTTAACGAAGTGACGCACGTTTCTTTATTTGATCTTGAACGTTTCATTATTTTTCAAATTGATATGATCATTGCAAATGAAATAATTGGGTACAATATACCCTGCACGAAAGTAACATGCGCCATTGAATTTCACATACAATTCGGTGTCGGAAATGATTCTCTTCACCCATTAATAGCGTTCAGCATGTGCACATGATTTACTAGTAACCAATTCCACTTGGTACGCACTAATCTTGCTGGGCCAGGAAATCCGTGCCACACAAATTACAGGTAACTTTTGCAGACACTGTATAATTTAAATTCTAATCTGTGGGGGTGCCAAAATCTCGGGTGAAAGCAGCTTTGTTAACTCATAAATTTTTGGATGAGGATAATATTAAGCGATGTACTAGTTCTCATGTGCATAAAATCATACATGAGTAATTAAAATGGATATTTTACTAAGTAGCAAAGTATTATCCCATGAAATATGTCGGAAGGTTTGGAGCTTACAACTTCTAGCCGAAACATTAATTTATTTACTATTTCTTCGTTTTAAAGAAAGATGGTTATTCTTCTATTACGTTCAACATCTTTCAGTTGAACGCATTATGAGTAATACAATTCCTAAATAAAGTATTCATTTATATTAAAATTAAACGGTGAAGCATAAAATGCTCTCACCACCTTAACTGAAAATATAAATTCTAAATCGAATAAACAATTAATTTAACTTTCTTTTGGCTTCTCAAGTTCTCCGTTTAAATGCACCCGTAAAAGGACAATAAAACTAGAAACGTTTCGTAACGCAACACTGAATATTAATATCCACGACATTAATTCGCAGTTTATCATAGCAATCTCGTCGAGTGGTTCTGCATTTAAACATTAAATGACAGTTCTTTTTCATAGCTCGTATCTTCAACTGACCAAACACCAGAAGCGCTCAGCAAGCTGAAGTCTCTGGCAGACGTTAAAGCGTAACTGGCGCGTAGAAAAAAGAGCAATATGTTCGTCAAAAGTGTAACAACAGCCGTTACCATCAGGATCCTCGCGGGAAGCACTACTCCGAGCGTCGCTGATGCCATTCGTTGATCTCGTAAAGCCAGCCTTCCTCCCAACTCGCTCGTGATTTCCTCGGGAATACCATTCCCCGGGAAATGAAGCGACGTAGTACTCAGGGCTTCGGAGATTCTTATTGCTCGCTCAACGTAACGTAAATTGCAGGTGAGAGATTTTTCCTAGCTGGCGAAACACTGCTAAAGTTAATCTCCGACGAATACGTAACTTCGTCACATACGGGCAATAGAAAATTAATTTCGAGTTGCAGGATTCTTTCAGAAAAGAAAGAAATTACTTATCAAACAATTCATTTCACCAATTCAAAATATATTTTTTTATTAATAGGTTGACTTGACTTTCTATACGAATGCGTATATTATATCTGATAGTAATAATTCCTGAACATCTGCGTCTCATTTTGTGCTGATTCGCTTTCTGAAAGCATCGTGCGAGCATTCGACGTTGAGAAAGCTAATCGACACTCGAATGCTTATAGCGACGCATTGAAGGTTAGCTGATGCGACAGTCTGGCTCATTGTCAATGGGAAATCGAGGGTCTCATCAAAGCTGACTGGTGGATTCGCCCGAAAGAAAACAGAGCGGCGTGTGTGATGCTGAAGGATCATGGAAGGAAGTCGAAGATCATTCCGGGTGAAAAGAGCGGCGTACTCTCAGGGTTGCTCGCCCTTCTGTGCCCTTCTGTACCCCTTGGTTCCCCTCGGTTCCCTTCGGTGCACCCTTGGCAACATCAAAGAACCTGCCACAACTGGTAAGAGAGCGGGAGAGGTCAGCCCGGGCCACGGAATATCTGTACAAAGAAACGCCGGGCGCACAGAAGCGAGAGTTCATATAATTTGCCTTTCGCTTCGCCGGATTTCAATAGTATCGGAAATCTAGCTTTCCCCTCTAACCTAACCCTCCTCACTCTTTTTTCTCTCTCTCTCTCTCTCTCTCTTTCTCCTGCTATTGCTATTGCTGCGAGCGTCTCCGTCGCCGTCGACGCCGGCGTCGGCGGCGGTAATGGCGCGGAACCACAAAGGCACGAAATTAGTTTCGAACGAGATTTCAGTCGCCAGGAAAGACGAGTGGAAAATGATGCGTCCGAAAAGCCAAGGGCGCTCGTACCGGAAACGAAACCCTCTAAAGGGTCGGCTTCAATGATACAGGATTGTAGGGAAACCGGTATTCATGATCGACAATGATCCCAGCGCAGCAATGAAGTTAGCTTTTGATTGACATTAAAGAGAAGCGAGCTTGACACTGGACAAATATGACTCCGCCAGTGGAATGTGCCCGCATTCTTCGTCTCCTTTGGGAATTGTCGGATCTTCGGAGTACCCAGTCTTCCGGAATTGAACATGAAGGCTGATGCGTAGCCTGATATTTTCTTTATTGGATCAGAGGATCTATCAATTTGGAGACGTCTAGTTTTTCTGTTAATATCGGGTTCGAATATAATTGGACTGAAATAGTTACTGGTCACCGGATACTCTGTGTATATTAGTATTAAGATCATTCAACCTGTAGTTCGTCAATGTTGCTTTAATATTTTTCGTGAAATTATTTTAATAATACATTTTGACATATATTCATAGCAAATGTGAAGAATTGTTTGAAGTTGAGAAAAAGAAAAAGAGTATTTTTGAAATGGTTGAGTGCCAATTACTTCTAATCCAATTTAAACATTTCTGCATCTTTCAAACAAATGCGTAAATTTTAATGCGCGTATATCTAAATCTAATAATTACCGTAATACTACTACTGATTTACAAGCTTTTCACTGGATTGACTGTTCGATACTATTAGTAAGAAAGTGAAGGAAGTCTCATGCATAATTTATGCGAAATTAGCGAAGCCTTCGAATTCCATCCATTGTCTACTTCCATTATTGATTGTAAAGAACCAATAAAAACACAAGACAAGGCTGCGCCACTTTGTCCTGTCAATCTTAATGCCTGTTGCCAGAAAATCGATGGTGTTAATGAAGCGGGAGTAGTTCGACAGGTTGCAAATTATAATAAAGTATGCAAAAGCCAGGTGGACGTTAAAGGGCTGGTACATTACCTGCAACGAACTTTGTGAAAGTATACTCCGACTGACAATAGCCGCCACTGCGTATCAGTTTGCGGCTCTTGTATCTACATGTCAATTGTTTGTACGCCGCCATTCATATCGAACAGTGGAAATCTCGCCCAGCGACCAGCGTCAATTGAATTCGCCAATTGTGCCTATTGTTACCAGTTACGATTGATAGTCAGAATGGCTCGTCTTTGTTTTTTGACCATCCATTCCTGTGAAATGCGATGCGATGAATAATTTACATTTGCCCATTAATATGTTGTATTTTACTGTGTCACTTTGCGTTTCGAAAATCGGCAGACATCAACGAATCAACATCAATTTAATTATACCAACAAAAGGTTCTTACAACTGACAACTGACAAATAATTAATTAATTATGATTTAGTCAATCGATCGAATGGGTGGAAATTGAATAATAATCGTGGGTTAAGTTCCTATAAATTTACACGTATCCGACATTCAAAATGAATCAGTGAAAACGTTTGTTAACATTATGTTTAATGACCCCAACTAACGCAAGGAGCAAATCATACCGAGAATACAAATTAAACATAACATCTGCTCGTACATTAATTTGTTCTCACACCATAAAAAACAATGAACATTAAATAAATGGACCAAACAAATAAAAGTGTATCAATTATGTACATGCTATTATAAACAAATATGAAACACATTTGCAAGACACACTTACAAATACGTATGTTGCCACTCAAAGTCCAAAGAGCAAATACAATATTTTGCTTTGAATTAATAGAACTCGAACAAAACTTGGTGAATGAAATGAAATAACTAAGAAAGGTCGAAAATATATGAGAAAGAGTGAGAAAAACACTTTCACGGAAGGACAGTGTGGCGATTGGATTGAGTCACTGTTTGCCCACTGGTCTGAGAGACGCTCGTAAGGGGGCGAAGTCACTGACTGATCATCGAGGGTTGACCACCGGGTACACTTAGGCTCAATTTACGAATTATGCACGTGCGCTTCTAGGGTGACTTCGGTTCGTTCCCTGGTCCTCGGATATAACCCAATATTTATACAATTAAGCCAGTGACGGCAAAGTCGGAGATAGGGCCGAGGGGGCTGCGTGGCGCAGGAAGGGCGCAAGGGGGGCGCCGAAACTTCGTTAGGCCAATCGGAGCGTGAAACCATCGGGAGTTTAACCCTCCGACAAAATGGCACCCAACGACGAAGAGAACTCTCTTGTAGAGCATGGCGAGCTGACGTCTGGCTAATTTTTGCGAAAATTGCAACCCTCCCCACCAACCGCCTTCCGCCAACGCATCCGCTTCTCATTTACCACGATTTCGCTGTGAGGGTCCGCCCGCCGCCATTTTCCTCGTCTTTGATTGAAACGCCATATCCGTAGCCATTGCGAGCACGACCCTTGAATTTACGCCTTATGGAAGTCGCCGGGATTTGCGGGCTTCTTTATGCCGGCGAAAGTGGGGGGACTTTGATAAACGGATTGCACGCTGTTAGCTTCCCTCGTCGTAAATTTTGCTTGGGTTTATTTTTCATTACAAGCGTAAATGCGTGAATTAAGGATATTAATGGCAGTAATATGTAATATATTTTCTTGGGAATTAAATTGTATAAATCCCTGCATTTGCTATAATTGCCTTCAGATATTAGAAAATAAAAAATTCACATATAATTCGATTTACCATCACTCTGATTTCGAAATCCTGCACACGACAGTTGAGCAAACAAACCCGTGTTGTTTGCTTCACTTTGAAAAACGCTGACTGGATGGATCGACATGAATTTCGCACGAGCGTCTAAGTACATATTTCACTAGAGGAGAATTTTCCGTGCGTCAGCCTGCCGACGAAGCACTCGGCAGTGATTTTAGTGTAACGTATAAGCCAGCGGTCGACCGCACTCCTCATTACAATGGATTTTGACAAGTCGGGTTGCGGATCAGAGGGTGACACCGCTGTCACAATGGGTTGCGCGTCGAGGCTTTTGTGAGGCAACTGGATTATTATAGTGGAATCAGCGAGAGTCGCGCGTGCTAGTTCCGGTATAGCGCGTGACAGGGTTGGCGCAGGGGTGGCTTTGGTAATTGTTGACACCTGTTTGGCCGAGAGTAAATCATGGGGCAGGTGTCGGACAATCGCGGCGTGTCTCTTTTATAAGCGAGAAGCCAGTGATGGAGGAGGAAGAGGAGGAAGAGGTGGAAGAGATGGAAGAGGAGCGAGAGCGGCCGAGAGCGGTGGTTTTGAATGGAGAGCCGCAACTCTCTCCACCCACCTGTTCCATGCGCGGTCAACAAACTCGCAAGCCGGGCGCCCACCGCTCCCGAAAGTCCTTTTGTATCGAATCCCGCCGGCGAATTAAATGCTCCGCGAAATTCCAATTGGCGGAACAATTGCCTTTACGCCACCGCGCGTTCCGCTCTACCAACTGGCGAGTTCTGCATCTCGACACTGAACGCTCGACACTTCCCCTCACCAAGTATACAAAGCACTGACCTCCCATAATGTATCAACGTCCTGACCGACCTTTGTGCGCTCTCTACCCGCAGTCCACCTTTAAAGTCTTCCGCATTGTGCCAAATCACTAACTCTAGTAGCACCTAGTCTTTCTCCATTTCCTCGCTTTCCACCCATTGCTTTCAGTCTCATACTGGAGAAATCGATTTGTCGACTTCGATGGTTACATTAACGCTTTACTATTTCGATTGGATTTAGCTAGCTCGGTGGAACTTCTCGCAGTATTAATTGAAAGTGGGTTTGATTAACGTCGCACATATAAAAGACCAATATTGGCTCTGAAGGATTATCCAATCAGGGAGAATGAAATCTCAGTGTTCAATGGCTTGTAAGTAATGGAATGACTTTAAAAAGGTTACTTAGGTAACATGAACTTTGATATATTTCAAAAGGAAATAAAAGAATCTTATTTTTCCTGTGTATTATTCAAAAAGTAATATTGTTTTGTTGCTTTAATACTAGAATAGTATTATATTATTTTTAAAAAAAAATCAATGCTTACACAAACCTGTGTAATCTAATCATAAATTGTCAATTCATGACCAGAGAAAAATGTCCTCGATAAAACAAGCTCATGGTTTAGTCAAGCTAGCGAACAATTGCCCGAAGATTTTCCACCCAGCGAAGCTTTCGTAATGGTGTTTTCAAAGTCCAACTTTCTTCGACAGAGCTTTTCTTTCGTTTGTGACGCTCAACTTGAATGCAGGGCCTCCGCCGCGACGCATAATAAGATTGAAGTGGTGGTTGGCTAGTTACGCAAGTGCAAATTAACCATTTCGAAAGCCGATTTATCCTTTGAGGGGTTGTTTGCCCAGTTACCGCGTCACGCGGCACAAACGATCACCGCAATTTCGAAGTTTAAGCTCGGCTCGCAAATAAGCATTCACCTGGGTCTGCGCGACTTTCTGCCCATTATTCTATGAGACCAAAGCTACAGGAGGCGAGAGAATGTGTAGGTTTATGTGAGCGAAAGGTGGGAGCGCAACAATCAAGGAACGTATGATTGGAAAAGCTTACCACACATGATAAACTTTCAGTCGGCGACTTTTTTATCCATTACTTATTTCTGCAATTATTATTTTCATAATTTGATTCGTCTTTTTAGTCATCCTTACGAACAAGTTTTAGTGTTTTATCTACTGCTAGGATTCGAATAAAAAACTACCCATTAATAGAAGAACGCGATATAAACTTTCATAAAAAAAGGTCAAAAATATTCTATGTTTGATTTAAAAGAGACAACTATTTGAAGTAGGAAATTTGGAGTGGTTTCACTCGACTTTAGTCGCGATCGTTACGCCGTCAGTGTGCATGAGTAAGCACACATACAACCGTATACACAAACTTTCACGTGTAAGTACGAGTGTAAACAACCAAAAGTCTACCGTGAATTAACCCATATTATTTGAGCTTCACCGCATACATCGTACCATCCAGTCTTTGATGGTAGTATCGCGGAACAACTACCTTAACTAAAAAATATCCCAAAGGATCAATTGTGTTTTATTTATTACAAAAATATAAACTCGAGAATTGGTAGACGCGTAGCTGCCAATCAGTATCCACTCTTTGATGGTAGTATCGTAGAACAACTACGTTAACTAAAAAATATCCCAAAGGATCAATTGTGTTTTATTTATTACAAAAAAATAAACTCGACAATTGGTAGACGCGTAGCTGCCAATCAGTATCCACCCTCATCTGGGCGCACTCGCCAGACCGAAAACACGCCTACGCAGCCCCCTACGCATCGAGCCCATCTTATTTAATGGATTCCAGAGTGCGCCCGCCCCGAGTGTTTGCTCATCCGCAGTGATTGCCCGGCCACCCCGGGCTAAGTCTACGCCGGCCTTATTATTACATCGTGCAGCGTGCGCCAACGAAAGAGAAGAGAGAAAAAATTGTAACTGCCCGGTGAAGTTGTGTACGCATTGGTAAACAAGCCTCTTTAGCTCAGATGGACGGGCTTGTTTTCATTTCTGTAGAATGTGCATGCTGCCCCCTCGTGGGGCTAAAGATAGAAAGCTCTGATGTTCTTGAAAGCTTGAACCTTGACTTTCATGGGAGCTTATTGATAGATTTGTATTCGGGATTAGCTTTAATCCTTTGGGTATCAAGAATTTCGTGCAATTTATTGCTACACTGTTTCCATATAGCTTTCTGTGTTCTCCGCATTTAAACATTTTTGATGAATTCTTAAGAGCCTTTTTAATCTTTAATCTCGTGACTTCTTTATTAAGAGTTTATTACTTTTTTACCAAAAGAAGGATTAATAGATGATTTAATTGTTATTGTTTCAAGTTAATATTTCGCTACTCTAGTTTCGCTATTAAAACTCACGTTATCGAAAGTGGAGTTTATGGTCGTTGATAAACTCCACAGACAGCTACCAATAAGGTTGCAATGAACAACGTTGATCTTGCTTACCCTGCAACAAGAAAAAGTATACGTGTAAAACATCATATCATACAATTCTTTCTACAAAGTAATATCTCCATTGCGTTTCCCGATTTTTCTAAGATATTCCACAATATTTCTTATATTTGGATAAGTTTACAAAAAAAGTCAGACCGCTAAAAAAACATAAACGGTGAGGGGTAAAAAACAGGAACAGCTTTGAGCTATTATTGACACGGAGAGTGCCAGATCTGTCAGGTCGAAAGCTGTGCTAATTTTTTTTTACAAAGCCCAAAAGTACCACTGTCATGATCAAATATAGGTATTTTTTAAAAATCAGGGCGTAGCTAGATTTTACCTGTTCAACGGCGCTTAAGAACCACGCCTGTTTTATTTCAGAGTGTCATACCTGTCAGATGGAAATCGCCCATGGTATTTTCGGCATTCTTTCGTAATATGTTCTAAAAAATCCTTGTAAAATTTCAGCTCCCATGATACATTTCAAATGCATAAAAATTTAACGGACGTACTTCTCAACCGTCGTCAGACAGATAAAATCTAGCATTTTTATGATTTTTACAAAATACTTATAGTTCATCATGGCAGTTGAATTATCTGGGAAGTATTCTACATTGGTTTACGAACTTATACAAAAAATATAAACTCAAGTTTTGACGTGACAGATCTGACATTCTCCTTGTTAGCCTTATTTCCCCCCTTGCGGTTTATTTTAATCTACATCAAGCTGACCTTATTGGTTCATGAAACCAATAATGAGGTGACAGATTTGTAGTGTTGTATGAACGACACACTTAAGTGTCAAGAGAAATGGCATCAGACTTGGTAGATAGAAATTTCGTTCATATTCTCGCAGCGGACCGACTATAACTCTCCGAGTCTAATATTCTCGTTTGCGTAACGTACTCCGAGCGTTTTGTACGCCTCTGGCGGAAGAACGGTCTCTCCGAGCTCGTGGAAACTTGTTTTTCGGTGAGAGATTAACTTTTGCGCGCGTTGTTCCCAGCACCGGGAAAATCCGTACTATGCTGCGAACAAGCTCCAGCTTGGTGAAAGCTCGGTACATACGCTGCTATGTGTTGCTAGCATAGGTAGTGCGGATGCAACAGTGTTAAAGGAATTAAAGTCAGCCGGATTTGGAGACCAATTTACTTAGGTGTCGCGAGGCTTCACGGGGAAGCTGATAACACGCCTCTTGGGCGGCTAACAGAGCGTTCCTGCTCGTGAAAACCGTTCTACAGGGGAAATGTTTGAAGCAGCCCTGATCTTCTACCGTGCAAACCTGCTCCGTTAGACGGATACTTCATGAAATCCCAACTCCTCAAGGTGTACTACGGAACTTCCTGGCATTTCCGTAAGTGTGATTGATTTAGATGACATATATTTTCCATGATACGGAATAGTAAGCTGCGTGTGACATTAATAAATGCGCAAATTTATGGAAAACAAAGTATAATTGTGTCGTTAATGTTGCTCATACTATATGAAGAATTATACTTAATATTTAATTGATTTTTTAGTGCACGAATAATAATATTTGTACAAACTTTCGCTAAATGTAAATTGGTATAGTTGCTTGTCTTAATCCGAAGAATTGAGAGGCATTCGACACTAATAAATCTGGTGTAGGTTTTTAGGTACTTAAAGTACAAATGATCAACCCAAATGAAAACAGTCCTACGGAGGAAATGTTTGAAGCAACTCTGAGATTCCACCATGCAAACCATAGAATTACATAGAGTTACAACTCCTCAAGGTGTACTACGAAACTTGCTGGCATTTCCTTAAGTGTGATTGATTTAGATGACACATATTCTCTGCCATACGAAAAGGTAAGCTTCGTGTACCGTTAATAGACTACGCAAGTGTATACCTAGTTGCTCGAATCCCTACATACGATTTTGTAATATGTATATAAAATATAATTTGTATTTGTATAAATGTTTACTAAATGCAAATTAATATGATTGCTTATTTTAAGCTAAAGAATCTTTGTTTTAAATTCATCATAAATAAAGATTTATGTCTTCTCTATTAAATATTAGAATTAGAAAGTATTATGCGGAACGTTGATTAGAAGAACTCTTCGAGTATACAGAATAATAAAGTTCTACTAGGATTTGGGGTATTTCGGTTTATGAGCACAAGGCATCTACTATTCAAAAACAGCAGTATTTTCTTGGTCCGCAAAATAGTTCGCTGAATGGAGCATATTGCGAGTAAAACGGTGAATTAGGATTTAGATTGTTGGTTTAGCTTATATTTGGAGCGATTCCAATTCCAGATCTCTCAGCCATCAATTGGCTCTTTCTATCTACGTGTTAAGCGCCATCTGGATCTCCGGAATAGCCATTGCCAGGTTATATGATCTGGCATTGTTATTCGGCCACTTCTATTCGTCTTTGACTTTCCCATTCTCTACGGTAATGAATTCGTAATTGCATCCCTTCAACTCTCGCCATGACAAACATTTTCCATTGTGAATGTATGATATTGACCATCTAAATGGTTTAATAAGTTGCTGTGTATTTACAGTTACTACTGGAAAAAATATGGAAGTTTTAAGCTTTAATTTTGAAATCGCCAAGATTTCATTTGGTAAATCAAATCGGCTAAAATAACTTCTTCTACTAGTCGGTATTTCAGTTCCGAAGAATTATAAGAACCTACTATTCACCAAATTAGACCATTATTAGTATGCGCACAAAATGTCACCCAATCGAAGTTGACTGTCAACTGATTTAACACAAAAGTACGAATATACAAAGACTAAATTCTGCATCATTAAATACTATAATTTCCGGCAGATAATTACGTATATCGAGCTGCCGTTATTCCAGCATGGACATTAAACTGAAATCACTCCGACAGGCGTAGCGGCGCAGTTTGCCAAGATCGGTTCTTTCACGGCGTTCTAGTTTGCAGGAGAGTTTGCAGTTAAGCCTCGACGGGGCCGCACTAAGTGTTTGTCCGGCCGCAGTCTAACGTACGGTGGATCTTGGCAAGTGCTTGCAGGCATAAGTTGCCGAGGCAGAACGCCGGTCCGGGCCGCGCCGTCCGCCAGTGAAAATAATCCCTGCGGCCTTTTTTCACGCGGCCAGGTGTTGCGCGTTTGGCGCAGATGGGAGCACCGCTGTTTATCATAGCAGCGCGTTTGCAAGACAGCCGATATATATCCACACAGGAAGCAAGAGAAGCGTTCATCGAACTGACAGAGGCCAAGTTTAATTTCCCTGGAATCGACGTGGATCTCGCCTGGACCAGTTCTCGCAGCCAAGCAGTCTTCCATGGGCTTTGTACGCCGCTATTAGAGGAGTTTTCGTTTGGCCCGGAAACCTAATCTTAGAAGCGGCCCACAATGTTACCTCTGCAGCCGGCTGCTCAATTTCATCCCGTTTCGAGATCCGCCCGTTTCCTCGCTCTCTCTCTCTCTCTCTCTCTCTCTCTCTCTCTCTCTCTCTCTCTCTCTCTCTCTCTCTCTCTCTCTCTCTCTCTCGCTCGCTCGCTCTCTCGTTGTCCCTTTTGCACTTCCCCCTATCCCCGTGCGACCACTTCTCTTCCCCATCGATTCCTTGCCTCGGATTAATCGGCCTTTTCCTCCACTGCAATCTCCGTGTAAATCAAGCTCTTATACACACAAAATCGCCGGGACGGGAAAAGGAACACCGCTGCCGTTGCCGACGGAGGAAAAAAAAAGAGCGAGTGGTGAGTGAAGAGAGGAGAGAGGAGAGAGGAGAGAGGAGAGCGGTACCGGTGTCTCGAGAGCTGTTTCGGCGTATCGGGTTTCATCGGGAGGCCGCTTGTTCCATTAGCGATCCAAATCGAGCGTCGCCCGGCAAATCGATGTCTTCCGGAAGCGGCGCGCCGCGGCGCGCATCCTCGACTGGCGCTCGGTGCCGATGGCACTCAATCCTGCCGCCCCTAAGATCGCACAGGCTGATTCAAGGATCCAATATCTCTGAATGGCGCTCATAAATTTTAACAAGCATATCCTTGCATCGGCCCGGCGTCATTACGCCCGAATGGCCGAACTAACAGCTCGGGCAAGGACGCGACGAATGAAATGGCCGCTGCCGATGTCGCGCGATCTGCCAACGGCAGGTTGGAATGAACGTCGGGAAAAGAGAGCCACGGACAATGCTATCAAGATGATAAGCACGTTACGGGCCTTGGCGTAGGGAGAAGCCGCTCGACATATCTCCATCTAGCCGACATTCGTACGTGCTCAGGTAGACAAAGCAATTAATAATCAGTAGCAGACTCGCACAGTCGTGATAAACGATCGGCCTCGGCAATCCTCGGCGCCGGCGCTCCTTGCGCCGTCGCGACGCCACCACGTGCCTTCCTTTTTTTGAAAAAAGCCTTCGGGATTTGCCATGTTCGCCGCGCGGATTCATCCTTGGCAAAAGCGGTGTTGAATCCCTCTAAACGTCGAGAGAAACTCTGTCTGATAGCTGTGCTATCTGGCAGCGCACGAGGCCACAGTAAACTGTTATCTTGCGTGGAGAATAGCTCGGCGAGTGATGCGCCCAACAACATGCCAGATGGATGTACGTGGCGAAACGTCGCACTGAACTGCTGGAACGCTACTCCTTCCATCGATAAGGGATGCGCTTCGACAAAGGAACCTACGCAACTCTCACATACTTGCTCTCAGTTTCCTTAGAACACCAGCTTGCCTGCACATGGTTATGCGCTTCTGTATTTGACGCCTCCAAGGATAAACTTTATTCGATGCCTTCGTGCAGAAATTATGTGGACGAGCAGTCATGGGAATTGTAATCTTGCAAGTTTGGTCGTGTAAAGTTTTCGAATAGTGTTATTTATGTTGATGCACTTGGAATAATTAGTATCAGTAATTGATCGTTATCAACAAATTAATTATTGTATTAGTCATACTGTTGTTGGATTCCAAGGTTTTTGAATCTTTTGTTCATAAATATATGTAGAATGTGCCATGAACACGGGCCTTACAAGGCATTTTTCGCCTTGCAGATTTGCGTCCCAGTCAGACTGCGCTAGTTTCATTCTCGCGTGTCTGCCGGGTGTAAGTCTCGTTTTAAAGGCTCGCACGAACAAAAGTCTCAAATGCGAATTCATCAGCGGAATGCGCGGCATAATGCGAGAGTGCATGCTGTAAGGGGGAGAATTCTACTCGAAAGCGTAGTTTCATCCACGTGTGCGCTTTCTTACAGAGCGATTACAAGTCCTGCGAGCGATCGATCTTCATCGCCGTGCTTCCAACGGTTCTACTGGTCGGCGGTGGTAGACGACTCTCTGTAATGCGAGAGTCATTTCCGGCCGGGGAATAATTGCGCGCGCCAAACCATGTGGCCCTTAATGCTAGACTCGCCGCGACGGCAATGATAGATAACTGCGCGTCGATATGGAAGGCTTCGTGCACTCCGCCGGCTGAATTTAAATCGAATTGCAATTATCTGAATAAGAGAACGCTGTCGAATAGCTCCCCGGTGATCGAATTATCTCCAGTGAAAATAGAAAACACTCCGAACCGAGGTGTACGCGGATCAATTATCGAGAGTGCATTAATTTCATTGCCTCCACTTGCCTCCCGTCTGTTTGTTTAATTAGGATAATTGAACGAGTCGCTAATTAGTTAAATATATTACTCGACTCTTTCGCGTTTATTCTTCGCGGCTCCAGGAAGTTTCGTGTGTATGTTTGAAGTTGGTCACCAAATATACTATTCATCGCTTCGAACAATGCTATCGAACGATGAATTCACCCAGTTGGAACGAGTTTGATATGCTATGTTTGCCTGTAACAAATACGCGACATTTATCGCGTGGGAAAGTCAATGTTAAGGAATTGTATATTTAATCTAATTGCAGGGGGACCTTGTCTATACTAATACTAATTATTTTAATTATTTTACAGTGATCGTTATAATTTTACTTCTGATTTTTAAACAAAAGTAGTACAAAATTAGAGGAGGATACTCTAGCCGACAGACAGACATGATAAAATTATAAGAGACCCCAGTGAAATACTAAACCGTAATTGCTATGAATTCTTTCGAAACTCCAATGGATTTACACTGTAAATTTTACAGGTTTCCATGGAAGAGCAGGATATTGCGCAGAGCGAGTGTTTGGTGCGGCAAAATCATTTCCATCGAGTGTACAGAAACGTGGCGAGCGTGCGAAAAAAGCGACGAGTATACCATCGCGACGAAAATGGAAATATCTTGTTCAATTTCCGTTGGTGGAAAGTTCGGCTTTCCCAAAGGCGGTTACCAAGAGGTGCATAATCCGAAATACTTGCGGGCGCGCGCCACGCCGCACCAGTAATTGATTCTAAACTTCCCCCCGAGGAATCGATACTAATTATTAAACTTTATAAATCAAATTTACCCCGGGTGTCGCGCATTAAATTACTTCCCGAGCGCGGATCAGACGCCGGTATTAAAACTTCCGCCTGTCTCCTGAATGCCAGCACGAATAGCTATGCGCGTGCTATTTACACCCTGAATATTACCGCTCCGCAAGCACACCAACTTATTTAAAGATTGACTAAATATGTGACGAATGATTTTTTAATTTATATTTCTTCTGTGATTGACACTTTCTGTGTAATTGAATCAATGGATTATCCGATAGTTTTTGCTCTAATTTTTGGATTTATTACAAAATCAAAATCATGTTTTTGCGATTTTGGTATAGTCAATTTAATTCAAATACCATTGCATAAAACACTGTTAGATCAGAGTACAACAAATGATATATTTTGAGTTCAAAACCGATCGTTTGACCGAGCGTGGTCAAACGATAGGTTTAGTGTTAATTTCACGAAAACAATGCAAAGCCTAGAGCGGCGATTTCTACACCCGAGTATCAAAATTTCATATGTACATATATGTAATATCAGAGTACCCATTTCACTAGAATGCAAAACATATGTAAAACCCACGAAACTCGCACTATGCGGTCATGCGGAAACTGGATTGGAATTTTTTCCAAAAACCATAGAGATTTAAATAAAGTCGTACATGTAAATCTGCCAGTTATATTTAACAGATAACATATCAATAAGAGAAGTCAGTGTAACCGCTTATTCCCCATCGAAATTTGTATGAGGCGAAGGATTGGTAGTGCGTGGGTGTACGAGGAGACGGATAATCGAGATTTGTCGGCTCGGGCTGCGCAAGAATGTGCGATGTTTCGTGAAGCACGCGTCTAATCGTCACCGGCGGCAAATTACAGCGAATTTCTCGACGCGGCTCAACCGGCCCGCCCGTAATTTACGTCGGCCGCGCGCGGTACACGGCATTCCAACCCTTTATGGCGCGCACCATCCATTGAATGTCAAATGAGAAAGGGTCACCGACCCAGAAACCACCCCGATTGCCGACTCACTCCTAAGTACCCATCAATTCCAACTTCTGCCATCTTTGCCTCTTCCTACCTACTTTGCCAAATGAAGCCTAACAATTCCTTTCCGAGACTTGCTTCACCTATAATCGTTATAGGATTTCGAATACTGTGTTTTTCCTATGCTCCTTCAGACTTGAATCTTGAAAGAGTAATTTTTTTAAGTACGTCTACTTTGGAGGAATAGGAAGAAACATTTGTTATTCATAATTATAGAGTATCTTGATATTTTGTTGACGCTATTATCGACATATGAGTTAACCTTCAATCTTTTCAAAAATCACGAAATATAAACAAAAAGTTCTGTTATTATTTCTCCAGCAAGGACACAGTCAATATAGAGAAGTATTCTGCGGACAAGTTGCATCGACCCAAAAATAATGGAATAAAGCAGCAACCTCCGAATTCAATACGGTAAAAACCGCCACTACTAACGTTTTAATGACGATAATGGATTCCGAGTGCTTTGTGATGGAAAATATTAGCGCTCCAACCCGGCTAAAGCTTTCGAATTGTGAGTATTCGATGATAAGTTATCATTCAATTATGACATGAACGCAAATTATAGGTGCACTCTGACAGTCATTGAAAAGTCGATTTCTAGTTGCTGGGAGCTTAGCTATTAATCCGATCGGAATTATTAAAGTCTCCCGGCAGTTTCGGCTGGCCGATTATATTTTAGTTGAACGCGCCGATGATTTCCAGCGGCTGTTGTTTTCGATGAGTAAACCTTCATATCGATTCGGTGGTGTCCGGCCGCGGCGGCTGCAGTATTTCCGTTCCTGACAAACATTTCTTTTCGCAATGCAGACGAGATAGTGGCTCGCAATAATCGACGCCCATTCGGAATTAATCGGCCGGCAAAGCGGAATGGTTTCGCCGACTTTTCCAGGAAACCTTCGGATGGACAGAAGAGCCACGAGCAGGAAGCGCTGGTGGCGCCATCCTATCTGTTAATTGCTGTGCCAAGAGAGACTCCATTGCCAGTGCGCCCGAATTTTCCAGGCAATTCTGTCGTTTGTCGTCGCTCAGCGTGTGTGCCTTTCGTTAACTTATCGGAATTTACGTGAGCGTTCAAAGGATGCAAGGGCAACTGCAAACTTTACATTCGGTCTGGTTTGTTGACGTAATTGTTATTGACTAGACAGTAGGTAAAATTAAACGTTTGCGCAGAAAACTTTTTAGTTTGACAGATTACTCAGAATTAAAGCCAACTTCTACTCTTTCCAACTCATTAAAAAATACAATAATAAAGTGTCATCCTTTCTGAGTAAAATAAAAAAAACATATCAATACAATTTTTGTTTTTTCATACCGGCACGTTAAAATAATCGAATTCGACGGTTTGTATTTCTTAAACAATTGCGAGTTACAAAAACTGATGACTTAAACCATCCTGTTTCCATGGGCGAGAACAATATATTTTAATTTTCCCTGTAACAGGGCTATGTTGGAAATAAAGTGATTCGTTTGGCATGGGATGGCTCAACTACTAGCGTACATTCGAGAGAAGATTGCTGGGAAATTGGTACGATGTTGACCTGTGTACCATAACGCACAAGTGCCCAGTTATACCTTCCGCAAAATGTCGGTGCACCATACCGCTTCCAAACTACCCCGTACACCGACGCCCGCAAAAGCTTTCAAAGCAATTTAATAGTCGACAACACAAAATGACTTTGAGCCTTGATCAATTTCGACGTAAAAGTCCGCTTGACATTGACCGTAACCGGCGAGTGCCGCAGAAGCTTGCAAATCATGAACTATTATTACTGGCGAGCAACCCCGATGAGTTTTCACTTTTAGTATCACTTTTTGCATATTCCTGCAATTCATCGGATTGAAATGAGTTTAATATATGCGACGTGTATGCATGTAACAAATACGCGACATTTATTTTTTAGTAAAGTCAATACTAAAAACTGTCTATTTCATGTAATTGCAAACGAACCTTGTCAAATTGAAAAGCGTTTTTCTGATTTTTTCTTTAAAACTAATTACTTTGGAGTGATCGTTAGAGTTTTACTTGAAAGTACTCGCTAAACACTATTTTCAGAAATTATTTCAATGCTTTCCAAAAAGGATAAGAAAATTAGAAAAAGCGACAGTCTGGCTGTAACAGACAAAGGAATTTAATAATCAACTTTGGGCCTTGATCAATTTCCACGTAAAAGTTTGCTTGACATTGACCGTACTCGGCGAGCGGCGCAGAAGCTTGCAAATCATGAAATATTATTACTGGCGAGCATCCCCGATGGGTTTTCACTTTTAGGATCACTTTTTGCATATTCATGGAAGAGCGACGGCGCCCAAGCGACCGCCGCGCTCTTCCATGCTCTTTCGCTCTCTCCGCACAAAATATGCCGGCCACATTTCAGGATGGGAGAGATTTTGTTTGGCTTTCCCGGCAAAGCCCGCGTTCTCCAGGCATCCTTGGGATTACTTAGACTCGACCAGTGCCGCGCTCGATTTACGGTTGGATAAAACTTTATCCCCCCCACATACACACACTCGACATATACCACTTACATCGAATACACCAATCGCTTGGAATTCAACCTTTCCTCTACGAAATTTCTCTGCGAACTCAGCTTTGCCGTCTCAATTAATCGAAAGGACTTGACATATATCCTACCGGCCAAAAATGAAAACATGTCGGCATGTTATTTTTTTTATTTTCCTTCCAGCTGTGTTACGCCTTTCCTTTTACTGCTTTAAGAGGCTAGCTTTGTGACTCTGTGTGTGCGCGTATGTGTATGTGTGTGTGGAGAGCGGTGGAAGGAGATTTTTGAGGTTACGTGACCGTTGAGAATGCGGCGGCCGATTTATGATCCGGCGAATAGGGTGTCCAAGTTGCAGTAGCAGCTATTCTCACGGAATATAAACGTGGCGGGGGCCTTGTAAAGCCAGCAGTGCCTTCCTATAAGCATTCGAGAAGACGAGCGCACTTCCTGTTAGTCGCTCTCGCCACCACTGCAATTGTTGCCAGAAAACTACAAGCTCTCGAGGCGCCACGATCTCTAAGGATGTTTCATGACCGGGCTCCGTAAGCGCGAAAAACTGCTGGAGCTTCATGTTCTATGAATGTATCAGGCCAGTCCACAAATTCACCTCTGCATAATTAATCTCACAAGTTCTCACACACCTGAACGATCTAATAAGTATTTACTTTTGTCGTCTGATTTTATATTTCTCACGTTGAACAAGCTTTTTTGCACATTTATAATGAGAAGGTAAAATATTGTGGATTTAGTGAGAGAATGGTGCAAAAAGATTAATGCGAAAGATACCCTGTCAGTTGTTCTTGTTGTTTTTTAAACTACCTACACATTTGTCACACACTGTTTTTCGGTATTTTCTTTAATATTTATGAATCGCATTTTAAAATTTCACTGATCTGTTATTTTCACTATAATGTATGAGTAAGAAGTTAATTTTGATCTTCTTATTAATTTTACAAAGTTCTATAAATCGAACTCAAAGTTAAAATAATTCCAGCTTCAATAATCAGATAAATACTGTTTTAACTGAAGCAAATTTTTTTGTATTATCTGACAATTCTGACAGCTTTCTAATTCATCATCATTTCTCATGTTTTTTTTATCGTCAGTAGAGCATCATTTGTTTGAGCGGACTTTCTAACATCGTAGCAAAGCGCAGCACTCCATCAGGGATTCCTTTAGGCAAAAGCACATTCGGGGCGAGCAAATCAGTGTGACTCGTTGCGGGGAGCGTTAAACGGTGGAAAAACGAGGCGTGCAAGCACCCGGCTGAAACGTACAGAGTGGTGCAAATTCGCAGGATGATTTATCCCGTTCTGCGGCCACTGGAGGACGCGCTCTAATTTCCCAGATTCACGCCGAACTCTCCTGAAGTCCGTGCAGTTTGACGATTTGTCCTCGACGAAGTTGCACCGTTCTCGTGAGTGCGGAACTTCGGTGGAAAGGTGGTCGCCGGGAAAAAGAGTCAACCGCAGATGGAAAGGTTGGTCCGGAATTAAAGTCGAATTCAAGGTACCCTGAGTGGCGCCCTCTCGCTTTTGCCGTACTTGCTTTTGGCCAGCTGACGTGTGTCACCATTCGCTAGAATTTCATTTATCTCAATGCTAGACCGACAAGCCGCGATCACGTTTGAATTCCAATCGGATCACGCTGCATGCCTCGGCCATCCTGCAAATGTTGTTACGAAGCTTCATCTATGCTTCCGTTATCTCTTTTTGACACCAAGATAAACCGCAGGAATCATAAACTTTCGCCCTTCAAATGTTCTATTTTATTTTAAAAAGGGGAACTTGGGTGTTTTCTTATTATTGTATACATGATGATTATACTTCACATAAAGATCAAAAGAGTTGATAACGAGAGGACTTCGATAATTTCCCTTTGAGTGTTATAACTGAGGACCTGCGAATTAGGAGACTCAGTAAGGTCACACTCTAAGTAGTAGTAGCGCATGATATAGTCAGACAGTCGAAGATACTTAATCCGAACAGTAGCCGTTAGTGTATTTTTTCCTAATTCAATTTTATTATTAAAGGATTTAAGATAAGAGTAAAGTTTTGAATTCTCTTTATTCATTGTTCTTAACACGTGGGAACACATAAGAACATATACTCTCCTCGACTAGCCACTATATTTACTTAGAATTAATGGACAAAACTCGTTACATTACTACGTTATCTTGCACTTCAGCCATAGTAAATATCTCTGCTTTTTAAACTTTCGATTAGATATCAAAAAGCAATCACATCGCAAGCGAGTTTCTCCCATCAGTTTCTTTGAGTACTAAGGACTTGGGCATATTCCGTACTACTTATTCAGAGGAATATAAACCAACGAAAGGATCAATTTCATTCAATTTTCCTTGATTGCTCCTTGGTCGAAAGAAACCGTTCCAAAGTCTTATATATCACAGACTGCACGACTGCAGTTGCATCTTCTTCAAAGATTTATTCTTGCATAATTAATACATGTGTGATTGGATTGCAAAATCCACTGATAAACGTATATTTTCCTCGACAACCACAGGTTAACGTTTATGCTATGGTATTTGTCTGCAGTCGAAACTTATAAGTGAAGAAAAGTGGAAATAAATCACAGTACTATTGCTAAGTATACAGAATTGCGTGCTATGATGTATGTCTATATGAGTTTCACATATATGAAGAATGCAATTACGCATAAAAATGTACTAAAATATACAGAATAACTTTCCACTCATTTAAACTTCCTAAATATCTCCCTTTTCGAAAACAAACATAAATATTCGAATAAGAACTTTCATTTTGCACTGCTTGCGAAAAGGAGGATATTTAGCAAGTATAAATAAAACAGAAATTTACCTCTGACTCATTTTTATGTTACCTATCTTCAAACTTGCTTGAAGCATGAAGCATGCAACTACGTATAAAAATGGATTAAAATATACAGAATAATTTCCGTTTAATTCAAACTTCCTAAATATCTTCATTTTTGAAGACAAAGCATAGATATTAAAACAACAGTCTTGATTTTGCGCCGCCTGCGAAAAGGGAGATATTTAGGCAGCATAAATAAAACAGAAATAAACTTTTAGCTGATATTAATATTATCTATCTTCAAAGTCGTCAGACGTTTTAAAACAAAATCTGGTTGGCTCTAGGAATGAAGTTCTTAAAGACAAAGATTTGTCAGGAGTTAGAGGGGAGAGTTGTAATTTAGTGGAGGACACTGATGTACCGGGCAGACGTAATCATTCCGTAGTCAGAGCAAACAGCAAACTTGGAGCAGGGGAGCTCTCGTGCGCAATTGCGGTTTACGTACGCGTGGCTCAGCTGGACCTTTGACCCCGAAGGCAACACTTGCGTGAACGCAACACTGTTGTGGTATTGCCGTTTAACTCACTGGTCAGCCACGAATATCCTGCTAGGCGGGGCCGTTCGACTGCGCCGTTCACCTGCCAATTGTAATTGGATAACTGGCCGCCGCTCCAACGATAAGACGTGAGCCTCCAGCATTCCCCGTTTAGCAATGCTCCGCTCTCTCGGCTAATAGAACCACACCATTTACTCAACTGTTTATGGGACTGCTCGAAACTTCTAATGAAGTGGATGGAATATCTTGTGTCAAAACTTGGTTACCAGTTCGTTAGAACTTAATTAGGTTATGGAAAAGCGCTGTCCTTTTAAATGGAAAAAATGAAACAAAGGAAATGGAGAAAGATCGTAAAATTTTGATAATAATTCAGATATATAACATAAAAGCAGACACAAAAAATTAATGGAGAACCAACTGAACAGGAACAAATCAAAATGCTAGCAAATTGGTAATTTAATTAATAATCTAGATCTAAATGTAAAAATTTGTTTTCATTCCCTATATATTTTGACTAATTAGCCAATTTAGAGTTGGCGGTATTCGGTAGAGGTCTTTCTTGCGTGAACTATTGAATTTCGGTATACTATGTGAGCCGAGCTTCCCCTTGATACTCCAAGCCCAATTGAATCGTCCGGGAGCACTGGGAGCTCTCCACTTTAACACTGGATGAAGAGCGGAGTGTCTAATTATCACCCTTATTGTGTCCTCTCCATGAGGAACTTCCTTGAAATCGACGCCTTTCCAGGGACTCTCACTTTGGCTTAATCACGCGCCGGATTAATTAGTGACGTGCCGACTTCATCGCATAGCTAATGTACGGTTGAACGCACCAGCCGGAACAAAACTGTTGCTCGTAATCAACGGTGAATACAAATATTTCATTATTACGTATCTACATATGTAACAATAATGTACTAACCTAATAATCGACCAATAACTTTCCGATAGTGAAAAACGCCTAAAAAGCGTAGAAAATATATGTTAAAAACCTACTGAATCTGGAATTACGAAATTACTCAGTTCGAAAATTAATCGATCATCATTAGTGACCCGTGTCTTCCATTTGTATGTAAAACGAGTGATTATGGTAATATGCATTGCTACAATACGAAAGGACTTTGAATATTACCATTGCATTTATTACAATCAACCACATTGAATATAAAATTGCACCAAAAATGTAGCTGTGTACATTGTTATTTAATGGATGAAATGAAATAAACGTTACAAGTTTACGGGATTTCTACAATAAATCAGATTAACATTTCCAATTTTACTATAATCAGATCACGAAAATAGAAATAGTATTAGCGGCATTCCTGTTAGCAGGGTGGAGAACTTATTGGATTATGTATTGGGAAAGCCCGATGACACATAGTACGTCCCATCTTTCACTCGAAGTAGAAAATTAGGAAGGGGCGAAAGACGAGTGCATATATTTATCGGTGCTCGAATAATAGGCCATTGTTCAGGAAATAATAGGACGGCATTATCGATTCAGGCCGCTGAATTTTTCAGGAATCCGAAAGAATCGACTTGTTGTGCCTCCGCTGGAATACGAAATCATTTACCCTTGAATAATATATTCCGCGGCGGGGATTTATTATTTATTCCCATGACGTAGCGCTGCCTTAGATAATCCGATGAATAATTCAACATCCTCAGACATTAGCGCGCCAATGTAAACAAAATGCGAGCAAATTAATTTATTGGGGCCCACGAAATTTATCGAACGCCACGAAACACTCTAACCACTAAATGATATCTAAACATTTGCCTTCGCTGCTTGGGCCTTCTAATTAGAAACGGTCTGCGCAACCAAATTAGTGTCAATGCAACTGACCTCATTGCACGGACTGTCCACAATATTTCTCACCATATCCGTCACATCAGTTCAAAACTAGTTTCTTCTCAAATAGGCGCATGTCATTGACATTCTTCAACTTTTCTGTCACCAAGAAATGACGTGTGCAAAAATATAAATACAATCATAAACACAAAGTACAATGCTGAGAGGGACGCTTCTATCGATGCATACCGACTGATTCAATTAATGCATCAGACTTCAAAATCGTTGATGGACAATCAAAATTCCTATTCAAAGCTTCGCATGGACAGTACATAATTACATAACTTGGAAGCATCTACGTCGGGCGAAGTCCAAGGACGAGCTATGGCCAGGAATCCCCGGCGGAAATCCAAAGACTCCGATGCATCGAGAGGAACCCGTGCAGTAACAAGTAATTAAGCTGGCCACATAATCAGTGCACTATGGGAGCACTCGAGCGCAATAACACTAGGCTCAAGGCGCCAGTTGCAAGCAGCGTCGGCAGAGGCGGTCAGAGTGCATCGCCAAATAGTCGAATTTAGCGTGGCGGGTTAAGCAGTGGATTCTGCGAGCGGTAAAATCAGTGGGATGGTCGGTAAGAGGAGCGTTAGCAGACGCACATATCCAGGTAGAATCGTGTTCGGATTGGAGGTTAAGCGAGAGGAATACTATCGATGGAAAGACCAGGAGAACACCACGATTTGGAAGCTAGCATGCGGCTTGTGGAAGAGTGGTGGGGGGTGAACTGACGTCGGGATTGGACACCGAGGTTAGTCAGGCACCCATTTAATTAGTCGCTGTCGCTTGCAACGTCACGAGCGCGACCTACGATTGCAATGTGCAACTACTTCACATCAAGTCTCGATTACAAAATCCAGTAACAAATTTATTTTTAGTCTCGATAACTGATTTAACATTTAATAAACCTGAAATTAATAGTCTCTCAGAATAATTAAAGATCCTTCGAGAGAAAATTCGTGGTAGTCTAAAGATCTAGTATAGTGTGTATCAAAATTGTTTAGTATTGTATTCCGATCATCCCCAAACCAAACTCCAACACATTACATTCTACTACACCTTTTTATATCTCAATTGTATCTAATTCTCTTATTTCCAAGTAACCGAACTACAAGAACTGGTCCGTGAAATCTAGTACTTAATCGATCATCCATTTAATGACTTGATCACCGTTTCATGAATGCAACCTACGATTACGATGACGGGCAACTCACTCACGCCAACACTCGATTCTCAATATCCTCGTGTGAGCCAGCTACGCACATCTCGATTCGCACACCTCCGACTCAGTCTGCGAGGGCGCAATTCCGCGCACAATCCCGTCCGGCAATTCATCAGGATTAAAGGTAGACGCGCGCGAGCGCGTTGATACTCGAGCCGGTGTATGCTGGGAGCGGAAGCTTGCCGCAGAGTGTGTGGCACGTCAGGCTGCGTGCTGCCAACTACATTCTGCTACATTATGCCCCTGCCAGACGACCCAACAACCATCCGCACTTGAGCAGATGCGAAAGCTCTGCTGACGAGCGACTTTCACGCCGCTTACGCCAAGGTGCTCATGTTTCAGCTGAATCACTTACCTTTGAATCACCACTATGGTAAATGCTCTTGTGTAGCGGATAATTATAAATTATTTAGTCATTTTAATTATGCACCAGTGTTTCCTAATTCTTGCCTACAGTTTATACTTCATTCTCCTTACTTATAGGATTAACTTTCAAGATTTCAAGTGCGATATATAAATCATTTCTTTCGTTTGTTTATATTCGGGATAAATCGCTTGCCTTTGAATCACCACTACGGTAAATGCTCTTGTGTGGCGGATAATTATAAATTATTTAGTCATTTTAATTATACACCAGTGTTTCCTAATTCTTGTCTATAGTTTACACTTCATTCTCTTTACTTATAGGATTAACTTTCAAGATTTCAAGTGCGATATTTAAATCATTTCTTTCGTTTGCTTATATACGGAGTGATTCACTTGCCTTTGCATTACCACTGTGGTGAACGCACTTCTATATAAGATAATTATAAATCGTCTAATAATTCTTGTCTATATTCCTGACTTTGTCAAGGCACAAGTACAACCATACGATCAATGTAAAACTTGAGATTAAATGTCAAGATTTGAACAGCGACATACATAATTTCTTTAGGTTTAAGTACCATTATACCTTGATAAAGAATAATTTTTAAATTCATCATGCTGAAAGGAGCCGGATCTCTTAAAAACAGTTTGCAAAGTATGAACAAATACATGGTACTGCAGGAAATGTGCTAATAGCTCGGTGCACAGCGAGGAAAGAGAAAATGGGTTAAGAATGAAACTCGTGGTACAAGAAGTTCAAGTGGCTGGGTGAAAATAAGGGCGAGTACGAATCCTGTATTACCGGTTGGAAAAATGTAAAATGCACTGGAAGGTGGGCACGTCGAGGGGCAAGTTTCATGAAGGCGGAATCAATGTTTCTGCATAATTCAAGCGTAATGCCCGTAGCAGCCTAGCTCCTGCGACCACTCCTCGCTGGTATTACGTGTCTCCGGACGCCACTCGGCCAGGGAACCTCTCTGGCGAGGACAGTGTGGCGAGGCCTCGATTTCAAACATTAATAGACACTCTTTTCCCCTCTGGACTTCTTTCTTCCTGGCAAATCCTCCTCCCTCTGCCTTCGTTTCTCCCTTGGGTTCCTTTTTTCCCACGGCGAATCCGCTCGCTATTTTTCAGCTATTCCATTCAAGTGTCCATATTCAAATCCCTAAATCTCGAAGGGCATTCGCCGCCAACGAGCTCGGTTTAATCTTCTCTTGTGAATTACTCATCGCTTGCTATCCTTGAGTGGCGACGAGCAAAGTTCCGGGATCGGGGAACGCGCTCGGAAAATTCAGGCTCGTGCATGTGCTTTTCAGGACAGCCTCTGTTTTTCCATAGTTCTTCAAGTAACTTGTTGATTATAAACTCGAATTACAGTTTAACATTTGTAAGTCGTTGAAATTGTAAAATGATCGCATTTAAGGGTTTTTATATTAATAATTTCGTAGTAGGAATATTGAATGTATTATTAATATTACAATATACGCTTGTTACTGCAAGATAATGTGAAATAGGGTATCTCACAATTGTAAATCGCGATAAGAAACTAACACAAGTTTAACATTTTCATTCGTCGAGTTAAATTAAATATTTACAATCCAACCTAACAAAACCATCTGTCGGTTGTTCACTGCTGTCTCACACGAAAATCATTTAGATCAGTGGTGCATTGTACGATCCACATCGGGTACAATTACAAAGCGCCAAGTGGTAATTATAGAAGCTGAAAATGATATTTTTCAGGCTAACACTTACGGCATTGCGTGCGCCGAGTGAACCGAATGGCCATAATGCGGCTGAAAACCTTATAATTGAAGGTTGCAGTGCGTTGAGCTCGATGCTCAAAGATTCATGCGCCGTTCTCCGTGGCATTCGACCCTTCGACTAGGAGTACGAGGCTGTCATCACTCTTTTACTCGCATGCAGAGAGAAGGGCCAAGGGAGAAGGAAGGTTGGACGATCACGCGAGCACGACCGCTCTTTTCACAGTATGTGCACCGCTTTCCAAGTATTCCAAGCGGCCGGATTCGCCTTACCCTGCAATTCTTCCCGGCTGCGCGCGTCCCTTTCATCCTGCAAAGAATACACAGCCCCATCGGGAATCGCTAATTCCGCTGCGAGATATACTGGAAAACTATTGTTGTCCATCGATCGGCCTGCTTTTTCTCTCCCGCTGAAAGTGATACGCAGCCGAGCCGACAGCGACAAACAGTGCGCGAACCGGCAAAGCTTCCGGTCGGGCTTTTTTTTTTCACATTCGCTTTTCTCGGGCGCAACCTTCTTCGCCGCGCAAAGGAAGCTCCACTTTCGCTCACCGACGATATTCTACTCAGGGATATTGCGCCTTTCTCTTGGATTACCGACTGCCGTCCATTGTAACAGTGCGATTGTAAAAGTCTAGTCGTTCCTTCGTGTTGCGAGGCTTTACTTTTATGACTTACTTTTATGGCTTTTATCATTTACTACCTTTTATCGATAGTATCTGATTGTGTGTCGACGATTCCGTGAAGAGAACTGCAGTTCGCGTTTTGTTTAAGAATGTGACCAACTTCAAGCATTATTCATAGGATTAGTGAATAATTCAATTATTGTCGTCATTCAGAGCTAGTATAGGTAATTGTTGAAAACCTACATAAAATCATTGTGAATAATAACAACAATTGAACATACATTTTTTACCAACAGACATTATTTGAAATTGCAGGCATATTCTCGAGGCAACATAGCGTCATTTGACACGCACTGGCGCGTGCGACGTCGAATATTGCTATTGCACCGGTCATTTCGATATTCATCAATGAGTGAAACGTAATATTGCGAAGCATGATCGATGCCACGAAATCAGTATGCTCGAGGGAGAATTGATTGGCAATATCGGTCAGGCGTTTTCAATATAGCTTTTAATACCGCACGCGCCGATATGTTTATGGATAAATGGCCCGATGAACGATGGTGACAAGCATGTTTTGCGCTTATGGGGCACCTTGGCTTCCGCCGGTAACCAATGTTACCACCATATTTAATAATCGGTATCGATATTTCGGCTAGATAGTATATCGTTTCGCATTGCTGACTGATTATCACGCACATTATCACACAAGGCTCGCGTCCTTCCTAAAAAATGCACTAAAATCTCTGCGGATTATTAAACTAATTACTGTTGTTTGTTGCTACCATTCCAAGCCAGTGCTTACCACCAGCGGGCGCTTTAATTATAGTTGCGCGATGTCGGTTGGTGCGTGCACGTGAAAATTTTGCGTAATTAGAACGCTTCTATACCAGACGATAAGCGCGTGGAAAAACATCCCACCACTCGTACACTAGCAATTATGTCCGATTCTTGGCATTTCCTGTAGTTTTTTTACCCCCACAAGTATTTGCTGTACGCGAAATCAGTCATTAAAGTGACTCTTCAGAAATTCGTTCCATTAGTTGACTTATGCAATTATTCCCGATATATGTCAAATCGTGGAATGAACAGCAGAAAAATATTGAATCATTGGGAAATTGAAAAGATGATAAAGTAATTATTAAAGTTAATAGGATACAATAAAATTAGATGTGGATTATGAAACAAAAAAATAAAATGTCTTTCACAGTAATACATTTGAACAAGAAGAAGTGATATGGTACAACAAGCGTATATCATTAGTAGCAGTAGTGTTAATTATCATCTGAGTTAAATTTTACAATTCTCATTAGGAAGCTAACTTTCATAATAATTAGTTCTCCGTTACATGAAGCGCAAACCCAAGCTCGAAACTGTAATTGAACCCAAGCAATGTTCGCTCAGTACTAGTTAACACGCAACAACTCCAATTTCGAAGTGATAATCAGCACGCACATTGTTATAAATTATCATAAAACCTATCGATTTAAGATTTCTCCACTCTTTCCGGCTGATCATTCTCCAGCAAGCATGTTTCCACATGAACACGAAGAATCCAAGTTGTATATAACGCTTCTCTTATTTTCCATGCCACGCTAACAACAATTTCCGCTCGCTAATTAGCCAGATTTCTCCGCTGGGTGCTGCTGTTGCTGGGGCGGCGGTACAACCTTTTAAAGTTGCCGGTGCACGGACCGGCTGCCGAATGCACTTCTCGCAGGAATTAAAATAAAATTTGTTTAAAGCCTGGGCGGCGGCGGCGGCGGCGACGGCGACGGCGGTGGCGTCGCGGGGTTGAGAGAGAAATCCGTCGCGGCATAATTACGCCTAGGACCTCACTTCACCGAAGAACTCCTCGCCAGTGGGCTGCTACGCGCTACCATTTCTACCCTCGAGTTCACGTTCTCCGCTTCGTTGCTATTCTTTTTCGGCCCTAGACTTACTCGCCCCTCCGACGCGAAAAAAAACACGCCCGGAATGCCTTTCACCCTTTAATGCTCCGTGTAATTGAATAAGCTACTTTTCGAGTCATCTTGAGCGCAGCTTTTCAGTCGGTGGAAATTACAATTTGGCTGCTTGGTGAAGCATGTACTGTGGTGCATTGGATTTCATGCTGGCCAGAGTTCTGATATTAATGTAAATGATAATAATAATGTATTCTTTCTTTATTTGTATATTATAATATTATTTGATATAGTTTGAAAGTTCGATACGGAACTACGCTCGGTCGAATGATTGGTTTTAAAATTAGTTTCCATTATGCACTTGTTCTTTTTATTGTTGTAAAATAGAAAGGAAAATATATATATATAAATGTTATTTTGTGCATTAACTTTCGCACAAAATTGCCTATTTATTGTCAAATTGCCGAAATTGAAATACTATAGTGAAAGGAAATGAAGAAAATGTGACGTTCATCACCTAAGTACAGAACATATCCAGTCAACTACACTAAATACATTACTATATCATTAACTATACTTTCAAAGTTTCAGCCATTCACACACGCATTTTAACAGCTCCATTAATTACCTATAAAGTTTAATGATTAAATTCGCCAAGACCTCGGGTTAATGTGAAATGATTCCCGAACGAATCCGTGGACGGGAAGAACATAAAGGTTCGTTTTCACGGCGGTAAAACGAGGCGCATTGGCCTCCTTAGCGGAGGATGGTCTGGAGCCGATATCGGTGGGCTACCATCTCTCGACACGCTGTCGGTGAGTCGAGTTAATTAAACGTAATTACGATCCATTTTCCGGCCAGAGGCCAGCCCAGCCGGCACTGACGAAAATTGACTCCTCCGTCTTCGTTACTACCGATACGTGTCAGTCGGTCCCATCCGGTGTTATAGAAGCCCGTTATTTCTGCTTGGCGCGCGACGCCCCCTTTTGCGGGAGAGTAACAAAATGGCAAAAAGAGAGAAAGAGAGATGTGTAAATACCTCTTTTTTAAAAGGCTGACCATGCCAAGAGCTGTCCCGATTGCCATTGTATCTTAATATAGCACTAATGCGTCGCGTACCATTATCCCTCGGTACGCCCAGTGAAGGAGACCAAGGGAGGGAGTATGGAGTTACCTTAATTCTCCCGGCTAACAGCTCGCCATACTTTTTAATTAATGAACTCATCCGCCGTACCCGCTGCTCTTTACCCTTTAGACTTGCCAAATAGCTATTCTATATTCAATGAATGACGCAGCCTATCGAAACTTTTGTCTAATACGAAAAGTTATCGATTTAAAATAATGTAAAATACAGTTCACGCATAGACTGTTTTAAAGAATGAAGGTAAAAATATTGAAACGGAGTATGAAAAGTTATATGTATTTTTATGTTAGATAGGTATTATTAAATACTACGAATAATAGGTATTACAGTGTGTGTATGATGTAATCGACACACATAGATACCGTTCAGTGTAGGTACTAAAATTTCATTGAGTTAATTTTTACAATCAATCGCAATTACTCCAAATACCGAAATTTTAGCCACCGGTGAAATACGAAAAGTTATGGTTTCATATTCCTTCGACAGAAATTAGCAATTTCAAACGCAATTCGTATTTTATATAACACTGAGCATACATTATAAACCAATCCCAATAGAATACATATTCCAATTCTACAAATTATAATACAAAATCTCCATTCGACATAATAATATCCATACAAATCTTTCAATGGGCATATTACATTTTCATCAAATTAACTTTGAAATCAATTCATTATTCCAAATGCCACAATGTTCAATTTTCACCCGCAATTATACTGTCTCATTTAAGTTACGAGCAACCGCACAGAGGGTTGAACGTTGAAAAATCATGCCGAGCGATTTCGTCGAGCAATTTGCATTAGCAAGTGGCAACTGGTGGTCTGACGTCACCGCTTGCAGGTCGAATTCCTGCGGCGTCGCGTGCATTTTCCCGTTGAAGAACGTAAAAGGGCATATCGGAAGGGATGGAAAGGTGGACGGCCACTGGTTAATTATACCATTTCGCCGGAACATCGCGAAAAGCTCGGAACTGTGGAAAGAGAGGGGGGTGGAAAGAGGGTGGAAAGGGGGTGGCACGAGGATTTTCGCGAGATGAAACTAATCCGGTTTATCCCGGCTCTGAATAACCAGGTTGAAAGTAATTAAGTTGTCACGCACCCGGCGCCGCAAATAAATAATGGCGCCTACCAACCGCGCACACCTGCAGATCTGTGAGTGTGTCCGTCACATTTCGTCCTGTCATCGGCCCGCACCTCGTTTTTTTCACCCTTCGATGGAGTTTAAATTGACTGTGTTCGAGAGTTTGTTGGTAAAAGGACGTAATTGAGTAACAAATTCGAGAAATATGAGTAGAAGAGTGAATTTACTATTGTAATTGCTAAAACAACGATTTGTATTTCATAGTTTTAAGAGGCCATCTTCACACAGAGATACATTTGTTATATTCAATGCTAAATATGCTAAACACTAACTAATAATAAAACTTATTATGCAAACACTCGCCAACAACTAGAATTTCATTTCCTAACAAATTTATTCAAATTAGGTTAAGCATAGTTGGTCTAATAATACCAAGTTTCAAACTTCAACATTGTATACTAAATCGTGAAATACCTTCAGGACTTTAACAATAATCTTATAACAAACACACAAACCCTATATTTACGTTTACCGGATATCAGCTAAGAGTTCACCAATTGCAATTTCGTGGAACAAAGTGTATATAAGAGAATCAAAACCCTTCCATTGACGAGTGCGCGCAACGAATCCGATTAGGCAGCGGGGGGAAATCGGGGCATAGAAAATCATTGGGCCGGAATTTCTAGGAGGCCATGCGGCACAGTGATTCGCGTGCTTCCTCTTTAAATCGAAACTTAAACCGTGCGATTATGGCGGATCGGGCGAGCGCGCGCGCGCGCTCCCTGTTAGGAAGGGTCAAGCCAGGATCAATTAATTCATTGGACCCATTTATACTGATCGATGGGCGCTGCACGCACGGATGAAGCAGAGCAATGGACGAAGACAGTTTGCAACAGGAGAGGAGCACACACCAGGGAGATGAGTCGAGAGAAGGAAAGCTGGACAAGTCGGAGAGAGAGAGAGAGAGAGAGAGAGAGAGAGAGAGAGAGAGAGAGAGAGAGAGAGAGAGAGAGAGAGAGAGAGAGAGAGAGAGAGAAATGGGGGAAGCTGAGTGAACGGGTTATAGGGTGACAGAGAGACTCGGCCGAGAGAGCTCCGGTTAAGCGAGTGTCCGGAAATTAAATCCCTAGAAACTCACTCAGGCCCGAATCGTGCCACGGGACGTCCGATGCCGTAGCCAACCTCGCCGATTTTTATCCGGTCAAGTAATTAAGCGGAATCGCGACCTGTCCTGCCTAATTTCTGCCGGGCGTTAATTAGGTCGACGCGTCCGCCACCCCCCAAGGACGCCCTACTACTGGAAAAAGCAGTGACGCAGACGTTAACTCTTCATTCTCTCTCCGGCGGATTGACGCGCTCACTGAACGTTAATTAAATTTACATTAATGGACTGTTTAATGAAAAGTAGGCTAGTAAAATCGGTTTAAAATAGGAAAGTAGTTACTTGGAAAGTCCTGTGTATACTTAATTTTAATAATTGGATAGTGAAATGTATGCATCGAGGTTTCTATTAGGGAAATTAGTATGTAGAGTATTAAAAATGTAAGGGTTGAAGTTTTGAAGTATCGAGGATGACATTTGTAGTTGTTTTTCCTGTAAGTCCATTCAATAGAAATACCATTTGTCTTTTTCTCATAACAGGAATGGTCGATCAATCTTTCATTTCTTGTATCAGATCGCCGCACATTGCAATCAAAAATTAATCACTGTCGGAGAAATGAAACCAGAGAAACAAGTTGCTGGCGATCTTCGAACCTCGTCTTCTTCCAAACAAAACATATTAGTTTTATCAAGAACTGTGATCAGAATCGTAATGTATCGAAGAAAGTTAATCCGAACGAAGATCTAATACAAGATATCTCAAAAGTATTATATTGAGTCTGAATATCACTTTATACATAAAAACTATATAACTTTTTCAACTGGTATACAGAAAAGGCAAAAACAACAATCATGCGAATCCGCGCAAATTTATCGTTTCTCTAAATTCGAAACCACTAAACCAATGCAAATTTGGCAATAAAAACTGAATGTCGAACGTACACCATAAAGCCATGCACGCACCCGACTGACATAAACTGAATTCTCAACGAAGCATGCCAGAATGTCCCAACAGACTTTCACGTCACTCCGAAGATTCCGATCAGCGTCTCAGAAGCAAAGCGTTGGGAGCTCTGGCAGAATCCAACAAGACTGGCAGATCGAGTGATCTGATTACGCAGCTGCGCGCCAGCGAAATAATACGATCGCTACGATCAGCTTGCAAAACAAACACGACGGCGGATAAATCGAGTGCAACGGAGGCAAGAAACGCCTGGTAAGAAGAAAAAAGCGGTGGATGGTTAAGCGAGGAATGCGAATCTTAATGTTTAATCCTCCCGATGGAGTGGAAATTGGAGACAGATTCCCGGAGTCCGCAGTCGGCCGGGAACACTCCATGAAATTCAAGTCCTCGCGGAAGTCACTCGACTGCACAGAAGAAAGCATAGCTCCACCTCTCGCTTTTATTTCCCACTTTAATCCACTTGCCACCCCAACTTTTTCAGAATCTCCGCCTAGCTGTACAAACATCGCTTAAAACTCTCGTTGGAAATAGTATCGCGACCATTTTTAAACTTCCGCCTCAATTATTAGTACGAAGTGTGCGACGCCTGGTCAAATGAACGCTTTTAAACTTTGATTTAACTATACACTTGTTCTTTTCCTTCTTGTTAAAATATGTCATTATTGTACGATTATCTAAAACTTATTTTGTGCATCAAATCGTAAAAATATGATTCTTATCGGATCAAGTTAGAAACAGTTCCAATCGTTGTTACAGACATCCTCGAATCCTTCGAAATCAGATTTAATCTCTCATTTAATCTCCAATCTTGTCGATCTAAAAAGGAAATATCAACAAGGCATACAAGAATAAATAAAGCTCGAACAAAAATGTAGGAGACTAAATGTACTCAAGACATCGGCATTACGTGTCGAGTAAGTCTGGCGGCGGACTAGCGATACTCTCGAGCGGTGCTGGTAATAAGGCCTCTAATTTAATAACATCAGAGAGTTAACCGACGCGACGGTGCTCGGAAGCGGTAGTACGAGCGAGATAGAGAAAAGGACGCCTGTGTGCCGACGCCAATGTCGACGCCGGGAGGCCCGCTGGCAGTGCCGGTGGTTTTATGCTCGGTGTGTTTCGCGGTGAAGCACGCGCTACCTAGAATCCACTAGCGCTGAGGGGTTTGAAAGGGGGTTGGAAGAGGGTGAAGCCGTGCCAGCGGTAGGAAGGATTCCCCGACACGCCAGCAGGAATTGCGAGCCGCAAGTTTCCAATATTTTCGAAATTCTCCGCTCCGAGCGGATGCTCTGGCCAATTCGAGACCGCTTGGGCCGCGCTTCCGTCGCTATATTAGCGCGCATTTCCGGAATATCCCCGATCTACCTCTCCACTGGCATTGCGCGCTAAAAGGAAACCATTCGAAGGAAAAAGTGACGGATCTCTTTTCTCTCTTTCGCTCCTCTGTTCCTCGCTCATTCTCTACCAACCGACTGCCAGCTGCGGTTTCGACTCCCGTTCCGATCCGTTTCAGGTATCTGCCGCGGGCAGAGTCATTACTTAGCTTGGTAACATTGAAATGCCATTCAATTGGCGTCATTGATAAGTTAAAGGGGCTGATGGAGGACATTCGATATTTTTAGTATTTTTATGATTCGAAATTTAAGACTAAAATTGGTAATAATTAAGGTGTTATTAGCTTGGTGACAGTGAAATTGTTACAATTGGTAATAATAACAAAATAACACTAAAACTACCAACGATTCAAATATTATTACGTAACTTAGGAACATTGAAATACAACTCAATTCAATTCAGCATTAATAATATTTCTTTGATTGAAACTTTAAAGCTAAAATTACTTGACAGCAATCATATTGCATACAAAATACTACATTCACATATCACGCATTTCACAAAATCAGGATTGCGATCGCTCAAATACTCTAGTGTCGAGACAAATCGAGTCAATCGAAATAAAGCGACCCAATCGTATCGGCATGTGCTAACTGCAAATCGAGCACGCGACGGGGATCTTTTATTCGGCCGAAAACACGACGGGCTTCGTCGGCGCAGAATACCGACGCTGTGCCGTTTAAGTTAACACCATTGCGCGAACGATTAGTTGTCAACAGTAAAGCGCGCTCGAAAGGAAACGATGGGGTGGCAGCAGCGGCGGCGGCGGCGGCGGCGGCGGCGGCGGCGACATCAGTGCAAGAGAGAGAGGTGTGGGGGTGGGGGGGTAAGCGGGTGGTGCAGAGGCCACCGCGGCACGTTTATTGGTGCATTCCCGCTCAATTGCAGATTGCCGGCAGAAACCTGGCAGTTTCCGCAGTGGCCGCTTTGTAATTACGGGAACTTCCGCTAATTGATACCGTCTGCATCGATTGTTGCGGCCGAAACATCTCGCGCTCGTCTGCCCCATCCGCTTCTATACTCCGATATATATATATATATATGTCTGCCAGAATGAATTGAGCCAAGCCAAGCCAAGCCAAGCCAAGCCGGTGAGGCGGCTTATGGTGCGCCGCAACCGAAAGAGAAATATTTTCACCCTGTGCGTTTCCAACAGCGTGTGCGGCGATGCACGCTGACGTAAAAGTCCCCCGTTGGCACTCGCTTGCAATCATTCCGCGCGGGAAAGAGAGAGAAAGGCTCTGAGTTAGTATTCAGCCGAGGGAATGAATCTTAAAATTAGCGCGGCCACCCTGGGAATACGAATCCATTTTTCGGCGCCACCCCGTTGGTGGCTGCTTTACGCCCTCTGCTTTTTTTTATTGCCCCGGCAAATGCAAATGGGCGCCAGTGCGTCATTTGAGCTAGATTTCTACGCCGACAATGAAAAACATAGCCGTCCGTTATTGAGATAAATATTTGGAAATATTTGGACCCTTTGAAAGTGTATTTCAGTAGTATTTATTGTTGATTTAATCTATAAGATGTTTGTATGTTTATAAGTCGTTTGCTGTGGTTGTACTTTCATGTTTCATTCCTCGATAAACTGCCAAAGAATAAAATGTAGTTTGAGTTTCCTAAGTCTTCCACGAATTTCATCCTATTTATTACAACATTTATTACAATTTAAATCTTGCGCTAAAGGGTTAAGGGATACAAAATACAAATTTAATGATGAATGGTGTTTCACGGGAATTGTTCATCACCGGTGGAGCAAATCACCCTTAATCTCAGTGGTTCCATGACGGAAGGCAGGCACACCTTGCTGGGATGCCGATCTCTCCTCCGACGGTGCGTCTACCTCTCTAATTGCGACACGTTCGATACCGGTTATCACCCGCGGGAAGTCTGATTCCTAATTAGGAGAGTAGATTCGTCGAGCGAGATATTATTCCTCCGATCCGTAATACAGCTGATTACCCAATAAACATTAATTATAGGAGTCATTCATTAACGGGAGAGCGTACGTTAACCCGGGACGGCGCAAGGGACACCGGGATCACTTTGTTATCGCCGGCTAATTAAGGTTTTTAAGGCCAGGCGCATACCCGGCATGCATATTCATGGGGGGGAAAGCGCGGAGTGCAGCCCTACGGGGTTCCTGTTGTTGTTATGTAAGACCTACAATACTTTAAAGCCGGCCGACACAAGCCAGCCTCGGGAAAACATCGCACATTTACCTTCCACGCATATCTAATCGTGGCTTTCCACCGGCGCACCACACCCGATACCAAGCGAATTCATTTCCGCTGGCTGAGTGCGCAGCCCGTTTCTTTCGCGGAAAATAACCTCCATCTATGTGCAATGTGCAAACTGAAGCACCTGCTACGTTTATGCCCACGCAATGCATGGCAGACAAACAATCGGCCATGGTCGAACGTTAGTATTATTCATTGTATTTGCAATTGTTTCATTAATTTGGTTGCTTTCGCTATAATGAATTCCCGAATTCTCGAAAACTCACTCGAAAAAAACAGGTGTGAAAAATATTTATTTTACACTACTTTTCTCTTTCACTTTGCTGTTGTTAATAGATACAGTTTAAGATCTTAGGGATAGATAATCAGGGTCAAAGTGATATACTTGTAATTTTTGTTGAATTATAATTTGGAAGTTTTTAATTCTATTCAGCTTTGCAAATATGCTCGTACTCGCCTTAAATTAACTCTCGTGGGTCACACAAAAGGAAACCACGTTTTTTCAAACGCATGCGAAAGGGGTTGTTACGTAGAACTTGGGGAAAAAATTCATGTTACGGTGTTATTTCAAGAAAGGACGAGAAGTAAGAAAGTTGAGTGTAAAGAACAGGAAAAAAATGTCTGTAATCGAGTTTACAGTGAGAATTCAGAGTGGTATAATGGAATGATGGAGAAGGGCTCATAGTGTTGGTTGAGTTAGTCGGACGCAATGCTGCGCGATAATATTCCTATTACTTTCGCGGCGGCGGCGCACGCGAGATCGAGTGACACGCACCAATGTATCATCCGGGCGAATTCATTAACCAAGGAGCAACTCATTAAAACCCCTTTCTCTGTGGTTGACCAAAGAACCATGTATTAAATGCAGTACGACTCGACTACTTTCTTCAATCCGTGACACAGTATTTAGGAAGAATTTAATACGTGTACAAAGGTAATTTATTGCATTTTCATATGTATGTGATTTAATTAATTTATTTCATGGCGATACTTCACTTTTTCCTGGTGATTCGAATATTCTGTGCGAAACACTGCTTTGGTTTTGGAATCCGACTATAACTATAGCGTGTAACTTTTTTATATCTTTTCTTATGTATTACCGAATGTTAACAACTATGTGGTATGTTGTTATTAACGATATTGTTAATAACACAAACACTCATAGGTCATTAATTCAAACGAATAATTGTCAAAACCCATATAAATATAATTCTTTTTTTTAAAAATCATTCAATATAAAGCAACGCATTTGCGACTTACAAGTGTCTAAAGAAATATAAATTACAAACAGACGATTTTTATTACTGAAAATGCCAAATTCCACAAAAGACAGTTTGAAATTCAACGTGCAAACGAAGGCATCACTGGAATCTGATCTGGCCAAAACGTATTTAAATGTCGCCGTTACACTTATTTATGTATTGAAATGGCAGCGGTTCATTTTTCATGGGGCATAGCCGTGTGGCAAAAGATAAGGTGCGTTTGGCAGCGATAGCGGCCGCTCGAGATGCGGCAGGGTGCATGGTGGCTGCGACTGCTGAATTTTTCAGGTCGCTTTAACGGCCGCTCGATGGAATATCGACGACCTTTAAGTGCCCTTTCCGAATACGAGACCGAGTCGGCGGCCACTAGACTCGCTCGCTCGCTTCGAGTGTCGCTGGACGACCTTTAAGAGCCCTTTCCCAATTTTCAAGCACTCGACCAAGCCAACTGCTACGCGAACGCCGCTCTGCCACCCTGCATTCGCACCCCCGCCACCCTTCTTCGAGCAGGATATCCTTATTTCTCTCGTTAATAAATAATGAACAGTGAGTGCATATTCCTATCCGCCGGAAATACCGAAAGATGTCTGCCGTGTCTGACTCGAATCCCCTCTTGCCGGATGAAAATACTGGTGCCGCATGCTACCTACAAATCCAATCATACTTCCAATCGTCTGACATAGTCAAACTAGTTGATTAGTCACATTAGTTTCTAGGTTTACATAGTAGAATTATTAAGCAGTATATTTATGATAAGAAAATGGTTAGTAATACATAATGCTTGTTATTAAAAATGTGTTCTTTAAGTTAACATTTTTAACTTGACATGTATCTTTAATAAATGAAACTTTGTCAGTAAAAGAGTAACAAAATACTTTCATACTTTTTGTAAAAGTTTCTATATGTATTACATTATATTTCCTACCTCACATCGTTCGTAAACAAACCGAATGATAGACACTACTATAGTACATTTTTAGTTCGGCGTATATTCATACACGATAAATCCGACTTTTTTGGCAGCACAATGGATGCTTCATGGCTGGCCGGCTGTTAGCCTTGCCTTTAATCGCTTAATTGGCAAAATCCGGCGGGCGCCCGATTGGCCGGGTGCACTCGATTGTGCGGGCATGCGTAAATAGGCGCGGATGTTCAACCCCGTGTACAGCGCGACGATTCCATATTTAAACTGTTCTAAATTCACCTGCAGTCACGCGATTCCACCTCGTAGTATAGCAGCCACTATATGCAGATATAGTACATTGATCTGAGGGCCAATGGGTCTCACTTGCCAGAAAGCTTGGGACCTCGCATGTATACATACATATAAGCGTTGCGCCGCTCAAAATAGCGCTGCCGAATAATATATCCAAATCCTGATATACTTGTCCCCGCACATGTTCCTATCTCTGCGACGCGTCATACAGCAGATACACGGAAATTTCTGTTCCGTTCCATCAATTCCATTTATGAAAGCGCACCAGGGGGTGGAAATGATAGTGCAACGCGAAATAATGTGCACGACGCGATGAAGGTTCCTATGGATCTTTATGAAGAAAGAACTGACTATGGAAATGGATGTTACCAATCTTTCACGAACATATGATTTGATTGTTTTTGAAACTAACTTTGAAAAAGTTTTCAATTCGTCGAGTATATTTATCTTTTTTCGATATCAGGCTTTAAGTGACGTTTGTTCTCATTTTTACATTTTGTGCGCATCAAAATGATTGGAGTTCTTATCAGAATGGTATTTCCTTTTGGTACGCGCTTTCGCATTTTATCTTGGAAATATAACTTCTATAATAACTGATGATACTTTCATATATTTGTATTATTTATGCTATCTGCATTATTCTACATAATTGTTTCTAAAAGCAACTTTAACGTTTTATGCGAATTTTAGAGAATCCTCGAACGTACAACAGCTAAACCAGAGAAATTGTAGAATGTCTGGTCGGATGGTGTGCAGTAGATATTCCATAATTTACAGTGTAACGTGGATTTTCTGGAACGAAAGATCCAGCAGACGCTGTCTGCCTGGTTCGTAACGAAAAATCAACAGGAATGTGATACTTGTCAGGTATAAATGAAATGTCTGATAAACCTTGACTCCACGCTATCAGTGAAACTAGTTGGCTGGCCGATGAGAATCTCGACTTTTAATAATACAAACTCGTCTGGAAGTAAAAAAAAAGGGGACACATTTTGAACAGGTGTTAATTCCTGGTAAAAACAAATCACCCGGCTTTAAATCGTTCGCGACCCTATTTCACTGTCGGTAGTGAGTAATCGACGCGATGTGGAAATGCATGCAAATTGAGCTATTCCCGGGAAATCTCGGGAAAAGTGCTAGCTACGGCTTTACCTTGGTGCGTTCAGTGTCGCGGTAGTGCTAACCTATTCGTTCTCAATTCGCATTTGTTACGAATCTAGTACTACTACTATTAGGATAGCCATACACTCTTATGTATAGACCTTGCCCATACTAAAGACTTTTAATCTGACACTCTAGTTAATTGCCTCACATGACTCAGTTCAAAGTAGTATAAGTACATTTCTTCCTTTGAAATAACTAAACTTTCGCGTTTCTGTTTTATCATTGGTCATAATATGTATGTATATTTCTATTTTAGTCAGATAAACTTGAATTACTTATTTCATAAAGCTATTATAATTTATAAACTTTAATAAAAAATAATGAAAAAGAATTTATTTCTTAACCAAGACACAAAAACGCAAGAATGGATGAGAAAGTGGTGGCTGGGATCCGTGGACCGGGCCAATCGAGGCGGATGGGCCATTTCACGGGTTTTAAACACTCTGTCCCCGAGAAAAAAGATTCAGCAGATCTGATTCCAGACTGCCCTGCTATCCCGCTTTCCCAGCTCGAGGTTATTCCTCGCGAACGCAAGTATCTGGTTGTACTCGATATTCTTTTTTTTTCCCCGAGAAAGACCTTGCTGAGCCATTCCCACTTCCTTTCGACGGTGTGCGGAAACTATCTATGTCTGTCCGCTGAGAGAATATGTACGCAATTTCCTTCTCTAAAGCTCTGTCATTGAAACTTCCCTTCACACTTGGATTCAGCACTACGAATCCGTCACCTCATTATTGGTTGCGCGAGCCAATAGGATCAGCCTAATGCGGATAAAAATGAAACGCGAAAGGGAAAATAAGGCTGACAAGGATAGAAACCTGTGCTCATCTTTATTGTACAAGTTCGTAAACCAATGTAGAATACTTCCCCAGAAATTCATCTGTCATGATCAACTATAGGTATGATTTAAAAATCATGAAAAGACTAACTTTTACCTATTCAACGGCGCTTAAGAACTACGTTCGTTAGACTGTCGAGCACTTGAAATGTGTCATGACAACGAAAATTTTGAATGTGCTTTTTACATTATATTATGAGCAAATACCGAAAATATCATGGGGGTTTCGACCAGGCATGTCTGACATTCCAAAATAATGGACGTATTTCTTAAATGACGTCGAATAGGTACAATCGAACTTTTCGATGATTTTTAAAAAATACCTCTAATTGATCATGTTATCTAAATTTTCAAGGAAGCATTCCACATTAATTTACAAATTCATAAAAAAAATGAGCACAGATTTCAACCTAACAGGTATCATACTCTCCTTGTCAGTAATATCCGAGATGTAACAGGATAGAGTCAAATTCTAGCGGGTTCCTCCTGGTTTCCATCCCTTACCGTTCACATTCTCTGAGCGGGTCAAGTTATAGTTAGCTGGCGGGGCGGTTGTATCAATGAAGGGTGACGTAAGCGGACCCAGGAAAATGCAGGATAAGGTGGTGGTACGTGCGCAGGGGATGCGATGCCACCCCCTGGACACATAGAAAAAGAGAGGGCGAGAAAGAGAGAAAGAGAGAAAGTGCCGAGGGCTCAGTGAGCTCTTCAAAGGGCGATTTGTCGACAGTCAACATGACAAAGACATTAGGTTCGTAGGAAAGCGGGCCTGTTCTCCCTTGCCACGCCACCAGTAGCAGCACCCTTCTTCCGCGCGCCATTAACGAAAAAAAGTGGGGTGAACCAGACTCATACGCCGATACTAAAGGGAGGACGAGCGTCTCACGAAATTTCTGCTAAGTGATCTCAAAGGATCCTGCACAGGCACAAATTGATTTTTTTACCCCCGCAATCCCTTTCGACCGCCCTCTGCCAAATGTACTTACGCATACTGGGAGCATCCTTCTGCTTTGCTTTATACCGACCCCCCTTCGAAACGGCCGACTCTCAAGGACTATCCGATATACAAACGAGATTGACGATGCGTGCCATTTTCAGCGGGTTCAATAAGGCATCGGCTTACCAAGTCGGCACTTTGCCCAGTGGAACTATAGTAGATTTCTACAGAGTAAGCAGTTACTCCAACTTTCCTTCTCACTCTCGCACCACCTAACTGAATATTCCTCCAGAATCCAGAACTGTTTCTCACTCGGAAATATCATAAGCACCGTACGAGCGTAACTTCTCGAAGCGCGCGCTTTAGCTGGCTTGTGCCAGCTGCTTGGAATAGAAACGAGGACTCTACGTAAAATTACAGCCTCCAGCGAGTATCAGTTCGTCTTGTTAAGCGACTGCGAAACTCCAGCCGGTTTTTATATGCTACTCGTGAGTACGGAAGGGGAACTCTCTCTCTCTCTCTCTCTCTCTCTCTCTCTCTCTCTCTCTCTCTCTCTCTCTCTCTCTCTCTCGTTGGATGTGCACCGCGCGCTCGTCAAGATGGACAGCTTGGCTTTGAGAGTGTGCTAATTGCCACCGAGAGTGGCTTGACTACCGTTTCACCTGCGTTTCTAGCTTGTTGCCGCGCGGCGTGTTGCCACTACCGCCAGCTGCTGCTAATTAGAAACAAATTAGGCTCTCTTAATCTCGGCGAGCGGCATAGAGATAGGGAGAGAGCGAGTAGTCTGTTGCAAGGGGAAGATCAGAGAAGAGAGAGCAGTGTGCGAGTTGGCAGCTTTTCCCGAGCGGATGCTGCGAGCGTGTGCCGTTGCAGTATTGGTAGAACCCTTCGCACTTCTTCCCCCCCTGGCGTTCGAAACCCTTGTGAAGCGTCTCAGCGCGCCAGGCCAGATTCCCTAGGCCCGCGGGCGAGAATTTCGAGACTCTCTTTCCTCCGCTTTACTGATCCTCTCTTCCTACAAACGAGCAGGGAGAGAAAGGGAGAAGGAGAGAGTAGAAAGGCCGAGATTTAAAGCCCGGTAGAAGGCGTGCGTGCGTGTGTCAGCTCGAGGGCTGCCACGCGTGCTCTGCCCGCCACCGAGGGATTGCACCCTCCAGGTATGTTAGGGCGTTTCGATTTCACGAGATGGGAAAAAAGGATAGGGCGACGCAACCACTCGCTCACCAGACCAACTTTGCACCCGATCTGCACACCGAATCGCCGTGGAAAATTGGGCGGAGCCTATGCCGAATGCAAAATTGGGGAAATATCGGTGGTACATGATCGAATACGCCGGTGCAGCATGCTACGAATATTTTTGAACCTCCCGTTTCTTTTATCCGAATGCGAATCAATCGGGTTGAATGCTGAATACCGTTTTTCAGCTTTTCAGTTGTAATCCATAGTATTTATTTCAGTAAAATGTCACTGGGGAAAAGGCGACGAATTCGAAATTGGATATTGCATCACTGAAACAGAAATTAAATTCTACCGCTGATCCACTTGGAAACTTATATTTTATTAAATCGATTCTGGAGTGCCTTCTCTCGTACTCATTCAAAATTCGTGCCATGCATGAGAATGAGCTGTAGCTTGGTATTGTATCTATAAAAAGCAAGCAATATAATCATCGTTAACAATCGCTCAATGTGTCAGAGTAATTCATGTACTTTGTAATAATAATAATTCCTGTAGAGAGTAATTCAGTGTAATTCATGTACTTCGAACTACATCTTGGCTCTTGTTAAAAGTTGAATACTGAAAAAGTACTCGCCGTAAAAATACGTGGCTTCGAAACGCCGTGCTTTATCTGCTTTTACTGTCTCCGAGTGTAGCGGAGTGCACACGAAGTACCGAGAGATAAATTCCACTCTGTGCGGAGAGAATCCATGCCAAATATTTCGTGTGGCATTCGACCGCCGATAAAAGGTGCTTGCTGAGAGAACTCGCAGCTACCGGGCACAGGATTGCTGCTTTTCCAAGAATGTATCGGCAAAAACTCCCCTACTCTTGCGATATGCCAATGTCGAGTCTGCATATATATCATTCGTTACCAAAGTTTTGCCTTTGCTGAATTTTCAAAATAATTGTAAAACCAATGTATGACTGCTTTTGATTGCGACACGTGTAATTTTTGACACATTTATATTTTAAAAATATTATTTAATACTAATTTAATAATAATTGTTACGTAACGCTTGATAATGCAACCGCTTACCTTATTACAAATTATAAAATCAATAAATGTATGAATCAAAAGTACCAGAAATGAATTTAGAGGCTACAAAAACATTTAACAGCATAGTTTCAAACATTTACAAGGTGTATCCATATACCATTTAATTCATGATTCCATCGCCACTCAATTCAATTAACCAATTCCCGTTCACACTTCATTCATCGGACTAAAATCGAATTTTTTGCTCTAGAAAATTGAACACTCAGTATGCAGAAACACGCGCCGATTTTACCTGCAACGAGCTAAGTGTACTTAACTCCAGCCACGTATAATTTTACTGTTTTTGTGTAGAATCTTCAGCGAGGATGCTGCGTGGAGCTATTCAAATTAGGCGACACTTTGCGGACCTTTAAGGAAGCCGTAAAGTGGGCGCACTGTCGCAACAGCTCGCTAGGAGCGTTGCTTTCAAGCTGACAACAGTAATGGCGGGACAAGTGCGCGCAAATATTTTCGATTTGCATTAGCGTAGCCGCACTCTGCGGAGTAAGCTCGGTACAAGGTACACTTTCGTCCTAATGGCCTGATAGGAGGGCGCAACGACTCCGGTGTAACCCGTTATCGACGCCGTAACTGTCCACCGGCAGCATTGATTTCACCTTGATTAGTAAGAGCGCCAGATTGCACAGTATCGTTTACGTAATACGGACATCGGGCGGAGGCAACCCTCGTGAATATCATAACAGTCGCTATCACCAAAACCCCTGCTCGGGAATCTGCCACGCTGCACAATGCTCTCTGCAATATACAGGCTCGCGCAAATACAGGGTGGCTTTGTGCACGAGTAACCTGATATACGAATTAGTCTGGTGAATGTATCCTTTGGTGAGGTGCAGACTAGATAGAATGAATTGAAGGTGATTTTCTCATTTGTTTTATACAGCTTTTGTAAATGATTGATAACGTAAATACTTGAATTAGTATTTTTATGATTGTATGATCATGGGATATTGATTTCTTAAGAATTAATTGTAAAGACCCTTGCTTTATTGACTGATTCATTTTTTCCAGTTTTTGAATGGAAACTCTGATTCATCTACGTGTATGAAAAATCACCAGTTGAAACCGTGGAATTACTAATAAATGTTTCCACTTTTAGAATTTACAGAATACTTTCTATTAAAAACTACTTATAAAAATCGTACTCTCCACCCGAGGACACAGCCCTATTTTCGATTCACCCTGTACACAAGTCTTCAACTACGAAAACTGTCAGGTGCAAACCTGTCAGCAATTCTATCCGCAACGTTTCACCTTCTCTTATTTTAAACAGCCAACCTGAAAAGACTAATCAAATATAGCAACACTAACATTGATCGCTGCATCTAGTAAACTATTCAGCGTTACTAGTCGCAAGTGTGCCGAGAAAAGTTGCGAGCGGTGGAACACACCTGGCGAATATGAGTATGTAAATCCAGCCTCGAAAGTTCGGCGAAGGAAATCGAGTGCGTTCTGCTTAGGTAAGCAAGCTTGCGCATCATCAAACTTACTTTGGCCGCGCTAAGACGCCGGCTTTGAAACGCTGGAAAGCCGTCGCGCATCGCTGCGAAAGACTTTCGAACCGATTGCTTCTGTGCTTGCGCGTTGCACGCTGTGGTCCGAAGCAGCGCGGCGATGCGACTACTTAAGGAAGGTACACGGAGCGCAAAAACTGAGGGTTAACTTAAACATTTTTAAAAAACATAAAAAAACACTTTTGTGTTAAGTTTATAAAATACGTGTGCAAGTACATGGTCTAAGGTATATTATAAATTAATTTCAGATTTGAACTCTAAGATCAATAAAAGTATAGTCATTTTTAAAGACGAAAAAACTATTTTTGAGTTTAAAAGGCAAGCCTTTCGTTAAACACTGAAATTTTGAGAATCCGCCCAGTTTCACATAAAAATTGTCTGGCATACAATGGGTACAATAATAACCGTGACAATAATTTAGTTATTATGACCGATACATTAAGTTAATTTATAACATAAATTAAATCCGTCACTTGTACATGCAGTTTATAAACTTAAACCAAAAATGTTTATTCTATTTTTTCCAAACGTTAAACTTAAACCAAAATTCTAGCGCTGCAGGTGTATGTACCCCCTTAAAATTCGTTCAGGGTAGCCGTTAACCTTGCGCAAGAGCGATCGCGGCATCGAACGAGATAATCAACGTTAATGAGTTTCATTCGTGCTCGCGGCGGCTACGTGCCCCCTTTGAAAAATGCTGGCGGGCGTGCAACTGTGGCCGCAGAGCATCGCCGAGCGATCTTTTCCACCGGCAATCGGCTTTTCCTTCGCCGGGAGAGTTCCCTCCTGTCGCAGCAAATGGAATCCAGCGACGCTCGTGACGAAGTTCCGTCACGAATTCGAGCGACGTCTGATACAATCATTATTCGTTTCATGAATCAATCCGCGGAATAGATCGTAGGATTTGCTGGGAAGGAGACATTTTCCATTTTCCTCTCTTTCTTAAAGAAAGAGAGGGAGAGAGGGGGGGAGAATTGGAGAAGAGAGAGGCACGAGTGCACAGGTCTGTTGCCAAGAAGAATGGAGGTTGAAGCAAAGGAGGAAGAGGTGATGCTTAGAGAGAAGAACTGGTGGATAACGGTCACTTGAGCGGGCGACGGCGGGCGTCGGGGAAAGCCTGCAGGCTGCTGCGTCGCTCACTCCACGTAGCCACACAAATAGGTTCAAACATCCGTAATCTTTCTGCTCGTTCTCTCGTGGCCGGTCGCCGGACGCCCGAGCGCGTTCCGCCTTAGCTCTCTGCTCGCTCGCTCGCTCGCCTCCTTCTTTTCCAACGAGAAATTCCCAATAACCCCACTAGCGAGAGAGTTGGCGTGCTTCGTACGATAGTATAGTGATCGAGCTGCTGAATGGCAAGGAAAGTTCCTCGAGCCTGTGGCTGGTTGAGAAAGAAGGAGAGAGAAAGAGAGAAAGCCAGAGGGACGTACTGGAAAGGTAGGAAGCGTGGAACGAGGGAACGAATGATCGAGAGGGAAGCGTGAGCGGCGGACAAGTGAGAGATACGAGAGAGCGGAGCGAGCGAGTCGGCTCGCACGGAGACAAACATTTCCAATCAGCGAACGAGCTCGGAGAAACGACTGCAGCGCACCCGTTTATCCTGCGGCGGCCTCCTGCGGAAAAATAGTTCAGGCGGGGCGTGGCAATCACGTTCGTCCTTCATTTTTCGACAGTGCTGTCCTTTTTTTATCGAGTTACAAAAGGAGAAATTAGCGCTCGCGTCCGCGCGCGCGCGCGCGAGCTTGGAAAGCTTAGAAATTAGATTTCCTCGGGCGCCAGATGTTTCGAGCTCCGCTTTACTCGCCGTTTTCCTGATTCCGTCTTCCTCTCTCTATCTCGATGCTTTTTCGCTCGCTGCCTCCGCCGTCGTCGCCTACGCCTCCGTCGCCTCGGCCAGAAAACAATAACGAGAGCGAATCGATAGAAGGAATCGAGGACCAATTCTCATCCCGCCCTCCTCTCGCAATCTCTATGCACCCTACACGATAGCCTGATTCCCTTGTCAGTTCCCATTCACGGCGAAAGCGTCATGCATCGAATCCTGGCGCGGGAAAATCTATCGGGCTCTGTTATTGTTCCCTTGCGCACTCGCCCTTTCTCTCTTTCTCTCCCTGTCTCTCTCGCCCTATCTCTCTCCCTCTCTTTTCGGATGTGTCTAGTTTGAAGGAAATCGAATCAGGCGTACACGCTGAGGGCTCGAATCACCGGGCAATGATGGTTTGACACGCGCGCGAAACTTCCATCACGCATCATTTAATCAAAGGGGATAAATAATAATCCATGTCGATGGTAATGTTCTGATATTTCGCTTGCCAGCATTGATTCATTTCAATGATATATTCGAATTATTATCTAGATTGCGTGATTAATTTCTTCAAGTTGAAAGTTCGTAAAAACTGTCGATTGTACTATGAAAAAGTGGTTTGATTATAAACTTTGCTGTATTTTTGATATTACCAAGAGCTAAAGAAGGTATTGGTATCGCAATATTTTTAAAATGGGTTTTCTTAAAAAATAAAACTATCTCCTGCAAGGCAATTTTTTTCCCCCTTCAAAAGGACACTTTCCTGTTCAAGATAATATATTTCTGTTTAAAGAGAAGAATTTTCTTCGTGCAAGTTTTGATCAATATTGCATAACAATTTCGAGTTCCTTTATATTTGAGTTGACTAATTCATAATTGCAAAAGAATCCTTAATGGTCGAGTGTCGCGTAAAGGTTAAGAGAAGAGAGTTTCACAGGATCAACTTTAAATTCGTGAAAGACTCACCAAATTATCGCAATGTTCTCTGGAAAGCCGGCGAAGTCCTTGCTGGTTCCTATCGCGGCCCGCACTCTCGCTCTCGCAGTATCTTCGCCCGGAACGTGGCTCGATTCGCTGGAAAAGAAGAGGACAAAATTATTTCAACTAATTTATGGAGGAAGTTAGTTGGCAGAGGTCAGAAGGGCGCCGTTCCCGGGCCCTTTTAGTGGGCACGTCGAATCTCGGCGACTCGGGCGCGCTCTAATTATCGACTAATATAAGGCCGCCTGGCAAAAATAGAAAGAGTCCTGAGTTTTTATCGCGCGCCAAGATGCTGAGAAACTTTCACACCGAAGGAAAGAGTTCGCTGCCTAAGATATTCGAAGGCTGAGATATCGAAGTTCCATGGCAACTGACCGTTTTATAAATCACGGAATTAGCATTCAAGTTAATTAATCTCGGGCGGTCACGTTTTCTCGGATGCATATCGCTTTCGCTGGACCAAATGGAAGCAGTTCGCCGCAACTGACAGAACTAGTAATTGCTAGAAGAGTCTCGTTGCATTAATTCAGTCTGTTATTCGCAATAACGTTGGCGAACCTTCCTGTTATTATTCCACGTCCCTCGGAGATATCGGTTTCCATTGCATATTAAAGTGTCATCGTGGATATTAACTGCATCGCCGATTAAAATTACCCCGAGCATGTTAAAATCACATATGATATTTGAATAGTAATGAAGTTACACGTGTCTTTCCCTTTTTATATTATACTTACAAGCGAAGAATACAAATTCAATAAAACACTGAAATATTGTTTGGACGATTCGTATAGAAGAGTTGATGTATAATTGTTATGTATTAATTACTAAGTAATATCACAGAGCTTTTAAATTAAATGCTCCACGTCTTTTGCAAACTGAAAATGAACTACATTTTTCCAACAGAGCATCAACAGCGCTGCCATAAAATATTTTATATTACATTAAACGATGGAACTGATAGTGAGTATCTACCAATACACTCTACGATACTTTAGGAATTATCATATTATTGGTGACACGCTTTCTCCGCGATTAGTACTGCAACCATATTTCATGGTATGATAAAGATCATTGGACAACTTGGCCTTCAATACACTTAAGTAGATTTGGAACGCCGAGAGTGGACGGCAACAATACCCTGGAAAATGCAGGAGACGCGATACTAAATTAGAAATCCACTTTAGTAGCTAGCGAATTGGACGTTGCTCTCGTGACTCGCACGTGTGTGGATCTTTGACGCCACGTGACTGAAACTACTCGCTCGTGTACGCGCTACAACGCAATCCCCTACTGTTTCGGATCGTTGGAAACTGCTAAATTTGTAGGCGGAATGGTTTGTTTGGATAGCGTGCGATACTGTTTGTGCGATTTGTTATTTGGTGTGAATTAACTTAACACCAATCGTACTGGTGGTAGTTTATTATAGTTATTTCTAACGTAATTGGTCAAATAACCTTCATATACAAAAGATAATTATAATAAAAAGAGTATTATTTAGTTTTCACCTCTAATACAAATTTGAAAAAGTGCATAATTGAAACGAATTTTAAAATTGATTATTGGACCGGCTTGTGGTATGTTTAATATTAATATTAACCTCTCGTCCTTTAACTACCCTAATGTTAACACTTGGCACTCATTTACCAATTTAAGTATTTTAAGTTATCCAACAAATGATTGATTATTTTACTATTTTATAGAGAATTTCATTATTCGATATGTTAGCAAGATCCATACAATACATAATTAGATTCCAGGCAAATAGGAGAAATAGGGGAAATGTAGTACTAATATTTAGTCACGATATCTCTCAGCATTGAACGTGTCCGACATAAATGAAGCACTGACCGAAAGAATTTAGCGTGACCTAAGATTTAGCGTGAGGCGATACTAGAATGATACGTCATCCTACAATAACCTTTCCAATTCCTATTTCCGTTTGCCGTGATGAGGTCAGGCATTCTCATCCCCCTTGGTTCATGGGGCTAGTCATGCCCTTCTGCGCCAGGTTGCTGACTTTTACCGGTGGATAACGATCTCCGCCTTTTTCCCGAGCTTATCAGCCCACTGACAACAATCGCCCCATTTTCATTAGTCCCTGCCTTTAGCAAGCTAGTGCTCGCCAAGCCGAAAATTAATTCAGGCCGCTGGAAATCCGGCTAAAGTTAAAGCGAACAACGAAACGAGCCGCTTGAACGCAATATGTGGGAGCGGCTGCTCAAGTGGCGGAGCTACTCCTCGTCAGAGTCATTAATCTCCAATCGATTTACATCTTGTTGGCACATAAAGCAGGCTCCTCCGATGGCACATCGAGTTTTAGATTTCGACGTACCCCAATCTCTCCCATATACCATCATTCACTGACTAATGACTAGCTTGTCCTCGCAGGACTATCATTCCCCGCTTAGTCAAGGCTCGATGACATTCATCAAAAGTGACTCGCGTCAGAACATGTTTTAAATACTGTACTAAAACTTTTCAAATTTTACTATTTCTTTAAAAAAGCAGAAATACTGCACAGATGAATGGTCATATTCTCCATATATGTAGAATCACGTTTCAGCATGTATCAATGAAGACTGTTAGTGAAAAACAAAAGATCGATCTTTCATTTTTGGTTTTGGACAATCCATCTATCTATGGAATGATGACCCGACACACCATCAATTTCGGATTGAGCTGTTCAACTGGGAAGCCAGTCATCATCCCTGCAATGATGGTACATGGGAGCAGTAGGATGTATGGGGAGGAGAGGCGGCCTTTAGTCTATTGTGACGCAAGCGAGGGGTGATGCGAATGAATGTCGGCTGAATTTCGAGCGATGCGACGCCGATACAGTCGAACAAATAGCAAATGGGCAGAGCGAGGAGACGGCGGCGGCAGTGTCAGGCGTGTGGCAGTAAATCGCAACAACTTAAGGGTGGCAGGAAGAGTCCATTGAGGAGACGGGAGGACAAGCGAGGTCTAAGATCACGGGAGTCGTTCGGTTAACCAATAAATCTCTTTGGTTACAGTGGCAGCCGAGCCAACCATAGCCGTGCTTTTCTACGCTCGGCAATCACAGTGGCAGCCGTTTGGAAAACAGCAAAGTTTACGGGTTGCCGAGTCAGGCGCGACGCGGCATTGTCTTCGAAAAAATGTTGCATCCCGTTCGATTTCAACGGAAGCCCAACTATTTCGGCCTCCCCTTCTCCCAGTCACTCGATCTCATCCCTGTTCTCATCCCTTCTTCTCTGTTATCGCTTCTTCGCTTCTTGCGTCATTAATTTTAACGATCGTTAAAACGACAGGGCGACGATCGCCAGGCCGTGCGCGCGCTGCCATTGATAAATGGCACTGAGGGAAGTTATAGCCTGGAAAATGGAAAGGACACGATTATACTTCCAAGCCTCGCGCGAGCATTAAAATAATAAACGCCGCTCTGAAAGGAGGAGCGAGAATATCTCCGGCTCTCGGCGCGACCAGCATCGCCAACGGTCTCTGCCTTTCCTTCGAAACGAGAGCACAGTCCGACGGAAGAGAGACGAAGAGGAAGGAAGGAAGGAAGGAAGGAAGAGAGAGAGAAAGAGAGAGGTGACGCGCGTCGAAGCTGGAATTTTAATTAATCCTGGCACGTAGAAAAGGGAGCTTCCGACCGCGCGGCACTTGCCAGCCCAAGTCTCGGTGTGTACAGAGAGTGCTCGGCAGTGCAACGCTCGGCAAGCGAGCGAGCGAGCGGACAAAAAGAATCGGGCGCCACTAATGTTGCCAAAATTTGGCGCTCGTTAATTGCGAGAGCGCGGGACCCACGCGCGCGCGCGTTCTTTCGCAAACTGCGGAGGCCATCGTTGGCGACACGTGCCAAAAATCCAACCGGGCTTTGCTTTTCTTCCGATCTATTGATTTTGGCACTTAACGGGCCAACACTCTCTCTCTCTCTCTCTCTCTCTCTCTTTCTCTCGGTTCGCACTGAGACGAGCGAGCTTGCGAACTTTTGCGTATGAGGGTGCACGATACGGGAGCGCGCGGGTTCTCAGTAATAATCTCCCCTTTCTGCAGCTTCTTTCGGTCTCCTCCTAATGGAGATGCAATTATACGCCGCTGCCGCCGACGCCGGAACACTCGAGGATGCACTTGTGTACTACCCGTCCACACACTTCCGTATTCAACCCCCTACGAGACAGGCACGTGCCTATTACATACACATATACACACGCGCGTATATGCTCGCACTCTCCGCTGCACGTACCCCTGCAATTATTCATCGGGACGCGATCGGTCCCGGTGTATATGTACACTTGAAAATTGAAGGGGTTCATAGTGCAGCCTCGATAGTAGTAATAACTACCCCTGCCGCTTTCGTGATACGCACTTCGCGATAAATGAAGATAAATATCAAGGACGACATGATTAATAAAGTAACGGTGAAACCTGTCGACAGACTGCTATAATAGAATATCAGTGTTGAACTGATGGTATATAAAGACTAGGGTGGTTCTTATCTGGGGTCTAAAGAAATTTTCATGTTGGAGCTCGAAAAATCAGCTCCAAATGGCAGCCAAAAGATGCCCTGATATTTTTAGCTTTTTTTTTATTCCCCTCGTCTTCCTATTTGACCGGTAATTTTGAAATTATCCGAAAATATACGTACTCACTATATTGTAGATTAAATTTGATTTCATGGTTAATCGTAGGTACAAAATTGAGGATTTTGAATATTCATCTTTTCTTTCCAGTGAAAAATTAAAAAATCATATATGGGATACTCCACGAGGATCATATGTAACTTTATAATTCATGGATTTCATTTTGTACTCTTAATAAATAGAGGGAAACTAAGGGTACGAAATAAAAATCTGAAAAATTTTGTGAATTTTTTTAAAGAACCACCCGAATAAACACCAGTATATAATAAACTTTGTAAGTGTTATCTGCCTCCGAAATATGTAAAGTATTCCTTTGTGCTCTAATCCGCGCGATAGAGCCCATTACAATTTCCCGAGATTCCATCCAGATATTTAATATTAAATTCGTGCGATTACATTGGCCTCCCATTATTTTTAATTCATCGCGTTGACTTCAAAGAACGGGAAAAGCACGGCGCGCCGTGGGGCATAATAAATGCGGTAGGAATTCCAGTGGTACATGAACGATATCCTCTGATATCCTGTGCCATTTTCACAGTGGTATCTTTGACGCGCCGCATGTCCGCGGAATAGTTTCTGCCCACTAGATGGTTTGCCATCGAAAGCCCAATTGGAATTGCACCCCGTAAACAGGGGTCCTAACGGGGTGCAAGCATTGTAGCAATCGATAGGTGGACGATATCGAAGTACATAGCACATATTTCCAACGAGGCAGACGGTATTTGAAGGTCTGCGAGGCTCGTAAGCCGATTTCGATGCCGATGTTGAAGCATAAGTATTGTTCGAGAAGCCGGAGCAAGTATAAGCGAGAGATGAGAGAGAAGAGCGCGCGCTCTGACGGCGGTATCCGCTTAAGTTCGCTATCAAAGCCAGACCCAATAAAGCGAAAAACTCTCTAATGCAATTGCCAATAAATAGTTTATCAGTCCCCTAACGTTTGAGGGTAGGGCGAAAGCGGGAATCCTACGTAGTGGAGATGTCGTCTCAGAGGTGGCTTAACGTCATTTCCGACTGTTTCGGCCAATCAGCGCGACTCGAACGACGCCGAGAGAGTGGCGAAATCGCAAGCACTGGCCTGCGGCCTTTCAACCCGAAGGATCTCTCACGGCTTCGCCCGAGGGAGGCGTGGAATTTTAAGCGGCCTCTTAAATTTACTCGGCGTGCCTTGCCCCGGATAAGACCGAGTTATCGAGTTATCGAGTTATCCTCCGCTGCCACGAGTATTACAACGCCGCTGCTCTCGCCAACCCCTGTCGGATCCAACTTCCCCGCTCTTCCTTCTATTACGGATGATTCTCCTTGTGCGAGCAATCGCAAAGGCGAAAGCCTTCTCTTCCAATGAGAGCAGCTATATACTGGAAATTATGGCGCAGGGATGATAACACGTGGCCCCGTTTTCCAAGTGGGGTCGATCAAAAATATTCCAGGAGAGTCCGCGATCAGTTTTCCCGTTGAATTCCTGATTGTTCCGGATACTAAATTGCTATCATACTGGCTATTCGCCCGAGAATTGATTAGAGTTGTGCTTTCAAGCAGCAATAGCAGCATATTAAACTCCTATCGTGCAATCGTGTACAATTCAATATTTACCGCTTCAGCGATATTAAACCTTGCCAGAGTTATTGTAAGGATGGACACGTATTTGCCGCATTAAGGGTAAGATCTGCCGGAATCCCTCGAGATTTATAATCGTGGGAAAGTTTCCGCTAGGTGAAAGGAAACAATTCCCAGTGCTTCCACTTTTCAACACTTTTCCAAGTTTCACGTGATACTTTCCGCTCAGGCAAAGCCGATCGCACCAGCTTTGATTAAAAATTCCTGGCTAATCCTGCTGTCGAATAATTCGAATTCTATCTCTGAATCGTTTTCAACGAGTATATTAAATTAATATAGCGACAGTAATGGAAGCATCACATAATTCCATTCATTTTATTATAAAATTAACCTTTTTTCAGACATTAAAACTACAAAAGAGTATCGTACCAAAACGGATTGACAAAGAAGGCAAAAGCTCTACATTCGGACATTGTACAATTAATATAATGAGTTATCTTTGTTACACCAACAAAAGTAAAAAAAAAATCTTTGCAAGACCACTTTAAAAGTTTCTGTAATTTAGAATAGAAAGAAATCTTGAATCCGTCTTTTTCTTGGGTTCGGCTGTTCTTTTGTTAATAACGACCTACTTTCTCAGCTGTGCATTCAGTATTTCTCCTTTCTTTTTTAACGGAATTAAAGTCTCGCGTTACAGAATCTCTGAAAGAATGTTGATATTCTACATTCCCTGACACATACTTTTCGCAGAGTCGCTTTGTGCTTGAGTGTAATCTTTCCCCACGGTTCTACTCGCAGATGCTATCTCATTCTTACGGGAGTAATCACAATCCCAAGGGAAGACCGAACACAATGGATGACGTCGACCTTTAAGTTCATATTCGTCATCCAAGAGACCAGCAAAGAAAGAGGAATCATTATGATGACTATTGGATCGTGTCCGAGTAATATCACACCTATCAGCTTTGTCAAAGCTATTTGGAGTGGATCATCGGACAAAGAAAACCAATCAAATTAATTTTGACATTAGAAATTTCTGGTGGCGATTGAAAACATTGAAGACAGGCAGTGGTATGTTACTGGTATAAACTATTAACAAAACTTTCAATATTAGTGTTATAATATAAATAACTCATAACGACTGAAAAATTCTAGCTTTTGGAAAATATTTGCTGGACGAAATTGCCTGTGGTCAAATTGTAAATTACTTCGTACAGAAACGGTAGTTTTATTTACTTTTATTTACTGTGCGCTTGGGTATATGTTGAAATGAAATGGCCAAAGTTTAGTTGACGTTTAATTGCTCGCACGGGAATTGCGCATACGCGTCAACTGTTGATCGACGAGACAAAGGGATGACCATCCGCTTTTTGGCAACAAGCCCGACAAATTCGATGCTCTAATCGACTAAACCACTACAGTCTAGTAACTAAACTCCCAGTAGAGACAAAATGTCGAGCATTATTATCGGCTATGACCTCGTCGCTCTTCTCTTCAATGCATTCATTTTGAATAAATTAGCCAATAGCGCAAATAGATCGTCGATAATATTGAATTACCTCCAGACGAAGTTCCAAGATTTGGTGGATGATATCGCTGCTACCTTTCCCAACCGGAAGATCATAAATAACATCGTATTAGTCAGTCGGCCAACACCCCCGTAAACATGTCGAAACTTGATGGCTTTTCAAACAGGGATAGGAAAGTCAAACTCATAAAACATCGGCGGTAGCCAAGCCGAAAAGTGAAAGTCATGACTCGACAGCCGTCCAACTCCTTTTTCTCACGACGAGGTTGAGGCGGGCTTGATTAACCCGCCGCCCTTTGTCAGATTGTCCCATATACCCGACCCACCCTCCAAAGGGTTGGTTGGCTATCGCACTAGAAAGTGGTAGAAGCACCTCGAAAACTGTCAGATACTCACTGGCCTGGAACTCCAGCCGGAGTTCCTCAATTCCCTTTACGATATCAAAAGATCAGTCGAGCGAGATTGTCTTTCTCACGACAGTGTTACGGAAGCTGTGCTTAAGCGAGAACTTCCCCCGAAGAGCAAACGCAGTCTTTCGTACGTCGATAGCCAATACTACTTAGAACGAATGCGATCGGAAGTGTCAGTAAATTGAATGTGCCAGGAAATGAAAAGACATTACTTTTGCATCAAACAGAAGAGTCTCAATATCGAATGAATTTGAATTTGAAAATATCGATTTCATTTATTAGTTTAGTGTCACAATCGTATTATACTTGCATTTCCGACTACATACATTGATCTGTTATTCCTCGGTGGCATTCAAGGGATATTTATTACAACAGTAACTAATTAATGCTCTGGTAACAATTATTTTTCGTATATACTACTTCATAAATTTAATTACCAAACACTCCACTCTATATTACACTTATGACCTCTAACCAGAGACTTTTAAAATGATAGACTATTGTTATAATCCAACAAACAATGATCTACTATTTTTCAAGAAATAAATCAAGTTAATAGACATCTACTCATACACGTGTAAGTAAGTGCGATCGATAGGAACACGTCTGCGATCAGTTACGTCATTAAGTTGATGCACTCGGAGACGATAAATCATTCAGGGTCGGATTTGTCCTCCCTCGTCAATGTCGAGGATGGTGTCATGGTCTCCACGGTTAATTGACGTACTTCTCTCTTTCTCTCTCTCACACTGACACTCACTCTGTCTCTCACTCTCCGTCGGTCTATCTGTCGCTCCCTTAAAGCTGGTTTCCACAGGTCGCCGTGGCCGCGCGGCGAATTTCTTCAATCCGTTGCCTTCATCACGAATGCAAAGTATTTCCGTGCTCCAGATGCGCCCGTTTCTTTACCCGAGAGAAAAATACGCCAAGCTTCTCGTCGTCGCACGACAATCCGGCTACCACTACGTATACCAGTGTGATGAAATCGAGGATTACACCGGCGGCAGCGGCCGACGACGTAAGCTTGATGGTTTGCGTGCTTTTTGCCCGCACGCTTCCTAGACTGTCCTCTGACTAACAATATTGTGCCTCCGGCTGCATTTGAACTGTCGTCGCACCGAGACCCTCGAGATTTTTTACTCTCTCTCCGCGGACAAAAGATGCCCTCCTATCTGTTGTATGCGTGCCACTGTTACGGATGAAGTGGACTTCCAGCCAAATATCTCGGTTTGTTCAGGATATCCACTTTTTCTCGCTAATTTAGTTGGGGTTACGGAATTATATACACGCCGAAGATGTTTATTTGTATGAATTTTTTTTAAATTGTACGATGTTATAATTTTTGGATGATTTATTAATGCTTGGAAGAAAGATTTCTTATGAAAAATGGGAATGATAATGTTATTCTTTTAAAGATGTTGAAAGAATTATTATTCGTAGCACGAATTCATAAAGCTGACTCCGCAACTGGATAGCAAAGGAAAACTACTTATCTGTAAGAGCTCGGAATTCTACCGTTGAATTTTCTAAAATTATCACTTCCAAACTTTGCTCTCCGCGCTTCATGAATTTCTCATATCTCTTTAACTTCGTAATATTCGACTTGATCTAGTAGAATTTGATAAAATAGAGATTATCTTGGGAAGAAGTTTAACGAAGATAAATCCAACCAAAAACAAATAGCAATTTAAAAATCTAGATCTGCAATATCGAAGAAAGACAATAGTTCAAACGAAGAATCAGTAGTCAGATGAAAACTGAAGATAAGCTGACCGAAGTATCAAAGGGCAAACTCGATAAAGCAACCAGTCGTAAGCACTTGCGCGTTATTTTTATTGAAACTGGTTGTCCTCCCCGATTGATCTATCGTACGGGCAATAAATCAAGTTACGGCTGTTTGACTTCTCGACACTAGCTTGGCTTGGAAGCCGCGCGCCGTCCGATAACGATCTCCACTCAGGCTGGCTTTATGAGAGAGCAATGGTAAAAATGAGTCATAAAGCCGACCGGCAGGCCAAATAGAAGAGCGCGTGGAAGCGTTATTTGTCTACGTCACTTTTCAGCTGGTCGAGCGCTAGCTGACGCAGTCGTCTGTTCCGGTGCGAAAAACCTAACCGATGTAGTCCTGGTTGGTCGAGCTTGAGCAACCCTCACCAACGAGTGCGTTAACGTTACCTGCCCATTTCAGTTAGAGCGCGCGCGCGCGCTCCACGGCTGTGTGTTCGGTTGGCCGCGTGTGTGTACACAGGTCGGAGAGCTATGATATCAAATCGGCATTCGGCCTGTGTGTGCCCCATAAAGCGACGCGTGGACAGGTCGACGAGGAAAACATGCTAAGAGATACGAGGTGCGTGGTGCGTCGGCATCAACAGCTGCCACTAGCTTCGTCGCTTCGACGCTCGAGGTCCGAGAAACTACTGCTTTTTTCACTGGCCGTATTTTTCATTTCAAACCCAGCGTATTATGGTCCCGTACGAACGACAGAGCGTTAGCGAACTACTTCCACCGGCCTCTTCATGCTCATATATGCATCCCATCTACGACACACAGATACGAGTGGCGATTCAAAGCATACAAGCGGTGGAAAAAATGACCGCGGGCTAACTGCGGGATCGGCAATAAAAAAGGGTAGCGGTGGGAGCCGAGGTAAATGTGGCGGATGCTATTTGCCACCTTGCAATTCGACAGAGCGCGCGCGTCTCTTTCGAAACGACCTGGCAGGGAGGGAAAAAAAGGGCGCAGATCGGCGTCGAGAATGACGTGGCCTTCGGGCACAGTACGCACTGCTCGAGGCTCGAGAGGGCAGAGAGTAATAAAATCGAAATTCGTTGCCATGAAGGTAGGTCCGCGAGAGTAGAATGAGAGCGTTAGGGAGGGTTGTTGGAGTGAGTGAGAGAAGCCAGTGACAAACAGAAGCGTAGAGGAGGAGGGCGCTGGCCACGGGCAGCATTGTCCGTGGGCAAGTCGCATGTCGGAGCGAGCCGTCTGCGACTATACTTCATAGCCTCGCGTCGCATGCAAGTTTAATCTTCTGGAAGTAACGCAAATGCAGTGGCCACACAGGATCGGCCAGGCCCGTGCCGGCGTCGCCGACTCCCTGAATAATGCATTTATATATCTGCGTGTCCGCAGATAGCAGTGCGAACCCCTCTGAAAAAGGGTACGTGTGATCAGAGCCAGTCGTCACTGGCTTCGAGAGCAAATTCGCGCTAGGCTCGAAGGCGCACTTTCGACTCTCTTTCCCGCTTTCGAACGCTTCTCCGCCTCGACTATTCCTCGCTCCCTTCGTTAGACGAAGGAAGAGGACGGCCGATCCTACCCTCGCCCGAGAAACCCTTCTGCAATAGGGTGAAAGACAAAGCCGAGCTCCGATTTGTCGAACGCGCTCTTCTGCAACACTGATACCGAAAGTCCCAAGCGCGGGGCCTTAATCTTTTAAGTCGATTTGCGGCACCGGTTTATGGATAATGTAGAGTACCTCCTGTCTGCCTCGCTCTGTCTACAAGTTTTTCATGCGCGATCAATTAGTCCGACGGAATTATCAACGGCGGAATCCGCTGCTTGAGAAATTCATTTGTCATTATGAATTTATTTACTATTATGGAATTAACCGTGGTTAGCATGTAAATCAAAGGAAATAGCATTTACTCGAATATTCACTGTCTGTTAAATGTACATGTATGCTTGCAAATTAAACATAACTATTATATATATTTTTAACTAGCTCGTTCCAAATGTAATAGCTGGAATAAATGAATTACATCGAACAAAGCGTGAATTTAATATCCCATTTATTTATTTTGGTCGAATTTAAAGACTGTTGTTGAAACTACAAAGGACATGTGAAACTATACAGAGTTCTTTCTATGTAAACTGACCCGTAAATAGGTTGCATTTCGAATATGCAGTTTGTAATGGACCCTACTCGTTATTTGAGTTCGACTCGGAACTTGTTGATGACCAGGTGAATGAATTGACATGCAGATCTCACGGCAACCGCTGCGAATGCAGTGTTTGCAAGAATGCAATAGACATTCTGTATACTTTGCGCTCGTATTTTTCGCCAAACTGCACCACCTGGAAACTGGGTCATTTTGAGGGGTCGATGACCATCCATCTAGCAATCGGTATTTCGAACTGGCTACATATTTGCCCTACGCTTGCAAATTCCAAAGAACGTATAACCGTCCCTCCAAAGTGAAGATTGCAAAATACTGAATCATTCATGCAGTTCCGGTTATCCAATTCGTATTGATGCGCTCAAAATAAAAGATTCCTGTGTTAGTTATATCATACCTTTTCGCAGAATATTCTGTACACCTTTGCTGTATTAACATTATAATAATTCGCTATTACGAAAATATTATCACCGTTTAAAAAATACTTGAGAGTACATAAGCACTTTTTGCACATCAAGATATGAATAAAACATCCAACTCCTCTTATTACAATTACATGAGGTTATAGGAAACTATGTATCGCACTGTTGACCAGTTAAGACTTGGTCATAACACGTAGAAATTCGTATGAAATTTAAGAATACCACCTTCGGCGTCCCATGTAATTTAAAAGTAGAGGGACTAGTTGCCGCGCTACATGCAATTCAACTATCAAGAAAAGATTACAGCAAGGATGATAGGTCGAGTGATTGAGTGAAGGCTGTCATAACGGTGATTAGCCGTTTCGGGGAAAGTAGAGAGCGCTGGCTGAAGATTACGTATACGAAGTACAAATTGCTATCGGGGCGTTCCGTCGCTAATAAATCGTGCATAATTTAGGCCCGTTACTCGAGCAGGCTGCAATGCGCCGATACTTTTGAATAATGCAACCTGCAGCGAAGCAATGGGACAGGAGGGCTGGAACGGCTGGAACGGCTGGAACGGCTGGAACTATGGCGTGCGCTTAAATACCGAGCGTGGTGCCGGTTTGTACTTGTGACGGGCGAGTCTCGATGGCGCGCGCCCTCAATTGATTCGCCACGCTTCACGCCGATTCACTCCAGCCCGATGTGCTTTGCACAGTTAACGGCATTAACCAGGATTAAGACGCCCGAACACCGTGAGAACGCCGCCTCCTGAAAACCCGCTGGCCAGCTCGCTTCCATCCTGTTCAATTCCGAATCACTTTCCCTCGAGTTAACCCTTTCAATCTAACACACCAGAGATTTCCTCACCCTTGATGCTTTAAATGCTGAAAAAGTCGAGTCTTTGAACTAAAATCCTAGGAAAAGTTAAGCTTTGGTTAACTTCGTTTAACTTCTAATGGAGATCAATCGAAACGCTTCCTGATAAAACTCTTGAATATTCAAGAACTACATTACTATATTATATCGTCTCAAGTTCGCTATGAAATTTATCCAGTCCTGAATTAATTATGAGTGCTGTGACACTTCTGTTCCATCATGTTCAATTTTGAATGACTTTCCCACGAGTTAACCTTTTCAGTTTAACACACAAAAGATTTCTCGTCGTTGAATATTTTAAATAATAAAATAGTCAGGTCTTCATACTAAAATACTAGGGAAAGTTAAGGTTTGATTAACTTCGTTTAACTTCTAATCGAGATCAATCGAAACGCTTGCTGATAATAGCCTCGAGTATTCAAGAGGCATATTACTATATTAGGTCGTCTCGAGTTCAGTCTGAAATTTATCCAGTCCCGAATGAACTGAGAGTGCGAAGAATTGGCGAAGTGTTCGGACACGTTTAATCACGACAGGCTTTAATAAGGACGTCGTCGTCGGCGGTGCGAGGAAGTTTGAAATCGCGATCAACCGCCAACTATGCCGAAGCAATCGGGGCCGAGGAAAACTTCTACTCTTAGTGTCTCAATGATTAGCGAGCGATGAGTATTTCTGATAAATGGAGATTCACTGGCAACTTAATGAGATCTGCGACCTTGTAGGAAAGTGGATTGTCTAGCGGAGGTGGTTTCTCCCTGCAGAATCAGTCTGAGGCAAACAGTTACCAGGATTCTCGGCGAGCAGGGACGCATTAATCTCAGCTCCAATGAAGCGTTCGCGGTTCCAAGCAAGTTTTATGGAATCGCTAGAACGCTGGTGGTAGCCAGATCAATTTCTTCACGAGTTTCCCAGCTAGGTGGATACGTGTCGCATGCAAATACCGTCGAAGAAACTCTCCGGTCAACAGGAAACGAAGTTTAGCTTGGAACTTGAAGTGGAGCGTGTACCATAAGCGTAGTGTAGCCCGTGAATTTCGTGCCGAGGTGGCGCAGAACAGGAATGTGTATCGGGAGGCCGTCACTTTCCGCTGCTGCAACCAGTCATCTACCTTTTTATGGGTAAACACCGTCTAAGATCCAACGATTTAGGAGGAGAACTGCTGCAAGCCGGTGGTAGTGATGTTCGCGCACAAATGTACCGATTAAAGTTTCAGCCTGGCGAACTTCCGAGATCGAGATAAGGATAAAGTTTTCCAAGGATTCGCTGGAATGTCCGGGTTTACGTTAGTAGTCCAGCTAGGATGCATCGAAGCTGCAAATTTCGATAGGGTGGACCGGCAATCGATTGGTCCAGCTAGGTGCACCACCTTCCTATCAGTATCAGACTACTCTGTGAAATTATTTGGGCCACCGCTGCATCGGATTATGCTTCGAATTCCTGAACTTACGACCGAAATTCGATTTATAAGACCACGCGATCCCGCCGGGCCAACTAATATGCGGAGTGCCCAATATTTGTACCGAGTTACATACACATCGTCGTCGTCACCCATGCTTCACGTGAATTTCACGTGACCCAAGCATAGACACTTGACGGACTTTAAAACACTGTTGTCGGTATGATTTTGATAAACTCGAAATCATTAAATTTTACTGGAATATATCAGAATTAACTTTGAATGGCTTAGGGGCAAATAATGAAGCTGCACCGAAATAATATGGTATGCCACGAACTTTACTACAAGTTGAATTCAGAAACACCACTCTGAATGGTAAAGTGAGATAAAATCCAAATATTACTCTTCATGCAACATTGCAATAGAATTCAGTTATTATAACTATGCGAATATTTTAACTAATTTCCTATTTAATTTTTACCTTGTTATGAGTTGCAACAATTTTGATTATTTCATTTCCCATAGCAACATACTTGAGATAACCAAGAGTGTCATATTTTAATAACATTGCATCGGGAATCTCGAGTTCGGTAGTATGAAATGGTAATGCATCTTTATGGTCGAGAGTTCTAGGTCAGGGTGCCATGAGCCCTATTAAAAGAGGGAACTTCAGGTGATGTAAACGTTTGCATTAAAATTCACACGGTCGCTCCCCCACGGCAGAACTTGCCAAACTTGTTGGAAGTTACCCTGAAGAATCATTGATTTACGAGTTCTCTCGGCAAGCTGTCAACAATCACACTCGCTTTAATATCGCAAACGCAATTCTACTAATATTTAATAGCGATCTATTAATCACCAGATTGTCGTAGCACATATATGAAGTGTCTCGTAAATTTTATATGCACACGTGTAGAAATGATATTCTGGTTGCAGCGAAAGTGCGCCGAGAGACGAATGGTTTCGTCGAATGCCATCATCGATTTCAATTTACAGGACTGTTAATTTGCGAAGTAGCAGGTACAGCGACTTGAAAATGTCTCGCTTCCAACCGTAATCAAATTATTATTGGGTAGCAGGGAGAGTGAGAGAGGCGGCAGTCCCTCTGGAATTTCTGGTGGCAATAGTGAAGCCACCGAGCGAGAGAATCATCGCACTAATATTGAAATGTGTCGAACAAATGTAAATATCGAATTTCCTTGTAGCTGAGAGACGAGTACGCGTGTTTCAGCTACCAATTTAATTATATAGGACTGCCTATACATGCTTTTAGGAACAGCAATATTCAATATGTTGCTTAACTCATCTGAATTATGCACATGCCATATGTAGAAGAGTACGTCATATTGTAAGTAATCGCAATACATTTAATATTACATAAAATGAATAGGGAACCTTTCGTATTTTATATATTAATGTAAAAATTAATTTAACAATACGATGCTTCCTTTTATCTTGCCGAAATAGTTTAATATATTCGACTTGTATCGTTTTTAATCTAATGCAAAATCGGCTAATGTTTTTCAATTTTTTATATGTTACATTGAGTTTGACTTTCTTTATACCATGGCGTTTAACAAAACTTTTCATTCATTAGTCAAATATTTCAAAAATAAAGGAGGAGGTACCGGCACTCGAGTCCATCGCTCTCGCCATTAGAAAATGAGTATCGATTTCGCATTATGTTCCACAGCAAATATTCATCAGTCATAGTACTCCCAGTACCCTCATATCATACAAGATCAAAGTCTCGCGTTACACTTTTCAGTTGCCCTGTAATATCCGACACTTTTCCGCAAGTTCGTAAAGTTCGAAATGGGCCAGGTGTGTAAGTACTCACGCCCGAGTAAACAGTGTTCTACCGTCAACCGAGCCGCCAAAAGGGATCCAGATAATAATTAATGGCTATTTAATTACGACAGGCTTCCACTTTAATCCAATTACCGGTCAATCACCCGTGAATAATGCCGGTTTATACGACCGCTAACGCAACGGGATTCAGTAGCTGACTTAATTCCTAACAACAGATCTATTTGTTCTCGCGAGGTGAATTTAATAGTTATTACTGCCAATTAGCTAATTGTAACATCAATAGGGATCATTCGGCAATAGTTGTCACGTAGACAATTCTCGTCATTCGTAAAATCAAGCTTGGTACCATTGGACGTATAATTTCAGCGTACAATGATTCATGTCAAATTTACACTTTTCGGATTCACGGTATTTACAATTCATTACGAGTTTACTGAAATTATATTCAATAATTAAAGGCATTACGCTTATATTTTTTACTCTAGATTTATTGAGCTTCTAGTATGTTTGAAAATTGTATGTATCACCCCATTTAGTGCAATTTGCCCCTGCGTTCCCACCCTTGTTTTACACAGTGGCACACTAATAAACAAGGATTATACCAGGCTTCAGGGAAGGCAAATATTTGCGCCGTTCATTGTATTTGATAATCTTCAGTGGATACTCCTTAGGGGAATACAGTTCTCTCTACACTCCGTCTTTAGACGTTTTATCGGACGTCGTTACGGACCCCAATTTAATACATCAAGCAAACTCGTCTCCCAAGTGGCATTGAAAGATGATGGACTTACAAAGACAATGGTCAGATATACTCAAAGTTTTCATAGCCAAATTTAATCTGTAACCTGAATCGACACAAAAGAAGAAGACCCGTTATAATAATAATAGAATAATAAATCACACCATTTTACTTACTAAATTATGAACTAAATTAATACCCCCTATTCTTATATCCACTTCGAACTCTGAATTTTATAACAAAAGAATATATTACAATCTTCAACCTTTCTGTATCCTTACTAACACATTAGCACACAGCTACACATTTATCACTATTTCATTATCGGAGCTCCATTTTCATTCGTTTATTGGTTATCGAAAAAATTCAACTATAGTTGAACGGGGCAGTGTAAAAGTTAGTTCAAGTGTTCTCTGGACGGGGTTGCTGGGTCAGTTTCTCTCGAGATTACTAAGCGAGCGCGTATCATCGGCGTATATCATGGGTTTCGAGCTGACCGCAGGACGTACACCCATAATACCATGCAGTAGAGAGGTGCACCACTCGAAAAGATTATTACGTGCGCTCGTATGGGAAGGGCATCGGTGGGTCGGGCATGGGGGATATGCGCCGACAACCGCGAAATTATTGAACACTTGAGAGCGCCGTGAGAATATATATCTGTGGTACTTGAGCCAGTACCCCTGCTGGTAAACATGCTCTGCGAGCTGGTTAAACGCAGGAAAAGGTCGAGCCCTTTGAGAGTCTACGACACCCATACTCTGGAATCCTCGACGGACTCCTTAACCGAAACAGTACCATTGCGCGCAATGCATAAATAAAGCGTTCGTTTTAACACGAAGATGTACTATGATTATTGAAAAATACTTTAGAATGCTCAATCAATAATGTAAAATGTGAGCATCCAAGACAAATGCGTATCGAGCTACACATTAAAGTAGGATATTTGTAACGTAAAACCTTGTCAAATTGAAAACTGTTTTTATTTTATTTTGCACCGTTATAATTTTACTTAAAAGTCTTCACGAAATATTGTTTACGCAAATCATTTCACACTTTTAAACACAAGAATTACAACGTTAGAAAGATTGAGGATACCCTACCTGTGATAGGCGGACGGTCATACAATTATATAGATTTCTACAGAGCTATGGATCCTTAAAAAGGTAACCATTGATCCATTAAACACTCGTCAATTTCTCGTCCTGTAGAATAGTCGAAGTAATGCGCAAAGCGATTTAGAGCGGGAGGCGCATATAATTCAATTGAAGCAGCACGCAGTCGTCGAAAAGAGTGCTTTGTTGTCTCAAGATGCTGTCGGGGGTGGGGGAGGATTGGGAGAAGAGGGTGGAGGGGGATTGAATAGGACTCCAGGCGTCGAAAGGACACGCGAGAGCCGGTTCTTCTCCAACTCTCTGCTCCCCCCCCCCCCCCCCCCCAAGACACTGCAAATAGCTCGTAGAAGGTATTATCGATGGATGCCGAAGTCCTGACTGGCAGAGGAAACGCGATTCGGAATTGGAAATAGGAGAGAGTAGAAATTCGAGACAGTGCTGCCGCCCTATCTCCTTTCGGAGAGCCTCGACAACTCTCTTTCGACTGGTGTATAGGCACTGGCTGCTGCTGCAGGAAAAGGGATTACATATAGCTCGGCGACATTGCGGCAGAGGGACTGCGATTCGGCTTATCTTAATACCCACTTTCGCATGTCGATTTGAAGCAGCGCCACCATAAGCTACGCGCACCACTCACTTCCTCGTTAGACTTACAACCGAAGTAAATGGCGCCTCTGCCTGCTTCTATTCTGATTAATAAGAGTACGCATTTACCTTTGCTTATCTGAATACAACAGTTGCACTGTGTTTACCCTTCTTATTATAAAACCCTCCCCTATCTTTCCTTACATTCCCTTGACATTCTAAACTTTTTCATCTATTGTTATATTTTTAACATTGCCATACAGATTATATATAACAGTATTGAAATGTTAAAAAAAGCTGGAGTAGAAAGACTTTTATGTATTCGTATATTGTATAGTTGTGAACACAAGTACGCTTTATATCTCAGGTACTTTACTATAGTCACCTCTTAAGCGGCTGATTCCAGCTGAAACATGAGAGCAATAATGCGCAGGAGCAAATATAGAGAAAGGCAGACACTTTCGTATTGTATGCTGCTTCACCGGTAGAATGCGACTAAAAGACATACATATAAAGCAAGTCCTAATCCAACTGGCAAGCTTTCCACCCTTCTTTGCGTTCCAACCCTCGAAATTAAAGGCGACCCTCTTCCTCTCTCCTTCTCTCTCTCTCTCTCTCTCTCTCTCTCTCTCTCTCTCTCTCTCTCTCTCTCTCTCTCTCTCTCTCTCTCTCTCTCTCTCTCTCTCTCTCTCTCTCTCTCTCTCTCTCTCTCTCTCGCACTTGCTCTCTATGTTTATAACGATGACTTCGCGGAATGTGTAATCAGATAGACGACGTAATTACACACATACATTGTGTTCCTGGGAAGGCTGGAATTCGTTGGTCGTACGCTAAATTCTATTGAGACACGCGCCCTTATATACCCTCATTGCTTTGTCCCGAAATCGTGCGCGCGCGCGCGAGCGCGGGCGCGCGTCCTGCCAGTAATATACTGCACGGATTACAGCCTAAAACATATTGCATTTGCCCGCGGAAAATCGATGGCAGCGCGGGAAGAGGGGAAGCCTGAGGTAATCCACAAAATTTATGGGGATTCATCGATGCGATCGATTGCTCTATCTTGCGAGCCCTCTGAACACGCACCTTTTCAAATCTACGGTTTCCCCCGTAAGCGCAATAAAAACGATGTTGTAAGCAGAGTTATGTAAAACTTAAGCTCTTCATAAATCTGAATGTATCCCGCTTTCTAAAGCCTCTTGCATTTTATGTTGCCTTTGATGTGTGCAAACTCGAGGAGTGCAAGAAAACCTTTGGCAGATAGTATATTGTTTATAAGAAGAGACTTGAAACAGATGGCATATTTATTGTTACATCTCACGAAAAGTGAATATAAGAACCTATTCTAAGAACTCAGTTTTTATTTTCGGTTAATCGTAACTAAAAGTATAGCTTTCAAGGACCTTCAAATTTGCGCGATCCGACCACTCAAAGAAATGTTCGATTCCCAACTATTGTTCGGAGAAGCCTTTACAAACTGCGGGAAATGCCAGAACTGGTTGGAGAAGAACACGTCTTCTCCTCACTGTATCTTCTACCTGGTTCTCCTTCCAAGAAGAACCTACCATCCACGAGAGAGTTCTATTTTCTTTTACATCTGGCAAAGAACGAGAGAAGAAACAGGAAGTATGCACCAGAATGAGAGAACTCTAGAGAGACGGAAAATACGGGCAAGTAGAATTGCGGGGGCTCGTTTTAAAGCGATCAGGTATCGGCGCGGCAAAAAATCGAGTGACGGGGCGAATTTGGAATACGCCTGGGCTAACGGAAGCAGATGGTACACACGTGCACAGAGCGGGTAGGGTAAGTGTGTGCGGCGACCACATTCACAGACACAGAGATCGGCGTCCACGGTGATAACGAAGCGGCAGTAATGCCATTAGGCGTTTTCAGCGGGGCTCTTCTTCTCCTCCGCGCTGGTGGTCCTCGAAAATCCCTGAAACGACTTTGGAGAGAGAGTCGGAGAGCGCGCGCCGCGGTGCACGCAGCTGTACCCAGTGGTACTTGAGAGAGCGTAGGAGGATGAAGAGGAGGTGGAGGTGAAGGTGGAGGTGGAGGTGGAGGATCGATCGGACGCGGCGTACCTAGAGCAGAGAGCCGAAGGAAAGGTTAATAGAAGAAAAAGAGGATCGGTAGGAGGCCGAGATCGGTAGCCCAGAGGACCAAGGAAAAAAAGAGAGAAAGAGAAAGAGAGCGCACGTGCGCGCGAAAGACAGGGAGAGAGAGAAAGTCGAAGGGAAGGCGGCGCTCCGTAGAATGGTCGTATTCAAATTGAATCAGCGCACGGGAGTGCTTCCCTTAATTAGCACGGAATTGAATTAATGCCGGCGATCGGAGTCGTCCCGTACTCGCCCGACCAGACAGCAGGAACAGCCGCGCGGGCGCGCGCGCGAGCACCGCCTCAATGGCGCTCGAATTAAACATTCATTCGGCCGAAATGGGAGCCATGCGGCCTGACTATGCCGATCCGTGGACTCAATGAGCCGGGCGAAACAGGCCTCTCGGCAAAAAAAACTCCACAAGAGTGGTCGACGGGCCGAAGAGAAGAAAAGAGAAGCACGAACGTGCGAAACGTAGAGAGAGTGTGTGATAAGGACTATCGGACCATTGAGAGAATGTGAATGGTGAGGTATGAAACCAAGAGAATCTCACCACATTTGACACTCTTTAGCTACTCCTCACCTATTAGGAGAGTGTCAGATCTGTCAGGTTGAAACCTGTGATCATTTTTTGTTATAATATCGTAAACTAATGTGGTATTCTTCTCCTAAAATTCAGTGGCCATGATCAACTATAGGTATTTTTAATAAATCGTCGAATAGTCAGATTTGACCTATTTTTGAGTGTTAGACCTCTCAGGTGTTTGCTCATAATATGATGTAAAAAAACACTTGCAAAGTTTCAGCTGCCACGAGTAGGTAAAATCTAGACTTTTGATGATTTTTAAAATATACCTATAATTGATCATAATACCAAAAAAATGAGCACAGGTTCCGACGTGACAACAAGCCTGACACTCTTCTTATTAGCCTTACTTCCCCTCCCACGCTTTATCGTTATCCGCATTAGGCTGACCTTATTGGCTCGCGCAAGCATTAATGAGGTGACAGATTCGTAGTATTCGGACAGCGAGGTACCCAAATGTTGTGAGAAATGGCAGTAACTACGCGTGGGAGAGATGGAAATTTCATTCGCATACTCTCAGCGGCCTGCCATAGTAAACTAACATACTAACAATGTTAGCCTAGTCAAGTACTAAACGGACGAACGCGGTGATGCTTCCACTGGGTGAAACCATTGTTGCGTCAACACAGATGTCGCGAAGAGAGTGAACGACGAGCCATATGGTCCGGGGCGGCCGCCAGACCGAATTGACTTGACTGGAGTATCATCCTCGAAGCACTGAAATAAATCACTGATTGCTCGACTATTCTATGACGGTTCCAAGTGGCCTGGCTCGAACACCCTACTCCAGCGACTGACAAGTTTACGTTTTCATTTTCCCACCGAGCGAAGATTAAAGGGGGGAGGGGTTTGCGCGTTTTTACGCAGAGGCCGAGTGCGGTAATATCTTGAGGATTTAACGGGAGAAACCGGGCGATATTGCGAACTCAGCAGGGACTGACTCAAAGCTATCGTTCTCATCTTCCCCCTCTCTTTCTCTTTCTTTCTATATATGTATATATCTCCATCTCTTTCTCCCCCCCCCTCTCTCTCTCTCTCTCTCTCTCTCTCTCTCTCTCTCTCTCTCTCTCTCTCTCTCTCTCTCTCTCTCTGACGCGCATCTTCTCCGGATGAATCTCGTTTATCGGCTCGAACGATCTTGCCAGCAAATTCCAAGACGCTCCGGGGGACGAGCACTCATTTATGCCTCGCATCTTTTCACTGAAGGGCGAACAATAAGCCGCGCGCGCGCATCGCGCACTGTCTTCGCAAGTTCGACGAGTTTCCGGTTCACTCGTCGGTGGATTTCTATTTGGAGCGATCTAGAGGATCAGGTAAAAGAGATCGGATAATCAGAGGAAATGCGGAAAGAAGAGATGCGCTTCGAGATATACATATATTCCGTTCGAGGACGAGCAGCGAGGGAAAGAGAAAAAAAAGAAGGAGGAGTGTCGAGGAAGGAGTTAAGTATCCTGTCTTTGAGAGTCCACGTATAATCCTGGCGCGAGATTAGAGACGCGCTGGTACCTCTGTGAGACTCGCAGGATTACACCGTTGACAAAGGAGCTGCTGAGACCCTTCGACAACGGCTACCCACCCAGGACAAGGACAAGGGAAACTCGCACTGCATCTCAGCGACATTGTTGATAGAAATCCAGCCAACTAAAGCGTATTTTATCTCAGGGTAACAAACCTTGTTAAGCCTCTGCCCTTGTCTTCACAAGTGGACACACAGCGACAATTGTGCAATTGTGAACTAAATTGAAATACTTCGTTTGTTGGTGATAATTTACGTATGAGTTGAATTGTGGACTTGAGAATTATTTGAAAGAAGTAAATCAGGTTTAATTAAAGATAGAAGGAGAGTATTATATCTGTAAGTATTATATAAGAAATATTAAAGTAAAATATGATTTTATAAATGAATCTCGATGACTATCTTTCAATTGATAATACAATGTATTTGAGAGCAGTTCTTGAGAAAACAATGAAAGCACAGAATATTTGCAATGATGATTATTAAGGAAGTTGTAGAATGGAGGGTAATATTTGACAAACAATGGCTTTTATATCAAAGAGTAATAACATGCTTAGAATTATAGAATATTGCTCATGCACTTAATTAGCAACCGGCGGATACGGAAGAAGGGAATATATTACGCAACTCTCCTTTCTCTCAGAGAATTGCGTGTTCGAGCGCGTGTTCGCGTTTCCCTCGACAAATGACACAAAAGGCTCCACTCATAAAAGCTTTTTAATCGCAGACACGACTGGATCTCTCTCAGTTTAGACTTTGGAATTAATTTCATTCGTCGGGAATAAGAGGAACTTTTCCTAGAACAAAGTCCTTGAAATCTGATTTCTATGAAGCGGCTCGCCTCTTAATTCTCTTTCTAGAAAATAGAAATACGCCGAGCTTGCTTTAGAACATCCCGACTATATATGCGTACTTTCAATATATTAGAATTGGATCGCATTAGTTAATTAGTAGGAGGGTTTCGCCAACGGCATTACAATTTTATACGAAATGGCGCGAATGTGCGGTGAAGTTTTCGCATAATGGAAACACACGTTCTAGATTACATGCAAGTCGCATGTGTCGAGCGAAAACTTTATGAGTATGTTTCACCCGTTAATAATAAATGATATCAGACTGAGTGATTTCCCAGAAATTTAATTCAGGGAAAGTATTTCAGATCTACATTATACAGTTAGCAAGTACATGTCTCTAACGCAACTGAATGGGGCAGCGTGTTCCAAATGCATTTGAACTTTGTCACCATCGCTTTCGACGGGTTTCCAACTAGTTCATTATAATTTCCCCAATATTACACTTTACAACAATAATGACTGTTTTCTAATTACTCTTTGGTATTAAACATAGTAGTAGCTACATATTTCGCTTGATCGATTAATAATTTAGTCCTCGAGAACAATACTGTTATTTAATTGGCTGGAAAAAAGCAAAAAAGTGTGCTTTATCAATTGAATGAATTGTTAAAAAGTGTCTACATTGCTGTATGTGTTCGAGTTATTTGCGGAATCCATTAAACATCCGAACAAAAGGGTCTGCAGTATGCGGGAGGTCCTTGTAGAGATAGCATTGAAATTCAATGCGAAAATCTGTGACAACCAGGAACATTTGTCAGTTCAGACAACTTGTCAAACAAATGAATGTAAAATTTGATCCTCTCGAAAGTGTGCGCCTTTGAGTAGCACTTTAGGGTGAATGCACAATTGCGAATTTCCGATCGATCGAGGCTTATTCCTGCATGTGCATTCAGACGGCGGAACGTGAATAATAATCGAATCAGGCAATCATGCAGCCCAGGAGTAAATTATGCAGACTGCCCAGGGATCATGATTGACCAATTTTCTTGTGCATTATGCCGATGCGAATGCATTTCAATGGCATCAATTCTACGTGTGCACCCATAGACGATCAAACAATGATTAAGAGGAGTAGTCGAAAGAGTCTTTAATGTAACGAAATCATATTATTCCAGCAGAATGTATTTTAATATTCAATGGCAGGGACTGCTAAAAATTTGTAGACAAAAGCGTTTATTGGCATCTAAAGTATGCCATTTATAATTAAATTTGTAGACTCCAACAATAACAAGTGCAAATATTCAAAAATTTAAGAATATATACATATTGTATAAGCGGAGTTTATATTTTAACAATTTTATGAATATATTATTATTGTACTAGGAAACAGGGCATTTGTAAACCAAGAACTGTATCAAAAATGTAATTTAAAAGCGGTTTACCCAACTTTAACAAGGCATTCACAAATCTTTATTTCGTCAAGAGAATAAACTTGAAAGAGCCGTTGCTACAATACTGTCGACGTCCAAATCCAAAGTGCAGCCGAGCAAAAGATTTCCACGCGATACGGAAACTAAAGAAGAAAAGTCCTGAAGGTAGAACCAAAGTACGTGCTAGGTGGATCTTTATGGTGGCGACGAGAGAAAAAAGATTTCTTCTCCGACACACGAGAAATCTTAATCCGGGCGGAATACGACACTCACCTGTCCAAAGGAAATTTTACGGGGCGCGGCGCAGCAATGGAATGTAAATTTATCCGAAAGACAGGCGAGATTTACGGGTGAGGGACGTGGGGGTTATGTTAGGGTGAGCAATACGTCTACCTGGCCTCTAACAGCGCTTCCCGGACGCGGAAGGATGTGCTCTACGGAATTCCGCCTAAAAGCAGGTGCAAAGCGAAAGCCAGGTAAGCATTTCGCCAAAGCAATCGTAACCCTATTCAAATAAAGATCACGGTAGACCTCCTGGAAAATCACGTCCTTACAGGTACTTACTATCACAGGATCGCAATACATAATTCTCAATTACTACCAGAAATCCATTGGAATCGACGAAAATAATCTTGCTTATCCTATCTTAACAATTTTAACATACAAAATATGTATCAGCAAGAATATTTCTTCACATGCAATTTTTAGTAATACTTTTAGTAATAAGGATTAGCTTGTATATGTCATAGTTAATTAGACGGTAAGCAATTATTGTATTGCGTTGGAAATAGTAATCTGATAATAAAACGTAACTTGCTCGAAGTTCATTAGACGAATCAAAGTCACGAATAATATCTTGCGCAACCCGAGAAAAGCGCGTGTTCATCTGCTACGGCGTACTTTGGTAAACACATCTTTGGAAAGATAGTCCCCTGTAGAACTGTCCTTGATGAAGTTTACCTATAAGAACTTCCCATGCACTAACGGAATTCCTCAGTTACTTGAGTATGAAGGAGCAAAGCTGGCAAGTTGGTGCGCGCGAAATCCGAACTTTCAAGAGTGAAGGGCCAAGAGTTACAAAAGTGCAAAATCTCTGAAGCGAGTAGGAACAGGTAAAGAGGGCGCAGGTAGTAGGATTAAGTTGGTGGGAATGGTGGCATTGCTCGAAAGCCCCTGTAAAATGGTCAACGAAGTAAAAATCGACAGGAGTAAACCTGAGACATTCATGGAAAGTGCAGCACCCCGGAAAAGGGCTCGAACCCTTCATAAAAGCTTTACGGGCAAACCGTGCGTTCGCATCAATAGGCAGCAAACTGAATAAAGCGAGGTTTAGTTGCTCCATTCAAGGTTTAAGCGAAAAGTCACGCGAATCTTTGCCACATTATTATGAAAAAATCCCTTTATGCTGTAAAGACTATTATTTTAAACTGTTGTACTTTATCAAAGTGCATAATAAATAATATTCGACCGTCTGTACGTCCTTAATACTTCTAAGTGAATGGAACAGCAAATGAAATGCCCCATGAATATAAAACCTTGTTGGACAATAAAAATTCAGCAGTCTCTTCGAAATTTACCCTGATTTTTGTAACTAATTATTTAATAGCCATTGTTCAAAAAGTCAAGAAATACTATAGAAAAATGATAAAGCATTACTAACAATTCGATATTGGTTCACCAAGGCATTCACTTCTACCCTATTCCTTTATTTAAAGCAGGTTTCCATTAAATGTTCAGTGACGTTCATCGAGTCGTACCATTCTTCCCTGCTAATGCGGCACTCGGCAGATATTCAGCGCGGAATGTTCTCGTTAGCAGTTAATTCGAGAGAAAGCGGTGAAGGCGGGTGCGCGCGGGCGCGTGTATGTGGAGAGTGCAGAAGAGTGCGCGCGCTATTATTTCCCTGGCGATCGAAGAGACTGTGGGGGCTGCGGCAATATCCGAGAGGATGAGGAACGAGAAATACGCGAGATAAGTCCGATTAATAAAGGTCGGATCGCGGTATCGAATGCTATTAGGAGTAATGCGCCTCCGTCCATTCCTGTGCCTGCTTCCCGCTTGCTCTTCCTCGCACCAGCACGCTTCTCTTTGCTCTGCCTAGTCCAGAGACTCTCCACGCCGCCTGACCTATGAATCACCGTTTAAAGCGTCGCGTGCGACCGCGTCCCAATCATTTTTCATGTCGTCGGCTGATTGATACAAATGCGATCAGGCCGCGTGATGAAAGTAGCCGCTTCTAGAAAAGCGAACAGCCAGCTGAAGAAAGGTTAAGCCAGGCTTCACTTGTTCCGAGACAGCAAAGGATAGCTTGTTCTTTGTCACTTCTATGAAAGTCACAATGGATAAAGAGCAGAAACACACCAGCTAAAATTAACGTAATCCCAAATTTGATCTGTAAGTGCGGTACTACAGCATGGGGCAGCATCCGTATTCTATTTATGGGGTCATCGGAATCTTTTAATTTTCTGTCTAGTTGATAAGTTTCTAAAACCACAATTTTTCGATATAAGTTATTAAATTATACTGATAAAAGATCGTGTTTCGTATCATAATACTCTTTTTGTTGTAATGCTTTTTAGGTATATTATGTGTTAAAACTACGTATATTGCATATAAATCCAAATAATAATTATACAGTTTACTCTCTTATTGTTTTTAAATAAAACAGTAGCAGACAACACGCAAATCCATTTCGTGAGACAACATTAAATAAAGCTACTAACACTCCTTACAGACACGAGTATATTCCAGCTATAGTACTATCTCGCAGAAACTGTAATACAACACTGATCTTATCTCGACACGTGTGCGGCAACGATGCTGCGAATGTGAAGGGATGTGCGGGAGACGACGGTTAAGTCGTTAAGAGTCTGGAAGAGGATGGGGTTGCTGATCCTGAGTTGCTCATGAAAATACGTGCAGAAGAAAAGGGTCAAACATCGTTGGTCAGTAATGTTATTTATCGTCTGTTCGCCTTTATTTTGCAAAATTTTCACTAATTACTGCGGAAGTACTATTTTGTTTATTATGAACAATAAATAGAATTCTATACATTAGCGTGTATTTAAATCAGTTTTGGTGAAGTAACAAAATTGTTAATGCCAAAAAATCCTATAGCAATTACATTATTTATATATTTTATTCAAGCCAATTTGTACTCTCTCCTGCCTGTTTTTAACCAGTTAATCATGCAAAGGGATTTAAACTTATTAAGGGAAGTATGCAGCCACTGAAGATGGTTGCTAATTGTATTATTGCGTGTCGGTTGCGATACAAGGAGACTAGTTGTTTCGTCGTTATTTACCATAACTTAGAAGTAGAGTCGTTTCTCTTGGCCGACTTCCCTAGTTAACAGGTTGAACACGAAACCAGTGCGAAGTCTGGACAATGAAGTCGTCGAGACAAGCGGACCGTTCTAGTAAAGAAACTGAATTCGTTACCGATGCTAATCACTGAAAGTCGCAACGCACTCTTTTTCTCTGCCTCTTTTTTCCCTGGTTTTCTCTCCCTCGTTCAATTCCTCTATGTTTAAGCTTTCGTTAAATAGTCCGAGCGCCTCTCTGCGCTTTAAAAAGATTAGGAAACGCCAAGGTTGCGGAACACGCGCCGGGAAATGCTTTCTCCGTGGTGCTTGTGTTACTATTTATTTTACGGTCCACGTAGTGCACTGCTTAATTGAAGGCGCGGAAGGAGTGGGGGTGGAAAGCTTTGCAAATGATATCACCTGGCTATTCGGAATTCCTCCTATAAAAGAACTTCACACTACAACTGCTGACTGTGTTCCCCTTGAATAGCAATCTATTTCGTCGTTATATTCCAGTCATTAGTGTGAAATTAATTACCCATCGTCAATCATCTCTGAATTACAATTTGTTATAAATTGAAATTCTATCCGTAAATTGGCTAAATCATTGTCTAAAGGAAATTTTAAATATATTGTTTCCTCTCCTCCATTGTTTTATGTACTTCTACATCTATTTCAATTCTAGCGTGAAACTAATTACAAATTGTCAATCATGTCAGAGTTAAATTTATTTCTCTAGCCATAAATTTGCTAAAACATTGTTAGTTTAGTTGACTGTAAATTTACTGACTACTGTGCTCCGATGTTTTATGCACTTCAAGCTGACAACGCCCTTTCACAGCGAAAACAAGCACACTGCATGTAACATATGTATGTACGTCTCTCAATGAGACAAACTGTGTCAGTGGTGGGTGTGCACTCAAGGTTTGTGTATTTCCTCGAGGTTAGCGGTGTCTCGCTTTCTATGTAAATTACCAAGATCGTAATTACGCTTTGCGTCACCTAATGCCGGTTGATAATCGGGACACGTGGCGGGATTAATAATTAACGGAGTATGCGGTACATTCTTGTGTCTGGGCGAAGATTGCATGTATTAAGGCCACGTCATACTATCGTTTCCATTGCGCCAAGTTACCTGGAAACGCTCGGAATTATCGATTTCATACTCATTGAATCGTTAAATGGACCCTTCCGTACAAGAGGGTGTTGCGATCGAGTTGAACGAGGACATTTTTGAAATCACTCACATTATCTATCGCCAGGAAATCCACAATTTGCGTGCAGTAACCTATATGCGATGAGCAATCTGTGAACACCTACTCGATCGTAGTTTGCATTTTAAATTCCATTATTTCGATTAAACCTTCCTATTCAATATGTTTTGTATTACGTTAAAGAAACAATTGCTATTAAATATTTACAACAATTCCTATTTTCATAAATTAAATTTAACATCATTTCCAGTATCTGTTAAACAAAATATTCTTTCTCGAGACACTTTATCCGTTCAGGCTGAACGAAACAGCAAATCAACATGATAAAAGATAGAAACTATTAGCTACTGTCCATTTCTCTCGGTTCCAAGTCATCAAACATCACTATATTCCATGGTATTTCTAGAATCCCCGAGAGCCATGAATTCATGCCCGGTGTGAATTGCAGGAAAGACTCGTGGCCCGAAATTCAGCTTAACACGCTGTTTTGCGCTTAATAAATTCGGGAATCGACAACTGTTAGAGAGCGGGCGCGCGCGCGTCACGGGCCGTATTTGCCGGTGCCGATTATTCCGTTTTATGGTGGCTGCCGTGCCTGGGATTAATTCGCCGCGCTGTATCCGTCAGTCATGAAAACAACGGGCGCTCGAGCAGAGCCTGCACACGTACGCTTTCACGCCGAGTACATACACCCTGCTCCAATGAATTGGTCGAACGTATTTGCTCGCAACTGGCGTGGGCGTATCATCGTCCGTTTCAACCTGTGTACCGGACATTCGTGCCTCGACCGATGTCACTCTATCAACCAAGGGAAAAGGACCCTTTCATCTGATCGAAGAAGCCGTTTAATCAAGAGTATATCGTTCGCCAATCAAGAGCTTAACAGGAACCTAACGGAAAAATACTATTCTGTCGTTGTGTCACTCAACTGGACACTCTCTTTATGATGAATGTGAGGAATTTCTTATTATTAGTATTTGATACATCGCATTGGTTACTGATCCCAATAAAACCAAAATGAAATTATGATTTTTTTTCCACAGGATAAAAAATGTAAAAAGTTGAAAACCCGTGTCAAATATGAATAATTGATAGGCGAGTAATATTATTATTGAGTATTATAATATTAAACATAATACTCAATAAACAGTTAATAAATCAATTTCATTATCGTTTGAATTCACTTGGCCATGACTAAATGCTCACAATATTGGAAAATTATTACAATAAAATGATTTGTCACCAAAATCAGTCAACGAGCTAGCCACGTAATTGCTAAATTCGAAACACAAAAGACCACGTATGTACACAGTACATCACCATTCCACAACACGAGGTTGGTCAAATCCACAGATCCAACGAATTGAGATTTCGTATAGTATACGAAAGGTACTCCTCAAATGTACCATCGCCAAATACGAATGTACTAGGAGGAAAGTGCACACAGCAGGAGGATTTTTAACCAGAAATCATGAACTTCGACGAAAGTTCGAATTTCCGAGATTAAATGCAAACGTAGAGCACGCGCGCCGACCAGTTTTCACGAGACACCAGCGGAGCGAGCAAGTGGGTTATTTGATTATTCCCAGTCGGAAGTTCTAATTATCGCAAAAAAGTTTTGCGGTAACTTCGCGCATTCGGTCCTATTATGAAATTCCATTTGGCTTGCCGGGGGTCTGCTCGTTACGTTCTCTCTTTTTGCCTCTGGCCCGGTCGTCCCCGACCCCCTATCAACCCCCTGGCACACTCTTTCCCGCAGGGAGGCGTAATTAAAAAAAAAGAGCGGCCCGCTACAGCATCGTTTCCTTCTCGATTCGCGAGCATGTAGCACGGCCACTACTTTCTCGTTCAATTTCGGCGGGATTACTATATCCCCGGGTATCAGTGGGATCGGCCGCAGCAATCATGGCAGATATCGCCCTCGTTAGAAGAGCGAACTGGGGATATGCTGGCCGCCTCTGCTGCCTGTTCACTCTTCCAGCGGGAGCGCACAAATAAACCTGCACAATCATGCTCCAACAATTCCTGAACGTCAGCCGTCGAATCATTTTTAAAGATGGCCTTCTCTAACTAACAGGGCACACCGACGAGAACTCTCGGTCTCTTTTATCGCCCATACTGTAAAGCGTAAGAGCTCCCGTTCTCTTCCTCCATCCTTCTTACTTCATTCACCCTGCTCGACGATAAGTTTTATTTGGCCCCACCATGCACCCGCGCGCGTACTCCTCCTTGATGAATATTGACTGGCCGACGATCCACTTTATTATCGCACCTTCCTCGCACCATAGGCGCTCGGCTGATAGTCCATTTTCAGGAATCGTGTAATTTCAGTTCAACTTCAATTACCGGGCTTCGATTCCGCACTCGCGTAGAGCTTCAACTCGTGCGTGGCCGCAGAGGGCGGACTCGAGAATTCAATAAGCCGGCTCTCGATCGAGCCAAGCTTCACGGATTGCCGGTCTGCTCTTGATTTGCCATTTGGAGATTTGTTGAGGTGTACCATCCGATTGAGATGTATCCCTATTATTGTCTTTATCTGACCCGAGTGCCTCCCTTTAGGATATTTCAAAGACTTTAAGTGCTCCTTGCGCTATTCTATATTATGAACAACCTCCGCCACTTTGCGTCATTGAATTAATAATGGTATTCAGACATTATTGACCACTGGTTCCGGCAATGCTTAATGTGTAATAAAAGTACTGGGACAAATACTACTGTTTATAGTCGTGGATTCAAAATCTGTGAAGGGATGTAAATAAAAAATTACCGCAAAGAAAGTTGGTAAATCTATACCGTGATCGAAAAACATTAACATTAAATAATCCACGTTATAATATTACACTCGTAGTACAATAAAAGGATATAGTGCACTATTCAATTTGAAAATTATACCATTACTGAATTATACATCACAATAAATAAACATCAGAGTGCCATTATTTGCATCTCAGATTTCTAATTCAGATGAAGGAAGGTCTAACAAGGCAGGGTTGTTTAAGCCGGTACACAATAATCTGGATATATGCAAAAAGGCAGATGGGATTTCACATCGTCACCATAAGCCCGGAGGAAGGCACGGGTGCGTGACGGCGGTGACACGTGCGTAATAAAACATAGGCTAACAATGCGTCAAGCTCCATTGAAAGGATTTTCGTGGCAGGCTGAAATGGCCGTTGAAATCTCGTTAGGGTGTTCCCCGGGTGCGAGTGAAGTGCGAGCCGAGGCCCGATGGAAAGCGCGTCATCCGAAAAGCCACTCGTGCCACGTTTTTCCCTCCCCCTGTCGCGCTAATTCCTCACCCCTCGCCTACGCTGCCTACTACAGCTAGCAAGCAACCCAAGTCGCCAAGGCCTCTTCCCTTATTGTCGGAGAGTGAATGGGGAGAACTCCTAACGCGATACGACGACCTGCCATCCCGTCTGAGAAATTCTTTTGTGACGCGCCCGAGTGCTCCACAGTCACCGGGTAAACCTTCGGCCCGGATAGATTACCAGAGACTCAGGTTTGTTTCAGCAATTTTGACACAAAATATTGGATATACAAAATTTGGTTACTTAAGAAAGTATCATGCTAAGTATGAATTTGTTCAAACTCGAGATTCTTATGACAGATTGCAGAATCATCGTCATCTGCCAAAGCAATGACTAGCATATAAGAAATCGTTAGTAGATGAAAATAGATAAAAGAAACAGATAAAAACAGGAGCGATGAGAACGACTTCTTTAATAAACATGTGTCAGCGTAGACTAAAGAGAAGTTAGTACAGTCTTACTTTGCAAGTTCGTCCCCCACACTTATACATGTGAGAAATTGTTTTATGACAAAACCAAGTGCTCGACAGTTAGGAAGTAAGTGAGCATCGAAAGGCAGTAGAGGGAAAGGAAACGTGGCCGTCGGCCAGGATCGAAGACCTCCGCACGGTAATGTAATCGATACATACATATATCGGCAACATAAAACGCTGAGACACCGACAGCCCCGTAATAAAGTCGGCAAGTTATATTCGCGTAATCGAATAGAAACAGGAGATAAGCTGCAATGCTACGCTGGCGCATTTTAGATCCACGAAGGGCAGAATATTATGGGCTTTCTCATGAAGCATTAGGCGCTCTAGATAAAGCATGAGAGGATGCTTTATGCACACCAATGAACGAAATCACTCACGATTAAAGAAAGTAGTACATTCGCTTGGGATCTCGTGTCTACATTCCGCAGATCTCCGTCGTGAAATCACGCGATGGAGGTAGGAATAAACTGAATTCGTGATAATCGTGATAAATCGAGCTCTCGGTCATTGCTCTGCGATCTATTTTCATAGAGAGATAATCCATCTGCATAAAACCAGATACGTATCGCATGTAGTAATAAGTTTTTATCTAGGACAGACGTCTAACTGAAAGAAGTCGCCGTAATGCACTTTTTATTTTTAAACTCGACGCTTCCAAATACTCCTATGTTTTTCTCTTTGGCCAAAGTATTGCATCATGCTACACTATAACTTGGTACATTTGGAAGATAACTACGGATTTTCACCGGAAATATTAGTTCAGATATTACGAATGAACTTCTTGTATACTATAATTTCATTCGTTCACTTTACTCTAAGTGTATTTTCGGCACTGGTGTTTTTATTCAAGAGAGTTTCAAATAAATCATAGCCATCATATTCTATAACTACATTACATGTATGTATTAATAAATATACCCATATAACCCAAGTGAATCAGCATTTCATTGAACAGTATGTGTCTATAAATAAGTCTTTACGTTCGTGAGTGAACAAAAAGAACTGCAGCAACTTCAACGACAGCATAACTTTCCCCCATAGAGTTTCGACAAGTTTTCCAATTAGACGAGTACATCAAGGTAGAAATTGCGCAAATCGCTATCGAATGAGCAATGCGATTATATTACGATTGTTTCAATTAGATAAGTCTGTAAAGGCAGAAACTGCGGAAATCGCGATCGAATGAGCAATGCGAATACGCATGCATTAGTCCGAGCAGGCAGGGCAATGGAAAAAAGTGCGGTGGTGTCTGGGAGCGAGTAGGCGTAATTGAATCGTCAGAGATCCGGCGAGATTTACATGCAGCGATGGCGAGCGCGCTCGAGAGCGAGTGCGGCGCGTTGGTAAACGCGCGGCCATAAATCGTTGCGCGCGCCAGACTAACGAGGCTTAAAACCGTTGTTGTCTGCTACTGTCATATCGAAGACCCGTGAGAAAGGTGCCGGAGAAACATAAAAAAGGGGGACGCCGCCGTTCGCTTGCTTGCTTGGTGTGGCGCGTGGACCGCACGAATGGTCACTCAGACGTATTTAATGCTGTCATCTGCTGCCGGCAAACCGTTTTTACCCCCTTCCGAATTTGCAACCCAACAACAGTCCATGCTCGAGGTTGGAGCTACCCGTATTTCCTCACGTTAACACATTGTCGAGAGAACGTGTCGAATCCACAAAACCCGCTTCGAGAGGGTGTTAATCCATAAATCTCGATTAAATGCCCATAATGCATCTTGATTCCGATACTAATGATTAACATTAAATCCACTAACGAGGTTCAAATGATGATCATTGATGATTTCTATAGTCAGTTTCACGCAATAGTTCATGTGCAGGTTAATAATAACTTAATTTAAAAAATGATAGTTTGTTACAAAAATCGATAGTCCAACGGCCCATTTTTATGGAATGTAAGAATTAATCTTCAAGGACCCTGTATAGATGATAAATATTGCAATATTTTATAGCCTACGTAAGCCTGGATCGTACGATCGTAATAACCCCATACAGAGGAGAAAATCCCATTAAAATCGGTTCAGTCGTTTTCGAGTTATACAAACATGGCACTTTATATCAGTAGAGAAGAAGAAATACAGGCTGTTAATAGTATAAATCGATCTTCTCTTTGTACATTTTTTAGATTCCTATGCAGTATACCTAAAAATATTGAAGTGGGTCAATTGTTCAATTTCTCACAAGCAATCGATTGGTGGTTGCTCGAAACGATGAATCCTTTGGTTGGTGCACGGATAACTTAGGAAGCGGTAGATTTATCTAGTCGTGTTCGTAGCTTTCTGAAATTAATTAACCCGCCGAGTGAAGCTTTTCTAAACCCACCACAGCGCTTGATAAGTTTGGACGTCGTTCACTTTGCGAAGCGAGGATAACAAGTTCGCAAGCTTCTCGACTTGCAGAGTTAAACCCGCTTCGATGGCGAACGCGGATTCATTAATATTTCCCTAACTATGTGGTTCGAATTCCACCGAATTTATTATTGCACCGACAGTTATATGGCTCCGCATATGTTCTTTGTAATATGCATTCCGATTCTCGTCTGCATGCTGCCCTACTTATTGTTAGTTTAGCTGAAACGATTCCCAGCTTCACAGTGACTTGTCAATCAGAACCTAAGATAACAATTATAGGAAATAGCAGTAACTGCTTGTAAGATAAAATGTGAACCATTCAGTTTTTTTAACATTGCACCTTTAAGCTATCTTTAATTTGTGTCAAATCGGATAAATATCCACGTATTGAATACTGTATATGTATAATAAAACGTAATATTATTCTGTACGAATAAAAGCTTAATGAAGGTGCGCAAAATCATAGAAATAGAACTGAAAAATGGAGAGGGATCACTAACAGCACATCACTCCAGAATCCTTCAATCATTAAGAGTTCCTTTAACGTATTGAACTTTATCAGAAACCCATTAGTTCCAATGACGAGTACGCCATTCAGACATGCTAAAGACTGACAGACATTCGATATTCTGTCACGAAACAAACGATATTCCAACTATATTGGCTCAATACAGGAGCAGATTGACACGCTAATCCCCCAATGATATGCCACCACACTAACGCTGTTTTCTGTTGAATTTCTCCGAGTTCTATCGTATCCAAACCGAAGTCTTGGATCCAAAAGCTATGGAAAGTGTTTACCTCATTCATCAATTTCTCATTGTGTCGCACACTTTTTCCCCCTCGAAATCTTGTGCGTCTTGAAATGCCCGAAAAGAGCTATCCTGTTACCCATCAATTACAGCGGCAGTTTACAAAAGACGATAGTCGGAATTGTATGTATTTCAGAAAGGGTATGCGCGTGTTTGGAAAGAGGCAGTTGGGTTCAAGGTCGGTGAGTGACAATTCAGCCTCCAAGAAAGAACAGCCCTGCTTCCGGAAAGTTCCAAAGGCTTTCGGCACGTCAGATATTTCAAGAGGGGATGTCCGTTAAGTCTACTGTAATATTATACCGTACTGCCATGCTAATCTGATTATAATTTGATCTCCGGATAGACCAACTGACTCTTGGGGAACTTCTGCTACTCCTAAGATAGCGATCGCCCTTGCTTTTTGAACCAGGGTACACGTTAAGCTCGTGATACTGCGACAGCAAATTCTATTTAACTTGTACTCGAAGCAACGAAGTTACCACCGTTGCTGTCCTCCATGACGAAACTTACGAGGGGAATCATTTGCGCCTTTAATTTTCAGCGTAAATATATAGTAAATATGTAGAAATAAATTATCGATCGGATATAAAAATCTGGTGCATGTCCGAATCCTAATAAGAATCGTATATGGGATTCTTAAGTAACCCTCAATTAACGTTAGTTCATCCGGTTCTTTATCCAAGTGTCTGGGACACATATTGGAACGATCCGCTAAAGCTAAATACATATCTACCGAGTATTTCATAGCAATTTCACGCTCGTTTAATCTCGAGCGGGCTTAGCTTCCTGAACAGGCGCGCGCGCGCTTGGTGCATTATCGAAAACGAATATACTGTGATAAACCACGCTTCTCGAAATTAATTTCGACTGAAATATATTTAAATCCCTCTTTTCCTCTCGCTCTCTCTGTCGGTTCTCTTAAGCCGCAGAACGCAATACATAAATCATTTATGTACTGTCCGTAACGCCAGCAAGCGAATCTTCCGAAGAGGAAAGTAGATACTAGGCTCATAAATGCTAGTGAATCGGCTTCGTTTGAGGATCTTTCACACAGGGAATACAAATTTTTACTGGTTTGGAAAATGCCCTTCCAACTACAGACCTTTTAAACTCCGGAGATTTGTCCGGAATTTCGAGAATTAAATAAATAAAGACGATTTTGACAGAATTTAATTGTAACTTGTTTAGAAATGCTGTATAACCATACTTTTTTATATTGCTGTCGCATAAACTACAGTTAGTACGATTAAAGGTTTAGTAAATTGTATGTACTGTTGCTGAAAAAATCCAAATTTTGGAACAGACATAAATTCATGCACAAGCGAATGTAACATAGCAGATTTCCATATTACACTAATTCTGTCTATAATTGTTTGTGATATAAATCGAATAACATGAAAATCGTCATTTTAATCAAACTTATCCGTCTTTGGTCGAAAAGTCTTGGACGGCACAAGGTTCGTGCTACGACGCGAGTAGGGTCAACGCAGAACAATCAAGATCAGGGCACATGTGGAGCTACATAATACGGAAGGGTTAACCGACAAATCCAGGTCGAAGAGGAGAAGCCTGCTGCTCGCTTTGGACGCACGAATGTTGACGAACTGCATGCGAGGAGGACGGTGCGCGTGTATTAGTTAATAATATCCCTACGCGACGGACAGGCCAATAGACAGGGGGTTACGAATGCGGCAGCCGATACCAGTGAATCAATGGATTTCGCGAGCCAACAACAATGGCATGTCGGTGCCTCGCTAAAATCGATTGGTTGGCTTAATGAGAACGGTATTGTTACGATTTCCAAATAAATCGCGGGAAAGCGGCGCTGCCTTTGGCGGCGTCGCCGTCGAAACTCGGCCGCGGATCCCAATTCGAATGGTAATTTAGTGCCGATGCTGACGCAGATTATAGCGACTAGCATAGCATTTCGGGGGTGGCTGGAATAAATGCGATTATTCGCATATTCGCAGCCACGCATTGCGAGAACCGCAGCCGCAAGAGCTTTCATCGATCTCGACCAATAATCCCGTTTACACCTTGCCAAATGCCCGACTCCTGGCATCTAACAAGAGTGATGTCGGCCGACGCTACAAAGTTTCCGTCTCCTGTGATATTAATACTAGTCAACTACGTCCAGCCTGCGACCTGTTAATGCTCGCTCACCGCCGGGCCAGGTTGCCGAGGAAACTTTGCCGGCAAACTTTTCGACACTAAAACAATTTGGCCGCGCTACGAGAAGCCGTCGGCTTCAGCTAGATAACGCTCGATGAACCTCTCTCCCAGCTTGACAGAGAGGCACATGTACACTGTACTGCAGCGGGATATCTTTCGCAGCCCTCTCCCCGGTTTCACGCCGTAATCGCTTATATTAATCCTGATTAACGCGAGCCTCAGTGCGCGGGAGCCAGCGGACGCGCCGGATATGAGAAGCTTTGCGATTGAACTTTGTCATTTGCCAGCAGTCACCAAGAGAGCCCAGCTAAATGGCATGGCCCCACCGAGTGCCACTTGCACCGGTTTTACAAGAGCGAGTGACAATTACGAATTAAAGCTTTCCAGACCGAAGAGTTAACGCCTGCATGTACTATCTCTCACGAGCTTGAATTATTCAGGAGCGAAAAGCTCCCGATACCAAACGCGTAACCTAAATCCGGAAAACTAGTCATACCGCCACGAGTGTGGTGATCTGTATCGGATTGAGCGAAAACCAAATAGAGGTTAAAGGTATATATCAAGTAAGAAGCACAGTGCGAATATTTGCACCATCTCGTATGAACCAAAGGCACAAGTAAAAGGCACAAAGAAACCGCGAAATTGGCGCGAATTCAGGCACTTAATAACACGGGACACTAGCGTGCCGGTGGTATTCACTTGGGAAAACAGTTGCAATTGGATAGGAAAACTTACCGAAACGGTTGTCGGCGTAAAGTGTCACCGCGGCGGATCACGTTAGGCACAACTCGGGTCTCGGTAGCCTGGTACGAAGTGTCTTGCGAGAATCACTGAACGCAGTTCATGACCGGTAACCGAAAACGATGTGTATTCGTTCGCATCAGAAATGCAACTTGAACCGTAGCCCGCGCTTTGCTGGCTGCCGTGTGAACAGGAGTGGGGATCGTCAACCCCACGCGGCCCAATATTCCACCACCACTCACAGGGAGCGCCATTTGCTGGAATGTGCTTGATTTTCTTCTCACGATAACTTCACTTCCTACAGCATCGACGTATGGAACGCAAAACACCTTCTTTTTCTTCACTGCGAAAGGAAGGTGTATTCTTTCGTCAAAATAGGTACCGATATGTGCGATTGATGATTCTACATTCTCTTAAATGAACATCAAGATTACAAGATGTGACGGAAGAGGGCTTCGAAATTAAAGGACGAGTAATTAAAAGCCATCTGTATTTGTACTTTCCTCCTTTTCATTCAAACATCGACTGACTTCGTCCATTGCCCTACTGCCAATGAATGTTATATTATATGAGTGGTGATCGCTAGCTATTTCTCGAAAGTCAGTTAAGAATGTCTAGATAAGTCTCTCATCGATAATAATTACATTCTAGTCGGTAGTTGTTTCTCGAACTTAACAGCACTTTCCATTACAATGTAAAAATCTGACTTAGCAAAAAGGCCCTTAGTTTAAATAAGATCAGTAATTCTCATAGCCGACTATACCTGTCACAAGGCTAAACATTTTATAAATTCAAATGAACAACGTGAAATGACTTCCAACCAGTTTCATGAACCTGCGGCTACCTTCACCAGACCAACCGGACAACTTCACTCCGCTTGGCGCACACAACTTCAGGGTAGTCCACCTATTACTGCCTTCAGGTAGAAAGCCATCGAGTATGCATGTACATATATTAAATTTCGCGCTCCCAATAAATATGAAAAACTCGCGAGAGATGGCAGGAGGGTGGCATATCAGTGCGCCACTGTAGGCGCAATGCGATCATCCATACGACAAGGGACGGAGAGGGCGGAGGGTTGTTGACGTCACAGTCGGCTGTGTTCGGTGCGACTCGAGTGGGCCGATCTCGCACGAACGGGTCAATGTCTGAGGAGGTTCCTAAAAATTTGTAGCTGGTGTGGTGTTCCCGTCCTCGGCGAGGAAGAGGAGTCGTCGTTGACCCTCGGGTATCATCTGATTTTTCAGTGGAGAACTTCTTATCCCTTTCCCGCCATTCGGCCACGAGGCGTCCCTCGGCGCTGCAGACAGTGCATTTAAAACCCGAGCGACGCAGGGAGAGAAAGCGAGCAGAGAGTCGTGAGGCAGAGGAGAACGTCGAGGACTCGGATTTCGGGCGCCGGCGGGTGAAGAGAACGTGGAGAAAACAGGGGTGACAGGATCTCGACGAAGACAGGGCGGACGTTCACGACGGCGTCAGCGCGCCATTCAGTATATCGATAGAGCGTAGCTTAGCGCCCGTAGCGGCGAAATGTTGTACGCGGACTTGGCAAGTCGTCAACGGCGTTCCTGAACAGTGGAGACGCTTCCGAAAAGCCGTGGAAGAGTGACAGAACTCCAAGTGGATCTGGAAGGAGCGCGCTGCTGGTGTGGAGGTGTGTGTGTGTCGCGGTCGGGCCGCATTCTCGGAGCGCTCGTGTCCCAGCAGGGCGAGAGCACGAGAATTCAACCGTGCAGCGTACCAACAGGGGCGGCTAGACTTCCACGACATCGGACCCTCCCCGGGGACCCTGTGGGACTCCCAGTGAGAAGGCCAGTACCAGAACAACAGGGGGGAGAGAGACTACCGTTGCTTTCGCCAGGGTAAACGGGTGTTGTGCGAAGAGATCGAGAGTAATGCCGCAGTGCGAGGGGTACGCGTGCCATCGGTAACTCGCGTGTGTTCCAAACTACGCAATAACAGTGTGCCTCTGTGGCAGAGAATCGTACGGGGCAGCGTGCGTAGATCGTGAACGACACGGAGAAACCCGAGCTTGACACCAGGGATCATCGTTCAGAGCAACATCGCACTCGAGAAAGGCTGTCGAGTAGAGCACAGAGAGCGGTGTGTACCAGTCGAGAGCGCGTGTACGAGCCATTCCGAAAACGTTTCGGACTCTCCATCTCTCTCTTCCTCTCTCTCTCTCTCTCTCTCTCTCTGGGTGTATAGGCGAGCACCGTGGCAGGCGGAACGCTGCTCGGATTATTAGCCAGGAGCGCAGGGGAGTCGACTGGTTGTCGTTCCCTATTGGAAGGAAGGCCTTACCATTTCGCGGCATTTCCCGTGTGAGGTGCGGAGCGCCGTGAAAAAGCGTGGCGGTTGGTGCGTCGACGCCGAATCCCACGGGCGAAGAGGAGACCGGCGCGGTCGATCCTGTGTCCTGGCACAGCCGGTGTGAACGCCACTCGAGCGGCGGGCACCAGCTCGGACGAGGCGCATACGGGAGAGTGCTGCAACGACTCGACAAAGTAGCAGTAGCGGGTGGCAGGCAATTACGAAGGATCGTGGGCGGAAAAGGACAGAGAGAGAGATAGTGCAGCACGCGGTAGCAGCGGTGGATCAGCAGTGGCAGAGCTGAGCGATAGCAGCGAGGAATACGTCGGCAGCAAGGTGCTCTCTCGGCGAAAAGGGGGGAGTGCGTAGCCCCGCGCACCATCGCTTCGCCTCCCGGCACCTCCGCTCTCTCTTCTGTCTCCCGACGAAGATCGTCGTGGGCGTCGCTGGCATCGCCCTCGCCGACGTCAGACCGAGCCAGGCTACTCGGGAGTGCGAAATTTTCGACGCCTCCTGCCCCGTCGTCTCACGGTTCTCCCGGCATTGCGAGAATCGGCTGCCTGGTTGGCTTTCCTGCTCTGCTGGATCGTCGCCGTGGTGTAGTTTTCCGCTTTTCGATCTCGGGCGCGCGCGCGCTGCGATCGCCTTCAGCCCGCTCGTACATTTGCTCGCGGTCTTTTCCCTCCCCGCCCTTCTGCCTCATTCTCTCTCACTCGCTCCAACGTCTCTTCCGCCGCCGCCCCCTCCCCTCGCCCGCCCCGCTTACATTCTCCCTCTTTCTCCCTCCTCCAGTGGGTCTCCCAACCATCCGACCTTCTTTTCTCTCTCTCTCTCGCTCGCACTCACTCCCTCCCTGTCCCTACCTCGCTCTTGCTCTCTCACTCACACTCTCTCTTTCTCTCGCGCACCCGTACTCACTCCCTTTCTCTCCGTCTCACGCGCTCCGTCCGTGTGATTCCGTCTCGCTCTCTTTCTCTCCCTTCGTCCGTCGATCGAGCGCGACCGTGGCGTAATATAGAGAAGAGCCGAGTGAGTCGTGCGGACGTGCCTGCATGCGTGCGATGTGATTATCGTTCGCGCTGTCATTGATGTCCGAGGTGGTGTCGACGACGACGACGACGACGCGTTGCTCGGTACCTTCGCGCGGGGTCTTGGCCAGGAGAAGAAGGAGGAAGTGGTGCGGCCGGCCGAGGCGGCGGCCAGCGGAAGCAGAGGCGGCGTACTCCGGACCTCAGTGCCAGGTGGAGGTGGAGTAGTCCGGTTGAAGAGGATTCAGGATGAGCGGTCGACCGAGGACCACTTCCTTTGCCGAGGGCAACAAACAGCCTACAAATCCGCCAGTGGCTGGTATGAGAATCATCAGTGAGTACTGTAGGATGTGCCTTAACCTCTAGCATGGCTTTTGCTCGGACTTCTCTCGGGCTTCTCCCCACCACCCCTTCTTCTTTCCTCTCGCCCCCCTCTCCCTCGCCATCTCTTGTCTCGCTCTCTCTCGCTCTTACGCCCGGCAGCAGCAGCGCGCCTTTACACCTTCTCTCGCTCTCCTTTCTCTCTGTCTTTCTCTTGGAACCTGTGGTTGGCAATGCGCACTCTCCTGACTCCGCGGTGTGGCGCATCGGTCTCTCCGGCACGGCACGGCAGCTCTCTCGCCTCTCCCGTCCCGTCCCGTCCCGTCCCATCCCATCCCATCCCATCCCTCTTCCCGTCTCTCGTCCCGGTCCCGTCCCGTCCCTGCCAAGCCGGCGCGATATGGCCCCGTGGTCGTGGTCACCCTGTGAGATTGCCCCCTCGTGCCTCTCTCGCCATGCTCTTTCTCTGGGCGCCTGCTCGCTCTCCTCGCTCCCTCGCTTGTACGCTCTGCTCGCTCGCTCGCTCGTTCGCCCGACCGACCGACCGACCGACCGCCTGTCCGTCTCCGAAAGCGGAGCCGCGCGTCTGCGTCGAGTGCCTCGCTGCTCTTGGGAAGGCAATGGAGCGGCTGCTCAACGAAAAGGATGGTAGGGGGGAGCCATTTTGTCCGTGCTTGGAATCACCTTCTTCGTAATTCTTCATTTTTGCGGCTTCCGCTGAATTCGATGTTACTATTGTGCAAAATTCGTGGACGCGCTGGCCGCGCAAGAATCGGCCGGCCGCAGCCGTGGTTGCCGCTGCCGCCGTCGCCGCCGACGTCCTCGTCGTTATGGAAGACCGAGCTGCACCATCACAAGTGCGGAATTCCGCGACCGTGCGCGAACAGCCCCGCCGACGTTTACGCCTTTCCCGGGCGTCCCTTCTCGAGTGATTCTCACTTCCTCCATAGACTCTTTTCTGGTAATCAGCACGCCACATTCGGAGAGGATCCTTCGATTCTCGCTACTGTTTGCCCGGGATTCGAACCGAACAAGCTTCAAGCATCGGTTGCTATCTCTCGCTCTCTCGCTCTCTCTCTCTCCGTTTTAAGCGTGTCTCGTAGCAATTGCCATTTCCCGAGTAGACCACTCCGAGTTTGTTAACGATGAACATTGGATTCAGCTGGCACCGCTCTCTGTCTCCGCAATATTATGTTTCCTGGCCAAAGCACCATACTCTCATTCTTACCAGTATTGTCTGTCTCCCACCTTTTTTTCGGCCTGTCTCTGTCTCTATCTTTCTCTCACTTGTGCTCTCCAGTCCAACTCCCACAGGTTGTGATGTACCATACACCACCAACCCCCACAGCCTGAATCTTAGATAGAGCATGAACTTTGTTGCATGAATGTGCAGTAGGCATACGTTAGACGAGTAAGCCACTTTTGGGTGAGTTTTCTTTTTGGTCATTGAGACGTTGTTTTGTCCTTGACTAGTACTCAACCTGACAAGCCGATGGATTAAATAAAATAAATCATCTAAAGCCAGCACTCCCAGCGCCGGCGATGAGTGCACCGGGAAACTGTGAAAGTGACATTCGAATAATGGAAGAAACGCAAATGAAAGATATGCGTGTGATTATCTGTGATACTGCTACCTCTGGGCGAAGCACCAGTAGCCAACAAGTTTTGGTTGGAACCAGTGCTGGCGATAGACTTAGAATAATTAATAGTCTACAGTTTCGTTTTAGCCAAGTATTGATCTAGGGAAATCCAGTGATTGTACAGGTCCCCGAGCGTCGTTGCCGATGGCTGTTTATCAGGGGTGTTCACGTGTGACGATCCTCGTCGAATAATTGGCCCGGTGGCGGGAGTGCATTGTTACTCGAGATGATATCTTAATGGAGCCGAAAGATCGTGTGCCAAGGTGGACACCAAGTCGGCGAACGCCAATGGTCGATAAGGCTTTTTTTTCTGACCGTAACATCGTTGGCTTTATCTGGGGCCAAAGTTCCACGATTCCCGATGGCAAGGCCGTATTTGCAAGTCTATGTGAAAGCGGCCGAGTGCTTTATTGTTAAAGGGAGACACGCCTGTCATTAAAACGCAATCGCCGCCCTGTGCGCCGGGGGTTAATATGTAATTTCGGCGAAGGTATATCGCCTCTCGGAAATTCGGGCTACGCCCTTCCACCAGACCCTTTCAAAATTTCAGGTATACCATCCACCTCTCTCTTTCTCTCGTTCTCACTGTGCTCTCCGGGCACAATAAAACCCGGCCTACGATTCCACTGGGAAAAGAGGAGTAGGCGAACATACATCCTTGCGCTACGACCCTCCCGTACCTTTTTCTCCAGAATTCACACGACGCTCCACATTTTATCCCTCGGTGTTCGCCCGAGACACGATCCTACAGGGAGAAGTTCCTACGATTCTCAATTTATATCTTCAAGTCAATCTGAATTAGAGGAATTTCCTGTTCTTCTTGGTTTTCTCAAACTGTTAACATTGCAGTGACTTCAAATGGAAGGCTAAAATGGAAATGATAAATTCGAAAGATATTTCAAATGGATTTTCATATTCGTACATCAGAATACATCGACAGTGGGACACGACTTGTTGGATATGACTTTTAGATCACATTGTGTAGAAATGTATACCTTTTACTGAACTAAAAAGGATATACTTCGTATTATTTTCTCTGAAGATTTTAAACAGATTCATTTAAAACAGAGCCTCCAGTTTGTGCAACTGTATTTGAACTTTACTTAACTTACAAACTCTTATTGATAGCATGCTGTTCTTTCTCGTATAGAACTGCAGGCACTCAGAGATGGGAAATTGAGGCTGTCGTCGTTCTAGGACCAGTAGAAGTGGTAGAGTTATTTGATAGAAGAAACCTCTCTCATCCGAGAGCGAGGATCTAAATAGAAAACCTTGATTCCGGTCTATATCAATCGTGAGCCTGACGTTTTTCAATGACCGTGTGGCAAGTGCTCTTCAAGTACGTGTATACATCGAGCCTTTTGGCAACCACTTAATTTACGCGCATACTAACACATCATCGGCACCGTCGCGATTCAATGCACGCCGTATTCGAAGCAATGCAGTTATAGCTCGATCGGACCATCTTCCACTCGAACGAGTGCCCAACCCGAAGCTTTCGATCCTCGCAGATTATCCATACACATAGGAGCAAATGAACTTAAAAGAATTGCTTGTCCCAGCTCATGATGAAGTTAATCCCTTCTCGCCTCATTCATTTCTACAGGGAGATTGAACGACGCATCCCGAGCCTCTGACATTTTGCCACTTCATACATTTTACATTTCCAGTTAACATCTCACACTCTCTGCTTGCATATTACATTTTACACTATACATTATACATTTTGAATGCATTTCGACACTACCCGGAACTCGATTCTTGGGAATTTTTGGTATACATAATATTTCGAATTGCTAGTCGACTTACTTGCCTGGCAATGAGGAATATGATTCAGGACTGGAACTTGATTTATTCTCGAAATATTCACTAATAGAGTGATTGTGGGTTCAGGAGAAATTGAATTACACAGAATCAGTGGTAAGAGTGATTGTAATGTGAATAATGGGGATCTCAATAGCCTTGGCAATCGAATTTATTAGTGAGTAGGTCAAAGGGAAGCCGACCGGATTATGTTTTATACATCAATGATTAATCGGTATTAAAGCATATATCGGATGCCGGAGTGCCGGGAACATTTTTAGGTGACCCTGTATACTTTCGTGTACACAGTTGTGGCTGAATTGATTGCCGTACATTATTCATCGCGTACCCCTAACTATTCCACGAGCGAGCCCCCGTCTATTCGATTGGCTCGGATAAGGTCGCCGAACTTCTTCGTCCTGCTTCGCGGCGCCCTTTTTAATTTTGTCCTCCGCAGCAGGAAGCTGTTTGAATAATTTAAGCTTGAGGCTGCAGAACTCGATATTACCTCGGCCGATCGCTTCCTCGTAATTCCACACTTTTCCATAATCCGACGCGTCTCTCTCTCTCTCTCTCTCTCTCACACACACACACACACACTCTTTCTCCGGGTTAGATATTCCGCCTGAATAAAACATAGCAACCTTGCACGCCTGGCAAGCGTAAAAGTGGTCCGCAATAATCCCGCTCTAACGAGGGTGCGCATTTTTGTCTTGGCTCCGCGCAGTCGAGAGTCGAACCTTTGAAAAGCTCTTCTCTCAGTCCGATTTAACATTTTACTGCTCGCTGCGTAGCAAAGAGCACGGAATTTCTGAATAGAGATATTCAAAAGCCGGACTGAAATGTCAATAAACCACGGTACGCTGTAGGAGCTCTGATTTTTGTTGCGACTACATTGTGCTTTTGTTAGACGAATTCCTCTCGGTTGCAAGAATAGCACAATGGACAAGCCAATCACAAATGTTCAAGTTATCTGTAAATCATACTGCTTTATAATCACACTCTCAAAGAAAGTAGATACCACATACGTATATCCACATACGTATACCTTTATACATTGAACACGATACTCATTATTTTTGATTATTCAAGACTTAAATTGGAATTATAGGATTGGCAGGATTATTATTGAAATTGCCGTTTCAATCTCCACTCGGTAGCATCAATGGCCAACGCCCATATGTCTCTCTGGAGGCGTACATGAAATCGGGCTACCACACGACTCCCACGCGAATCCACAAGTAAATACTGTAGTAAATCATTACTTGTAACTGCATTATAAACGCAGATTTACTTAACGCGAGTGTGTGGCGAGGCGTGTTCTGAAATCATCCGGCAATGTGAGGGTAGAAGAGGGGTGCGGCGGGATTGGGTTAGAGGGACGAAAGGGGGTGACTCGGTCAAAGTGCGGGTTTCCTTGGGCGGCGGCGCGCTCGGCAGCGACGAAAAGTCTGGGCGGAGGCGCGTCGGTCTCGATGTAAAAATTTCATGGCCTTCGGCAAGGCTGCGGGCGCATCAGCTCGTAATGATCGCATGACACATTCATGGTAGCGCAGGGTACGCGCGCTTAGCAAACTGGGTCAATATCCTGCCGTCACGTTGACGCGCGTCCCTCGAATCGGCGAACAAAAGCAGAAATATTACGATGGAAATTTCTAAACTGACAGATGTCCAGCACCCGTCACCGAGCGCCGCCCAATGCAATCGTCTGTCCTCTGTATTTCATAGGAAATTCAAATTAACACTTTTTCACGCCGAGAGTGTGAATCTCTGATTCCAAACTTGTTTTTCTCAGCGTATGGATTTCTTTAATTGACTATGGAACACTCGCAATTTAACTTAAATGAATTTCAAAGAAAACTGGCAACTAGGTTTTCAAAACTTTAATAGGATAGTATTACACTTCGATGTGTAAGTCTGTGAAATAAGTTCTGAAAGTGGTACAACTTCAATTAAACGAAGAAGTACTAACTATTAGTTTCGATTGGTTTTTCCTACCCCTACTTTTTCGATATTGAGCATTTTAAAAAGATAATTAAACAACGTATAATTCTATTAATTCTCTCTATTCCTGCCAGAATTATATTATTAGAGGAATCTCATATTTCTCATAGTTCCCCTTCAGTGAATTACGTGGCTGTTCGTTAGATCTGAATTAGCAAGACGACCAATGTCAGCCGGCGATTAGCAGTCCTTCATGAAGCTCGTGGGGAGTGAAATGAAGTTCTAACCAGTTTTTAACACAATTACGAAAGAGTGACTAGTCGGCTGGTGATGGAGAGGTGGTTGCCAGCGGTGAATAGAATGGGCAGTTTTTGAAGTCCCGATGCTATCTGAGGAAACTGGATCTCAGCAGGTGTAACAGTATAGTCTTGTCGCTCTAGTGTTTCATCGCACTGCTGCCTCAATTTCGTGCTGTGTGCCGGCTAGTGCATTTGCACTATTACCTGGCGATTATTTGCATTGCGAGAAGGCTGGCCGCCGCCTAGTCGCTCACCTGGTCCGATCTGGGTCAATATGTCCCCACGATACTAAATTATTTTCTACGTAGGCGGCAACTTATAATTCACTCGCAAATTTTGGATCACGTAGCCTGCAAAAAATTACTCCACCGCAGAAGCAGATTGATTAATTCAGATAAAATTCTTAACTTTTTCGTACGTGTATCTTAGTTCACACAGGAGGCACATTTATGGGGCTTGTGTGTTGTCGTTTCAATGAGTTTACAATATTCGATTAAATCACTGCCCAAAGGAATCGAATTGTATTTTTAGCACTAATTATAAATATTGTAATAGTTAATACTCTTCGAAAAAACTCTGGAGGTACAAAACGTCGAACAATAAACCATCCTGTTGCATAAAGACACGGTTCTTAATTTAAAGAAGGCATAAAGCGAGTACAATAGTTAATTGTGTCACTCAATCAGACTTTATCTGTCTATAGCTGTCATTGATACCGTCACCATCTCTTTCTTGGAGTGGTACGCAGTTTTCAAGCGTATTCGAGGGAAAGAAGATTCATTAAAGCACGATTAGCCATTCGGAGAAATGCCCAATTCCTCGATAAGATTGCTCGACGTGCGAGCAGTCGAGCGGAATAACGGATCGCGGCGAGTGATCGAATTTATAAATAATCGCACGTGACGGCCGGTGGGGTAATTGCGTATCAATATCCCGCGGTTGCCAGGCAGATCGAAGGAAACGATGATACCGTTGCTCTTCATTCGTCAAGGATCGATTATCCTTACGGCGGCTTCTCTCCTGACCCGAATTAGGTCTTCACACTTAATGTCTATTTAAAAACATGACCCGAATGCCGGAAACACTCTCATACAATGCCCGTTCACAGTTTCGGCTGATCATCATTTTGGCAACGTTCTTTCTTTATCACTCACTCGAACACTGACTCTATACGAAAATATGTTTTGCTCTATACACAACTGTCGGTAGAATATTCGTCTTTTTATTTGATTCGCGTTACTTGTACTAATTAATAGATTCTCAATTGCAATGTAGTAAATATTACATTTTTGGACTATAAGAATTTATTATTTTTGTGACAAATCAAGAGAAAAGTATATGTTACCTATGCCCTTTTGTATTTACTAAAGATATTTTAATAATTCGCTCGGACTCTTTCGCAACAATTCTTTCGTATCTTTATTCAAAATTATACTTTATTCCGCTTGATGATGTGCGAGCAGTGTAATTTGTTAGAATGACAGCGGCATGTTTCACCAAATGCGAGAGAGAATCACTGACTCTGGGATACGGACAGTATAAAACAACTGCTGATATTTGCACATGGAAGTATATATTTTCTGTCGGATAACATCAGATTGCGGATCCTTATGCAAATATAGATTTTTGCTTGTGTGGTGCAGATTCGCGTATAGTATAGTTCGATCGAATGTGTTTAATTTTTCACACATTGCCGATACGTGCAAAACGTTATAGCTAGTGACTGGTGTGTGTGTGGTGTGCATAATCCATCGTTACGGACACAAACACGCTTCATTTTGCATAAACTTCCGCAGTCAGGCTATAACTCATACGTATATTAACACCGAACGCTTTCAATCGGACACTCAATACTCGGTCAGTTCTTCAACCCGTGGTTATCTACGAGAAGTCAAAATTGTTACGTTAGTCTCATCTTTTTTAATGACACTGAATTGTCAACTACTTGCGGAAAAGACACAATATAAGTGAACCGATCATGTCTTTCAAATTGTTGAAGACAAATCACATAAATTGGTTGCAAAGAACCCATCTAAGGAAATTACGGTAACAACTAACAGTGAATTTTTGCCTATTTTTATTTCGATATTTTCTTAACATTAACATACTGCACATCGCAAAATGCTTATTGCGAATGTGAAACAACTTTTAGAAATAACAGTAGAAATCCACAGTAACATGAAAGAGTTAGCTGTTACCATAATGTTTACGGTACCCGGGAAGATTTAATAGCAATTACATACAAATCACTTGAGAGCGATAAATTTTTTCTGATCGTCAAGTGTCTGTACCTGTCGGACCACTGTTTAAATACCGCTAAGAAATATCATTGAACCTATAAAAAATTACGGTGTCACAGCAAGACGCATGTACCGAAAAACATATATATTTCTTATCAAGCGACACATAGAAGCGGGGTATGTGTAAGAATAGACGGCGCATCTTAATTCCTCTCGCGTCGAACGAGCCTTTTTTGCTTAGATTCCTTACGCAACCGAGTATGCAAGCTACTCTCATCGAAGACAGAGCAGAGCGAAATGATTAATTTCGATGGAGGTCGAAATTTGCATACAACAGTCGCGCGCCGGCCCATAAACCCGCTCGCCATAGTCGCCACGATGAGTAAGAGATTCTGTTAATTGATCTTGAGTAGCGTGCAAGCTCTCCTTGCCAGTATTCGATCGAGCGGAACCAGTAATAGACGGTGGATGGGGTTTGGCCTCGGCTCCCATTAAAATTACAGGACAAATTTCTAATTAGCTCGCACTGTTCGAGGACACATAGCCAGCGCCAGGCTTTCTAATTCGCCCGAAGTCATTGCCTGAGTGTGCGTGTGCTCCAATTCGTCATGAAACCTGTTCAAATCCGAGGGATATAGAGGGTGATCCAGAAATATATGGAAATAGAAATATGATTGATTTCGGAGGAAGCAATGGATTGGTTCCTGGACTTTTGATATTAGGTGATTGAATTGAATGTCACAGCCTCGACATTTGTCGAGTGTGAATTACTAAAATAATGTCGAGCTGTTAGGGACTTGATTGATAGGGTTAGTGATGAATAGCTTCTGGATGGTAATGCGAATATGAAGTTTTATTTTTGTAACCGGATTTTGTTTCGAAAGTAGTGCTTCGTGCAGATATATACAGCTTTTCACAAGCCAAAAAAGTTTAACTATCTTTAATGTAAAAAAAACTACACACATATTATAAACAGTTGCTGATACACATAGGCAGTATTGGAGGAGAGAATTGTGCTTCGTTTTATATAAACTTCCGCATTCTAATCCTACATGGAAGTACAATACACTCATCGGCATAAACTTGGTAACATTATCCGGAAAGATTTAAACACTGACTCGAAATAACGCTGATGCTTTGGTATATTATGCAGGTTATGTATTAACTAGTTCGATGGGCACCGAAGTCTCATAGGGAAGCATTCAATGATGACTCAGCAAACTGTAGTGCTTTAATCTGCTGACATAAAGCAATATTGCCTTGAATCGCATTTTAATACGCTACCGTGCTGCCGGTGAACTCGGAATGCCATTCGTATAAATCACGCAATTTCAGGCATTGCCCGCTAGCACATCAGACTGGCATCAACAGAATTACGCTTGCAATAATGCTAATGAGGTTTTTATCGGAATTTCAAATCGCAATTAACGTCACCCAGGCAAATGGCTCTTCCAAAATGCATGTAAACTTTCGACCAGAGCCCTTTGCAATTGACATTACGAACTCACTTTGCTACTTCCAATTAAGCCCTTTTAGGGGAAAGTGGAAGATGTTAGGGCTCGATTAGTAGGTCATAAGTTGCCGGCAGTAAATCTTCATGAAATTTCGAATCGAAAGGTCGACTCGTAATCGCGATCTGATAATGAGAAATACTACAAATTCACCGGCGCTATGATCGGGCTTCGATATGATCGTGAAACTTTTCGAAAAGCCCTTGCTATTCTGGTGACAAGCAAAGCTTCCAGCGAGCTATTATTGACGAGCGATTCGATGAATCATTAGATCGAACTTTCAGATTGAAACTAGAAATATATTTAAAAGCACAGTTTTCATACTAAAGTTACATTGCGATCCAAAAGGAATAATGAAAATTCCTTTTTATATTATACCTTGAATACTTGAATTTCCCATAAGCGTTGCTAGATTTACTTATCACTATTAATCCTTGCAAATCATGTTATAAAGTAATAAATAGGACGTGAAAAGGGATGCATTCGTGAGAGTGGTCGGGTTTCTGTCGGAAGTTCGGAGAGCGAGCGAGGCGCGCCAACATAATTCAGTTTGAGGAAGGTTTTGCGTTTCTGTTAACTTAGCGGCAGCGAGCAATTTGGAGAACGGGCGTGTGCGACCGGAGCTTCGGGCGCTTCCGTTGCCTGGTCAATTTTGGTCGACTGCCAGCGGTACATTATTTACGTAATTATGTGCGTATGCAGAGTGCACGCTCGTCCGCAGAGAGACAGGCACACACACATACGTACGACAAGAGTAAGCAGGGGTTTCGATACTGGGTTCGAACTGTCGTGGGCAACGCTTGCGTCAGGATAGACGTGCCTCAATGAATCGAAAAGACAATAGGACACTTTTCCTCCGACCACTCCCTACTTCCTCTCTTCGCCAGTCATTTTTCTCTTTCTCTCGGGGGATTTATATCTGCCCGGCTCGACGGGTCACCTTCGAACCCGTTGCTCCACAGCTTCCGTTACACTCCTCGATTTCAATTTCAATCGTGCCTGGCCGCTTGATCCCAAGGAACCGGTACTCGGACTCCTGATGGAATTGTCAACGCTGACGCAATCCTCTCTTATCGCGATCCAAGTAATCGGCCGGCCCTTTCCGAAGACCGGTCACCACGTCATTATTAGTACGATTTGTATTAATGGCATCGATGATTATAACACCCGACCCACCCGCTCGCTCTTCTGGTATGATCATCCCGCACGTGCGCACTTAGATGCTAAAAAAGTATCGCGGATCCATAAGTGACGCCGAGGGTTGAAAATAGATGTGGAGTTTGGCATGATATAAACTCCCACTGAAACCCTAGATGATCATCATTAAGTCGAGCCTCGCCAGATTCTCGCTCGATTCACGCTTAATTCGTTTCTTCTTTAAGTTTCTCTTTTACTATGCAGCAATGACTTTCCCGTTATTCCAATACTGTCTTATCGCTGTTCACACGCAGGCCTGAACAATACTAGTTAAAAGTAACTTTTTGTCTCGATTGACATTAATACAGGTATATCAGGTTTCACGACAGTTCATACCAGCCGTGGAAAACTAGTTTAAAAACCGCACTTCATTGATAGTCGGGTGAATTCAAGCTATCAGTCGGTCTAGACACGAAGTACTGTTCTATGCATAACACTGTTACTCCCTCTTTAAAGAGTTAAGGAAAACTCAAATGCCTCGCATTCTTCTCAATTATACTCCAGAGTACAATATTAATTCTTGAGATCCTTAGCACGAGCCAATCGGAAGAGCTAACGTTATTGGAAAACTAGGAGTAAACCTAGTCGCTCGGAATTCAGGCCACAGTGATGGGAGATGGAGCGTAAACTTTTCGGAAATTAACAAGCCAGATTCCGGTGGGTGGTGAAGCCTAGAGCGAATTACGTCTTGTTTTTCTAGCTTCAAGGTCAGCAGCAGCGTTGCGTTAAGAGAGCTGACGAGAGACAGCACCTCGTTAACCCTCCGGCTAACTCTTTCTCTCACTCTTTATCTCGGCAGCCTCCTCCTGACACACTTTGTCGCCGACTTTTCCACGAACCCTAACTGCACTCGTGGAACTTGCGTGGAAAGCGGTCGCTCTCCCCTCTCTGCTTCTCTCTCTCTCTCTCTCTCTCTCTCTCTCTCTCTCTCTCTCTCTCATTCTCGTAGAATTTCTTTCTTGATGTGGTTGAAGCCATCATTGCCAGCGGTAAGAACGAAGGCTGCCTTTGACCCCGAAGGAACCGGTAGCTCGGGGTAAAAGGTAGTCGTAGACAAAGGATCTGAAAGAATAGTAGTGGATCACTCGGCTAAAGAGCGGCGGCGCGCCAACGTGAAACTCTAAACTAGAACCTACCACTCTACTCGCCGTAGCCCATCCACTCTACGCACACTCTTACGGGAACGCTTGTCGCATTCACCTACCCGTTTAGAGAATGTATTTTCCGTCCGCTTGCCTCCTGGCACCAACGCTCCCTTTGACATCGAGATTGAAGTCCTTTTATTCTGGGAACACCAACAAAAATCAATTAGGGTCTCTCTCTTTTTCTCTCTGTGAAAACTTTCTTTCTAAAGGGAAATTGAAGTGGTAAATTTCTGGTGCGGTGAACTTGTGCGCGTCACCGACTCACCCTTATCCGGCGATCGCCGATCGTCAACAGAATTGTTGTCGCGACCTTCCCGTCGATGTCCAATATCATTGGAGATATACAAATTACTCTACATTGAAAACAGCCTGTTTGCTGTGCACAGAGCGAGAGAGAGAGAGAGAGGGGGGGGGGGGAGGTCTGTTTGCTTTTGAGTATTATCGGGCGATATTGATTACGGGACGCGTCGCTATCGGGCGAACGTGGCACCACCTGCCCGATCTTGATTATTCGGATGCGTGTCTAATGCCTATTAGACGCGGAACCGGCCATCATTTTTCTCGATCCCAGGCTAGCTTCTTGCGAGCCTCGGCCGAGCAGCGTTATTAGCTCTCTCTCTCTCTCTCTCTCTCTCCCTCTCTCTCTCTCTCTCTCTCTCTCTCTCTCTCTCTCTCTCTCGAGCAAGCGAACCAGAGACCTTGCCTTCAATGTCAAGACTCCTCTATTGCATTTCTCCGTAGTCGAGAGGTGTTTCACACCTCCGTCGCTCATAATCCCTAGCGGCATCCGCATTACCATAAGATTGCGATCACGATTCCCCATCTAATCTTGCGTTCTACCTAGTTACCTCGGACTTGAAGCTTCTCCAGTCAATTTCACACCAATCAGACGTGGCGCCCTTCGCACTCCATGTTCTTGGCTCCATTAACGCAGGGATCCAATGAAATCCCATTGCATACGATCCTTCATCTCTTCTGAAAGGCATACTATTTCATTATCAATATTCGACGAAACCAGGTTACGTTAATGTTAAATCGCTGAAGGCTTCATCGGGAGACACGAAGTGCGCATTTCCGTAAGCCGAGGTCCGATGGAAAAGTGTGCGTCAAAAGGGAAATTGGTTTTGGTTACTCGCTCTCGGCGTAGCATCGCAAATTCCATTAAACCACTATCGAGGGCAGCGCCACTTTGTCGCTTTGCAGGTGGCGACCTCTCGGAACACACTGGCTCCTCGGCTCTCGGTTAGTAAAGCAGGTGGAGAGAGAGTTCGGCGAGCACTCGCCGCCGACACCAACCCGTGCCTCCTGCTCTCCCATCGATTTCTCATTAAAGCAAATAACCGCACTATAGAATCCACCGAGGCCGAGGCTAGTCATGAATAATACTGCACTGTGTTACTCTCTCCAAAGAAACTGGTGTGAAAAGTGATTGGCTGTAACACTGGAAGCCTGGGAAAAATTGTCCTGGCTCGAATTTGTTTTCACCATCGAATTACGGTGGTCTGGCTGCTACGATGGGGGACTGCGGCCTCGGGAAACTCCTCTATTTTAAGGATGAAGATCGCGCTCGGTGCATCCAGATGTCGAGCACGTGCCGCGAAGGATTATAAACAGTCAGGGGAAAAGAGAGTAACACGACTGAAGATGTCCCCACGAGTATTGAAAGGGCGGTGGCGGTTTCGTCGTCGTCGTTGTCGTCGTCGACGGCGTCGCTGGTGGGGGTGGGGGCGTCAGCGTCAGTTCTCGGGGGGTACGGAGGGGCGGCTTGAACCAGAATTGGTGGCGTGTTACTGCGCAGATCGGCCTGTGCCGCCGGCGTATCGCCATGGGATCTCGCTCCGCAATATTTTGCGCGAGCATCCACCGCTCCACGTTTCATTGATCTGTCATCGTCAGCGGAGAATCAGCTGTTCACATTGTGCTTGGTAACCGCCGCCTCTTCCCGTTGGCGTTCACTTCCTACCTGAATTCAAAGCTCGCAAGCATTTCTCAGTTTTAAGGTTCTTCGTTTTGTAGAACGCGTTTTCCTTCCACATGATACTGTTCTGTCAGTGTTTTTGGTACAAATATTTGGAAAAGAGTGTTTTTCAAATACTTTGACAACGCATGTTTTGTATTGAACCTGAATATTTAGGGAATGTCGAATATTAAAGTTTATTATTATCCACTTTTTATATATTTCACTTCATATTTGAAGTTAAAAAAAATAATTTTCATTTTCTTCCGTGATATATAAATTATACAGTTAAAATGGACTTTTAAGATGCAACACAGGATGAGAGAACATTTTATCTATCTTTGATTGTAGAAGTAATTAAAAGAAATATTAAAACAAAACTGATTTCTTCTTGAAAATTGAGTAGCATTAGTAATAATGCACAATTGCCGAAGACGTATCGGATGATGACTTACCATTCATCACTGATTGATATTGGCTAGCACATCAAGCACAAAGTCAGTCTTTGTATGTTTATAGCGAATTCTTTCGTCTCACAATTCCAATTTGATTGCATTTTACGTGTGGTATCAATGGCATTTCTAAAAGGATGATTGATTTTTCTCGGATTTTCACTGTTCTCATATGACCGATATAAGTCATTAACAGGTACATTAATGCATCGTTTGATACGGCTGCCTTCTAACTAATCTCTTATCCTTGGAAGATTTCATATTAATCTTGAGCTATCGTGCCTTTAAGTCGTGTGCCTTATCGCGCCGAGACAATAACGGAATCTTATCCGTTTTAATTCCGTAATGCATCTCATGGTTTCGAGTCACAGGCATCATTATCGGGACCCCAAGTAAATTGTTCGGTCGCAATGGGTCTGCCGAACCCACTTCTTTACTTCTGATTACTATTGAGCCATTAGATTACTGTGTAGAAATCAATACATATCGAAAGAGTACTTCTTGCGCAAAGTAATCTATAAGAAGGTTCCCCATAGAACAATATTTCATTCATACAGGCGACTATTTTCTCAAACACGAAGTAATGTAAAAATAACAACTGTAAAAGTTCAAAGGTTTATATTTTCTCCAGACGTTTCTGATAAATTCTAATCTAAAGAATATTAACATTTCGAGTCAAGACTCACCTATTCTTGCTCATAAAATATTTAGTTCCTATTTCACTTCGTGCAGCGCGGAATATTTGACATTTCAACTTTGCTCAAAATCGATTAAAAAATATGTATGCGAAATTAAAGAAAAGTATTGTCATAGTAATTAAAAATTAACAAGATTTTCTTGTTACTGTTGTTCGTCAGAAGAGAGCCCTTGAATGTATCTTACGGTCACTGACGACAGTACTGGCATTCACTGTAATCACAGGAATCCCCGCATACGTTATGACATAACGGTAGAAAGGACTTAGGGAAAAGGAGAAGTGAGACGGGGCGAAGACAAACACGCGAATGCGGTTAGTGGGAAGATGTGCAGAACTCATGCATGACTGTTAGGTCCGCTTTGGTTAATAGCCATTGTAATGCGGCTTCCGGATTCTGATTAACGTCGACACATTGCCATTTCACGTTCAAACTCGCCGAGGTATTACGATTCTCATGCATCCGCACCAGTTACTTCGATTTATTCCTTTCATTTTAGTTAAGCTTGCTAAGCTCGTTCGGCGTGTTTTTAAATTTAACATAGTGAATCAAATCACACAATAATATTTGTCTTCAGCAGGAAAAGATATAATATTTCTTTCCCTGTCGTTTTTCCAAAATACGCAGGAATCATCTCGTTTTTTCTTTTGCTGTAGTCCGATGGTTTGAATAAGGACAAATAAGTTAAAAAATCAGTAAACTCGTCGTTGGTCGTATTTGACTGTTTTCCATCAGAGATTTATAGCTTCTTTTTTAATTTGATATTGAATAGATTTCTCATGTCAAGTTCACATTTCATATTCTTTCACCTCTGATGATGCGACGCATGAGTGACTGAGAGCCTCTCGTCATTAGTCATATATTTTACTGCTTTCGATAATAAAAAAAGTGCAGAACTATTTTTAATTTAGAGTTCGGTAGAGTTCTTATATCTAGGAAATAAATCAAATAAAATCTTAAGCTTAAGGAGTCGTATTATACATTTTATATTCTTTCACCTTTGATGGTAGCACGCTTGAGCGATTGAGAGGGCCTCTCGATAGGTGGTGCGTCAGTGGCAAAGAAGCTAGATGACTAGACCACCTCTTACTTATATCGAGGGACGCTGCCTGCTGTATCTTCCGCGAATAGATCAGGTGTTTCTGCGTGAGTGGCTTCGTCGGAGGATCCTCGCAGGCGTAAAACGGAAAGTCAGTGCTCGTAGCAGTTGCGCGGCATAGATGATATCGCAGAGAGGAGATCTTGGGTGAACGCACTCGTCCGGAGACGTCTAGACGCTTTTAACTTTGCGCCCGCTCGCCCCGAGCAGGACGAACCGAACGAGCCAAGGGTAATTCTGGCTGTACCTGGCGAAGATTAGTCACGAAAGCCACGCTGTATTACTCGGGCAACGCTCGCCCTCTTAATCCGTTAATAGAGCAACCCCGAATTATGAAGGGTTCTACGCCCCGGAGCCAATAATGATCCCCGAACACGCTGTTACCTTCAGAAAATTGCACTCTAAATTAGCTCCGAGACAGTTTAAACGAGCGTTAATACGTCCTGCAATTGTTATTAGTTCATCAATTAAAGGAACGTAAGTTTTCGGTTCGTCATCATTGTTTATTGTTTGTGTAAGTAAATATGATTGGTTTTTTGTTTGAAAATTGTTCCAACCATATTTGTGGAAAACACAAAGATCTGTAATTTCGAATTTTTATTGTGTTTTTAAGTCTCGTCCGATTTGTTTGCCTCGTTTTCCCAGTTAGCAGATTTCATTTCAACTGTAATTTACCCGATCACTGAAGGATTAAATGATTGCCCGTCCGCCCAGTGCGATGCTGCTACAAAATTAATTGTTTTAATAGGGAAATAAACGATCATTGGCATCGGATTTTCATTTCACGATAGTTAATCTTGCCGTCAAAATAATTCACTCGATAATCGCGTGATTCGTTCGTCCATGTAAATAAATTACAATCGTGCTACATTATTGCTGACAACCTCTTGCACCAAAATAATGTTTAAAAAAAGCTGAAATCTTAATGTCCCAAAACGTTTTAAATATATAAACTTCCTTCCCAGGCACTCTGCAATGCGTCGCGCCATGAATTACAGATGCATACTACGAATAAACACGAGAATTTTCTCTCACTCTGTTTTCGCCACTGTCCAATCCAAGTCTCGAAAGCTGCGTTTGAGCCATTTACATCCAAATGAAACCGTAAATTTCATTTAGAATAATTCTAAATTCAATTTTGAATACAATTTCAACCAATTTCAAACGAAATAATTAATTTATTTCGATGTAATTTTAAACGAAGCCAGAAATGGAATTGAGAATAGCTTTAAACGGAACCATGAATTTGCCACGCTAATCATATTCAACTCTTCGTGCAGCCAATCGGCTGTCGAGTAGCGCAGCTGGAGAGACACGTAAGTACACTTATCGTCAACTAATGCCAAGGATCACGCGAACGCGAGCGCGCACTATTTTTCCGCCTATTTGCGGAAGCGTATTTTTACAGATCAGTAGATGGTGTATTACTCGTGCTGGTTCGTTCGCTCACTCGCTCGTACATATCATATTTCATGCGTAGCTGCTGCTCCCTGCCTGACTGCCACTTGGCCAGTGCGGGGCAACGGGAAAGGGAGAAGAAATAAACGAATTACGAAGCTCTAATAACTCGACGCGTGGTCGCCCGATGTGCGAAGTGATTGGCATTCGACGAGCTCCGAACATGCTAACTCGAGCTCAACTTTAAACACGCTAACACTGACGCGCTCTACCAATTAACGTATCCTCTGTTGCCCCCGAGACGATTTGTCCAAACCAATCTGGGTACATAATAACTCATTTTCGACTATATTCCATGTACAGAGTGATACACTTGCCTTTGAATTAAAGCTGTCCTACTCTACTTTTTATTGAACGTACATGCATATTATATTATGCTAGCTGTCTGATGACATTTTGTGTACATGTTGAGAATAATTTACAGAATAATGGTTTGTTGCAGAAATCCTTTAACTATTCATAATTCGACTTCCTATTCGTGAAGTTGTGAAGTTACTCTTGATGCACTTTGTATAAATAATAAGTACTGCAATATTTTATAGTTTGTAGTTTGTCTGGATAATTTTATGTACAAAAGAAAATCGAATTAAAATTGGTTTAACCGTTTCCAAGTATATCACCAAAATATCAGATTTGGAATAATGATTTATATTATAAAAAATACAGACATCAAAAGTATTCGAAACCACAGATGTGAAAAGTCAGTCGACTCTTTTCGAAGCGAATGTCGAGGCTAGAACAGATGTTACGTACTCTAGCACGACCACTCCTCGGTAATAGAGTCAACGTACACATTCGCAGCTATCGTTCGGCGCGTTCATTAAAAGATACTTAGCCGACATCCAGTAATAAACTGTGTCGTGGATTTAAAAAAGAAAAAAAGGCAAAAAAGTCGACACAAACGCACTGCCTATTAACTTCCCTTTGTTGGCGACTCCTTTAATCCTGAAACAAAACACGCCTCTACCACATAACCGTGTGGATTTGTTTCATTATGTTCTTGCAAAACACGTCGGACTCTCCCACTGCTGCTATAATTAAATTCTTACCATGCATCGAGTGGCTGTTTCCTGTCAGTCAATTGCAATATACGTATTGAAGGGTTGCAACAGCCACTGTGTTGTATTATTTAAATTAATTAACCGTTAGTCTTTGTATATATAAATGAATAGTGTTCCAAGGGTTTTCACAAGAATTCTGTCGAGATCAATTGAAAAATCCAATGATTATGGTAATTCTTAGTAGTTCCATACTTGAACCCTAACGCACCGTGCTATATATTATATGAGTTAACTACACTGATTGCATGTGAATAATGCTTGTTACGTAATAGCTTTGAAGTAGTAGCGCGTATCACCTGAGCCAAGTGAATTCCGTGAGCGACCACTTCGATTTGTGCTTTGCCTCTTTCATGTAGTGACGACACTACCTCCTAAAAATAGGTGCAGGCTTATTCATAGGTGAGCGGTTAGGTGCCCCGAACAAACGAGACCATTAACAGGTCGCGATGACGACGTCCGGCGAGTATTTCGGGTATTTCGGTGCTTGTGCACGTTCGTATTAACTGGTCGCACATGCTCGTTCATGTTCATCGGTGCGGCGATTGCCACCCGTCCAACTAGTACATACTAGCAAACTACAGTTTGTACTTCGACCGTAAAAGACAGCGCGTGGGATTTTGATCGTAAATACGTCATTCGACAAACTGCAGTTTAGTTGTGGTTGGCTTCCGCTTTCGCTCGATTCTACCCTCTCAACGAACTGTTCTCCTATTTCGAGAGCGTCAACTATTTTAGTAGGCGGCTCTTGTGTTTGATAATCTTTGTTTGCGCATTCTTCTTCCTCGGGCGAATCTCTGACGTCTGCCTGTGTAGGATTCCTTTCGCTCTTATGCATCTATCGTGAACATTTATAATATACTCTCTGAAAGCTTTCTTTTTTTATAGAAGCGATATAGACGAAGTATAAATAGAAGAATAGTTAGAACAAAAGTATGCCTTACAGTTTTAGGTCATCATTAATCGTTATTCTTCTCTCGCCTACTGTTTTACCGTGGAGATCGCTTTGACACAGTTTTTTTTCTCTAGTTACGATCAATCATACCACGCTAAAAGTAATTCCACGAGAAAAAAAGTGCTTTCCCGTCGCTGTTGCTAAAAATAGTATTATCTATGATAGAAATCCAGTGAAAACCAATATTCTAGGACGAGGGAGCAATAAATTGTAGATATTAATCAATTATGCAGCTTCTTAGTGTCAGGCCAAATAGATTGGCTGGCCTGTTTGCCAGTGGCGAAAAAAAAAGTCGGTTTGCCTATGACGAGTGGTGGCCACTGGCAGCTGATCAAAATGTTTCGAGCTACCTGACGTCATCACTGACGTCCCCTCAGCCCCGAGAACAACTAATAAATCGTGGTCAATGACGACACTCGACGGATCCGCTCGCATTTCGCCAATCTTCCGGCGAGATGATCCTCAAGAGCGCTCTCGGCACACTTCTTGTCCCACTGTTTCTAGAGGCCGAGAAATTTGGCATTTCCTCACGGCTGCCGATACAAAGGTTATTCTCGTACGCTGAACCGTAAATACAAGCATACATATTTTGACTAGCGCAAAAACATTTTTTGCAAATATTTTTCCGCAACGTCTCTTTTAAAATTGTTTATCGCCCCTCGACGCCCTCTTACAACATCGTGCCGTTTTAGTTTATTTTGTTTACACCGTGATTCTATGTCTTGCTGTTTTCCCTGGCGAAAATTCGAGGTATTATTATGCAAAAATGTGTTTTGCGAAATCCAAGAAATAGTCGAGCTGAAGTAAATACAATTTCAGTAAATCTGTGCACTTTGATATTTTGTAGGAAAACAGTTGAAATACATGCAAAATTGTTTAATGCAACTTTGCAGTTGTTACTACTATGAATAAAAAATACTTCAGTTATTTATATACAATCGTTCAGGGTTTCACAAATAATTAATCACTGACAGATACTCATCCCATACAGCAATAAATACCTCCGTAAAAAGTAGATCCAGCAATCGAGGTATAAAAGTGTTAATACTTGACAACACTTCCTCCTACATTATCCTCGTAATTTCGCATGTCCCGGTTTCCCTCTCAAAGTATCACGGGACAAGTGCCGTGCACGTGAGTAATATACGAGGATCAAGATTGCGCGCAATTGTCGAATTTCGTGAAGAGGGTGGGGGGCGCGAAAGAGGGCAGGTGTAGAACAGAGCCGAACTCTTTTGCGAAGTGGATCGTTATCGCGATCACGCGAGAAGATTTAAACTTTGTACCGTCGCTTATCAGAGCGCTGGTCGCGAAAGCCCCTAGAAAAACGAAGTTCTGAGTTTCCCTCGCATGGCGTAAGGTCGGGACCTTAAGTACGTCAGGCCATTATTGTAAATGAAGCCGGCATGATCGAGCACGACGATCGCCTTGTAATCTCGCAATCACCTCCAATCGTGTTATCACCAGTGTGTGTAAGAAACTGCAAATCCGATCGGCCACTCGTCATTATCAGTGCAAATAATCGAAGTAAATTCGTGGCATAGATAGAAGTTTGCTCGAACCTTTCCTATTTCTGGTAAATAGCAGCTGTGTGTTCTTTAAGTGGGACGAACACTTATATAAAAATATCATTATGATAGTACATTATATAAAACGTATATAAAATATATTGCTACTCTTTATTATTTTATATATGATATAATAGAAATGACATTGATAGAAGTCCGTTCGAAACTTTTCTATTTGTGGTAAATAAGTGCATTTATGCAAATTTATGTTTATGAGAGCATATGACACACATCATACATAAAATATTTCATCTATACCACAAAATATAAATAGATTCATACCATTTGTGCATTCTATTGGACTTTTTACTCGTTAATTAAAGGGCGTATAAGCGGTTCGGGCTTAATGTCCATTATTTAAAAAAGACTTAAGATAAGTGACATTGCGACACGCGGATGTAATGAAAATCACCTTTCAACGATGTATAGTAAATTTGAGGTTGAGTGTTTGTTGCTTTACACTCGGACATATGTATTCAAGCTTGTCTTGTCACATTTCATAGCAAATTTAACATCCTGACTGTCGACAACCGGTGATCTTCGCCAATTTCAATAGGAATGCATAAAGTTGGTAAACAATAATATTTATAAATTCTAAAGCACGATGTATGTACAAAATGATTTAAGAGTGAGTGTTTCATGACAAAAATATACTATTAAGAATCTCGGACTTTCTCAGTAAATCAATACATTAGTACTATTTAATTTATATTCCATATAAATATTTATTTAAATGAACTGTAGCCAAGAATACAAAATCAAGTTCTGCAGAGTATCATTATGTGCTCTCGAGACTAGAAATGCCGCTTGACCAGCAGCCTGTCGTGATCAAGCAGTGCTAGTTTTTTGCGAGGCAAATGTGCGTGTCAGGTTCGCGCAAGGTCTTGGATGGTCTTGCAGGCAGATGAGAGAGAGCGTTGTGTTTCGCAGTTTTTGAGGAATGACGTAGAACGTGTCCCGAAGCGATAGCAGTGGGAGAAAAGAGATCAAAGGGAAGTGTTGGAGGCGCGCGTGTGGTCTTGTGCCACTGCGGATCAACAGTCCGGTTATCGGTGTGCAAGAATAGCCGAAGGCGTTTGTACCCTCGACAGAGCGAAAGAGAAAGAGAGATAGTATGAGAGATCGGCGTTGAAGAGGGTGAGAGGGGAGAAATTCTTTTGGGTTCGTCGATAAATACCAGCGCGCGCCGCTTCGCCGCCCAGATCAAAGGGAATTGCCACTAAGCACGTTTTGTGCTCGCTCGAGGACAATGAAGTTCAATTTTACTTTACGCCCTGCTACACTCCTGTCGATCTCTTTTGCTCGCGCGTGCTCCTACATACACACACACACACATACGTTTCTCTCCTCTGTCCTTTTGTAGGTGGGAAGCCTGCCAAATCACTTTTTAGAACCACGGCAAACGCCGGGCTAATTGTTCTTCCGCTGGGCGGAATGGGCAGAAATATGGCGGTTCACTTGGCAACGCACGCTCATCCGCTAAAGTATCGTTGAAGCTTCGCAACCCGATTTTTCACGACTGCGAAGCCGATTATGTTCCGACGCAATGAATTGCATTTCAGTTCGCGAGTCCGAAATATGGTAATTCGAGAGTCTAAATTGTCGGAAGAGTTTTGTTACATTTTCGGAATTCCTGAAATCGGACCGATTCACCGGAACTTACACTGTGTCATAGGACGGATATTTATATCCGTTACACTCCTGCGTGACGAATGAGCCTTTTCTTTTCCCACGAACCTGACGCTCGTTTGTTTTCGGACTTCGGTACCGTGCAAGGAATCGCAATGAGATTCCAGTTAACGTGACTCGAAGTTCCTTTATGTCATCTAATACTTTTTTGTCCACCCGAGGTTTGAATATGCTCTAAAAACAGCGCTAGAAATCACTGAACATTTCGTCGGACGAAACTCCTTTTATGTTTCCGTTTCCCTCAGCAAATGCGTTTTTTAAGAGGAGTGAGAATGTCCTTTGATAGTGGCTTTCTGATAATGGGGATCTTCCATTCACTAGAGAGTCTCACTTGACTAGTCTAGAAAGTTTTTATTTCTCACTTCCTCTGCCGTTTATCGACAAATCGAGATTACAAAATTATCACTGTTTATCGCCTTGAAATAATATAATACTTGTTAACGAGCGGTACTCTCTTAACCCTCGAGCTGATGTACTTACTTATAAAGTGCGTCGTTTTTAGATATCATTAACTGTACTCATTCAAACTTGTTGAATTAATAACAACCAGCAGTATTGGAGAGTGTAGAGTTTTCAAATTGGATGATACTCAAATATACAAACGGTAAATACGTGTTAATTCAATTCGAAAATAATCACTAGTAAACATTTGTGAAGTATGGACTTTCCAGACAGAAAATTGTTTATTAATTGCCCTACATTTCAGCTTTAAATTATCCTCTTTCTAAATGACATATTCAAGAAACCCTGCACATATAAAAAATAGTCCAAAATCAAGAAACATATTTGCGATATTTCATTTACATGATTACACAACAAACACAAATGCAGTATCAGTTAAAACAGAAATTAACTGAATTGACTGAAAACTGAAACTAACAGTAATTAACGCCTATTGCGCTGGCTACGATCAGTTAATAATAATCGTGGCTCAGGGGATTCGATATATCGATGAATAACAAAATCTCGACGTGTGTCGTTGGTGTTCCAGGATTATTGTGTTCCTATGACTCGTTGAATATAAAGAAACACATTCGCAAAACTTTATTAGAAATACAAAATTTCACGAGAAATATGAATACAGAAATCGAAGCAATTGTTAATTCCAACAATCCAATTTGAATGGGTACATTCCATATATATTGATGAATAACAAAATTCCGATGATTAATGGGTTACTATGAGCACATTGGTCGCGCTGGATGGACGATTGACGTGTTTCCACGACCTGCCGCACGGAAGAGAAGAGCAAGCGGCAGGCTGGGCGAGAAGTAAAGGCCGAGTGACCGGGAGAAAAGGGTGGCAGGCGTGTTACGAAAGTGCTCCTCGGCTAAGCGTCACGTACCCGGGAATGTTAGACGTGTGTGTCAGCAAACGCAGGTTTGTGTCGTCGTAGTCGTAGTCGTAGTAAATTCGCACACACAGTTAGCCTCAAGGTGGCTTCCGCTGACGGGAAGTTCCGCCCGTTGCATCTCAAGGCGGCGTCGGCAGCGGCGTCGGCAGCGGCGTCGTCGGCGTCGCGTCGCTGGCTGGCGCACCTCGATCTGGAGCACACTCGGCGTACCCTTTAGCCCCGGAGGGCGGATCACCGGCATCACTTGGCGAGCGTCCTTCCCCTAGATGTATAACTATCTAGGCCGCCACTCCTCTCGCCACTGCGAGCAGACTTCCCGACTTCCAAAGCCAAATCGACGCTTCTTCGATCCTTTTCGCCCAATTTCTACAATTTTATTTCCAATCGTTTCGACTTGGTCGTTAGAAACTATATCGCAGTCATTAAAGCGGTACATACATCTAAAGCGCATAAAATGAGGGTTAACTTCAAGCTTTTGAAAAAATATATAAAACATTTTTGCTCTAATTAATTTCATTAATCTATCGGTAATAATTACAAAATTGTTTATTTACTAACGGTATTTATTGTAGGTCAGACAATTTTTGCCTGAAACAGATCAAACAATTTGTTTTAGAAAGTAGACACTTGAAGCCGATGTGCAACGATAGCGATTTTTAACGTTTTTGTTTTTAATGAAACGACAGTTTTTTAAACTCAAAAATAACCTCTTCATCCTTGAAAATGACTATCCTTTTATAGCTATTTTTGTGTTTAAAAGGCTGCCGTTTCGAAGGCTGTCTCATTAGAAGCTACCTCGCAGTCTGTGGATTAATGGCGTACGATAAACTTTTTTAACGCAAGGATTTCCAATTGCTATAAATTACAGCATAAATTAAATAACATTAAAATTGATAAATTCAAAAATTGAGATAATCATTTGCATTCGTCATTCGGCAATTAATGACAATGTGAAAAAGAACCGTTGCTAATAATAGTTATTTGCAGCATTACGTAAAAGTGATCGAAGTGATCGCGTGGCAAAAGGAAAAATGAACCTGAACATTCTTGCTCTTTTAAGGGAGTATATTAAAATATAACAACATTAGTCCAGATTCAGTGAAAAGGCAGTCTATAATTCTAGCAATGGAAGAGGATGAAGGGGCGGAGAGAATTCCAAAGGAGCGTTGCCGGGAGGCAGGATGCGGTTACAGTCGGGAGAGCTCGTTTCCACCGGTGACCCTGGGAAGCCGCATTATTGATTACACAGAAAGAGCGTAATTTCGCCTTTACTTCTGCGCGTAATAAGCCGCTATTAAACGAATATCCGAAAGCCGCGATAAAGGATACGAGCGGTGCTTGTTAATGAAAGCCGCTGCGACTCTGGAATTCTTATTCATGGCGATTCCTCTCCCGCGTCGCCCATCCGAAACATTCCAACCGAGTCGGCAATTCCAGAATCCAGTTGCATTAATTGCAGAGAGCACGAATTAATTGCACCATTTGATTCGGCCAAACTATTCAATACTTTTCCTTCTGTATTCTGGTTTACTCATCTTCGATTTACGTCATCGTCGATGTAACCTCTTCTTTTACTCTTTCTCTTTCTCTCTTCATCTTTTGAATAAGCTACTGTCGTACAAAGTCATTGTTGCCTTTTCCTGTTAGTTCCTTCTCTTGTTCGGACGGCTTCAGTCGGTTCTGACGCGCGGAACTGACGGCTGCCTCTTCTATTTATTCACTGTCCGCACGTCGTTCATTGTGCTACTTAGGGCCTTCGGAGCAAGTACAAATTTCCAAATATAGACCTGAAACTGGCAGCTCTTGTTTATTACCGTATTCCGTGAGAATCGACGAAGAGAAACTTCCGAAATTATGGACTGACAATTATCTTTCGTCGGACTGTTCAGTAAGTTATGAAAACTTTCATGAATAAACTGACAGAAACCAAAGAAATACTATCTTTTTTCCAATAGTTTTTCACCAAAACCCAAGAAATACTTTAAAGTTCAATTTAATCCATAGTCAAATTACAGTTTGACCATGAGTCTCGGATATTGCCAATTCATCAAGGATCATCCAACTTTACTGGATTGAGGCTTGCTTTTAATGTTCACGTTTAATGTTCATTATCGTCAACTAATTAGAGCCCAAGGACTCTTCGAAGAGAAGACCATCGGATTATACTCCCTCTTCGTTCCTTGAGTTGGGCGTCGCGTCAAAGAGCTCGCTTCGTTTCTCAGCCTTCCGGCGTCCCTAATGCTCAAGGAAACAGGCGTCAAAGAATCACCGGGGATTCTACATTTCTCTTCACTAGACTTTTCCTTCTAACAAACTATCCAAGACACACGCGCAGACATGTGTGTATGTGAAGATAGGCTATGCTAATCCGGAGGTTCGATTAATTAGCTTCGGGGTTGGACTCTTTAAGGTAGTACTTGTCTGCCGGGTGCTCGATAGCGGGCTTTCTTGTTTCCCCGAAGAGTGCTGGCCGTTTGCCAAGCCACACCGGGCTCTGCCACTCAGTGACGACATTGTCTCTCGAATCTAGATTAGTGTGAACGAACTCGACGCCCGGCGGCTGCGACGTCGGCGACGGCGGCGACGGCGGCGACGGCGGCGGTCTCCTCCTCGCATCCAAGAAGATTTCCTCCCTGAGCGGCAAACTTTCCACTGGCAGTAAGCCGATTGCCAAGGGAAATGCAGTATAAACGTTGTCCGATGATAGCGGAACGCGCATACGCCAGCAGATCCGAACACGCGAAGCTCTTTTATCACCGTGGTGGGATAACGAGAGATATCGGCTACGAAATGCGAGGGATGCGAGCGATATAATATCGCTGGGGATCTAATTAATTCCAAGAGATATTCAAAGTAATCTTCCACTCGTTCGCTTCCGCGGAGAAGGTCGCTTTTGCGGAAACAGGATGGGGATCTTAATATCGTAAAGAGGCGTTCTTCTCTCTGACATTGACGGAATTGCTTGGATTGTATAACCCCGCCTCGATAAAGCCAGGGAATCCAGCCTGCGCATCATTCGATCCCAGTGTCATTCGAATAAAGCTCTCTTTCTCTCTCTCTTTCTCGGCTTGTGAAAGAATGCGCGAGTGCTGGCCCCCCGCGTTTATATTTGTGTGCGCTCATTCAATGATCACGCGGCTAACCCCGAATGGATTTACGATCTATTCGCTGGTTGATAACGCGGCTGTGATAGCGAGTCTTTTTTGGCAGCTAGCAATTACACAGTGCCACTAGGCGCCGCGAGTACCTACGCTTTACACCTGATGTATCCGATAACGAGGATGCGGGCTCGCGCACCGACACCAATTTCGCGCGAACGAACGCCCTTGCGAGATTCTCTGTTTGATTGATCGCGGCTTTATTGATCCCTCGGATAATAGAGCGGTTCGGCTCTAAACACTCGCGCGAGGTCATTGAAGTGACGCTCGGCACGCACGCACGCACGCACGCACGCACGCACGCACGCACGCACGCACGCACGCTCCGCTTTCGAAAGCTTTAGGAAAAAAGAGTTGGGATAAGCCTGGATTAATCGCTCTTGCGTCAGATCTCGTTGCGCTCCGATACTCCACGCGCAGAGTGTATCGCCGAGCGGGAATAACTGTTCGATCCGCGTCGATTTGTTTGTGCTACGTTCATTTATCGCTGGCGCATCCGCCCTGCAACGATTTTCGAATGGCTATTGGCATTTATTTATTAGAAATAAATGCTGTTACAATGGAACGTTGATTTATTGAAGGGGTATGTTGGAACGAATGACGGAATGCGCTTAAAGTGCCGTTCTTCGACGAACGTCATCGAATAAGCTTTAATTTATTGGAAAAAACTCGAATGTGGAATGTGAAATATAAATCGGGTGCCAAAGACTAAGTCCTGTTTATGTTAAACTTGTTTAATACTTCGAGCTAAGCTAAAAGAATACCTGCGATTTCTCTCAACCTATCTTTTTTTTATGAAAGCTTGCATAATAGTAAAAAATCGCAAGTGTAAATCCCTGGAAATTGACGTCATCGTCAGATCTTGTAATTTTAAGTAGACTGTATCACTTGAAAATCATTATTATAAGAAAGAGTAACGGGTTACTTTTAGAGTATCGATCTCCATTCAACGTCACGTTGAGCTTAAATCTATTATGAAACCTTAAGTTTATTCTAATACTCTTGCTGAAAAATGCCGATAATAGTATTCAAGCATCATCAGGCACACTGAACCATTCAATCTCTTGGACATTAAATCCGCGTCATTGAGACGACGTCACAGATTAGTGTGTAAAATAGTCGGATATAATCTTTGTCAGCTCGCTAGTCGCGCGTGGGTTGACTATAATTTCAAAGCGTTCGTTTCTCGATTCAACACGTGCGCGCATGAGAAAAGAACGATTGACTTGCGCCGCTCAGGAGTTTCACCTGGCTCTTTTCAGCTCGCATTGAATGCCGTGCCAAGTTGTAATTTAATTGGTCTTGATCAAGCGCTTTTCGCTCGCACGAGGACTTGATTGGCCGTGAAGCTAAAGGAAAAACGGCATTTCATATACAGTTATCCGAAGATATAACCGAAGAGTTTGACGTCTTGCTGACATTACAATTCTGATTAATTGTTCGTAGACGATGCACTGTGGACTCGGCATTCTATTTCTGCTTGGGAGGGGCAGACTCGAGTTCGAGAGTTTGCTTTGTTCTTCGAGTATTCACTAACAAAGCAGATAATACTTGATTCTTAAATTCGTGGCTAAAAAATTTAGTTGTATTAGAATTTCAATTATCGTATAAGATAAAATAGTATTAAAATTTATTAAATTTATTAAAATAGAATCTTAGAGAAGCTTATAAGGCGCCAATACAAGGAAATCGATCTGAATATATAATAAATATTTTGACAAATGTTACTAATTAAATATAATTGGAAACATACGAAGCATAAACGGAAAGATCCTCTATCACGTTGCTCCAGGAACTTTGAGTGAACTTGAGAAGACATGCTTAATTAATCCAAAAGCCAATGCGCACCACTTGACGCGGGTCATCTTTTTATAGGCCGAGCAACGATTTTCCTCTCGTTTGACGTAAGTCGATATCGGCATTTTTCTCGAGCTAAACTATCCGAGCGACGCGCAACCATAATGTTCGTATTATTCTCAGCCAGTGTGTAGTCTGTATGTGGGAGGTTTAACCTTTTGCGGTCCACGTGCGCCTCTCAAGCGCATCTATCCTTAAATTGCATTACACTGCACTCGCTGGACCGGTAAAAGCCTTCAATTATCGTAAAAGAAAAGATTGATTGCTTCCATTTACTATTATACAATTATTCAATCTTCGCTGATAAAGCAAGTGAATCAAGCAACTTTAAATTCGAACAATGTCTCTTTGCAAAATTCTTATTAATTCTTATAATTTATTACGAATTTTCTAAACTAAGTTGTAGCACAAAGTGAGCTCTTCAACTTAAGTCTACTTTTCCAAGGAGAAAAGAAATATCACAGTAAATCTACACCAAATTAGGTAACCATAATAACATTATTTTCCCTCTTGCATTTCATTACGTGCACTCGTTACAGCTGTCAAATAAATCAGACCTGTCGGCAGATTCGAGAAATGATTGTGGGAGAGCTCGAGAGGTTAACAGTGCGAATGGACGCAAGTAAATCTCGGCGATAGCTGGCGATCCTTCGTATCGATAAAAAAGCCGATAAGTCATCTTCTGGTGAGAGTCGTAACTCGAGCCGTGTGCAAACCCACCTTCTCCCTGTGGCGATCGGAATTTCGTTGTCACGTGAGCTTTCGAATTTGGACAGCTCACGTGTTCTCTTCGACGTGCACTTCGCTCGATATTTACTGTAAACTCATAAACCTTTGACCATAATCTGGTGCGAACAATTCAGGGTGATTTACTGCGTTGTTAGACGATTACTATAGTTTATTCATAGCAGTAGTGGGATCTAAATGTACGTGTACACGGAGATAATCGAATTGCTCTTACTTCGTAATTGGCTGGTGCAATTAATGCTCGTGTGTTCGCCTCATTTACCCTTAATTAGTCCGGCTGAATGCTTCCGATTAATGAGGTATTTCCCAGAGTATAGGACTGCTCTTACGAAATACCTGCGAAGATATTTAGGTCATTAATTGTGTATCAAAAGGATTCCTCTATTATACAAATCATTTGATAGGAGAAAAACAACGCGGAATTCTAACAAGAATATTGTTTTTTCATTAAAAAAGTCTGTGCAGTACAGTTAAAATTACACAATATAAACACATGTGGCAACTATAGCATTACAAGAAATTGAAACTACAAAGTATAACAATAATACGTTCAGAATCACAAACCACTATGTATCCTATACACCAAATTTTTTGTGGTACGGCTTTGGGAAGTAGATGATTCTCTCAGAATGACATTGTAACAGAAAGTATCATCACAAGGATCCTCCGTAGAAAAGATGGAAAAAAAACCTTGCAAAACTGTCTTAGGTAAATATGTATCGCGGAAAGAAGAAGGTACGATGGGAAAAAGTTAGAACGGTGTCTTCTTTGTCCGGCGTTCGAGAGGAAGAAGCTCAGACAGAAGGGAACTCGGGATCATTGTCTGGCGTGTTTACAGTTTTGCGTGCGAAGTGAGAGCACATTGCGATTTCTTTTCGGCGAGGACGCGCGCGCGCGCGCGCCCCGATTTGCTGTGTGCGTGCGCGAGTGCCGCACGTGTACTTACCATGGCGGGACTATGTTATCTGGCGTTATAGTGGCTAAAAATAGCGAGCACTAACCGGAGTTCAAACATGCAAGAGACGACGTCGATGCTACTGACTTGACTCTTCTCGCTCGCCTCGACTTTGCGGCACGCGCTATCTTTCCAATTGCCAGAGAGTCCTTCGGGCATCCTTGACTTCAGGGAAAAGTCCACCTTTTTTCGCGCTCGCACGCTAAAACAACGCGTATCTAGTAATTAGTTCCCTCGAGTTACATACTTATGAAAATTATGGACTATATTAGCGAAAATATACTTATCTTCAACTTTTGATGCACTTTTTTGTATATTACTAGCAGATATAGTGGATTAAAAAAGTATTTGCACACCCTGACTTTCTGAATTAAATTGTGTTAAAGCAGAAAACAATTATTCTTCTGAAAAAGGTCATTTTCTTTTAGAATGTATTCGAGGATTATTTTATCGAGTTTTGCATTTTTACAAACTTATTTATGACTGGAAAATTCGAGGATAGTTGATTGTCACAGCGGAAAGTCTGGCACGTCGATATTTACGAGTATCGCACTCGAATATCTATTCTCGGCGGAAGGACGAATTTTCTACGGGAATCACTCCGGGTGATTGACTGGATCGACATCAGAGCCGAGGGACGTGTGTATATGTATTGCGGCAAGAGAGGATGCCAACATCCACTCTTTAGATAGAACTCGGCCAGCTGTTTGGGATGCGCGGCGAGGCTAATCCACGAATTATGTGCAATAATAGAATTTCTGCTCTATTTAAACCTTCTCTGCGCCACCACCGACCCGGCAAGGTCTGCGCTCTACTGTTTACCCGTGACGCAGAGGATTCGCTCGAAATGCAGGTATTCCCAGCTCGATGCGGCAAATGCGCTGCCCAAAAGTACCATGTTGAAATCTGCAAGTATCTGCCAACAGTTGGCCGAACTACATGAATCCTCACTAACCAAGAGTGCGCCGTTGCGCTCCGAGAATAATCAAATGCTCATTTAATCATCCTCATAACGAATTCCCCTAATCAAACGAGCGTGGAAGTATTCAGCCAACTATTAATCATAGCCGGCTTCCCAGAGGAAAGTTATGAATTTTGGCAAATGAAAATTTAGCCCTCCATTCATAGTAATTCACTACTAATTATTACATACAACTAGTAATTTTAAAACAGAACTAAAAATATAAAATATAAAAATATAAACTCCACTCAAAACAAAAACAATCATATAAAAACTCCATTCGACAACTAGCATTTCGTCAGCCTTTAATCCGATTAATTTTAATTAAATAAAAACTAGACTTAATCTTACAAGTTCCAGCAAAGACAAATACGCAATAGAGTTTATTTCACAGTAATCCGGTCGTCTGCCTAAGCGGTATCTATCAGGGCCGCCGTGCGCAAAGTGTCGGCAGACAAATAAATATCGAGCGATCATAAATAACGGGTGGTGGGAGAGCATCGTGCGAGTGCACTTCCTTTGGGTGCGCGCGTCCTTATCGTGAAAAAGGCGTTGTGGTTAGGTGGGTGGAGGGAAAGGGCAAGAGGGCCAACGTGAACGACACACGGGATGATTATTCACTTTGGCGGGCGACGTCCGCCGCGGCCTCTCCAACACAAACTCGTCGAACTCACACTGAGAAAGAGAGAGGCAGAGTGAGAGAATAAGAGTGAGAGAGATGGAGGCAGACGTCGGCGCACGGCCGCTCGGTTCACAGGCGTCCCCCTCCAGAGGAAGACGATCCTTCCGCAGCTGATGGCAACCGGCGACGCGTACGCTTTAGTCGCGTGCCGAGACGCCGCCAAACGGGAACGTGTGTGTCACGGCACCTGCGCCGCTCCTCGCCACCACGTCCACGGCTCACTTCTCCACCGGCGGAGTGAGTGAGAACACACATATACTTTGGACAGAAGTGCCACCGCAAGCGCCAACTCTCTCTCACAATACTCTCTTAATTATACTCGAATTCATCCCTGCATCTCTCAAGCGCCTTGAAATACAGACGCGCTCTCTCAGAAGAAAGCATTCGACTCGAGAATCCCAGTGGTACGAATCGACTCTACAACGGAAGAAACAGATACTCGAGATCACTTTTTTTCCGAGGACTTCCTTCCGTCGAGTGGATCCTTTATCGGGGAAAAGAGTATACTTGCTCTAGAAAAGTGTATCGGAATCTTGAAGATGATAGAAATGGAAGACTGAAGTGTCGTTGCTCCAGGGCTGAGAAATAGTGGCGAGCGAAATCCGCGCGGGCACGTGGTGTCTCCTCCCGACGAACTGTGAACCCGCCCAGTGAGCTAGCTGACCCGGCGGCAGCCAATAATTTCGATAAGTGTGTCAGTGGAGTATCGGCTCGATTATATTTCCGCCCGTTGGTCGCCTTGGGTCCTCTCCAACTCGAAGACATTTATTCTAAACCGTTTGTGCGCTTGTCGGACAATTCTAGAGTGCTAACGCAACTTTGTAAAGAAAAGGTGGTTTGGGTGTCAGGAGTCGAGTCGAGAGGTGTGTGTCTCGGACCAAGAGAGTAACTTTCGCAAGGGCCGAACTGGTTGCCACGCTAGTCCCAAGCGGTGTCCGTTGGACACGTCGTAAATAGCTGGTCGGACAGTTTCGTGGAACAGCTCGGACAACTTTCCAGTTAGAAGGCTACGCGTCTCTCCCTTGGGAGCGCGTTTAGCATCTTCTCCAAGCTACCCATGGGAAACTCTAAACGTTATGCTGGAAGAACGGCATTTGGCCGCAAGTAAGGATCAATCGAGGTGTGGAGTGCGTTGTAGTTGACGAACTGGTAGATTTGGTGGTCGAGGTTGAAAGAGACTCTCAGAATGGCACCTGCCGCCACGCTAGACTGGTCCGCGCCCTGCCAGCAGCAGTGGCGCTACCCCAAGTACTGCCCTGCCGGGCAGAAGCACGAACGGGCCAAGAGCGCTATGGAACTCAGCAGCAAAGAGGCTAATACCGCTTACAAAAAGTTCTGCAAACTCTTACGACGCCTAGGCAACAAGAAGCGTAAGTCTCATACGAAAGAGTTCAGTAGGTTCTTCCTTTTCCGTCCTTTTCAACTTTTCCTCAAACGGTTGAGAACCCACCGAGCTTGATAATAGTATATATTTCGGACGATATCTCGCTTCGACACGTCATCTGGAACGAGTTCCGTTGTAATAGCGATAATTCGTGGGAATCCTAAGTTTAATAGCAGGAAAATAGCCCTTCCTAACTCTGGCTCTCGTTGCCTTATCGCAATAGCCTGCGTCAGAAACATGCTGGCGTTGCTAGGTTTCCATAGTTTATAGACTATGTTGGTATAGGGCCGTTAGAAATTCAATTTTCGAATAAAAGATTTCATGAATAGACAATGATTGTATAAGAATATAATTTGATCGCCAACAGCTGATATCTGTGATTTAAACTCTTGTCTTATTGACGATCTTCGCGTATCGAGTAGATAGATTAGGAGTCTAAGTTGTATCGTGGGAGATTAATTCTATGCACAGAGTATGTTTTCTCGATCCTTTCTCTTCGCAACGGCATCGATAGAAATCAGACGGGCTATTGATTACAGTACTTAGAGTGGTAAATAGTCAAGGTTGTCGTGCGTTGGCGTTAGAAAAGTTGTAAGACAAAGGGTGGTAAGATCGTAGCTTCGCTTGGAAGTGAAGTTCAACTGCAATTTTCATTGAGGAAGAGTAGCGACGTGTTCCAACTGGTCGCAGAAAGTCCTGGATCATCGAGCTGCCGAGGACGATACGGGGTTTATCATCACTTGACATTAGCATCATTTATTTTTATTATTCATCTACTGGGCTGCCCACGCACATTTGCTCTACCGGCTCGCCGCTCATCGGCGTCATCGAGGCGCGAAATCTTGATTAACGCTCTGCTTTATACTTTGTCGGCCGATGTGAATGACAGGGCGGACTCTCTCGTCGAGAGAAAATTCGTGCGACGATACTTTCCGTCGAGATCGATTGGATTCCACTCCAAGTCGCTCGAAGCACAACCAGGATTCCGAGTGGCGAGGCTTGTGACACGGCAAGATCGAGCTCTATGAAGTCGCGCGAGCTCTAATATTAGAATATCGATGTGCAACCGAGTGTAAAACCCCGGCGAGTTAGGACTATTTTCTCAGCCTGCAGTCTACAATGTACACAGGGTGCTGATCCAAACATGCGTCACCGCACTTTTCGAGCTTTTGCTGACAGCAGAATTTTGATTGGTTTTCGTGCTCTAGATATGTTTACTTTAATGCTTTGAAACAGGGTGCTCTTGCTCTGAAAGTACTTCTTGGTACTGAAGCGAGATCAATAATCATTCCTGAATTGAACACGGTGTTGATAGAAATTTTGTTTTCAAATTGTACCATTCAGAATTGTCTATAAATTCTTATAAGTATATTGAATGTTTGTCTGTTTAAGAAACATTATTTCCATTACGTTCCTTCTCAAAGGGTTAAAGTGTGTATGCCTTAGAAACATGAAAATCGATCTATATTTTATAACTATTTTAAGACGTATAACGTTACCTTACACTATAACTAAGGAAATTACGCATCGATTTCTAATAGCAAGAGTTAATCTTGGGTGCTAAAGTTTGCTTTGTTCAGAAACTATTCATCAACAAGGTGATTATGTACAGCTACATTAACAGGATAAAATCGATAATGTAAAATAGGTGCAAATTGGCAAAGAAACAATGTTATCAGTTCATTAGAAAGAGAAAACAATTCATGAAACATTGTAATTTTGTTGTTGCGCGTTCCTACACGCTTTATGTGGATATACACAGTCAGTAATATCTGCGTTTGTACATTGGACCCTGATTGGACAAATCTTTTCTACAGAGACGTTGTTCTCCTATGGCTCTATGTCCAAGCGATTCAAGTCTTCGATTGCCGGACTTCCGCCCTTTTCCCAGCAGGGAACAGTCGCTTGAGAGACAGGATTCGTTTTGCCCTCTTCTGATTAATGTCGCCCTGCTAATGTATGCGGTAAACTAATTTGACATCTCCTGTGGAGATGTATGTTGTTTTAGGGTTCTTTTATATCCAAACTCTTCGTGTCTTCGATCGCCCAGCAGGGATTACTCACTAAAGAATTAGGATTGGTTTTCGTCCGTTCCTGATTAATGTTGTCTTGTTAATTTATTGTTTCCTACAGTGACATTATAGTATTCTGTGGTCACTCTATTTTCGAACATTTGGTACCTTGGATCACCAAATTTTCGTACATTTCCGCCCAGCAGGGATCATTCGTTTCAGCGACGAGATTTATTTTCACCCTTTCTTGATTGATGTCGTCTTACTAATTTAGTTGCCTACGGTGAAATCCTATTATTCTACAGTCACTTTGCCAAATTTTCATACATTTCCGCCCAGCAGGATTCACTTGCTTAAGGATTCATGTTCGTCTCTTCATAATTAATATCGTCCTATTAATTTAATTTTTCCTAGTGTAGGGATTGGCTGGATATGCGAATGCATGTGCCAGGAATACTTTCCACTCTTTAATTAATAGTAAGGAAGTCCTCTTTATTATAGGTTCTCTTAATAGCTTTCCAATTTTTGCACGCGTTATAACTCTTCGTTCTTTATACACGTTATAACTCCTTGTTATAACTGCTCTCCGCCGACTGACTTTTTGTCAACCAAAACCCAGGACCCTATATTTCACACACAAATTCATTCAGCCTAGTTTCACCCCTCACTCTCGCATTGCTTTATCCACAGTAATTTTTAGAAACAGTCACACTGCTGTCATTCGATAAAGGCCACTCGATGTCAAATGTATTCATCTTACCGATGGCTCTTTGACTCTCGCCGCCGCAGCTACTCTGCCCTATCGCTCGAATTACGCAGCATCCTCGTCCTCTCATACGCACAATCATATATATACGCTCATCAATCGCTCCACGTGCATTCTCAGAAATCGCTCTACATTCTCTCGCTTCTCAGATTATACATTCTGTCCAATCATTCCTTTTTCTCACGTACACATTTATTCGCCTTTAACACTACGTTTACGGAATGCGTCATTTTGGCACATTTGGAATTTCACAGGGAAACTTACAAAAACCGTTTACATCTTTTTCTGGCACTTGTACTGACTTTTATTCATTTAACGAGACAGATATATATTAATATTCATGTTTTTTAAAAGCTTCTAATTGGACGCAATAGTAAAATAAACATTAATGCTAGAAGATTGGCTTCACTCATTAAAGCACTACTGCAGTAGTAAATCTAAATTTAATAAAAGAGTTAATTCGTCAAAAAAGTAACCGTCAAAGTAAAATACACAATGTAGCGAACGACGATACTTTGAAACCCCGATAAATCACGTTTGATAGGATAGACCAGCAGCACTTTTTCTCTTCAACGTACTTTAAATCATGAACCACTGACAGAGAAGTGGCATTCATGTTCTATTTATCAGTTCCATGTATATAAGTCAATACAGTATAATAATGTTCTTTTTTCAAAGAAATTAAAATATCAAAGAAACTATAAAAGAAACGTTCGTAAACCTGGTGTTAATTTCACACCCCTGCATTAACAGTGAACCTACCAATTATCGGTCAATTGACCGTTTTCAAAGGGAAGATACAGATATAAAAAAAGTGTTGGTAGATTTAGTGTTAAGATGATATGTAATCTATAATAACTCTTCAATCGAGGATTTCATGAGGGATGACTCGCAGACGAGAGAAGATTCACTCTCGTCCTTCGAGATCAATATCGTCCTACTAATGTACGCGGCAAACCCCATCGAAATGATCAGGGTCGGCGAGGTGACGCGTGTGCGAATCGCTAAGTCAAACATGCGAGTTATCTTCGACGTTCCGTTTCCGTGGCACAGTGCGCGGAGGAGAGCCTGGACGGGCGGGAACGGCTCGCAACGCTTGATTGAGAGTGCGGTAGAACGTGCTCCGGCTGGCGAACGGTGTGGCAGGTCGGCTTTCAGAAACGCCACTCAACAATAATTATGTCGACAGGAGTGTCGAGCGCCTATCTCACTTCTGTCGTCCGGCCGAGCAAAGAATCCCACTGATAGCCGCCCACTTTCTACCATGAAATTCCCCACTAATTTCAAGTGTTGTGTATTATTTCATAGCTTGTTCTTACGCAGAATTAAGAATAATGAATATATGTATACGATCTACATATAATGTATTACAGTTTTTAATTGTGTTTGGTAATATTATTGTGGTAACTAGTAAGAAAGAATTAGAAGATTAGAGAATTAAGATTATTCTTTACACCTGTCGTTTTCGTTGCAAAATGATGTAGTTTATGTCAACCTAATTCTCCTACAGATTATTTAGTATTTCATCAACGATTAACTAATTACAGAAAATTAAGTGCATTCCTCATTTAATGGGAATTTCAAGTTATCCGTATTATCAGCTAATCTTTCTATCAAGTTGACAATCAAAGTATACTTTAGCACTGCGTCATCACCGAATTCGTCTTTTTGATTCCCAAAATATCAAAAGTCTGATGTCAGGCTTTCTCCGAAGTATTAAAACATCATCAACAAGCACGAGCGAATATTTAAAAGCAGAGACAAGCACAATCAAATAGGAATTAGATCTTGCAATGTGCACAAACTACTCCAATTAAAAACTTGGCAAAAGCTAGTAGTCGGTTGGTCAAACGAGGCAGTCTCTCGTTGAAATGTCAGATGACCCTTTACCGAGTACGAGTAAAATTGCTGGGTAACAGAGTGGGAAAGGTCGAGCTTTCAAAATTGGCGTGAAGAGCGCACCTTTAAAGGGTGCCTTTGTATGCATGCTTCACAGGTACACACCGTCACACCCACCACACGTAGATACGTGTTGGTTGCAGAGAGGTGGTTGCGGTGCGTTGAAAGTGAACGCGCCATTTCGAACTTCGCTCCTCCGCGTTGCTGCTGCGCCTTTGTGAGAGAACATGCTGGATTTAGCTGGCTCCCGTTGCCCGCCCGATTGGTGCACTGTGCCTGACCAAAGCTCTCTGCCTTAGAGATTACGCCGGCATGACCCAGATTTCCTTCGTATGATTTTCCTTGCCCTCCCACGCTACTCGCCAACTAGTCAGCCTAGGAATCACATGCCGCTTGAGTATCTACTTACTTCGCCCATTCCCTCAATCTTTATCTAAACAATCGGTGCTTCAAGTTTTCACTAATGGCAGACGATCACTGTGATCGATAGTACACGATGTTGTTTCCGGTTGCGCCGTTTCCAATCTTTTCTATCGTAAATAGAGAACTATAGCTCGATAGTTTTTCCTATTGATTGATTACATTCATTATGATAACTTGTCAATTTTATTGATTATTTATAGCAATTGTTCGGACTATAAATTCTTTGATTCATATTTTAACGATATAACAGTTTTTATAACAGTTATAACTTACGAATATTGAATATTGAAGATTTTAATAGAATCGGTTGGTAATAATGTAATTAATTAATAATGCATAATAAATATGTACATAATTTATTTGATGGATCTGTATCCGTGTAGTGACATAATAATATCGGTGCACTTATAATCGTCGAGTCATTTAACAGGGAAGGTAGCATCGTCATTGTTGGAGGAAATACAGAGCTTCCTTTAAAGTAGAATTTGCAACATCATCGATAGATTAAGATTACAAAGTTTAAAACAGATACTAAATCAGTTATGTAATTATTAAATCAAACTTTATTGTTGAAAAATTAAATAGTATTAATCAATTCTGATAGTTTTCCTCAATAATCCTCGATAAGTTCGTAAACTAGTGCATCGTTTTATTCTCGTGAAATAATGAAATATAACTGTGCATAAATGATTGGGAATGAAGAAATCAGTTGAATTGAATTGAACTACCTTGCGGCATTAATCGACGAAGGATTGCGCCGAGTGCCGTTCTCCGCTTATGCAATCTCGAATTCACCTTATTAAAACATTCAATTGCGATTTTTCCGAGAAGCTTGCTGTGACGCACTTGAGATAACGCGGCTAGCGACGAGATGCTGACTCTGTAAATCAATCACGTCGCTCTTCAAGTTGAAAGCATCATCACGAGGAAGTAGCGAACTCTTCTCTGCGTTTCCAGGTCTGCAGAAATCGTGCGAACACGCGTGATTCAGAATACCGCGTAACCTTGCACCGATTCTCAGTTAGCTCCTTTCAATCACCGACCACGTAAGCCTGACTAAGGTGCTATAATTATAACCATTTAGTTATTCAATCGATCTGAACATTGCTCTTTATTCTCTATGAAACCGTTTCATAGTGTTCTCAAAAATCTTTTTTCTAATTTAATCTGACATCAGCGGAATTTCTAGTTTTAAGGAATTATTCCTAGTTTTGGAAAACAAAGGTGGCTACTACATGGTGTTTATTGTCAACAATGTTATATGTACATGTCGATGTATTCCAAAGATATAATAATTTCGTTTGTTGTATTCGTCAAACCTCTGGTGATTGTCAATGAGTCTGACATTTGTGAAGTCTATTATAGGTGTCATCATATTTCCTCTGATGTTCTCAATAATTGTTATATGTTAGAATAATAATCATTATCTTCAGAAAATACATCTTCCTCGTGAGTACCTTGCGCGTAATAGTGTGCCGCGTAAATATGTAAATTGCACAATAGCAAGAAATAGGCCGAAGTGCCTTCAAGTTACTTCAGTTTCATAGTCCGCGTTCTCTTTGAAACGTCGCTCTATTGTGCCACTTGTTGATCTAGACAGGCCAAGTTCTAGTAGTTCCTCCGAGAACGTGAAGGAAGTTGGCCTCATTGTCTTCCTGTATCGCTCGAGTCATTCGAATTCTGTCGACAGCTTCAGGCTTCAAATGTTCGTCTCTGCATAATTATCTTAGAGCGAGGCACAGCGTGATTCACACTGATGCAGCGGTTCGAGTAATCAATTCGATGAGCGATGGTTTAATAAGAAACATATTAAATACCTATTTAAAAAAGATGCTTGGAAAACAGTCGCCGGCTGGATTCGAGAGACGAGAAATCAGATAAAATCGACGATATCGCGCTGTTGTTTGATTGATCGCTTTTACCGAAATCGAAGGTTTCGTGAAGTTTCGAAAATTTCGCCAATCGTTACTGGTACTGATGCACATCCACGAAAATCCAATCTCATATCATTGCACGAAAAAAGGAAATATATCGCGAATTTACGATCGTATTTAATTTGCTCATTGCAGCGAGTGGCGAGAGAAAAACGGTATACATACTTCATGTTGGGGACTTTACAGGTCAGTAATAACGGTTGAAATGATGATCGTTGTGGATATTCGTATGTTCAATACGTTCAATGGAATAAAAAGACAAATCTGTTAGTACCTGTATAAGTGTATATTGTCGATGTATGTCTAATTCACTTTCATAGAATTAGCCTTTTAAACAGTAATCCGTTCCAGTAACACTTTCCGAATCAAATACATTTGAACGGACAAACTCGATTGGAGGTTAACCAGTTAATATAATATTTGTATGCATCTCGGACTTCACAGTAACGCAGCAGCAAAGCTGATTTAAATTATTATGATGAATCTGTTATACTGCGGGTCAAATTAACACAAAGTATAGTAAGCGGAATGTGTATGTCTATTTAGATTTTAGTTGACAAATCTCTACTAATACTAGCCAAACAGGGAAAGATTAAATTATATACATAGACACATTGAGACCAAAAAGCCTGCAATAGTAAAACCTTTTCGGTAGCGTGTTGATTGTCAGTACGATGCCGCCACACTGCACAGCAGGTTTATATTTTCTTCCAGACAGAATATACCATCTGTTAAATTGCCGTATTATGCAAATGAAGGATAAACTAATATTATCGACATGCATGTGAAATAATATCCAATTAATAGTTGTATTGTTATTGTCGTCGCAATTAGGCTAATCTTAACGCGGAGACAGTTCAAGATGGATCAATCATATTCTATTGTTGATATTCTACTTTCAATAAGCAGTGAATATAGTGGAACTAGGTACTACTGTACTAGTGATTAGCAATGATTTAATGACGAGAAGCTCCGCGTGTATGATAATGAAGTAATCCTTTTAAACCGATGGAAGAGAGAAAGTAGATTGCCAACTGTCAACGATGCGACAGTCCACGTTTGGCGCATCCATGCAACAAGAGTTTGACATGTGCGCAAACGCAATGCGAAGTCTAATCACGCTTGCAATCGTATGGTTATGGAAAAATAATCACGCGCGGCATATATAATGACCACTCAGGTTTGACAGTGAGCTAACTATTGTCGGGCTGTGCCGATTGTAAGAGGCCTCGCTTATGCAACGGCACGGCACAATCGCTCGCTTGTGTGTATATGGATTGCCGGCTCCAAAAGCTGCGAATTGCTTTGCTTCTATCGGCCGCTCGGGCTATTCGGAACTTCCCAATAAAAACAAACTGTGGATTGTGCTATTTCTGGGCTGCGCGTGCAGGTTTGTCGAGCGCTACGTGAAAATAGCAATAGCTATTTCACTAGTACTCTACAAGCCGTAAGTTGCGCGGGGTCGCTTTATTCTTCGAAGTTTTCTTATTCCGGTTGAAAGCTGGCCGGTTCGCTCGCCAGTCTGTCAATAATTCTGTCAAATGCTTTTGCTAGTAAGAGTAATCGATCTAATAAGGCTTCTACTATTGAAACTTTTAACTCGTGCGCCGGCTTTTCGTTCGTAAAGTATAGTTGTCTTTGTAGAACATTCAAACCCACCGAAACTCCACTATTCCTCCAAATTCGCCCGAAAGAAATAAATGAGCCAATGCAACCATATGTTAGAGGTGAAAGCTTCTTTCTTCAAGTGATGTGAGTGTGTTCTCTCTACTATAACGTTGCGATTTTCATTGTTTCTATGGGTGGTGCGACGTCCGATGTAGGCAGGGACGGCAACAAGGTGACGACAGTGGTGGCTACACCTGGTGCTGGGCCGGATCTCCCGCAAGAAATCTCCTACACGGACACTAGGGTCATTGGCAATGGCAGCTTCGGTGTCGTCTACCAAGCGAAGCTCTGCAACTCGGGAGAACTGGTTGCCATCAAGAAGGTTCTTCAAGACAAGCGATTTAAGGTAAGCTGCCATTTCGTATCTCTGTAAACATTCAATTTCTGTTTAAACATACAGGCAACTGACTAATAATGTGTCTCTTTGATTTTCAGAACAGAGAACTTCAAATCATGCGGCGCCTCGAGCACTGCAATATTGTAAAGCTAAAATACTTCTTCTACTCTAGTGGCGAAAAGGTAATTGAAACACCAAAACACTTGTTGTATTTACGAGTGACAAAATTCCGAGCTGCCCGGAGAGTGGCATGTTTTTATATACCGGCAAACACTTCGGTTGAAAGGAATGTTATTTCGTTTCCTAGAACTTGCGAGTCTAAGCATCCGCGGGTACTCTTTTTTATTTGTTTCTCTGCGTAGGCGGTTATACGAACTCTCTTGAAATGCATCCCGCGAATATGTTACTCCAAAGTATTCCGAATTAGTTTTTAATGCATGCGACATTGTTATGTTATTTTGTAGAACATCTTAAACGCAACTAATCCAGTTTTTCATGTGGACGTAAGTTGGAGCGCACCCTGTAGTTTGGATTTCCCTCTTGTAAAAGATTAGGCGATTTTGCTTCTGTATCTTGGAAATCAAGGATCGGACGAGGCATTCGAATCACATTCCAATTTTCGTTTTAATGCGTGGATCACTACCATGAATAATTGAAGTGGATCTTGTAGTTATGCGGCTTTGCTAGTTATAGGAGATGATCTTTTGAAGTCACTGTGTGTTCGATTCTCAAAGGTACCGATCTAATTCGCAGCCGAGAAATCATGTTTCACTTAGAAAATAATATACCATCGTAAGCATCTGTATAACAAACGTGTGTTCTTATGAGAGAGTGTGAAGAAGTCTTTTGAAAATAGATGGGACATTCGCTTGCCTAATCATGTGCCTTTGGGAGGATACACTTTCGTGAGCTTTCCCATTCTCAGTTTCTAAACGTATTACTATATCTTCTTGTAGAAGGACGAGGTTTATCTCAATCTAGTCCTGGAGTACATACCCGAAACCGTGTACAAAGTTGCACGACAGTACAGCAAGAGTAAGCAGACGATACCGATCAGCTTCATCAAGGTAAGATCAATAAGAGCCGAGAGTCATGGTCGACCATTTACTTGCACGAATGAACCATATATTTATAACGGTAAGAAACTAATTCTTCTTTCATTTTTTAGCTGTATATGTATCAACTGTTTCGCTCACTGGCATACATCCACTCCCTCGGCATCTGTCACAGGGATATCAAACCTCAGAATTTGTTACTAGACCCTGAAACCGGAGTCTTAAAACTCTGTGACTTTGGGTCAGCCAAGCATCTGGTTAAGGGCGAAGCTAACGTATCTTATATTTGCAGTCGTTACTATCGCGCACCCGAGTTGATTTTTGGTGCTATTGACTACACTACAAAAATTGGTACGTTTCGCACATGAATTTTATTCAGATTCGCAAGTGCTTTCCACATGGACGCAATGGAAATACCTGTTTTTTCCTCATTTTCACAGACGTGTGGAGTGCAGGTTGTGTGTTAGCTGAACTGTTGCTCGGTCAACCGATATTCCCTGGCGACAGCGGTGTAGATCAACTTGTCGAGATCATTAAAGTTCTCGGTACACCGACACGTGATCAGATACGTGAGATGAACCCCAACTACACCGAGTTCAAATTCCCACAAATTAAGTCGCATCCTTGGCAAAAGGTATTGCATTACAACTTTTTCCTCGATTACTTGCACCGTTAATGTACATATTGCATGCTTATTATGTCAGGGCATTTGCGTTACACTTGTTCACGTCTCTGTCGTAAGCCGACATCCTTAATCGCGCATTTCGTCGCACAAAAGCCGGGAGTAACAGAACATCAATCCGGGAAGAGTCGTTGCATGATAAGTAGATGGTTGAGGGTAAGACAAGGCGCGTTCCGGTGTTTCATCTTGCAATGGCTTTACCATTCGTATCGTATTACCTTTCATCACACATGTATCCGTGGTTACAGTTTATGCTTCAGCGAATGAGTGGACCAAAGTGTTCCACGGAGCACCAAAAAATTAGAGTAAGTGGTTCCAGTTGACAAAACAAATTAACTAAACATCGCTGATGCCAATATCACTCTTCTTCAATTCATCGTACTAACCGATGCAGTAACATCAATTCTTCAGCAATCGAATTCTCACAGAATGTGCAAACAATCACTCGCTAATAGTACCGTCGAACGGGGGGTGCCAAAGCACAAAGAAACCAGGAGAAAGAGAGGGAGAGAGAGAGTGCGAGAGGTTTTGTGATTCCACGTCAGATACCAATCGGCGTACTTCCCCATTCGAGCTAGTGCAGTATCTAGCTTGTAGCAGCATCATTTTTAACGTTACTAACGACTTGTTTATGAGCGATGATATGCTGTGGTTGCTCAGACTATCGAGAATATCACTTACTCTAATGTTTTGGTGGTCAAACTTACTTCCAACTTACTTCTTTCAACGTATGTCGACTGTACAAAAATTTCACGACGGAAGCTTGCGGCGCAATTAAATGTATTCACGTATGTATATACACTGTTTATAAGTACGTATCAACAAAGATAACGTAAACCATATGCATCTAACAATGCAATGCAGATATCGAACGGTTTTCATCAGTTGGACTCGGTATTGTATCTTATATTTATTAGCTTGGAATAATCTCCGCCCCAATTGTCTGTCGGCGAAAATGAATCTTCTCCAAAATAATACTGTTACTGTCACATCGAAGACTCGACTTTTCGTCTTCGAATTCTCCTTAAAAGTCTTCATACAACTAATTCTCTAAAGGAGTGCTAATTGTGTTGATCTATCATTGCGAAAAATGGACTCCGGTTTTTCTAGGATATGTTGTTGCCCTTTTCTCGCTTTGACCTAGAACTTGGTAAGACGGACATTTCCATGCAATGTGTCAGTTTGTCTGAGAATTTTCTTAGGACACTTGTAGGGTAGGGAGAAGTATGTATTAATGGGAATGGTGGGGGCTTCTTGTTTACAGGTGTTCAGGGCACGTACACCCCCAGAGGCGATGGAATTGGTAGCCCGGCTACTGGAGTACACGCCGTCCTTGCGGATGACGCCATTGCAGGCGTGCGCACACTCATTTTTCAATGAGTTACGAGAGCAGGGCACCCGATTGCCGAACGGGCGGGAACTGCCGCCGCTGTTTGATTTCACCGAGCACGAGCTGGGAATTTCGCCTGCCGTGAACTCGATCCTAATACCGAAACACATGCAGAATTCGGAGAACTCTGGTGGCCAGTCAGAAGCGACGGGCGGTGGCGCGGGATCCGGCGCTAATGCTAACGATAACAACATCAATGGCAACGCAGCCTCCACCTCACAGAGTGCGGATCCCGGCTCTTCGAGTATGGCTTAAGCTGCTTTATTTTTTAATGTTACGAAACTGAGAATTCACGTTAGAAAATAGCCTTGCAATGGCGAGAGAGAAAACTGACCTTCTGAGGAGGATGTCCCCGTTGTAAATTGAACTCAATGCCATGGCGATAGTGAGTGGTCTTTGAGCTTTGTTCGCTACATCCGGGAAACCCGAATCGCGGGTTAGCGGAGATGACTCAATTGCGTTGCAAACGCTTGATGCCACCTTATTGCCAAATTGAATTCAGTGTATATATAGGAACTGGTCCGTAACCTCTTTAAATAATAATTGCTAAAAGCGACTCTAGTTGAAAATGTGTAATCTAATGTCTAGTAGCGCGTTAACGTCGCTTACATCGTCATTTTATTGAAGAAAGAAACACAAAGAAGCGTATGTATACATATACACGTAAAACATACACGTAGCGAAATCAGCTCGGTAGGTGCCGATCAAAGTCGAGAAAGAATTAGCGGCACTTCCGGTTCGCAAGACATTTTCACTCACCGAAAACCTTGCGTTTCATGCGTCCTAATTGATGGTCTGTGTTTCGTCTTGAATGGAGGAATCAATCGATGGAAGAGCGCGCAGAAAACTGTTTTATTGCGTTCAAATTTTAATGAGCATCGCTGTCGATTAAATGAGAAAGAAATTCTTGGTTAGCAGAAGTGCGCAACGTAATTAAAACTGATGAAAGAGGGAGAGTGATAGGAATAGGAAACTAGGAACGCGGGAGAGAACGAGAAGGGGAAAGTTGTGTGAAAACACAGAATGGGTATTCGCGTATATAATCGACTTCTCGTGAAATGTGAATTTCGCGATGTGAGACATGCTGTTGTACACATCAGCGCAACTAAACAGAAATTTATGATTAGTAAATCGACAGGAGTTTCATTCGTTGAGACATGGCAGCGAGAAGACAGCCATATTCGTGCCTATCAGTCATGTCTCGATGATTCGAATCGCTGCCGTCTATTACCACAACTATTACTAGCGCTATTTTTACAAATGTTACAGTTACTACATTTTTCGCAACATTTCTAGACTCAGGATTCCAAATTTCTCACCCAACGCGACGAACTTCAGAATGACCTAGCGGAGTGATTTATTTTTTAAGTGAATCGTGATTTCCATGTTAATGTTCGGCGACTTTCGTATGGAGAGCATCAAGTGTTCATAATTGCAGCACGCTGGGAAAGTCGGGTAGGTGAAATGTAGTGGTGTATGCCAACGGACAGTAGACGCCCATGTATGCTCGATGTCCGAAGGAACAGTCGACCACGAGGCCTCGAATTTCGTTTTCGCATTGATCGTACACACTGTCTTGTATATAAGAATCACGGGTTTTTTCCCCGGTTACGTAGACCTCCGAATTCGAATCTGTACGCGTATCACAGCCAACGACCCTGTGCAGCTGGACCTTCGGGACACATCGTGTCTAACAGCTTACCCTACACGTACATATCATTGCGTCGCTAATGAGACGGAAGGGACGCTGCTGATAACGAAATCGTACCAATTCAGTTCCTTTCCTTCGGAAAGGACGACCGTCAAGCAGATCAACCGTGCAGGAGGTTGGGAAGGAGTGAGAAAGGGAGAAAGGGAGAAAGGGAGAAAGGGAGAGTGAGTGGAGCGGAAAGTGAGATGGCAAGAGAGTGAGAGGTCTTAGCATTCGTTTTAGAGTTTTATGAATGTTGATAATATAAATTAAGTTTTCAACGATTAACCAGTTTAGTGATATATTTTCTTTATACCCGATTTACGTGCAGCTACTAAGAAGGATTGGCAAATCTAAGATGACTCTCTGCGGACAGAGTCTGAATTCCAATATACAAGTATCAGTTTAGCGCATATTCAAAATAGACTGTAAACGTCAGAGCGCTCTTTGCTGGTGGTTCTCAGTAACAACACGTCAATCGGACCTTCGATTTGACCTAAATTTACCAATTCTTTCCCTCGAACTAAAATTATATCGTCATAAAGATTTCTACAAGTCGATCATCATTACGCCCTGGTCATGTGCAATGAGAACTAAGTTTTTCTTTTATTTTGTGCAAATCAGTAATGGAACAGAGTATAACATAGAGGGACAACGGGAAGCAAGTGTTCAGTAAAGTGTAATGATTCACTGCCATCGACAGAATGATACTGGCACTCTTTTTAGTTTTCGCACTTTCATCGCTTCGCAAAAGTAATAACTTGTTTAATCTGGGGTTTCGTGTCATTGCAAAATGGCGACTCGACGGAGCAACGGACGAGTTGTGAGGAGCGCTCGCTTAGAAGCTCGTTGAACATAAGTGTATAATTTCACATATGATGAGAAGGAAACTAATTGTCGAGATTCCAATCATTTGTGTATCCGTGTAAAATTGCAGCTGGCTTGGTGTATCTTCATAGAGAATCGATAGTGCGAATGAGATCCATGTATCGAGAAAGTCGTGGATCGAAAGACTATCGCCATCGTCGTCGCAAAACTGTTCTACTACATAGCGCTTCTTTTGAATTTCAGGTTGACAGGCACGCTAAATTTAAAACGAAAGAAGAGGTCCCGAATCTAACTGTAAAATAAGTACCCTTAATACATACGAATTTTTAATTGCACGGCTTGAACATAGATTGTTGGTTATTTATCGTAATTATTATTAATAAACGAATTCATCGATTTAGTTCCAAGTACTCGCCTCTCTCATCTATTTTCTTAACGCAACTTTCCGACTTGGATCTGTCGAACGAGGACGTGGTGACTCTATCTGGCCCTGCAGCTCTGTAAATTTAAGGTGCTTGGTGACATTCTCTAAAGGCAGTTTAGGACACGACGCAGGCCAAATCTCTGTATAGTCGCACTTAAGATAAAACTAAAGGAACAAGAAAACTGTAGCCGAAAAGATACATCGTCCTATCGTGGAGTCGGACCCACGGTTACTAGGATCGGGTGGTTACCGTGAATCCGAATTCACACACTCCATTTGTTTCTATTCTTCTAAAGCTTCGACATCACATTGTCTGACGGCAGAACACACAGACACCCACAATTATATAGTAATCGCGCGAGGTGGGGAAGAGCCCGTGTAAAATACTGAAAGTCTATATATATAAATATATATAAATATACATATATATGTATAACTAAATTACATATATATATATGCAGATTAATTTTAATGATAGTGATTAATGATAACATCGCTGCTGTTGTAAAGTACAGAAAGAGACGATGCGATTACCAGAGAAGAAGTGACTCTTCGATGACAACACACACTGTACTTGTCGTTTGCCTGACATTCATTCACCGTTACCATTGCAACCACCTGTTCTCTTTTACCCTACATCATTCGCACTCTTTCGAAGCATCTAGTAAATGAAATGTAATAATTGTGTAAAGAAAGATTAATAAACTAATTTAATATGTATATACATGCATATGTGAATGTGTGCGTGTGCATATGTATATAGGCGACGGGAAATGTACGAGAAATCCATCTGAGCTGGAAAAAGGGCAAAGGAAAACACGTGTCCGAACCTCGAGATCCCTCCGCGCGTGTCTTTAGGAACCAAGATATTTCTCACGACCGACTCTCCACTTTCATAGATTTATTGTTACATCATCTTTGGGATTACATATAATATAACACTGCAGCCTACTTACTCTGCGAACATTGCCTTTCTATCTATTCGGCAGATTGACTGAATCCACACGTCATTTATAAGAATCCACGTATATGTACACGCGCAAACCATGTCACGCAGTCATTTCCAAATTTAACTGTAATTTGCCATCGCAATTATAAAACCACTGTAGTGCTGTGTAATCCCGTTTTCACTTTCAAGTCCCCCGTTTACCTGTTGCGTGCAATTACTCTGCAAAGCGGATTATTAGACCTGCGTCATGCGGTGTTTACGCCTACTTTCTACCAATACTACTACTCTATTCAAGCACATGGTATTTGTTTTGACATTGCGAGTGAAGATCCGTTCAAAGGCTCTGGTACAAATTGCAGGCTTCCCTTCATCTTTTCAGCTTGTTAGTTCTCAGATCCAGTACTTGTAATTTCGGGGACGAAAACAAGTTCGATGTGCCTATATTCCTACACTTTCCCGCTGATTTATGTTTCGCTCTAATTATAGCGAACGAAAGTATAGAATCCATTAGTCCCTATTGCAGAGCTTCGGCTTTATAGGGCGTTTTCAGCTGTTTTCAAATTAAAGGCTGCAGATTGCCAAGGTTGAATTGGATGCTGATTGGCAAGATGACATACGCAGAGCAGAAAGCGTGCGAGGGTCATAAAGAGCGTCTCTCTGATGCCTGTGTATTTTGCTGAATTTCGTATGTGCGACAGAAATAAGATTGTCTGATCATTCTTTTCGAGGTGCCGATAAAACGAGATAGCAACGTGTTATTTGCTAAGCCTTCGTGAGAAACACGTGCAAAGCAACTAATCAACGGAACCGATGAACTGTCTAAAATGGAGACCGATAACAATGGCTTACGTTCATTTTGAGAATCGCATAGTTTGGCGGATCAGTAAGCTAAAGAAAACACAATTAAGTCCTGTCATACGGAATTCTAGCATCCCCAATAGACAGCAACCTTTTCTTTACACGTTTCATAAGACGTGCACAACTACGAACGTTCTTCCTCATATAACGGCTGAGATATCATGGATGACGAATGTGAGCGACCTCAAACTACGTCCCAAAAAATGCTTTTGATGCTGTCATGTAATACGAAAATTATATCTGAAAAATGCGATCCTCAGTATAATGTCTTCCGAAAATATTTTCCGACGAAATGCTGACGACCTTTTCGAGGATTATAGCTAATTATAAAGAGTACAATTGAAGTTGAGTGTAGATAAAGATTGATTAGCATATGAACATATTTGATTTGCGTGTCACACACTAGCATTTTCTGACATTCGGAGAATTGGTATATGTGCTGTACACACATTTCCTGTCCATCAACAGTTTAGTAAACATATAGTGTTGATTATTGTCGATTGCTTTTCGAAAGCGTCCAATAATGGCGTTACTCGAATCAGTGAATGTTTTAGCCGGCAGAAAATGTGTAGTACACGCGTAACCCAATTCTAAGCACTTAGATTCCGCCAACAATTTGTACAATTAAAACGAGCTTTATCTATGACAAACGAGCACCGAAAGGAATTCATGGTCAGAAACGTTCATGCATTCCAATGCCGTTAAGATTTCATACTGAAATTCGCTGAGTTTCTTCGGAAGATGTAGGTCATTGTTTATAATATTGTCTTACACTTTGGTAGTTTGGTAATTTTCAACTGTAACTATGAAATGCGGTATAAGCATAGGAAGTTTGAAACAGTGGATGCTTGTAAAGCACGTAGGACTACAACTATCCCGGGGAGTATTTGGAACAATTTTTATAAGCTTTTCACTTTTGCACTTCTAGTAATTATTCTATCCGTAACATTTCGCGGCGCCGCGTTCCTTCTGCACAAGGTAAGCTGTGTTTTGGATCAAGATAAAGCTTTCGAATTGAAGAAACTGTCGATAATTCGATTCGCGTCGAATAAATGAATAAAAGTGAAATGATTTACACAACAAAACATCCATTCTTGGCGGTTTCGAGGAACAGTGACCGGCGAGTTTTGTAAGAAGTTGATAACAGCTTTTTCATTTTCTTCGTGAGATACAGAAGGCCAATCGGATATGAACAATTAACGAGATGAGCGGATGCAAATAAGAGAAAGAGTCCAATCATGTGGTAGTCAGCGATGTTACATAATGTAACGTGCTAATTTGCGCTGGTAAATTGCGACGATAGGGCTAGAATTACATAATTAATTAGTACTACTTCCTAATCGTAAAACGGCGTGCGCAGTAGCGATCTGCTTCACCTTTCACGCGTGTCAGTTTATCATTTCTTTTTCGTCATCATCGTCATGGCGCGGGATCGCGAGACTTTGTAGACTACTTAAGACATCCTCTTCAGAAGCGTACTTGCTGGTTGCACAGACGTTGCAAGCTGACACTCCTGCTCTCTTTTAAAGTTGCCGTCGTGCGAGCTATGTTAAAGTAACCCTTCCAACAAATTATTTTCAGCTTCGTAATTTCGTGGGAACGATGATCGCGTGAACTACTGAAGCATCTGCACGCACAAGCTCGCTGCTTCATTGTTATTTGCAGACACCTTTTGTCGGGACCTTCGACTTTGCGAAACTTGGCCCGCTTGTTCCATGCGCGCGTTCTGCCACGGCGTCTTTATCGCAATTGCAGCAAATTGAAGTCGACCGCATTCTGAGAATGCTCTTCTGTGTGTATCGGAGACCTTTTTCCATCGGAGTGAATGCGAGAAAATGTAATGATAAAATGCAGCCGATGAATTATGAGCTGATACAAAACCGGATGTGACAGTGTGAGAGTGTTAAATATATACATATGTATGAGGAGAATGAATTAAATAAGTCAGTAAGCAGGGTGGTTAGGAAAAATTTCGGCTAAACTTAAAGAGACGTGCTCGTGTACGTTAGCACTATAAAAGATAAATCATATAAATAATAATGGAACTCGGCACAAGTTTACCAACAAAAGCACGACCGACTCCTCTACGTAGCGCTTATGTTATGCTAAACCATTTAAGTTAGGCGTAAATTTATTTCTCTCTTATCAGAAATTGTGGAACAGGCATTTATCTCCCTCCTATGTGCTGGAAAAGTATAAGAATTCGTGCTGATTATTGTTTGGCTTCCACGGCGCCATCCGCTGGAACGCAGCTATAGGGCAAATTGAAATGATATCTTGAAAGTGGTGGGGATAGCAATTAAAGAAACATAGATATTGAAAAGCCTTCCATGTTCTTGCGGATAAACTCTTTTTACGTAGCAAATGGAATATATCAAGAACATTGTTATAGAAAAGGAAAAAAAGCCCGCTGCCTATCGAAAGATAGAATATGCGAACAGAATGGACAATGTCCCAAAAATGTGAATTTATAGCTCGAAATGATATCAAAATAAAGTTTTCTATATGTCCTTCTTTTCCTTCGTATTCCAAACGAAGGATCAAAGTTCAATCTTTCATTAAAAAATAATCTCGATGCATTTTTCTATATCAAATTATGCATTACGTGTTATGTTACTTTTTCGAAAACACGAATCTTATTGATATTATTAAAATTAAGTCACTCACGGTTGCGCGCGATAATTTGTTCATGTTGCTTCGTATGTATATCTTTTTATCGCTTACTATATATAGTGACGTATCTTGAAAACGATAACTTCATTCCATATAGTGAAATTTATCACGATGGTGGATTAGGTTTCTGTAGATAGAATTTTCTCGGATCGAACGAACCGTCATCATAGTTTCGACAACAGTTGTTTCAGTTTCTTTCTTCCCATGGCAGCAATGCGAATGTCATCGGAATAATTACAGATCGTAAATGTGTGTATATGTATGCATAAATTGTTATGTGAAATCATCGTACGTTGTAGCGATACACTGGTAATTACTGTGTTAATATTATGAATATCCTCCTGTAGTCATTAATAAAAGCGGGAAGGTATCTATGATTCATTTAAATCCAATTGTTTCTATATCCTTCGTGGTGGCACGGCTGCGCTAGACGGGGTGACACGTGAAAAGTATTAAATTAATTGTCGTGTCTAAGTGGAACATACACAACGCATCCTTTATCTATCCTCTATAAATAATATTATGATGGCTGTAAATCGTTGTGTTCTATTTATCAAATAAATACGACGATGAACTTGATACAAATGTACGTTTATTCGCACTAGACGGGGAATCCGCGGTCATTGACCGGACCAAGGGAAACAGGAGCAAAGGGAGATAAACAATTTGAAAAGACGCACACTAAATGGTGTTCGATCATTTATTAATAGAAGATTTCAATAGAAAAAAACGAGTATTTAATTCGCTGTGTATAAACGGTAAGTGTAAGACTGATTGGTCTCCCGATATAAAAGCACATTGCCAGAGGGTGCGCATTATCCTCCGTAGCGATAACTTTCTTGCGCAGTCAGCCCGAACTACTGGAACTCGTACTCTAGGGCTGAGACAAGTTTTCCATGCAGCACAAGCGTGGAGGTACATCGCACAGTATCTCATCATCCAAGCAGAACTTTCCTTATCATGGCACCGCTGACCAGTTCGTCTCCGCCCCGTGGACCGATGCACTTGCTGCTGCACAAATATTGTAATAAAGGCAGCCGATATTTGCCGCAGAAATCGACAAATTTCACGTGCTCCACTCGATTGTTGAAGAAGACACCTGCGGAAGAGAAAGATTGTCAATAGCAAGCACACGTGGTCCATTATTCTTGACATTACGAGTGCGATAGCACTAATTAGCATTGAACTTTGGAAAGGACAGATCGCATCCTGACCTTTGCACTTAGGATTGACGCAACCATGTCCACTGTTAAGATATACCACCAAGTTCCGTGGTATGCTTCTTTCGTCGTAGCAAATGTCGTTTGTTTTGATCACTCTAGCAGCAATCTCCAAGAGCGACGGTGGATTGTGGGTCATATCCGAGACAAATCTCACCACGAGAGGATTATCCCTCAAAGATAACTAGAAACGATAAGAGGGGCCATTATTGCAGGTACATCGTATGACTTTTTTCCCAAACAGAACTTAAGCACGTGCGCGGTCCTTTTAGATATTCCCATTTCTTTGATACGAGATTAATGTTAACTTTACTCTCCCTCTATTTATTTACTCTTAAATCTCATAGATATTTGCTCTATATACAAACTACTTGGAAACCAACCTCTGTCAGGCATTTGAGCGTTATAATTTCAGTCGGCAGTGTCCTTAGCCTGTTCTTATGGAGAAGTAATGACTTGAGGTTTGTTAAATTTGCTATGGATCTTGGCAGATTCTCTAGCATGTTGTCGCAGAGGACTAACGCTTGGAGGGATTTCAGCTCACCGAGAGTTGGTGGTACTTCTATTAGCCTATTGCTACCCATTGAAAGTACTTGGAGCCTGTGATGAAGCAAAATTATTATGAAATATATATTATATTCCTATTAGGAAAATACATTCGAATCTAGTCTTTCAATAGTTGAGAGAAAAGACAATATACCTTTGCATTTTCCATATGTCAGGTCTAATATTACTGATATTGTTCCCTCCAAGATACAGATACTTCAAGTCTGGCAAATCTAGAACCTGGTCTGGGAATTCTGTTAGCCTATTCCCACTGAGATTGATTTCACGCAATCCTGGTAAGTTACTGAAGCTTTTTGGCAGAGACTCATTGGTCAGATTGTTGTTCTTCGCCACAAGGCAGGTCAGCGGACAATCACCCAGAAAATCTGGCAGTTCTGTCAAACGGCAGTTTGAGATGTCCAGTGAGTGAAGATTGGTAAATTTAACAATGCTTTGTGGAATGTGTGATAAGCGGTTTTGATGGAGCAATAAAGTATCCACATGCTCCGGACATTTTGTGCTGACAAAATGCTCGTGCAGCACATGTGTGTCTAGCATCAAATAAGACAGGTCCAAGGTTTTTGTGTTGGAGTCCGTGTCACTGGAGTCTGATGTATAGTTCTCCATGAGGAAGCTGTGTACAAAGGAATATTTCCATTAAGTTCCTGATGTTTTTATTTCATAATATTTATCATGTGTCATTAACAATATTTTACATAGTTATTATATATGAACATATCAAAGCATTTCCAAAATAGATGCATCTGTATATTCGACGATTAAGAAATAATAAGTGAACAATTTTTTATAATAAAGTTTAATGTTGTTATAAGATGCTGCTTAATTCAATGGATATCTATGCGACGAATCTGCGATGGACAATTATCGGAATTAACTTCGTCTCTTTGATTCGTAGGGGCGTTTGTAAAACATTATATCGAAAGCAGTATCAGAGCGAGAGCGAGTAACAGAATAAATTAAAGTTCAAATTACTGAAAAAACGTACAGTGGAGAATAATACTGGGCAAATACTGCTTCCAGAAATCGTACAATCGCAATTCAAACGATCTCTTCACGGAACATTCCACGGAGCGCGATTATCATTTTTCAATTACATATAAATTGCAACACTGACTTCATTCTCTAGCGAAGGAGAGCGTGTTCAAAAAGTGAAAAATACGAACGCGTACATTGCATGCTCGCAGCAACTTGATTTCCTGTCGCAATTCAGAGCTTAATAAAAGTGCAGCGTTGTACAGTCACGCGTTGGTTTTCTGATGATTCCGCGTTTATCGAGGGAACCCGGTCAATGTTGGGAGATCAGGAGAGCGATAGCGCGCCCGATCATGAGTCGGCTGTTTGAAATTTCGAGCGGCAGTGTTGCGCGATCGACTACACTCCAGTATGCTCCGGTCACGAGGAATGACATGCTTAGGAACTGGTTGCTCGCTGTATGCGACCGCACTTTCCTACCTACCTTTTTACAATCGTCTAATATTATTCCTATTGAAATCCCTGACTCTCGTTCAGTCACGTTTGCTTCTCACGGAGGCGAATTGATCCGTGTTCAATAAGTTCGATACGGCACTCTGGCGACGAAGGCACACGCTCACTCGTCGATCGGAGAAAAAGTAGAATGCATAACCGTCGAGATGCCCGAGCGCGGGGAACCAGACTGAGCGATATCGAATTTATCGGTCTGCTTTATAAGTCGGTTCATTACCGGGCGTTCTCCGTGATGGGAGAGCTGCGGCTCCTATATATGTACATATATCTATGTGTGTGTATGCACAAGCTCCAGCCAATAAGCGATGGTACCAAAGGGTACATACCATTATGTCCAGTTCTATGCAAGTAATTCGAGCTGCACTATTTCCAGCACTGCAGTCGAATTTCGATTGATACCGTCCTAAATTAGCGTTATACCTTGAGCTTTTGATTACTCCCGTTTACGTCATTTCGAATGAGAAAAGCCTCCGTTGGTGTGGATTTGCATATATATTATTGGATTGTTAAAATACATAGAGTATATAATTTATGGGGTATATAACAGTAATTCAAAATGATTATAATGCTGATTAGGAGGCAAAACTTAGTTAATGGTGTCTTTTATCACATGTACTTTTCTTCATAACGCATCAGCAGCTAATAAAATACAATAATTTACTCTACTATTAATCTCAGGGCGTGTTATAAATGACTCATATATTTACGACGTTAATAATTAAAGCGAATGTGTTTTTAAAGACATGTTTTGTGTCATTTTTCTTCCCCTGCAGAGGAAGGAAATTTCCTTCGACGAAGTAATTATTTAAAACTGCGGAAATCCCTCCGAAAGCATGTTTAGATCTCTGTGTACATATAATATTATAGCACTTTCTTATTATGCTTGTATCTACACGTGTAACTTCTTTCAGTTTTAAAGTCCATATCTAATTGATTCAAAAACAAAATTAAGGTTTTGCAAATTCACGTTTCTTATTGCATGGCGCTGTTTTATTCTTTGTATACAAAAGATGTTTGCAATAATATGATTCGCTGATTCGGCTTTCATACTAAAAGAGTGTCATTATTTAATCATATTGAGTCTTTAAACTCTTTATACTCTTTTCTTTGTGCTCTTGACAGACAATTTAAATCGGGATTAGTCCTTTGGGGTGCAGTTGAGTTCAGATCAGTTCACATCAGTTCATCAGCGCAGATAGCGTGAACGTGTAATAAATCTCATACATGAAAAACGCATGTATACTTTAGATAGAGAGATTGTTAGTGCAGGAGAAGGAATCATTTGATTAAAGGAGACAATCTGTAAGTGACAGGAGGAAGTTGTATGTATTGCTTATTGTCAATACGGTATGTATACTCATTTGCGAACGAGTCACGTTTAAAACTGGGGTTAGATTCCTACAAATCGTAAGGAGAATACTTCCTATTTACGAATGCTTGTACGAAGTAGATGGTAAATTAATCAATGTTACATTTACAGTTCAAACGCACCAGAATGTTGCTTAATAGTGTCCAATTGTTTCTTCGAGCGGAAAAACAACTGATACATGCAGTTGCTGCTGCTACTAGAGGTTTGCACATTACCTCTATCCTATCACAAACAAACAGATTTATGCAATCTGAGCCTCTGAAGAACGATATAGAGGAAATTTTACTCGTTCCCAATCCATCTGGCGAGCAATGGAATCGAGTGTACAATTACTTTACGAGTGAGCGGGGCAAGAATGTGTTGAGTCCTTATTTAGGCATCCTGCAGTCTATAAAGCAGATTGACGAAAAGGGTTACCACATCAAAGCATTCAAACTCTACAATCATTTGAAAGATAACAACTTTAAATTTAATATGGCGGAGAAGCTGGCATACATGAAAATCTGTTTTCTCAATAGAAATATAGTAAACGAAAGGTGTAAGAAGGACTTGGAATGCTTGTACGATGAATTTATGACCAAGAGCCCGTACGTGGATAGCAAAACGTTGCTGGGTTGCTTAGAAGCTTTGAGTCTCACCAACAGGTGGGAAGAAGTTGAGAATGTTATGCAAGAACATAATAATTTAAATACTTTATCTGGGCGAGTACTGTCTTGTTTGGCACTCGCTAGTTTTAAAAACAATCGCTTCGACAAAGGATGGTCATTAATCAAACAAGCCTACGAAACAAATAGCTATATCGAAGAATATGTATATAATGATTTAATACACATATGTGGTAGAAACAAGAATACATTTAGGAATAACGTAGAAACAATATTTAAATTGTGGGGCGACTATTGCGTTGTACCAAGGAAGGACATAATATCGGAATACATACGTATGTTTAGGAAATTAGGATTGAATGCGTGGTACACCACAATATTTGCTAGGTAAATCATTGCTGTGTAACTTTGTTTGTTGAGAAAAACTTAAGTTTGTACTTAACCTATGCTATTAATGTTTGAGTGGTCAATGTGCGAGGTGCGATACATTTTTGAGGAAATCACATTTGAATCAAGAGGAGCACGATGAATTAGCGAAATATGCTTTGGATCACTTTATAATTGGTACAGATGTTTATTTAAAATCACATCCAAAAGAATTGGAAAACTTGCATAAATTTGTTGAAGCGTCAAAGCCATATGATGTCGTAATAGATGGTCTGAATATATACTATACATTTTATAAGAACGCTAGCGAGAGCTGTCGAAGAAATGTAAGAATTCCGGATTCTATACATGATTTAATAACGCATATTGCAAGTTTTTTTTAGCATCTATGAAATTTGATCGAGAAAAAATCAATAATTGTAGATAGCCCGAGTTTTGGATGATTTAAAGCAGAATGCAAAGGGTGTTGTTGTAATTTTACGAATGCACGTAAAAAAGGACTCTCAATTCATGCAACTCTTGAAAGGCACCAATGTGTTTTATATGGACAATATGTAAGTAATGTTTCTTTACCGCAGGAGAGATACAAAAGTTCGGTTGTCTGTTGATATATTAAAAGGGGAATTGAAGTAACTTTTGAACAAAATGAAAGTACCATACTTGTTTTCTTACAACAAATGACAGAACTTTTCTCTACACTTAAAATATTAGTGATTTTCATGAGGGCTACATCACGATATAACTACAGGTCAAAGGACGATCCGTTTCTGCTGTATGTAGTGTGGTCTAGCGAACCAAATGCGAAGTTCATTAGTGGTGATATAGTAAGAGATCACTTGGCAGCATTGCCAAATCACAGATCTCGGATGTTATTCACCAAGTGGATGTTAACTCATCGGTACTCCCTTCGAACAAACTGCACACTAGTTAAGCCTGTTGAATATGATCACACGGCGCATAAGAATGAAACGGCTTGGCACATACCATACAGAACGGCCCCGGCAGCACGACAGGCCAATTTCCTGAATCTGAATGTTAAACATGAGTGGACATGCTTTCGATTTGAGTAAGCCTCCAGAATTACGACATTTTGAGAACTGGGAGCAGTAAATATTTGTACAGTCATTTGTCTAAAGAAAAAAAATGGTATGAAGATGTAAGATTTAGCTTTGTACTTTATTTGTAATACAATTCATAAGTTACACTTCCAATATCCTCTGAATGCCCGCTGATCCTTCAGACGTTAAAACGTTTTTCCCATTTCCCCATTTTAGGTGAACTGCTGTAAAGATGCCGTGAATATATTAGTTCTTTGGTCCAGAAATTATGGTCCTTTATTCTTTATCGTTGGGTCATCAGGTCTATCGTAATAATTTCCAAGAATATAGCAAATTTCTTCTGACATTAATGCAATAGAATAAGAAATGTAACAAATATAACGCTGGATATAAAGTTCGTAGGAAAGTTTCATATATTAATTTAAAAATAGAAGCAACTCCCTGATATGTGTTAGTGCAAGCGAGTTCCACCTGATGGCAGCACCGGTTCAAAAGGGAGTCCCAGTATTCACGTTGTTTCATGCCGCATATTCCAGTCTCGATCGTCCGCGCAACAGGTGTTGCTAGTTTTCGGATTTCTCGTGTGGAGTTTTGTGCTGGTTATCGCATGTTCTGCCTTAACGTATACTTCTTTTGAATTTCAATGAGTGTCGTCGTTGCATTGTGATTGTTTCGTGCACGTGAAACACGTGAGGATTCGGAGCGAGTGGCGAGGAGTGTTGTGGAAGACGCGCCGAAAATCAAGACGTCAAAGGTAAGTCATTTCTCTCCTGCCTTGACATGAGTCACGTTAATAAGACAGCATGCTTTTGAACGCTCTATACCAACTGGTGCAGATCGTGAGTGTTTAAACGCGCGCATCCATCAGAGGGCGAAGGTTATTCTTTGCCTATTTGATAGATCTGACTGACAGAAATCATACTCGCACTTGTCAATGCTGCATCATTCAAGTCAAAGCATTAGCGTGCGAAACTTTTGTACGCAGTGGAATCCGGAATTATCGATTCCGCGTAATTCTGTTCCGTGTGATTGATAAAGTATATAAAATATTCATTGTGTTTTACAATTGTGTGGCGGGCCATGCATTGTGTCATTCTGTTTGTGGTATGACTTTGAAGTTACATTCGCATTGATTTCGCAATAGAGACATCTAACCGGTTGCTCGCTTATTGTTCGATAAGATTGTATAAAAGGGACCTCAGTGTTTGATCCGTTGGCTCCATTGCGATTGATCTGCCGGAACACTTTCGTAGAAGTGAATCAGCGATGTCCTGTACTATAAGCACTTCGAAAGCATTCGACACAGTTGGAGATATTCAATGCGCGCCTTGATAGGCGTCTATACGTGTCTAACACGTATAAACAATTTGTGAAGTAACAGCTGCTGGACCATATTCTCTGCTAACTGGCTTAATAATATTTTGAAATTTGATATCATGTTGGTAAATTTGTATGTGGGACTGTGAAATGCAGCTGTATTCGCAATCTCATTAAGTTTATCATACTGCATCCTACTCCGTTCATTGCCGTCGTAAAACCTTAAACGCGCGAAATGTTATAAGTTATTTAATGAGAAAGTAAGAAAGATTTGGTTGTTCATTATGGATCCCGAACAGTCAAGGATTAATTGCGTTATAATAAAGACAGAAGAAATTATGAAAAGAAGTTGAATGTATAAACTAGAAACTACTTAGACTAGCATTCGGGCAAGTCGTACGTTTTCCACTCTCGGAAATATCCGGTATCAACTTGATTAGCGATAGCTCGTAAAATTGGTGTCGAGAGCCGAACGACCGTTAGAAATAGGGCATTTCTTTCCGTTACGGTCATTCTTTTAACGATGTGGCATTAATAAGTGGCGTAAGATGTACCTTCCGCTTGACACTTGTGATGCATAGACAAAGGCTTGCTTTGTTGCGTTCTATGAGTTCAGCGAGACTGTGCACAGGCGACCTTCAACAACTCCATTACTAATCGGCGTTAATCTTCTTTCCTCCTAGTTCAGCAAGCTATTATATCTTACTTTTTTTCGAAAGCATTCGCGTAATATTGAAGGACAAAAGTCCTCAAATTTCTATGTCAGGATTTTTTGTTAACTTCGTATGCATCGCTGCACTGGATGAAATTATTCATAGCACAATAGATGAATTAAAATATTTCTTTTGACTATTCGCAATTCTTACAAGAGAAATTAATGCGAATTATTAATTTTTTAAAGAATTAAGTTTATTTATATTAAGTTTACAACTAACTTACATGCGCATCAGCAGTTTTTGTAAATTTACACTTGCTGAAATTAGTATTGCTTTCTTAGACAATGCGTATTATGTACTACCGGCTTCTTGGGGTTTACAAATGTCGAACGATGGAAATTATTATAATCGACGACGTCGACAATCAGGCATTCTAACATTGCGAGAGTGAACGTTCCGGTGCTTACATTCAGAGGAAACCCGTTTGAGCGCGTAGGTGTTGGGAAAAATACGAACCTACGCGGATTTCACGCTTTTGGTGCGTTTCAGCGATCGACCGTCTATCACTCGGTTCGCGTATACTTAGCCGGGCTTTATTCTCTGAGAATCTTTTTAGAGCATGCCGCTTTTTGATACCGGTTTATTAAGCAATGACTTGTCTTGCGTCTACTCACCTATTTTTTGAAACGTGATTGTTCACTTTACTTTTTTATTCAAGGTCTTTTAAGCTTGATGCGTTTTAACTTTTACTTTCTTCTGTAATATCATCATTACACGTGTTCTGCTTTACTTTTTTTATAGAATCGCTTAAACTTTCATGCGATGCATCTTTTAATCTGTTGAGTAATATTTTTTTTGGCTGATTCACTTATTGCGTTAGGCTATGATTGAGAAAGTTTGGCGTCTTTATAAATTTTGAATGCGCACTTATTCGACACAGTCTTTACTTATAAATGTCACGCGTTTAGCATTAAGCATTTCTGTACATTTTTACGGTGTTCAATTTTAAATGATTAATTAATTATTAGAATAATATTATCTAACTAGCATGAACCATTATATAATCAAATTATGTCGATAATAATACACAAGTTCATATGTGTATCTTTTATTACTAGTCCTTCAGTATTAACAACTATTTCACTCTTCTACTAATCTAAATCAAACACAACTGACTGACGTCCTTGCAAAGAACGGTTTGCAAAAAAGGCATTTGTCTAGTTTATAGCTGAATGCTCTTTACCCATTAATTTTCCCATACTCCACCAGTCTCAATGGGAGTTGCCACGGTATCTGGTGTTCTAACGGCGGCGAATGGGAATATAGGGATGCAGCGAGCAGATAATGATGAGCTATCGTAAAACGATAAAGGGTAGCAATAAAAGTAAGTGGTCGCCCGTGTATATTGCGACCCTAAGCGTAGTCGGGCGAATTCGTTCTCTTTGGTTTGCGCTTCCTGTAGTGTAGAATATAAGCGTATTTCTAGTGTTCGTACCTTCACACTGTTTCGGTTTGTTACGTTTTTTTATATACATGTGTTGCAAATTTGTATAAAACATTACGTCTGCGATAGTGTGATTTTTGTCTGATTGGAGTTGACTGTTAATCTATTTAAAGCCGGGGAATCAAATTTGTACAGAACGTTCACACCCACCCGTTGAAAATGTATTAAACAAATAGGTGAATACCTATCTGAGAATACAATCTACCAGAGCGAACGTAAGATATTCTTGCGTTTCGTCCACAATTCAGGAGTCATTGGAGTTAGCAGAACTCGAATTACAATATACATATATGCGCCTGCATAATATTCCTCCAGCTATAATTCAATTAACTGTTAGTAACATGTTACATGAAACTATTCACAATACATTTTACTCGAAACGTCTAGAAATTACTATAATCCTAATTATGTTAATCCCGAGCCGAAAGAAAATCCAAGATGCCCCGAAATATCCCATAAATGTTTCCTTGCATGTATTTCTATTCTTAGAACCAATTATTATTAGAATAAATTCTCTATCAAAAGAAGAGGAATTGTATAATTTGTATTAATTACTACTGAACTAAGAAATAAGGATTGCGAGTGGAAGATAGCTTCTTTGTTCGTTTAGTAACGCTCGGATGCTTAATGATCAAGAGGAGGCTCTATGAGAGGTTCCCTCTCATCTCACGATGAGTTTGTACGTGGGATGTATGTACATTTGCGGTGGTCCATGCTCCTGAAATCGATTAAGGGGGATACTGCAGGGCATAGACCTCTGCTCCTAGGGTGCATTCGTTCTGACACGATGTGCGAAGCAATATATCGGTATTGTACATATTGTAATCTTAATCTATTTATTACAAGCAACACAATTTACGTCAAATACTATATTGAAAACCATCACGTTCTTATTAGAATTTTTCTGTAACTGTTCGAACGTGCTTTCAAATTCCATAGAAAATACTTATTCGAACTTTATCTTTGTTTCCAACCAAAATAGTGTAAGGCTTTGATTCGATTAAGATTAATTAAGCATTAATTATGCATCACACGAATATAAAGAAACTTATACAAACTTTTGTCCCAATGACTCCCAAAAGATTATTTCCTCTACTTTACTCCCCTCGTGAGATAAACTTTTTAAAAATAAAAAGTGCAGGGAACAAGTCTCGAACTATTCGGAGTAATTAGCACCTGGACGATGGTACGGCGTGATGGTCTTACGGGTAGGTGCAAGTATAAGTATCAGTGATGCGCGTCCCTGCCAAAATTGGCCGGGTGTGTTGAGAAGTTGGGGTTTGAGCTGCTCTGGCTGGCGTTAAGCGTTCTCTTAATTTTACGATCGCCCGTAATGGAAGCCGGGCCAAATTATTATGGGAGCAACTCGGCGCGGCGCGAGTGTCGTCCGACTTTTGAGAATAATCCTGGGACATGACTCCACGCCGCCTTTATGGGGCCTCCGCTTTATTAGCCAACGTTTTCGCACCGTACTCCACCCACCCCCGAACCTTATCCTCTCTCCGGCTAGCATCCACAGACAGGGTGACTCCTTCTCTGTGGTGTGCCGGCGCAATTGCCATGACACACACACGCTTCATAATCTTCCCCATGAAATTAGACGTCGAGCTTCGTTTATTTAATTGCGGCTCGAGACTGGTTAACCTTTCATCGTTGGGGGAGTAATGTAGTTGTACAAAATGTAGTGTGTCCCTTCGCTTTAACTTGAGTCCGAACGATCCTTGTATTTTTAGCATCGAGTGGAAGTATTGTATTCTGTGTTAGTAGTAAATCTTATTCGAGTTTGAAATTAGTTTATGGTTTAATTTACGGTGGAGGTTGTGTCGAGGTTTGAGAGAGTGTGAATCAGTTTATTGGGTTGTGCAATGAAACGGATTGTATTATTCGTTTGTTTGTTAATTAATGACAATAAATAATCTAAGTTTATAAAATAGTTGGCGTTGTGAGATTTTTTTCCAAAAATAGTACAGATTATGGTAGCGAAAAAGATCGTTACAAATGTTGCGAAAAGTCATTAGCTCTTAGAACTCCTGTATGAAATTTGACTCAACATCAATTTCATTCACAGTACCTATTAATCAACTATCTTTCGAAGGAAAGAAACTTTGAAAAGTACTAGAAGTATTAAAGTTTGATACATACATACACATATGTTTATCAAATTTCATCTTTTCCCAACATTTAAAAACTTAAAATTAACATTGCGATTAATTTACCGATCTTAAGTATGTTGAATGCTGTCTTGCTATAATATTAGGTGCAGTCTGTACCATCTGAAGCCGTATGTCTGGAGACATCATGTGCAGAAGCGCGGGCCCATGCGTAATGTATGCATAATGCATAGGGCTCATGTATGCAGGCGAAATACCTCCGTTACAGGGCGCTCCCCATATCCCATAAAACGTGTACATACTTGTGACAGTGTTCTGCTACCGTGTTCGATATATCACGTGTGCTACTGCAATGTACACGTGTACATGTGTGATCGGATGTGCACGATCCATGCGCTGCTGTCGCTGCATGCATTAGTCGACCTGTACAGTGTAGAACATTTTCGTACTCCATAAAGAAAAATTATACATGTATACGTTCATTTTGGGATAATTACAAACTGTTTTTCCCTTTATAATAGACATATTCAAAGGGCTCACAATTTGGGGAAATTAATTACGGAGCGTAATGATTAAAAGTTCATTTAAACATAACAGTGCACGTGACTTGGCATTGCCGAAATATGTCAGTACACACTCATATCGTATACGTGTATACATGTACAGTTGTTAAAAAAAGAACACGCATACCGAGCCTATTTGGAAAAAAATTCTTAGAAAAGAAAACTCTTCTCCCTAAATAGAATTATATTTTCTTAAACAAGAAGCAGTGCACCTTAAGAAAAGTAAATTTCCTTAGAGGAAATAGTTTTCTTTTTTAAGAAAATTTATTCTAAAAAACTGGGTCTAAGAATAGTTTTTTAGCCACTGTATGTGTATTTAATTATATGTGTGGACCAACTTTTATGCTGGAGCAGACGCAATATACGATGTATCTTTTGGAGCGGCGGCATTATACCATCCATTACCTTTTAGTAACAAGCTTGTAATGAGACGATGCATATCATGCGGCCGAAGTCGAAGGGTCACTTTTTCTTCGGGAGAATTCGTGAAATCATGCGCGGCTTCATCTCGACAGCAGGCCGGACTACAATGTGCAGCCTCCGGGCAATAATTCAAGAGTTATTCGGCAGCATGCGGACGCTATCGCGCACGTTCATCGATGCTCCGGCAAGCAGCACCTTATAGGACGGAACTCGCTTCGTTCCATGTTCGATCCTCGCCGACGTAATGCACGAGCGCCGCACTGGAATTCGAGCGATGCTAATTTCATCCTCGAATTCTGGAATTCCGATCGCGAGCACGGCGAAGCAATCGGGCGCCAGTGGACAACTTCGAAAGCGTTATTTCGATTGCCGCCAAATTTCTTCCATGAGTTTATAGTTTATGTGCAATTAGTAAAATTGCTCGACCTACATCGATCTTGATCACTTTTTCTCCAGAAGAGAGTTAGGAGAAAGCTGCAGTGAAGGACATTCTCCTTATCCTTTCACTTTGTAAACCCACTTTAGCTGCATATTTTATTTCTTGAATTTATAATTTTCTTATTGAAAATTCAAATAATTTTTTTGGTTTTGAAATAATATATCCTCTTAGTCCGGTAAAAATGTTGGAAAAGTAGTAAGTAAGTAAGGTATCCAGAGTATGAACTGTTGTATGTATAATTATTTATGATTTCTAACAAGTGCGCTCCAGATGTTCAAAAATACAGACTTCTATTTATTTATTATACACTTTTATGCAGAGTAAAAATAATACATTGCTTTTGTGTTCAGTCTTATTGAACTTATCCCTTCAAGAAACAGTCTTCATTCGATTTGCTAAGCCGGATATTTCAGTTGCGTTTTTAAAAAGTCAAATTACACGAGAGCACCAATTTAAAAATTATTTTCAGCATAAGACAGTTTAATTTCATTGAAAAATTCATCGATTATAAGCTTGGATGTATTTATGAGAGGATGCTGCAGTTTCCAAGATACATATCTCCCAGACTGGGAAGTTGCTTGTGCTTCGATGGGAAGGCATTTGCAGTATAAAATGTATACATAGCCACGATAGGAAGCCTTTATAGAGCCAGACAACTCGATTGAATTACAGTAACAGAGTTATCCGTCACTTGGAGCGACGCGAACTAAGGGCTAAACACTAAGTCTCCACGGGATCTAAACCGATTTCGAGCCTATTTCAGCGGAAGGGAATGCAGTGTAAGTAAGATTGATCGAGACGCTCGAGGTTATTTTACCTAATGCTTGATAGCCTATTCTTCCCGTGTTATGCCTTTTCCATTAAGTCGCAAATGAGTTTTTTGACAAGTCTGCCGATCTTTCGCGATAGAATTATATCGTGAAGGCTTCAGATGCAGATTGTTTTTTTTTATTGACCCTTACTGTGTTTGTTTGGATTCGCCAATAATTATTATAATAATAATAAGTAGTAATTGTAATTAACATGTGGAGATGTCTTTGTGTTCTTATTAGCTTATATTTGGGACGCAATAGAAAGTCATGAAACTCGGAGGTTTTTACCTGGTACAAAATTTACACCCAATGAAACCAACGCCAATCCCTTTGACCTTTATTTATATATATAGCTTATTTTTATATAGACATTTTTATGCAAATAAAGTAGTTTAGAAAGAGTTCCGTAGGATAGAGCTAAGATGTCGAATTATAAACGAAACCTTAATATCAATTTTGTTTCATTGTTCCATTATTCTGGCATAGGCATTGCAGTTGACATGTGACCGAATCCATGTAACTGATGCCAAATACAACCCGTGAAATTCGCAGCATACTCGCACTTATCTTCGATGCCTACAGCTGTAAAAGAACAGGATATTTTGGTTAAAATCTATTTAAGATAAAGTTTACTTAAGACACAATATCCCTCATGTACCTTGAGCGACGCATGTTTCACATGTCTCTTTATCCCCAGGAACTTCCGCCGAATTACAGATTGTAGTGTCGCCGCCTCCAAGTTCCTATAAATGTTTTAAAGTCAATTAAAGTTGGAAAAAATAAGAAAGTCAGTTGGTTTATATGTATTATATGTAATTTACTATATGTATTAAAGTTATGCAGAAATTAATACTATGTGTACATGCTTGTACTTTATGCAATATGTATATCTTATACAGATGTGCATGTAGTTTACATACCATTCCTTTGGCCTGAAGATGGCAAGCAAGTATGCATGGGCGTTTCATTGGCGGTCCCGAATGTTCCATGGAGTTATTTATATCTGTGTAAGAACACATTTATATCGAAGACGTGTGACCATTTGTATATCGAAAGTAAATGAGTATTAAAGTCTCGTATTAATATTTCAATCTATTTTACCAATTGGGTCTTCTATCAGTTCAGTATCTGAATACTAAATGCGTCGATGGTATTAATATTTCAATCTATTTTACCAATTGGGTCTTCTATCAGCTCAGTATCTGAATACTAAATGCCTTATCAATTCCTGGTGATTTTTGGCAATTCTTGATCTTCTAAAATTATTTCGTTAACATTTACCTGGTGTGACGCCAAGTTCGGTCAAGCATTCGTGAAACTTGGACATCTCTTCTGGGGATAGACGCATATGAGGTGGACCGAACTAAAGAAGACACAAATTTATTACAAATGCGATTCAAGCAGTCGAAAGTGATTCTAATATTGAATAATTTTTCATAATGCTGAAGTGACTTTCTTGATTCACTTTTATTTTTATTTAATTAACAGGAATTCCTACACTACAGTTGGAGTTATTAAAGTTTCTCTAGCAAACGCTAAGTACAATATTCTAACGCATATTTTTAGTAGCAAATATCAGAAATCACATTATTCATTAGATCTTCGTAAGTGATTTTTCGGTATCCTCAAGGAATATTCAAAGAACAATTAAAACTACACAAAGCCGAAAGTTTTTAAGTTTCTAAGTACACTTAATCTTGACCTTCATTGTGTCCGTGGGTCGAACCGTCGTGCATCCAATGATAAAGAGGCAGCAAGCAAAACCAAGAAACGACTTCATGTTAATATCCACTTTAATGTCTGGTACTGTGAGCTACTGTTCCAACGAGACTGTCTGTCAGCCAGTTCTCTCCCAGCATTTATACCCGTGAAAATACTGTTCTGCTCCGCATATAACAATTAATCTCGCTACTCGCTCAAAGGACGTCCCTGATAATCGATGAGATTGTAATGTTACGTTATGGACACCGGCCTTCTAAGCACACCATCGCCTTTTCAAGCAGCGAGTATAAAAAAGCTCGTCGACGTCGTTCGGCTAATTCGCAGTTCCAAACAATGTTGAATGCGAATTACCGCCAGGCACAATTACACGCGATAATCGGGTTGGAATGTTGAAACATAAAATACACTTATTCGAGGCTCACGTGACAACGGTCCGGAAATCGAGTCGTTATTACAATTGCTCGGTACGCTGTTGCGTTTGATGCTGTTGCTCTGACGCATCGAACCGGAAGTGAGATTTCTGCTTGAGAAGAGCATATTGTCGTGCGTAGTTATGTTGAACCTTGTATGCTAGGAATCCTTGTGCGCAATGTAGCAGTGTTAGAGTAGGTAATGTTTAGCCGGCATAAGTAACATTAGTGTAGGGGAAATCCGGGCAAAGCGGAAGGTTAATAGTTTATATGAGAAAATACGTTATTATTTAAAACAAGATTGCATGTACTTTGTCCTGTAAAGAACGTCAGCTTTCCAACTGTCTTTCGCCAGTGTTCTTGTGAGGTCTAATCTAATGTGCGCATTAGTATTTATTTATATTTTCGAAAGAGTCTATTTTTATACTATTTCATTTAAGTTTCAATAACATTTTGCATTTTGCAGAGAAGCTCATTCATGTCAGACTTAGTTTAACAAGCATGCATAGAATTTTAGGCCAACCGCACATTCGTCGTTCGTTTCTTCCACTGAAAGTTGAAAACAGTATGAATGATTAGATTGCCTGTTAAAAAACTAGGGGGTGTATTTTTTTTAGCACTTCAAGGGTAATTCACACTTTACTTCAGGCATTAATTAGTGTATGATATTAGACTTACCAATTGCGTGGCAGGTGTCGATGATACTGGTTATCTTACTTTTAATGTACTCTGGCGCATCAAGATCTCGGTTCACGAAATCGTATATTTTTTGTAGTTGCAATTTAGGACCGACCATCTAAAATGGTAAAGAAATGTATGAATCAAATTTACACGTGAGTAAAATATATAAATAGATTCACTCTTGTACTGACGTGACGCACAAAAAACGCGAGTCCTATTTTTTAGAACTTATTTCGTTGGGGAACAAGTCTTTAGATAATGCAAAATAAATGTAAACCAATAAAAAAAGAGGAATACTAACTGTCATAGTGAATCGATTACAAGACTGGAACATATGCGTAGGAGTTTGTAAATTAAAATTAGAGAGACAGTGGAATCTGTTAAAGTTTGACATATTCTACAAAGTTTTAAAATCATTTGGAAAGACAGTATAATGAATGTGACTATTAGCTGGATCAAGACACAAAAAGATTCACCATAATTTTCTTTGATATCTTTTTACGTACCAATCTCCGTGCCTGCGCAGCGCAGGTCAAAGCACAAATTGCTCTGCGTGTGTCCGCCTCCTCTAATAGTTCATCTCCCAGATATAACACTTGGTCGTCAAATGCTTTCAAGTCCTCTAAAAAAGTCATTCATAAATCTCGGACCACAACAATTTAGTAAAAAATTTGGAAATGTTTTGACACGTTGAGCATTGCTCACAGAAATTCGGTGTATTAAACTGTTCGATTTTTAGAATCATCGATAATGCAAGCGTGATTTGCAGTACTGACCTTGCGTTGCTTTGGTTTTGTTGATGCAATCCTGCGCTTGTTTCTTCGTGATTGCAAATCGTGCGGCAACATCTTCTGCCATAATATCTCCGCTTGCTGCTACCTGTGGCGTGCAGATTTTATTACTTCTTTGAGGCCGATTTTAATTGAAACATATTGCAATATCTTGCTGCCTGCTTAACACGTTTGTAAGAACTGAATAAAAATAAACGTATACTGTAAGATTTGTGTAAGATGCCCTGTAAGATTACAGCGAATAGCATATTTACCCTGAGTTTCTTAAATACATTTGGCTTATTTGAATTTATGATTGTAATATGGAAAATTATGGGAATTATTATGATATTGCCAAGATGAGTTTGATCTACTAAAGAAATTCACAAGGCGAATTAATACTTACCGAAACAATGCAAGCACACGCGATAAATAATACAGTCTTCATGACGCTCCAACGTTCAGTGTTCTCTTTCTCGAAATGAAAACAGCGGAGTTCTGCTAGTTTCGCAAAACTGTAACACTATCCGTGGCCGGCTGCATTTATATCTTAGATTCGCTTGAAGTCAGAGGGTAAAGGTCAAATTTACATCACAGAGTAAACAGCTGCATGAAATAAAAATGTAAAGAAGTGAATAAATAGACGATTAGAAAAGTTTTTGTCCCTCAAATGTTTTACGGATTTCCGATGTCCGACAGGCATTTCACGACTGCATAGATGGCCCTTCAGAAATAAGGTTTCGTTATTGAAATGTACTTGTTTTAGTCAGTAACGAAACCTTATGACCTAAACGATAGTATACGCTCTAAACTTTAATAGAATGTTAGCATATTACGTTGACATTTGACCTCATTTTTCACCCCACTAGAGTGAAGGTCAACAAACAAACCAACAGATGTTTATGCATTGGGTACTATAATATTAAACTCATACCTTCATTGCTGTGAAAGTGTATTCATTAAAGTTCAAATGACCGTGATCTTCAACTGATTGGTTTTGTTTTCTTATTTTTTTAAGACTCACCAAAGTTAACAAATGAACTGCCCTAAATCCCTTAATGAGACAGTTGAAGAATCAAGGTCGGCTCCAGGCAAGATGTATTACACATGTTCTTATTAATTGAGCCATGCTGTATTACTTATCTACTTATCAATATCTAATATATCAATCATAGATGTCGATAAGTACAGAAGTAATGCAACTTGCAATTCTTCGATCAAGTTGTAGTAGATATTGTATTATTTACTATTAATTTTATGAGAAAAATATGATTATTTTAGCTGTATTATCTATCAATATTTCGTATTTATGTAATAAATATTAATAAATACATAAATAATACAATTTATCCGAGGAATTGCAGAATTGTAAACGGTACTATTTTATGTACGACGAAAGGAAGAGAAACTTCGTTTCACTCGATTCCGATGACAGTAGCCGCTTTACGGTGTTCTGTGCACGGTTAACAGGAAATGCCAGTCGTTGCACTTGATACGGCTTATCTTCAAACCAGAGTGCCAGAGTGCGCGTATACGTTACAAAGTTATCTCCGAATTTCACAGGGTGCATTGCCCTTGTGAGTAAATGGGTAAATCGAGCAAGGATTTTTACTACAATTCTGAATCCTGTCAATTAAGAAACTAGAGAAGATATCTGCGACTTTAATTGTAATTTTAAACATAGATTGTATTTCTTTCGAACTCTAAAGTTGTGTTCTTACTTGAGTGACCGCAAAGAACGTTTTATGGATATTTTAAAAAAATTTCTTAAAGCGTAATGTTTCTGTTGTCGAAATCAAAGGTTTTTGTATATTGCTCATATATGTCGATAAAATGGCAGACAAAATGTTATTAGGGATAGTACCAACGAGCTATGAAACGATGAGCAACAAAAAGTTCATGAGTACTTTTCCAATGTGGACAGTGCTTAACATGTCAAGGATGATCGCACAGATAAAAAGTCTGTGTGGATATATATATGCATTTATATTTTCGAGAGAGTTTTTTTCATACATATTGTTTTTGAGAGAATGCTTTCGTATATGCCCAGAGCCTCATGCATATTTGTCTGCGGTTAAATTCACTTTTTAGAGCCTCTCGTTATCAAGCACGTAATGAATCTTAGGCCAACCTCGCACTCGTTGGTTACGTCTGTCACTGAAAGCAGAGAACATACGGACGATTATTCATTAACTTTATCATACTTCTATGAAATGACAATATTTTGGAGTTATTGCTGAGTATGGTTTTCCAAATTATATTGTTTGAATCGGAATAAATTATGCTGTTCATTTTCGTATCATTTGTGCAATCGGCTCAAATCCTATGTTTGCGAAATAAAAACTAAGTGCAGCACTTTTGTTAGGTGTTGTAGTATAATCCCCCTTTTGCTTTTGACTTGAAATACCGTATGATATCAAAACTACAGTATCATTTTAACGTAACCATTATCATTATCGTAGAATACTGCTGATTGCTTACCGTCAGTGTGGCAGATGTCCACGAGTTGGTGCATTTGATTTTTAGTGGTTTCAGACATTCCGTCTACCCCATCTATGAGTTCGTGAATTTTAGGCATTTGCAGTTTAGCACCCTGCATCTAAAATGGTAGGAAAATATATTAAGTCTTCCTTCACATAAACAAATTTTGCTTTCGTTATGACTCCACCTGACTCTTTGCATAAATGCATAACATTCATAATAAACTGTTAGATTAAAATCGCTTAACTACTGTGAGAATAAATAGCTATGAAGCTCGTCCATTTTGTATGTGGATACAGCATACATATTCTAGGCCCCTTAAAACCATTTGAAAAAAGAGTCGAAAAGTTTCGCCAGCAGTTTCATCATACTCTTTCTACCTACCGTTCCCTGTGCCTGCGCAGCGCATGTCAGAGTGCAAATCGCTCTGCGTGTATTCTCCTGCTCTAAAAGTTTATCATTATAAGATTGGCCTAATTGGTCCTCGAACGCTCTGAGGTCCTCTGAAACAAACATCGAGAAATGTTAACACACTACAAAAATCTAATTAGTATACTGCGTAATAAATGATTCTAGACAACATTTAAAAATTGACATTTTGTTCAGGATGAAATCCTGTTATAAGTTTGTTGTAAAATACACACTAATAATCACAATTACATCGCTGTCCCATGTGCTCTAGAATCTCGTAGAAACTTGTCTCTCAAAGCTATCAAGCATAATCATTGTACTAGCAGGAACCATGAGGTTTTAGTGTTTTATACTATACCAAAAATGCAGAATGGTCCAGCAATGCAAAAAGAATCTCTTTGACATAATCCGATTGAACGGTGCACTCAAGAGTTGCATGAAAATAATGTGAAGTCTTTGATGATGTGTAAAAAACTGGCATTCTGCTAACCTAGAATAACTTTCGTTTTGTTGACGCAGAGTTCCGCTTGCTCCACCGTGATGGAGAATATCTCGGCAAGCTTCTGCGGCACTGTCCTGAGCCCTGTTGTCTATAAGTTATTGGATTAATTTAGTTTATTAAGCCTTCCGCATACGATAGACTATCGGTGGTCTATTATTTTGTCGTTTGGAATATTCACTATATATTTTTATGGTGCGCTGTACATGGATGATTAAAAAGACTTGCTCAAAAATAAGAATCCATAGCAAACAATCTAACCGATAAAAAAGTCGGCCACTGCGAATCTGTCTTGTGTGGGAGACCTTAGATTCTGTACTATAGATGTTGATGGTGTACAAAAATGGATATCGAATATTCCAAACCAAGAAAATAGTTAGGTACTGATAGTTTATCGTGTTTGGTAACCATTAATTCAATTAAATATGTATAACCGATAGTTACCGAAGCAATGCCGAATACTGAAATACAAGCGATGACTAGTACAGCCTTCATGATGCTTTAACGTTTGATGTTCACTTTCGCGGAGTGTGATCAGTGGAGTTCTGTTAGTTTCGCAAAACTGTAACACTACAGCTGTGCTCGCTTGCATTTATATCTTGGATGCGCGTGAACTCAGAGGGTAAAGATCAATCTTACGTCATAGAGTAATAAGCTGCTCCAGAGCAAAAATTTGAAATACTGGGTAAATAAACTATACAGGTTTACTCAAAAATGTTTTGCGAACTTTTGATAGTTTGTCAGGAATTTTACGACTGTGCTAATAGATATCCTATAAGGAACAAGGTCAGAAATACAGTTAAAGTCAACACGATTTTATTATTGTTTAACCCTTACGCTGCGTAATTAATTTCTTGCATTCGTCTGTCAGGTTTGAAAGTGTCAGTTTTAGAGCACGAACGTGCTTTCTTCTTTATTTATTATTTATATATTGTAGTACATAATTTCATATTTATCAATATTACCAACGGTTGACTTGTACTTGTTTCCTTATTCACGATTGAAAAATTCGAGTACAGTAGAATTCGATTCGATTATTGCTATTACCTTTATTCCAAATGAAATATCACTATTGATATTTTCTATAATCAATGAATGTAAATTAGAAGGTAGTTGTTTGATTCGTTCGTGGAAAGTCGAATACTATGTTTAATGATTCATTAGTATCCAAGTTTCCCTACGTACACTTAGAAGTAGGTTTTTCATATTATTGATAAACAATTAATTAGCTAATTATTTCCATGACTTATTTATCACTAGCTAAGTTATGAAATGCAAATGGGGGGGGGGGGGGGACACGTGTGCTTCAGTTAAATGAAGGTGCCAAAGAAAAGGATAATAAAGAACATAAAATGCAAATTTCGTAACGCAACCGACAAATCGACTTCCTATCATATTTTCGATAATATCTCCATCAGGTGCTTGTGCCAAACAATGAATAAGTTATAAGTAATTGTAAGTAATAATTTTCCCTATTAACATTTTATACCATCCATTCCATTTTGGCTTTTACGTGCATTAAAACACGCAACATTTACACATTCCGTGGCAAAGTTGAAATGCCAACTATTGCCTGAACTGGCCAAAGAGTTGCTAACTAAATATGTGAAATTAATTAAGTTACTAACATTTGTTGGCTCAGACGTAAAAAATGTTGGATAGTGATTGTCCTATGTTTGAAGTGTGCTCCATTGCCGTTTGACACATCGTTTGAGTTCGCGGAATGGCGCCGTGCATCTGAAATTGGGTTTTTTATGGTGGTTAATAAAGATGTAGTACACGTGTTACACTTTGGTTAGAGGTGTTTATAGAAATGAGAGTGAGGAATTTGTAATCGAACAGTTTCTACCTTTGTAGGTACTTGATATTTTCATGTGTCTGTAACATAACCTGGCTGATTTGCAATTTTAAACGTATTTTTCCGAACCTTCCTAGTTACATTTAAAATAGATCGATAAACATTTAAACTTATACGTGTCTGAAATTGCTTTCTCCGCGAATATTTGCAATCAAAATGTTTTCTTCCATGTAGCGATCTGGGTAAAGTTTAATTCGAAAGATGTTTTTACGAATCCTCGTAGTTGAACGTAGAATAGACTGGTAAACATTCAAATTTCCATGAATGACTATCATCCAATAACAACTATTTTTAAACATTTAAGTCGTTGGACTCGTAAGCATATGGTAATTATAGTATCAAGTACGTCTATTATATGGAAATTCGATAAACGTCATCTATGACGCTTGTTGGTTTCTAAGTATGCCGCATTAGAGATGTTATGGAACGGCTCTTATACAACCATTATCTTTACGTCTTCATAGGCAGTATGCACGTGCATTTTTGGTATGAAAGTATGTTACACTTGCTGCAGTGTTTTAATGATCTGATCATCATCATCGCAGAGATAACTAATGTGATATACTTTCTACAAATGCGTACGTTATTGATGGACATGTGTATTGTTTATAATCGTTTATGAATGGATCGGATAAATTCGATTATACTATACTATAGTCAGTAAAAACCGGCTGAATTGTAAAAACCGAATGAAATTGTATTTAATTTATGCGATTATTAACATATTCTATATAAATGATATATAAACAAATCAAAGGATATTTAATTTGCAAGAGCATTTCATATAATGTAAATTATTACAAATCTTTGACCGTAACTATTACTGTTTAATTTCGTATTCATTCAATGGCGTGTCATATTTAGAAAAAAAAGATAATCAAGACATATAGAATTTAGTAATTTCGAAATAATTGTCAAATAAGAAATCTTTTTTTAAGAAAAGAAAATTAGAATAGACAAGATGAAGATACAAACCAGTTCAGCTTCGGTCATAAAGCATTTCCGGACCTGGCCAGTCCGTTCCTGAAAATAGGATTGTTATCCAAACGCAAAAGTCTTAAACTCGTCTGCAAATATACCGATAGCATTTTTGAAGTAGCCTGGTAAAGCATATACTGATAGCTAATTTGAAGTATTCAAAGTAAATGAATCTGTATTTGAAATGAAATATATCCTCAAATAACGTTTTTTAAAGGTTAAATTTCATTTGATTACATGTAAACGCTTTCCCGTGACTGAAAAAGTTGAATTAAAGTTTAGGTAGGTACAAATATATGGAAAAGACAAAGACTATCATATAAATTTCAAGAAATCGAATTTTATTTTATGAACCAATGTTTGGTTGTGTATACAAGGAAGGAAATAATTCAATAAATGGGACAAATCATTAAGTATGTCCGATATCCGATAGGCATTTTACAACGGTATAGATAGCCCTTCAAGAATAAGGCCTATTTACTGAATGTACTTGTTAATCGGTAATTTTTCACCCCATTAGAGTGAGTGTCAGTAAACAAACCAACAGATGTTTATACATTGGGTACTATTAAGTTCATAGCTTTATTGCTATGAAAACTGTATTCATTCAAGTTCAGATGACCGTGATCTTCAACTGATTGGTTTTGTTTTCTTATTTTTTTAAGACTCACCAAAGTTAACAAATGTACTGCCCTAAATCCCTTAATGAGACAGTTGAAGAATCAAGGTCGGCTCCAGGCAAGATGTATTACACATGTTCTTATTAATTGAGCCATGCTGTATTACTTATCTATTTATCAATATCTAATATATCAATCATAGATATTGATAAGTACAGAAGTAATGTAACTTGCAATTCCTCGACCAAGTTGTATTAGATATTGTGTTACTTATTGTTAATTTTACGAGAAAAATACGATTATTTTAGCCGTATTACTTCTATATCTATTAATATTTCGTATTTGTATATTAAAGATTAATAAATACATAAATATTAAAATGTTTCCGAGGAATTCCAGAATTGTAATCGGTATTACTATACATATATACGACGAAAGGAACAGAAACCTCGTTGCATTCGGTTCCGGTGACAGTAGCCGCTTTACGGTGTTCTGTGCACGGTTAAACAGAAATCCCAGTCGTTGCACTTGATACAGCTTATCTTGAAACAAGAATCTAGGAGTGCGCGTATACGTTACAAAGTTCTCTCCCAATTTCACATGGTGTACTGCCCTTGTGCATAAGTGCACAAGGGCAGTAAATCGATTTTTACTACAATTCTGAATCCTATTAATTAGGAAACTGGAAAAGATATTTGCGAATTTTATTGTAATTTTAAAGATAGACTGTATTTCTTTCGAACTCTAAAGTTGAACCCTTACTTGAGTAACCGCAAGGAACGTTTTATTGATATTTTAAGATAATTTTTTAAAGCTTCTTAATGTTTCTGTTGTCGAGGTCAAAGATTTCTGCGTATTGCTCATACGTCGATGATATGGCAGACAAAATGTTATTAGGGATAGTACCAACGAGCTATAAAATCATGAGCAACAAAAAGTTTTTGAGTACTCTTCCAATGAGGACAGTGCTCAACGTGACGAGGATGATCGAACAGAACAAACGTGTGAGTGCATATTAATATTCATTTTTATTTTCGAGAGAGTTTTTTTCATACATATTATTTTTGAGAGAATGCTTTCGGGGGATTCAGCGTGTACGGCTGATGCAGTTGACGTGTACAAAACACCACTGTTTCATTTAAGTTTAGATGTCATTTTCTGCATTGGCCGGCGGCTCATGCATATTTGTATCAGGTTAAATTCACTGTACAGGATCTCTTATTATCAAACACTTAATGAATCTCAGACCAACTTCGCACTCGTTGTCAAAGTCTTTCACTGAAAGCAGAGAACATACGGACGATTAGTCATTAACTTTATCATACTTTTATGAAATGACAATGTTTTAAAGTTATTGCTGATTATGGTTTTCCAAATTGTATCCAATCGGCTCAAATCCTATGTTTGCGAAATAAAAACAAAGTACAGGACTTTTGTTAGTTATTGCAGCATAATCCCCTTCTTGCTTTTGACTTGAAATACCGTATGATATCAAAGCTACCGCATCATATTAACGTAACCATTGTTATTATAGTAGAATACTGCTGATTGCTTACCGTCAGTGTAGCAGATGTCAACGAGTTGGTGTATTTGGTTTTTAGTGATATGAGGCATTTGGGGTGCCCCGTCTATGAGTTCGTGGATTTTAGGCATTTGCAGTTTAGCACCCTGCATCTAAAATGGTAGGAAAATATTTTAAGTTTTCCTTCACATAAACAAACTTTGCTTTCGTTGTGACTCCACCTGACTCTTTGCATAAATCGCCAAGATTCACAATAAACTCATGCAATAAAATCGCTTAACTACTGTGAGAATAAATGGCCATGAACTTTGACCATTTTGTATATGGATATAGCATACATATTGTAGGCTCCTTAAAAGCATTTGAAAAAAGAGTCGAAAAGTTTCGTCAGCACTTTCATCACAGTCTTTCTACCTACCGTTCCCTGTGCCTGTGCAGTGCATGTCAGAGTGCAAATCGCTCTGCGAGTATTATCCTGCTCTAAAAGTTTCTCATTAGAGGAGTCCTTTAATTGCATTTCCAACTCTCTGAAGTTCTCTGAAAGAAACATCGAGAAATATTAACACACTGCAAAAATCGAATATACGTGCTCCATCGGTTTAGTCAGTATTTGATTTGACATTTAATTAGCATACTGCGGTTGTTACTGTTTTTAAGACATTGTTCGAATTACAACTTCAGTTCCTGGTAATAATGGGCACACCAATACATAATAAATGATACCAGAAAAAAGTGAAGAAAACATTTCAGAATTGACATATTGTTGAGGATGAAGTCCTATGATTAGTTTGTTGTAAAATACACACTAATAATCACAATTATATCGGTGTCCCATATGCACTAGAATCTCTAAGAAACTTCTCTGTCAAAGCTATCGAGCATCATCATGCTACTAGCAGGAACCATGGAATCTTAATGTTTCATACTATACTAAAAATTAGTCAAGAAATGCATAAAGCATCCCTTCGAAATAATCCAATTGAACCGTGCACTCAAAAATTTGCATGAAAATAATCTAAAGTCTCTGATTATGTGTAAAAAAACTGGCACTCTGTTAACCTCGAGTAACTTTCGTTTGGTCTACACAGAATTCTGCTTGATCCACCCTGATGGAGAATATCTCGGCAAGTAACTCTGGCACTGTGTTGGGTTCTGTTGCCTATAAGTTATAGAATTTATAATTAAGTTTATTAAGCCTTCCGGATACGATAGACTATCAGTGATCGATTATTTTGTCGTTTAGAATATTCACTATGTATTTTTATAGTGCACCGTACATGGATGATTAAAAAGACAAAACCTGCTCAAAAAGAAGAAACCATAGCGAACAATCTAACCGATAAAAACGTCAGCCACTGCGAGTCTGTCGCATGTGGTATACCTTAGATTCTGTACTATAGATTTTGATGCTGTACAAAAATGCATTTCAAATATTCCAATCAAGAAAATAGTTAGCTACTGATAGTTTATCGTGTTTGGTAACCATTAATTCAATAAAGTATGTATAATCGATAGTTACCGAAACAATGCCGAATAGCGAAATACAAGCGATAACTAGTACAGTCCTCATGATGCTTTAACGTTTGATATACACTTTCGCGAAGTGTGATCAGTGCAGATCTGTTAGTTTCGCAAAACTGTAACACTACAGCTGTGCTCGATGCATTTATATCTTGGATGCGCGTGAACTTAGAGGGTGAAGATCAAGCTTACGTAATAGAGTAATAAGCTGCTCCAGAGAAAAAAATTGAAATACTGGGTAAATAAACTATACAGGTTTACTCAAAAATGTTTTGCGAACTTTTGGTAGTTTTCAGGCATTTTACGACTGTGCTAATAGATATCCTATAAGGAACAAGGTCAGAAATACAGTTAAAGTCAACACGATTTTATTATTGTTTAACCCTTACGCTGCGTAATTAATTTCTTGCTTTCGTCTGTCAGTCTTTCAAGTGTCAGTTTTAGAGCACGAACATGCTTTATTTTTTATTTATTATTTATACATTGTAGTACATAATTTCATATTTATCAATATTACCATCGGTTGACTTGTACTTGTTTCCTTATTCACGATTGAAAAATTCGAGTACAGTAGAATTCGATTCGATTATTGCTATTACCTTTATTCCAAAGGGGATATCACTATTGATATTCTGTATAATCAATGAATGTAAATTAGAAGGTAGTTGTTTGATTCGTTCGTGGAAAGTCGAATACTATGTTTAATGATTCATTAGTATCCAAGTTTCAGTACTTACACTTAGAAGTAGGCTTTTCGTGTTATTGTTAAACAGTTAACTAGCTAATTATTTCCATGATTTATTTATGACTAGCTATTAAATGATAATGGGGGAAAAATAACATGTGTGCTTCAGTTACATGAAGGTACCAAAGAAAGAGAAAATAAAGAACATAAAATGCAAATTTGCTTTATTGAGCTTCAAAATAATAATGCAGATTCTTGTGAGGCCTACGTTTCTAGGAAGTGCTGTATTCCATTATTATTCGACTAGAGGATCATTGAGGATACGTTTCGCTTCATAGAGATGTGTCGCATGTGACTTATACTAGCATCATTTCCAGCGACCTTGTGCAGGATATAGGCACACGCAACGTTACGCAGCCGACAAATCCATGTGTCCATGCTATTATATTGTCGGCATTATCTTCATCAGGTCATTGTGCTAAAATAATGAATAAATTATAAGTAATTGTAAGTAATAATTCTGCCCATTAACATTTTATACCATGCAATCCATTTTGGCTTTTACGTGTACTAAAAACATGCAACATTCACACATTCGGTTACAAAGTTGAAATGTCAGCTGTTGCCTGAATTGGCCAAGTAGTTGCTAAGTAAATTGGTGAATTTAACTAAGTTACTAACATTTGTCGTGGAATATGCTGCATAGTGATTCTCCTACGTTTGGGGAGTGCTCCATTGCCGTTTGACACATCGTTTCAGTTCGCGGCAGTTTTTTTATGGTGGTTAATAAAGATGTAGTACACGTGTAATAATTTGGCCAGAGGTGTTTATAGAAATGAGAGTGAGGAATTTGTATCGTACAGTTTCTACCTTTGTACTTGATATTGTTATGTGCCTGTAACATATCATGGGTGAATTGCAATTTTAAACGTATTTCCCCGAACGTTCGGAGTTAAACTTAAAATAGATCGACAAACATTTTAACTTATACGTTTTTGAATTGAAAGTGTTTCTTCCATGTAGTGATCTGGGTAAAGTCTAATTTCAAAGATGTTTTTACGAATCCTCGTAGTTGGACGTAAAATAGACTGGTAAACATTCAAATTTCCAGAAATGACCATCATACAATAGCAACTATTTTCAAACACTTAAGTCGTTTGACTCGTAAGCACATGATAATTATAGCATCAATTACGTCTATTATATGGAAACTCGATAAGCGTCATCTATGACGCTCGTTCGTCTCTAAGTATGCCGCATTAGAAGATGATGCTTTATGAGATGTTATGGATCGGTTCTTACACAATCATTATCTCTACGTCTTCGTAGATAGTAAGCACCTGCACTTTCTGTATGAAAGGATGTTACACTTGCTGCAGTGTTTTAATGCTCTGATCCTTATCATGGGAGAAACAAGCTAATGTGATGTACTTTGCACAAATACGTATATTGTTAATGGACATGTGCATTGTCCATAATCGTTTACGAATGCATTGGATGAATTCAGTTATACTATACTATAGTCAGTAAAAACTGGTTGGATTAAAATTTATTCGAATGAAATTGTATTTAATTTATACGATCATTAACATATTCTATATAAATGATATATAAACTAATGAAAGAATATTTAATTTGCAACAGCATTCCATATAATGTTAAATATTAAAAATCTTTGACCGTAACTATTACTATTTAATTTCGTATTTCATTCAATTGTGTATCATATTTAGAAAAAAGGACGATGAAGACAAATAGAATTTAGGAATTCTGAAATCATTGTCAAATCATTGTCAAATAAAATCTTTTTTTAAGGAAAGAAAATTAGAATAGTCAAGATGAATATGATAGAGTAAAACAGGAACTAATCCAACTTCGTTCATAAAGCAATACAGGACCTGGCCACGCCACGCCGGTCCTGAAAATAGGATTGTTATCCAAGCGCAAAACCCTTAAACTCGTCTGCAAACATACCGATAGCATTATTGAGGTAGCCTGGTAAAGTATATACTGATAGTTAATTTAAAGTACTTAAAGTAAATGAATTTCTACTTGAAACTAATTGTGTCTTCAAAAGACGTTTTTTAAAGGTTATATTTCATTTGATTAAATGTAAACGCTTTCCCGAGACTGAAAAAGTTGAAAAAAATTTAGTTAGTGACAAGTGTATGGTAAAGACAAAGACTATCATTTTGAATAATAGATCAGCAAACTGAGCCTTGGCTTATAAACCTCAAGAAATCGAATTTTATATTATGAACCGATTTTTGGTTGTGTGTACAAGCAAGGAAATAATTCAATAAATGGTACAAATCATTAAGTATATCCGATATCCAATAGGCATTTTACGACGGTATAGATAGCCTGTCAAGAATAAGGTCTTTTTACTGAATGTACTTGTTAATCAGTAATTTTTCACCCCATTAGAGTGAATGTCATTAAACAAATCAACAGATGTTTATACATTGGGTACTATTAAGTTCAGAGCTTTACTGCTCTGAAAACTGTATTCATTCAAATTCAGATGACCGTGATCTTCAACTGATTGTCTTAGTTATCCTATTTGTTTAAAGCTCACCAAAATGAACAATTAAACTGTCCTAAATCCCTTAATGAGATAGTTAAAGAACCAAAGTCAGCCTTAGCCAAGATGTACTACACATGTTCTTATCAATTCAGCCATGCTGTATTACTTATCTACTTATCAATATCTAATATATCAATCATAGATATTGATAAGTACAGAAGTAATGCAACTTGCAATTCCTCGATCAAGTTGTATTAGATATTATATTACTTACTGTTAACTGTATGAGAAAAGTATTAATATTTTAGCTGTATTACTTCTGTATCTATCAATATTTCGTATTTATGTATTAAATATAATAAATACATAACTAATAAAATTTATCGGAGGAATTCCAGAATTGTAATCGGTATTACTATATGTGCGACGAAAGAAACAGAAACCTCGTTGCATTCGGTTCCGGTGACAGTAGCCGCTTTACGGTGTTGTGTGCACGGGTAAACGGAAATCCCAGACGTTGCACTTGATACTGCTTATCTTGAAACAAGAATGCAGGTGTGCGCCTATACGCTACAAAGTGATCTCCCAATTTCACACGGCGCATTAGCCTCGTGCATAAATGGGTAAATGGAGCAAGGATTTTTACTACAATTCCGAATCCTGCCAACTAAGAAACTGCAAAAGAAGTTTGCGAATTTAATTGTAATTTTTAACATATACTATATTTCTTTTGAACTCTAAAGGTGTGTCCTTACTTGAGTAACCGTAAGGAACGTTTTATTGATATTTAAAGCTTCTTAAAAAAGGTTGCCTGTTTTTATCGAAGATTTCTTAGAGCTTCGTGTTGTTTCATATTGCTCAAATGTCGGTGATATGGCAGACAAAATATTATTAGGGATAGTACTAATGAGTTATAAAACAGTGAGCAACAAAATGTTCTTGAGAGCTCTTTCAATGACGACAGTGCTCAACGTGGCAAGGGTGATCGAACAGAACAAAAGTGTGAGTGCATATTTATATTTATTTATATTTTCGAGAGAGTTTTTTCATACATATTGTTTTTGAGAGAATGTTTTCGAGAGATTCAGCGTGCACGGCTGATGCAGTTGACGTGTAGAAAACGCTACTGTTTCATTTAGGTTTGGATATCATTTTCCGCATTCCCCGGAGGGTTATGCATATTTCTATCAAGTTAAATTCACGGTTTTTCTGCTTGTTGTTATCAATCATGTAATGGGTGTCTCACTATCATGCACGTAATGAATCTCAGGCCAACCTCGTTCTCGTTGGTTAAGTCTTTCACTGAAAGCAGAAAACATACGAACGATTATTCATTAACTTTATCATACTTTTATGAAATGACGATATTTTGAAGTTATTGCTGATTATGGTTTTCCAAATTATACTGTTTGAATCGGAATAAATTATGCCGTTCATTTTTCTATCATTTCTGCAACCGATTTAAATCCTATGTTTGCGAAATAGAAACAAAGTGCAGCACTTTTGTTAGTTGTTGTAGTATAAACCCTCTTTCAAGCGTTGTTGTTATAGTAGAATAAGAATACTGCCGATTGCTTACCGCCAGTGTAGCAGTTGTCTAGGAGTTTGTGCATTCGGTTTTTAGCGGATATAGACATTTCGGATACGCCGTTTACGAGTTCGTGGATTTTAGGCATTTGCAGTTTAGCACCCTGCATCTAAAATGGTAGGAAAATATATTAAATCTTCCTTGACATAAACAAATTTTGCTTTCGTTGTGACGCCACCTGACTCTTTGCATAAGTTGTCAAGATTCACAATAAAGTGTTACATTAAAATCGCTTAACTGCTGTGAAAATAAATAGTTGAAATAGCAAATAAATATGAAGTTCGACAATTTTGTATATGGATAGAGCATACGTATTGTAGGCCGCTTAAAACCATTTGGAAAAGGAGTCAAAACGTTTCGCCAGCACTTCCATCATACTCTTTCTACCTACCGTTCCCTGTGCCTGTGCAGCGCATACCAGAGTGGAAATCGCTCTAAGGGTATTATCCTCCTCTAAAAGTTGTTCATTATATGTCGGGTTTAATTTGTCCTCCAACGCTTTGATGTCCTCTGAAAGAAACATCAAGAAATGTTAACACACTACAAAAATCTAACCTGTTCCATCGATTTAGTCAGCATTTTATTTGACACTTAATTAGGATACTGCAGTTGTGACTATTTATAGGACACTGTTTAAATTATAACTCCAGTTTCTGGTAATACTGAACACACCAATACATAATAAATTATTTCAGGAAAAAGTCAACCGAACATATCAAAACTGAAATATTGTTGAGAATGAAATTCTATCATAAGTTTGTTGTAAAATACACACTTTGCGCCAGAATCTCCAAGAAACTTTTCTGTTAAAGCTGATGAGCATAATCATTCTACTAGCAGGAACCACGGAATTTTAGTGTTTTAAACTATACCAAAAATTAGTCAATATCAAGCTACGGAACACAATATTCTTGAAAGGTCCAGCAATGCAAAAAGTGTCTCTTTGACATAATCGGATTGAACCATGCACTCAAGAGTTTGCATGAAAATAGTGTGAAGTCTCTGATGATGTGTAAAAAACTGAGGTTCTGCTAACCATGAGTAACTTCTGTTTGGTTGACGCAGAATTCTGCTTGACCCGCGCTGATGGCGAATACCTCGGCAAGTTTCTCCTGCACTGTCTTGGCCTCTGTTGCCTATAAGTTATAGAATGAATTTAGTTTATTAAGCTTTCCGCATACAACAGACTATCGGTGGTCGATTATTTTGTCGTTTGGAATATGCACTATGTATTGTTATGATATACCGTACATGGACGATTAAAAAGACAAAACCGGCTCAAAAATAAAAATCCATAGCGAACAATCTAACCGATAAAAACGTCAGCCACTGCGAGTCTGTCGTGTGTGGTAGACCTGGTAGGTACAAAAATGCATTTCGCATATTCCAACCAAGAAAATAGTTAGCTAAGGATTGTTTATTGTGTTTGGTAACCATTAATTCAATTAAGTATGTAGAATCGATAGTTACCGAAATAATACCGAATACCGAAATACAAGCAATAACTAGTACAGCCCTCATGATGCTTTAACGTTTGATGTTTACTGTCGCGAAGTGTGATCAGTGGAGTTCTGTTAGTTTCGCAAAACTGTAACACTACAGCCGTACCCGCTTGCATTTATATCTTAGATGCGCGTGAACTCAGAGGGTAAAGATCAAACTGACATGACAGAGTAATGAGCTGCTCCAGAACAAAAATTTGAAATACTGGGTAAATAAACTATACAAGTTTTCCCAGAAATAATGTGCGAACTTTGGTAGTTTGCCAGGCATTTTAGGACTGTGTTCATAAATATCCCATAAGGTACGAGGACCGAAATACAGTTAAAGTCAACATGATGTTATTATTGTTTAACCCTTACGCTGCGTAATTAATTTCTTGCATTCGTCTGTCAGTTTTGAAAGTGTCAGTTTTAGAGCACAAACGTGTTTTATTCTTTATTTACTATTTATCCATTGTTGTACATAATTCCATATTTATCAATATTACCATTGGTTGACTTGTACTTGTTTATTTATTCACGATTGAAAAATTGGAGTACAGTAGAATTAGATTCGACTATTACTAATATCTTTATCGCAAATAAAAATATCAATATTGATCTTTTGTATAATCAGTGCATCTATGTGTAATGATTCATTAGTGTACAAGTTTCACTACTTACACTTAGAAGTAGGTTTTTTGTATTATTGTTAAACAATTAATTAGCTAATTATTTCCATGACTTATTTATGATTAGCTAAGTTATGAAATGCAAATGGGGGAAAAATAACGTGTGTGCTTCAGTTAAATGAAGGTGCCAAAGGAAAGGAAAATAAAGAATATAAAATGCGAATTTGCTTTATTGAGCTTTAAAATAACAGTGCAGATTCTTGTGAGGCCTATGTTTCTAGATAGTGCTGTATCCCATTATTATTCGGCTAGAGCATCATTCAGGACATGTTTCGTTTCGTAGACATGTGTCAGATGTGACTTATACTGGCCTCATTTCCAGTGACTTTGTGCAGGACATCGCCACACCCATCGTTACGCAACCAACAAATCTAGTCGCTACCGTACTTTCGTCATTATTTCCATCAGGTGATTGTGCTAAAACAATGAAAAAATTATAGGTAATTGTATGTAACTATTCTGTCCATTAACATTTTATATCATGCAACGTGTACTAAAAACATGCAACATTCACGCATTCGGTTACAAAGTTGAAATGCCAACTGTTGCTTGAACTGGCCAAAAAGTTAATAAGTAAATAGGTGAAATTAATCAAGTTACTAACAGCTATCGGCGCAGTCATGGAAGATGTTGCATAGTGATTCTCCAATGTTTGGGGTGTGCTCCATTGCCATTTGACACATCGTTTCAGTTCGCGGAGTAGCACCGTCCATCTGAAAGTGCGTTTTTTTTATGGTGGTTAATAAAGATGTAGTGCACGTGTAATAATTTGTCCAGAGATGTTTATAGAAATGAAAGTGAAGAATTTGCAATCGAACAGTTTCTACCTTTGTATCTAGTTGATATTTTTATGTATCTGTAACACAACATGGGTGAATTGCAACTTTAAACGTGTTTCCCCGGACCTTCGTAGATAAACTTAAAATAGATCGATAAATATTTAACCTTATACGTTTCTGAAATTAGTTTCTCCACGAGTATTTACAATCGAAGTGTTTTCTTCCTTGCAGCGATCTGGGTAAAGTCTAATTTGAAAGATATTTCTAGGGATCCTCGTAGTTGGACAAAAATAGACTGGTAAACATTCAAATTTCCATGAATGACCATTATCCAATAACAACTATTTTTAAACATTTAAGTTGTTTGACTCGTAAGCATATGATAATTATAGTATCAATTACGTCTATTATATGGAAACTCGATAAGCGTCATCTATGACGCTCGTTCGTCCCTAAGTATGCCACGTTAGAAGATGATGCTTTATGAGATGTTATGGAATGGCTCTTACACAATCATTATCTTTACGTCTTTCTAGATAGTAAGCACCTGCACTTTCTGTATGAAAGGATGTTACACTTGCTGCAGTGTTTTAATGCTCTGATCTTTATCATCGGAGGGACAACTAATGTGATGTACTTTGTACAAATGCGTACATTATTAATGGACATGTGCATTGTTCATAATCGTTTACGAATGTATCGGTGGAATTCAATTATACTATACTTTAATCAGTAAAAACTGGCTGGATTAAAATTTATTCGAATTAAATTCTACGTTATTTATACGATCATTAATATATTTTCTATAAATGATATATAAGCTAATCAAAGGATATTTAATTTACAACATTTCGTAAAGTTTGAAATATTAAAAATTTTTTACTATAACTATTGCTGTTTAATTTCGTGTTTTATTCAATCGCGTAACATATTTAGAAAAAAGGATGATCAAGTCAAACAGAATTTAGTAATTTCGAAATCATTGTCAACAAAGAAAGCTTCTATTAATGAAAGAAAATTAAAATAACCAAGATGAATATGATAGAGAAAAATACGAACCAGTCCAGCTTCGTTCATAAAGCAGTACAGGACCTGGCCACCCTGTTCCTGAAGATCGGATGGTTCACCAAGCGCAAGACTCTTATAGTCGTCTGTAAATATATCGATATCATTACTGAGGTGAAGTAAATGAATCTCTATTTGAAACTAAATATAACCTCTGATGACGTTTTTTAAAGGTTAAATTTCAGTTAGTTACGTGTACGCACACACTTTCCCGAGACTAAAAAAGTTGAATTAAAGTTTGGTTAGTGATAAGTGTATGGTAAAGACGGAGACTATCATTTGGAATGCCGTTTTACGCATGACAGTCATACTTATCATTTTTTAAAATCCTTTCGAAATTGGCATTTGGGATCTATTTCGTAATGATTTTGATACGTATGGCGACAAGTATGTACATGGTAAAGACTATCATTTTCACTTCCACTTTACCCGTCATAGTCATAATTGTCACTTTTAAAATCTTTGAGAAATTGACCCTTGCGACTCATTTCACAAAGGTTTTGACAAGTGAGAAGTGTGTCAAGTGCATGTCAAGGATGATAATGTAGCCTGTCATTTACCTGTCGTAGTTACAATTGTCACTTTTTAAAATCTTTGTGAATCAAACTACCCTGATTGAAGTTGGACAGAACAGATAGTGTATTATTCATACCTGGAGAAACGTTGACCCCGTCAGTGCACTTTTCTATAATTTCCTTGGTTCTTGCCACCTCTGCTTCATATTCGGCTTGATTAGCAAAGTAAGCATTGGTCTATAAATTTTAAGAAATCGAATTTTATTTTATTAATCGATTTTCGGTTGTGTATACAAGGAAGCAAATAAGTCAATAAATGGTATAAATCATTAAATAGCAAATATCCAATAGAATCCAACATCAATGACTCCTGATAATATTAGTTTGTCATTAGAATTGAAAAAGTTGGTGTCAAAACTTCATTTGTTTGATGAACTTTTGACTTCGTTTGAGTACGATAATTCTGACTTTGTATTTTGATTATAATTATTTCGTCTCTATTGAATTTGAGAAATTTTTATAAAGAACTTCTACTTACAGAAACTACGCAGAGGGCGGTGAGAAAGATCAGAGACTTCATGTTTCTTAGAATTGAACCTGTCAGCTTTGCTTGAGCGTACTCAAAAATTTTGTTTGGTAGGATGTGGTTATTCCTGTGAAACAGCACAGTAACTAGCACCGAAAGAATCAGCCGGTCAATTTATATCAGGTATCAGACGTTTCCACCGGTGTTATGTCACGTGTGCATCAACGGAAGCTAGGTATAATCGATAAACATATCAGATTGCCCCGAGGTTTCGTACCATTGCCATTTGTCATCGCCGCGATCTCGTTTTTTTTTGTTTGCTTGTATATTTGTAGAAAATTACTCGGAGGTCTGGCATGACGGCACTTCGATTATTACGAATTCCTATACGCTTGAAGATACTCTTTCCTTCTCATGTGTGTATTGTTTGTTTGTCTATAGCAGTTGAATAAGATTGAATTAAGTAAAAATGAAATAAAATTCAATCTTGTAAAATGAATCGAAATTAAATGATAGAATTATTACAAACCTTTAATAGAAAAAATAGAATTTGACAATTGTGGAATTCTTTAGAATGGATTTATTCTGCAAATTTGTCTAAATTCCACAAATGTCAAAGAGTCTGCGTGCCATCAGAGAGGAGAAGATCGTTCCGGTACAGTGTTCCACTGCATTGAAGTGTAATTTTCTGTTCCATCCGCTTGGTGTGATCAGACATTAACGCCTACGGTCGATTAAAAAGTCATTAAAATAAGTACCTTCATTGTCCGGTCTTACGAAAACATACGTCAGGTGGGTTAGTTTATTGTTATATTTACACACGATTCGTGCCCATCTGCGAAACAAATCTCCCATTTTTCGCGTGCGCCGATTCTCCAAGTGAAACAATGAAACGTCTTCATTGTACTCCATTTTCCAGATTCAATCTTGCTTCCTGTGTCTGCGCGTCGCAGTCAATGAACAAATGATATTGAATGAAAAATCGAAATCAAGAGTGAAAAAAGACCGATCACAAACGCACCAACTCCTTACAATGTTAAATCTTTAAAAGTATTTTAACGAGACTTTTTGCCAATTAACAATTCATCTTTTTATTGATTGTGTAAATTGAACAGGTTCTTCCGTTAACTCATTTATCAGTATTTTCAAAAGGAATTATAAAATTGTCTCCCGGAACAAATTAATATCTTCTCTCGATGTATGCATCTGTATTTAAAATAAATTGTTCATTGACCAAACAATACATGCTAGTCGCGGAATAGCATGAATAGAGTCGCGGAAACTAACTATTAACAACATACAAATGGTATTTGACTAACCTTATCATACAAGGCCCTATTCTATGGTGTTCCTGAATTATTTAGAATAGTAAATGCACTGAGAATTCTCCTGGAAAGGTATATGCTTTATGTAATACTGAAGAACGCCAAGCATTTGCACAAAAGTTCTAGAAACGTCATCTCGGAACAACAAGACCGTCAGATCATATCCGGCTGTATTCTGCTCTGCATTCGGAGTAAGTTTCATCTTTATAGGGTACATTATAGCAAAGTACAATGTGAGCCGCTTACAGGAAGCCGCCTACCCTTATCCTGGAAGTAGATATTATTCTGCGATGCACACCTGAACCTTCATTTAAGAATGTATGAGATACGAGCGATTTGTATTCGCAAATATGTGTTCGTCGTCTATGTTGCACTTGTATCTCTTAATTTTGAAGCATAAAAAGATATGCCATTCTTTGTTAGCTGATGTTCGTTCGTAACATAAGTATATGCTATTAATGTACTTATGCATTGTTTCTAATCGTTTTTGAATATATCGGACAAATAAAATTTTACTTAGTTTATGCTTATTCTTTTTTCTACTCTACATATGTATATTAAACATATATTAATGTACTAAGGTTAGTAAAAATTGAGTGACTGAAATTTGTTCGAATTAAAATGATCTTCATTCATTGTTTGTTTTTTCTATTCGCACTATTTTAAATAATATCATTTGGAAGTGACATAACGGAGTTACGTATACATGTACATCTAATTTTCAAAATTCAAAATATTCTATTTTATTACTATCAAATTCCGAATTATTGGTGGTAACTGTTCCTCTGTACAAATAGGTATACCATTACCCATTACGCAATCAGCTAATGCGCATTTGCGATTCAAGTGAACGAAGCAGCAATCCATTAAAATTCGTGGGATATTTAGACGCATCGTGTAGTTCGCATTTGATGTGCTAGTAAATTAGCGCACTATAATAGTCTGTCGGTACTATCGGGAGGAAAATGTATGAGATAGTCGTTGAAGCTTGAGTGCGGCTGCCGTGCCCGCGGAAGATACTCGGTGCGCCCTGCTGGCGCGACCCTCAATAATTCATAACACGTTAAGCTCGCTTTGTTTATTCATAAGGTAACGACGGTGATCGCGTAAGTGCCGATATTCCCCAACCAGACGAGTCTGCCTTGAGAATCGTCTGTCTGCCAATGGAAGCTTCTGTTAAAAAGTTTATCTCGACGGAAAAATAGAGCTGCTTTACACAGCCGACTGATTTCTTTTTTTTAATTTGTAATCATTTCCGATATTGTTTAAATATTCTTAATGCTTCTGCGTCGATAATTAGTTGTCTGCAAATGGAAGTCAGGATAAGTTCTTTTTAATTTCCAATTGTTCAAATATTGTTTAAAACTTTGTGTTTGAGTATCGGGAATCGGTTGTCTGCTACGAAAGCTTTTCAGCCACTTCACTTCATTCAGTTACATTATTTCTTTTTTAATGTACAATTATTCAAGTGTTGCTTGTATATCTGTTTTAAATATTTATTGCATAGTATTTGCATAGTCCTGCAGTTTATTTTTAGTTTTAACCTAGCAAATCGTAAAAGTGTATACGGTTTAATGGTTGAACGACTGAACTGATCTGATCTTCTCTGAATTTGTTTATTCATCACTCTAAGTTGTAAGTGGTACAATGTTTAGTAATGTACAGCGTAATCTAGACAGATATACATCATAGGTGTCGATAACTCCCATTATTCCAAAAAGTCAGTACAATAATTTCAATCCAAATTCGGAATGTTCGCTTTTTTGGGGATTTAAACTGGTGAAATATCGAAAAGATATTTTCCATACTGTGAAACTAGAATAACTGACAGGAATTATTGTCTTGACAAGGCAGAATATATGTTCTCCATTCTCTGTCGTCCGATTATTTAGTCACAGAATCGAGTAGTTTTCCATCCATTTTTTTCCGCAGCAACGATTGTTCTGTTGTTACCAGAGAAAATCCCAAGTTTGAAACTGGTCTAATTGAAGGAAGTCTCACGAACACCTATGCAAAGGCTATCCTACTTTTCGTATTGTCTTCTCAGTTAGATTCCGGCCATTAGTTTCATGATGTAGCAGTCGGCGTATTTCATGCCGATCTGGCATTCGTCGCTTTGGCTCTCGGCTGAAGCAAACGAGAGGATGATTGTTCATTACGTGCACAGCTGTTGCTTTAACAAGGCGCTGCGGCGATTCCTGTCGGTATTAGATTGATTGCTTACCATTTGCAACGCAGTTCGCAGCGATATCCTTCACTTTCGAGATTTCGTCCGGCTTGCCAGCATGCACCGTGTCGATCATGGTATTCACAGCATCCAACTGAACCTTGTTATCTACCAGCTATCGTTCGTTACAAGGGAAGAATTCTTGTTAAAATTACAACTGCTTCAGTGAAGTCATTTGTTCTGAATCAATTTATTAATGGGACTTTTTATAGATCGGAGAAATAGAAATAGAATAGAAATGTAAGAAAATACTGTAAAGAGTTATGTGAAACTGCTAAAAGTTCTTTGAAACTGCGAATGAAAACTAAGTGAAGTTGGAATGGAAAATTAAACGAATTTTGAGATTGTCAAGTAAAATTTTGATAGCCATTTCTAAAGGTATGTACTTTATACTTTTTATACGTTCGATAGTTACTCACCCCTCCCATTTTCTTCATAACACATGACCGGAGACAAGCAAGTTTGTCCGCGGTAGCTCCTCCTCTCGGTACCATCTGAATATTAGTGGCTTCCTCTATTTGGCAGATATATAACAAAATATTAATATGCAGCATGCTCATTTTGACAGGTATTCTTGGGAAAAGTACCCAGTTATTTTTTTTTATATGTTAATCAGCAATCACTTATTTATTAAGCGCCGAGAATTCTTGTAATTAATGACGTCAAAGTGACCAAAAATCTTTGAGATTCTTCTAGGTTTTCAGAGAAATTTTTTCTCTTACCATTTGTTAACTGCTGTTCTGCAGCGCATGGTTCTATGTATGGCATCAAGTATTTCAAGTAACTTTCCATAATATTCTCTTGCGCACGAATCACCGTCTGGAAGTAGGCAGATGGATGTTGTAAGATGCGACTCATAATTATTAGTTCAAAATCGGCACAGGTATCAAATAATTCAGTGTAGAAGAAATTCTTTAGATCGAAATTAAGTTCGGCAAAATATTTCGTATTCTAACTGAATCTTTTTAGTTTTAGCTCTTTAACACTTTTACTCAATCACTTTCGAATTTTTGTAACAAATATTTCGCTAATCTAATTCACATACACAAAATCGTCATTAATGATATAAAGAATGTTTTACTTGATTCCAAATCTTTCTCACTTTTGATTGATAATTACTTTCACAAGTGTAGTTTACTATCATAACACAAGACTTTAATGATAATCGCCCTTTTAGTACTCACGGAGGTTGTAAGGACGAGTGCGAAGATAATCAGAGACTTCATTGTTGGGCTGTTCGACTGACTACGACACAATTCACAGATTTACGGATTCTTCTATCACGATTTCTTCGTGCAAAACGATGACTCTCTGTTCCCGGGTTCGATATTTATAAGCCGCATCCCCTCCAGCTACATATCAGGAGGAAGAGTGGCCGTGTCCCGACAGGATACAACAGGAAACGAGTTAATACCTGAATTTACACGATTTACGTAAGTCATCAGACGCACCTTCCGAAAGACCCTCGTTGCGAGGACCGCCACCGGTAAATTTCTGCCAACTTCGTGGCGAGAAGTAATCGTTTATGCCTCGATTTGCCACTGCAAATGACAGAGTCGTCCCAATGATTCATGATTCTAGTGTCTTAAGAAGAGACTAAGCCAAGTCATAATCCACTTGACATACTCTGCTATTCGTCCAGACGAAACACTATGTTTTTGATGCTGCTTAATTGTTCTTAGTTGAGAAAAATTACAGACTTGTGTGTATCGAGACCTTCATTACCTCGAATTTTATAAGTTTTTCCTTAAGGATCCCTATTAGTATTTAGAAGTAAGCAAAAAGTTAGTTGCCAAGGAACCACTCTTTTGTAATTGATCGGTAATAATTCCATGGATATCAATTTTGTCTAATGGAAACTCATTCACAATCTAAGGCAAAAAGGCATTTCATATGCTTTAAAAATACAGAAAACTACTTGGCAAACATACACCCTGTATATGTATGATGTCATTAACATATACATATACATATTAATAAGATTTTCTACATGTAGAATTTCGACAATGAAATTAACGAGTGAATTAAAAGTAGCCAATAATTCTTTATTAAACTACAATATCTGAATGTATCTATTTAGTAGAAACGAAAACCATAGTTAATTCCATTCGGATTTTATTTGATTAAATGTTGCATTTCTTCATCATTGAGCACCATTGCACATGGTCTTCTTAACAAATGCAAAACAATTGCTTCCTTCACTGGTAATGTTTTAGATAGCATTCCGTATAGGCAAATGTCTTGTCGCACTCTTCCTTAATATCTTTGGCTGTACAACAGAACAAGAATTAGATGTTAAAATAGTGAATGATTCGGATGAAAAAAGCATTTGAAAACACTTTGTTAATATTCACACATTACGAAAGTTCCAATTAAAATTTATGGCAACTCGTTTTAAGATTATACTCACTTTCGTTGATGCAATCCTCTGCAGCCATCTTCATCTTCTCACTCATTGCAGGATCATCACGATGAATAGTATCTACTGCTTTTTTGGCCAGATCCACCATGAACTCGGAATTATTCAGCTGATAAATATGACAATAAATGTATGTTAACATTGGAATATTTCTAGAGCTGTAAGCTACCCTAAAACCCATTGGCTTTTGCGTTTAAAATACCATCATCGATAATAACGTGAGTTAATCAACTTGAAAATGTCAAAACTGAAGAACGTGGCGCCTAATTTACTGCTATCAGAAATATTAGTACATATAAAACTCGCTAACTGTAATAAGAATTATTTTCTCATATCAACATGTTTATCAATGGATTTCAAAATTGGTACTCAAAGAAGTTTGATTCCATATTTCAAATTACTCTTTTGATGTGAAATTAGCATGCAATTCGATTTAATCTATTTAATAATATATACTTATTATACTAGTATATTTTAGTTATTATATATTATACTTTATTAAATTAAACTGTAGCAGTCGAGTGGTCGTGTAGCATCGAGGGCACAGTGTGTTTATGCACTTCATGGTAACTTACCATTTTTATCTCCTTCATTACGCACGCTAACAGGCAACCCATTTCGTGATCGGATTTCACGGCGTCTATAATGTCACGCAACTTTTTCATGCCGCCTGTAATTCGCATGTTGTACGTTATTAATTTAATATTGGATAATTCATTTATCAATTTAACATTTGGATTTGCGTATAATAAAAATTCATACCTTCTCCAGAAACTTCTTCTTTGAGACATTTGCCGAAGATACTTCTGTACTGCTCGAGATATGGGTCTGGAATCGTTGCCCCGTAGCAAGACGCCTGAAAATTGTATTCAATCCTAATCAAGGTTTACTTTAACAATAAACTTTATAAGTTTTTAAGTTCCACATCATATGGTTTAATACTTTGTATTCGTATAATTTGACTATTGACTATTAAACTATTAAGAGTAAACGTATCAGCAATGATTCTGTAACACTTATTTGCGATAGCTTAGAAGCCTCGCCTTTAGTCGCATTAAATGATACAAACTAAATAATATTGTCATTAATTGTTACTAAATTAAACTACAATGTTAAAGTTATTGCGTAGTACAATTCATCGTATTGTCTTCTTAGATCATTACTGTTTCTAGGCTGCCACTGTAGCTCTAATATTTAATACTTTAATATTTAATACCATAGTATATTCTTGAGTCTTTGAAGATAATAAATATCGACTGGTTGCAATTGGAGATAAATGCCACGCTGCTCGAAGGAATAATTTGAATAACAATTCAATATTGTCTCTCTGAGGAGAATCTTAGTTGGAGGGAGTTAAAGTTGCAATTAAATCAGATTGAAAAGTAACTTACAGGTGACATTAAAATTGAAAGTAATACATGTCAAAGTTTTTTTAGTGGCACCGGAAACAGTATTGTGAAATTAGTTTCAAAACGATGTGCTTTTAAATCAGTGGTTTTCAGACTTACTGCGATCAGAATTAGACAGAATAGGGTCAGAACAGGCTTCATCTCGGTTTGATATGTGGTAAATCACAGTATTGGAGACCGGTGCGAGGGATATCTGTTCACACTATGAACGTTCGATTACTAATGCCCGATACTCCTTAGCTCGTGATATTTATACACGGTCCATTCGATCCCCAAAGATCAATCCAACCTGTCAGCTGCCATCATAGATTTCCTTGACACTTTATATAAGTAAAGTGTTACTTTAACGAGGAACTGTTCTTGCGGCGACATTAAATTACAGGTGATCTTTAGCCTTGCAACTCGATTATTTGCATCGTAAATATGCACTAAAATCGCCCTGAGTCAAAGTTATAATATCATAGCTATTATATCGTTTTGCACATTGAGCAAACGCATTGAACAGTTTGGAGAATGGGTTGTATAATAAAATGTAATCATTAGACGAAACGCATGTGTGTAATGTAGGTGCTAAATAAAAATAAAGAAATATAATTTTGATATTTTATTCTAGTTAATGCTATGAGTTGTAGAATTTGATATCATAAATAATAGAAACAAGTTATGAACATGTGAGGGAAATTAATTCACTCAGTTTTAAAAATATTAGACTAAATCGATTCTTAAAAACCGATGTTGATTGACAACTCTGTTTGATGTTGATTGACAGTTAATTAGAAATGGATCTACATATCACCTTGTATAGAAGATAACAGCTGTTTGCGTTCATCATTTGACTGTTTTTCCCTGTCTGTCTCCTTTACGAAAAAAAGTGTATGGTCTACTTTGTTCTAGTGTAGCGACTATGTAGATATTTATGAGTGATCAGTTCTTGCTGATACAAAGATTCTGCGATACTTAAGTTTTTCCGATGAAAGAATAATTGAGAAGTTTATTTTGATGGCAGTTTTAAGATAATTACTCCGACGAGTGATTAACAAATCATATTCGTCATGAAATTCGGTTATAAAGCGGTACATTCGTCAAATCTCGCCAGTTATGAACGAAAGCGGTTCATTAATCGTCATCAAATGTCTACGCGGAAAAATAAATATGCAATTTCAGTAGAATGACCGAATCTTACATTAACTTTTGTCTTTCGATTTCTTCATTGATTCTGTATACTGTTTTTACAAAATGAGATGAATGGAGAAGAATTTTGAAACACTAAATTCAAGAATTCAAAGAAAATCTGAACAAAGAGTACAGAGAGTCAAATATTTAAATATTCAAATGAGCTAATAGTTAATTAATAATTGAATTAAATAAATCGTCTTTAATAACAATAGAATATATTTGTCAATAACGACTGGCAAAACACAGTTTCTACGGCATTCAACGTGTTAACGAGGGAAAGGGAAATTCAATGATAGTAACATGAGCAAAATGCAAATATAGATTCTTGCACTCGAAGACCTATATTTATATGAAACAGCAATACAAATTCTGGTATAAATTCCTTTCGGCATCGAAATCATCGAACACCTTATTCTTATTCACTCTTCTGTTCCTCGCTGCTGGCGTGGTCGCCGTGATGATGATGGTGCTTGATGGACTTCATTACACACTTCAAGAATTTTCCTCCTTTGTCACACGTGTCTGTTTCTCCACTAACTGTAACAGTAATTAAAAACAGACCATTCAAAATACACTGTTTTGGTCGTTACGATTGTTTCGATAACTCAATAATACTCGACTTTTAATGCGTATTTATACTTCCTTGCTGGACAGCATATCTTATATAAACAATTTCCAGTTTGTAAAGTCGATCTTTTTATCGGTTCTTATTCGATCCGTTAGCTTTATTACTGTGACGTGTTTCGCAATTGAAACTTGTCTGAACTATTTATATCATATAATTTTATGGGCTATTCCTGTTTATACTTGAGTAACATCAAGTATGAAATAATTAAAACTTGGATTGTTCATATGGTCGAAACGAAGCCGAATTTTGCAAAATGATCGTATTATTTTCAAGTCGGTTTAGCATATTCAATATTTGCTTCAATTATATTAAATTTGGTTTGATTCATCCTGTATGTATTAGAGAACGACGAGTTACTCATTTCTTTTATAACGTCTACAGTATGTATAGAAAATAATCATCGTTTCTTTCATGACAACAAACAACGAAAAATCCAACTTATAAATTGAATATTTTATGTATTACTCAGTCATTAATGATTAATACAATGCTTTATGATATTTATTACCTTCTTCACTGCATTTGGTGACGGCAGATTTCATCTTTTCCAGCTTCTCATTGTCAGCATCATCCTTATGCAGGTCGTCGACTTTCTTCATGATCTCGTCCATGATCAAACCGTTGTCGTCCATCTATGATCAAACACATTTTTTTTAAGCCGAAAATGATCAAATCCATTGAGGAGTATACTTATACTCTGATATTTTGAATATTGGAATCACTGTTTTAATCCAAATTATTACTCTGTACATTTTTTCTATATTCTATTTTTATCTTGTGTTCATGTATTCCAATTTTACTTGGAAAACATGAACCAGGGCTACCAAACATGACAGATTTTCGGTGGTCGACTATTTGTCAATTAGATTATTCACTATGTATTTTTAAAAGCACCGACACAAAACTAAGAATCCATAGTTAATAATATAATCTACAAAAAGCTCAGGCATTATTGGTTTCACGTGTACAACAGGTATCTGTTGCCGAAATAAATTTCCGTTGCAAATCTGAGAAGGTCTTACCATGTGAAGTTTCTTGAAGACGCAAGTTGCCAAGCAGGCAGCTTTGTGCTTATCTTCATCGGTCATTTCGTCCTTCTTCTGTTTCCATTCTTCTATCTGGCCTGTATCAATGAAACAAACGTCTTATATGAATTTATGTATGCAGATGTATGTATATTACAGTCAGAGCGAGCGTAAATTGTTCGAAGGGGTTACGACGTTCGATGACCTACTTAGCGCCGGCTAATCTCCCGCATGTAACATTCAGTTAGGTCGACTTCCTTTTTACATTAGCCTTTGATAAACTTTTGTCTCGTGCTATCGAATCTGCCTGAACAAGCTTGTAACAGACGCTTTTATCAGTAGTCTAGTCAGCTCCCTTTAGTGTATCGCGCAATACTTCGAAAACAAAAACTGCTCCGGCACTCGTGTCCGTCTCCGGTAGACAGCGTGTTAATACATGTCGCCTATTATTAAAATCACTTTTCACGCGCGGCTAATATATTTGTTAGTTGTAAATTCAATGCCGTACGTGATTTTCTAGTAGTATTGTGTTTTAGGAATTTGTATTGATTTGAACTTAATTTTCTTCATGATATAAGATATTTTTAGTTGGTCGCTGTTGTTTGTCTTGACAGCGCACGTTCAAGATAAGATTAACCATAAAGAGTCAGCAGTTTTAAAATTAGAACAATTTTTTTAAAAGCTACTTACTTTCGGTGACACCGAGTTCCTCACCGCACTCCTTTCCCTTCTCCTTCATGTCTTTCTTCAAACTCTCTGCATCGGCGTAAACCTAAACATCAAATGGAATACTGTATTAAATAATATTTGGAAACATCTAGAAATACTTCTCTTTGTTCAATTTCGTGGTTGTTTAAACATTATTTATACTATCATATTATTTTAATGGTCTGTCGAATATTTATTTGAGTATTTAATGCTTTTAGAGTTCAGCTGCTTTCCAGAAAAATAATTATTGGACTGTATTCGAATATATAAGTGTAGTTGATGATCATTTTTTAGAGGCTTCGATCCATGTTTGTTTCATGAAAATTGTTTTAACAAATTATTCAAACTATTACTCTTTGTTCTTATTGTACGCTCCTAGCCCTCGGGCTTAATATTTAATCCCTTAAAATAATTTTACTATAAGTAAATACCAAAATCACACAAATTGCTCAATAATATTTTTCTATAAAACAAAAATGAAAAGCGAGTCATGAGTGACACACGACGTCTAGAGGTAAGTTTACAACTCATTGGTATGAAATCAGATTGAAACAGATAATTTCTATTTAAAATCACTGGCAATTGGTGCAATAAGCGCAGTAAAAAAATTGATATAAAGTTGCATGTAATTAAAAGTGCCGGCGATTACTTACCATTGCCACAAGGCAAAGGCTGAAGATCACGAAAGACTTCATCTTGAATGATATCAGGCAAACGTATCACTGGCGAAGAGCAAGCACGAAGTTCGACGTCTCGTGGGAAGTTAAGCTGGGGAACTGACGGGTGTCGATCTTTTGACGACAGACTTATATAGGAGTCTAATGCTCGATCATAAGGCGGCCTGGCGTGGAAGAGGGATAATTGTTCGGGCTTATCTGATTTACGTAATAACGCACTAATTGGAATCCGATGCACTGCCAGAGATCCCGAAGAATACTTGCCAGGAAAAAAATCAAACATTGCTCACAATTAGTTCTGTTCTGTGATTCATCGTCGGTTACATATTCCATTTCGATAGGTGCGAAGCTCGTAATACTCGTCAATGCTTGTTATCACGATGTTTTCTTCCGTATGAATTTGCATCTAAGATTATCGCTCTACAAGGGTTTATTGCCACTTAACGGTCCACGTAATTGGGCATTCATAAATTTCCACAGATTGGAAAAAAAGACTTCCGGAATTGATTGTACGAAGACGTACGCTTCCGTAAATGTATCCATTATAAATGATACATGCTAATTAATTATTCAGAAGATAATTATTCGCTACGCAACGCGTACATATCGCAAATTAATTACATCCATTCAAAGTTCTGTCGACGAATCTGTAATACATAAAGAAAAAACTATATCCGCATGAATTTCCACAATTCAGTTCTAGCATTAATACCGTCGCACACGGTATTAACTCTATTAACATAACACTAACTGCATCAATTTACAAGAAAACGCGCACGCGTGTCGATTGTTCATTGATGTGGAAAAAAATGCTCAACTGGTTTTTAGCAGAGTGCAAACTTATTTAGCAGAGCGTCGACTAGACTGGATTATCAATCGACAGAAAATCTATTGTGTGCATTGGGTTGAACCAAACGAGCAGGAATCACAGTCAGCGGTTGTTGGAACATTTCTTTTCCTTGGGCGGGTGTGAAAGAAAAGATGTTCGAGTGCTATTAGACCAGTTATATAACAAACTAACACATGTTGCGAAATTCTAATCTTTCGAGGGCAGAGTGAACAGACGTCTCTTTGTTTGTGGTCATTCAAATGAAGAGTAAGCGTAAATCAGAAAAAAACCGGTAACTGCGACCTTCCATGGAGTTCGTTAGTAGTGGAGATAACGATTCGCTGACCATGTCGGATTCTTAGACAAATCACTCGCCGAGTGTACCATGTTAGCTGCACCTTATCGGATTCGTTCAGTTCACTGCATCTTGGTGTTATTTTTAAACAATGCTTTCAATGTGTTGGTACGCGTAAACATCTGGTGTTAAATATGTATTATAAACAAGTTTACAGTATTTTTAAACTACAACTTTGAGGAAAACTTAGGAAAGTGATAGTGCTTCGTGCAAAATGCACGGGGTCGTAGAAAAATGTCGTGTCTGACTTGAGTATTTGATAGATTATTTGATGATAATTATTTGTTGATGCATAATATGTGATCCATGGAATTTCTGGTGTGGTTTATTTATGTGGTGAAGGTCTCCGTCAAACCTACTGTTAGTGGTTCTATTCTATGTGTTTGAAGAAATTTCCATTCTATCTTCTATTGCATTTATTATCTTTACGATAAGTTACGTCTATTAGATAACGCCTAAGTTACGAGCCAAGTCTATTTGAAGAAATTTTAAATAAAACAGTCGCAATTATCATAGACTGGTACTAGTTTTACAGAAGTATGTGTTTTATATTCGAATATCAAACAATGAGCAAGCGTTGTTTCGAGTGTACACACAAACAAATGAACCACGTTACAGTTTATATTGTATAATCGTACTTTATGCTTAACTTATAATATTTATTATAATCAAAAATATTATCTCCAATTTGAATGTTAATAGTTATTTCTAATACGCTAACTTTATAATTAGAGCCTCAGTGAAAGAATCTATCATACTCCATCTTTTGTAGACACGAAACGAAGAAACACATATAGATTCGTGCAACCTGGTGTCAAGATAGAATTTTTTACACAAATTTCTGCCTTGTCATACTTGCAACAATGTCTGCAGTCACTTTTATAATGCGCAAACAGAGGCAAGCGAAAAGTGGCTGGTTCATTGCGAGAATAACGCAGTGAGAATAAAGTGCAGACGAATGGTAATTATCCCATGCTCGCGCACAGGCGATTGTTATTGTAGATATTGTCAGGTCGATTATGATGCCGGCTGGCTCTGCTTGGCTTCTCTGGATAAAAAGCATCCCATTTGGGATCCCCCGCAGCCATACACTAAGGAACGTAGAAAATGTTGAGCAGGAATTGTGCAACGTTTTAATAACGACAGACAAGTGTCGGCGCGAGCAAGGTCGCACCAAGTAAGACTGCTATTCATCCCGAAGATACAGTCGGGGACAATAGTAAGTGGACAATTAGTAGAAATTATAATATATAATGATTAATGACATAGGTGTGTACGTGACGTATAGTTTGTGAATAATTCAGCTAATTATGCAGGGAGAATAATAAGTGGATTTATTATTGCACACGCAATACAGGCAATGATTATTTTTAATAATAAATTAATTAATAATTAGAACTTGGTGTTGCCACGTTTTGCCACAATTACTACCTATAAACGTCCTTGCATACTATTTATAAGATTCTTGATGTAATTTTAACCAATGCATTTAAAAGCTGATTGCAAATTTATGTAACATAAAGATTTAAAAAACAAAAAATTACGGATATAACAATAATATTGTTCAATTGAACTTTTGTCCCACCATTTCTACTATTTGTTCACTCGCTTTCGTCCACGACTGTATGTGTACAACTGTGTGCATACAATATTACACTAAATAAGAGTAAAAATAAGACTCTATAGTGAACAATCTAATCGACAAAAAGATCGGCCACTGAGAGTCTGTCGTGTGCGGCAGGTCTTAATAGTGATTTCCACAAATCATTCGAACACTCCTGTGTATAACTAACATCATGACTTAACACTTCAGTTGATTATAAACTGACCGCCTGAACAATTCACTGATGTTAAGTGTGATATATAATTTCTTGCAAAATGTACAACATAAATTATGTAGTTATAATTGATAAAAGAAGTAATACCTGATCTTAGGATCACAAAAATATTCGCAGCGTATACAAAAGAAATATTTCGATAAGAGTAATAGTGATATACATATTAGATTAATACTTTTAGTGTCTTAATTAGTTTAAAAGGAATTGTGTGTGCAGCACTTTTGAACGAACGAAGAAAAGTTTTGCTAAAGTGCTGCTTGAAAGGAAACGTTTGATGGCCTGTAATAAATTCAATGAGTTTTTCTGGAGGTATAATGCTTTATTCATTGACTAAATGCAGACTTAACACATTCGGCGATCCGATCGGATTCTTTGCAGTTGAACGGTGATGCAACTAGGAGGAAATAACCTTGATTCATAAATTAATTCGAACTTGACGGAGTAAAGAGAGAGAACTACGTATCGACTTGGAATTTTTCAACGATCGGCTACACGGCACGGTTCGTGTTCTCCGCTAGGTTTAACGACACTCAGAAAAACACCAGATCTCTGGCTTGCTCGTAGAAACACTTGGTGAACTGCCACGCGACCTCGCAGTCATCTGTACTCGTTGCTGTGAACATAGATTCAAGAAATTTATTAGTTTTGAAAGTCAAAGGTAACTTCAGGTTTTTTGACGATTTTCCATACTATTAAATCGTTCGCATTTACTAGCATATATTTTTGTCTTTTAGTAAAATTTTATCACTGTATTCATCTACATATAATAATCTATAATCTTGTATATTGTTCGTTTTACTAGCATTCATTTTTTGTCTCTCAGTATAACTTTATTACTGTATTATGCTAACAGTAATCTAATTCAACGCTTTAGGCGAGTAGTAAGTTTAATTGCGCCAGTCGGCTGAAATTCCTCATCTAATGTAAAGAAATCAAATCTCGCACCTTGTTGCACACACTTGGTGATCATGTCCTTAACTTGCGGGGCAACACTGTCCACGAGCATGAGATCAGCGTGATTCAGCATCACTTTCTCTCGCAGTTTATTCTCTTTCATCTGAAACAGACGGGTGACTTTTAGTTGGCCAAAATAAAGGAAAGTGCACGGTTGTAGGATTATTGGATTCCGATCAATAACCGAATTTCAATCAGTGACAGATTGCACTTGCGATTCTACGTGAAGGAAAACCACTGATTCATCAACTCGCCTGACCCTTTTATATAATACTTTTTCAGAGCCGCGCAACGACTCCCGATTATTTTTTATTGCCGTACTAAGCAATTATATTTGGTTAGTGCCCAATTATCATGATAAGGCACACTCCCATCATTATTGCAATCGGGGAATACATCTGCTAGTTGTATCAATTGTACGGTGACTTGCATTACTTTGCGGACATTGTCTTGATGAAGAGATTATTGTCGTGTATGCTTGTTTGCAATAACTTTAACAAACTGATTACTTTTTTCCGGATTCGGACGCATATTGTAGTCTCTACATCATCATATCTTTTATTTATTCAATGACCATTGCTTTGTAAGACGCGGGTGATAAACTAAAATATACTCAACATTTGTGTCGCAAAAATTTTCAAACGTATTATAAGTTTAACGCGTAATTGAACGAAATGGGAAAACGTAAGGGATTATTTAATTCAGCTTTTAGCTTTATTCCCTGCGACAAAACAAAGCTCTTTCCTCCTGTATTGGTTGAAGGTATTACAGCGACGTAAAATTAAATAACCTTTCCACTTATCATTGATTTATTCGGAATGCCAGATTTACATGTCAAACATACGCGTGTCCGAATATTTATGCAAGTCATTGTATGCTCTTTTATCCTGGAATAAAGTTGGCACAGACAAGATTGTAACAACCGAGTAGTTGGAATATGGAAGCGAATGCGTTCAATTTTATAGATCCAGGCGTTACACGCAAAACATTATGGACAGCTATTGCTATGCAGCGTTGCACGTAGCACAGGTATGGTTTAGTTTGCATAGACTTCCGTAATCCGGCGACCAATAAATTGGACGGTTGTAGTACGAAAGTATGGAATTGATGGTTTTGGGTTTCACCTTGGCTTTTTATGGTAGTGGAAAAAGTTCAGATACTATAGTATAGGATCTGGCAATTTACAGCAGTAACAATGCAGCAAAAGTGAATTGACGGTTTCAATTTGGAAATATGAAAGTGTGAAATCAAGAAACTTACCCCTTTTATCATCGTCAAAATGCACTTGTTGTAACACTGCAGCTTTCGATCGTTTGGATATTCTGTGGCAACTAGAGATTGTTCCACAATGGCTAAACGGATTTATTAATGATTGTTATTAGTTCTAGAATTCCTTAACGGCAATTTGGAGATTCTTAATCATTAAATTATATTATACTACTTAAGTCATGTGTCTTGGTTACTTTTTATGTCGATTAAGTTTCTGTTACTGATTATAAGTTTCAAAAGTGTTTTTTTGAAGTACAGTTTAATATAGTTAAGCAAGTACAGTTCAATTAATTCAGATGAAAATTCACTATCTATAAAAATACACTATTTTGATGTAGAGTACCTGGCGAAACGCCGCTATGTTCAATACAGACTTTCTTCAAGTTCTTCACAGCATCTCGCACTTCCGCGATTTCCATTTTTCTCTAAATATGGAACCAACAATAGTACAATTATGATGATTGCTCCATTTATTCTTTAAATATGTTTAGATTATTTACTAGAAAACATTGTCAATTATATTATCCTAAATACTTAGATACAGACAAACCACGGAAACGGATGTTTTCGACAAAAAGTAAACTGTCAAGCTTGTTACCAATATCGTTACACAAACAAAGAAACACACTTGTTTCTGGAATTCAGTGCATTAGTTGTTTATTATTCGTATTATACTCAGTATTATACAGCGATCATTATACATTATACATTATCTAATGTCTTTAGAATAAATATCAGCAAGAACTTGAACACTTTCATTACAATTGATCACTGCACGAATACGTTTTACACCGACTGTGTACGTCATTTGCAAATTTTTTTTCTACGATCAAAAGTATAGTTTAAAAGAGCTGATGAGTAACTCACACCCTCGGCATTGTGGAACTGCTCGGTAACGCACAGCAGTGCCACGAGGAGTGCAAAACAGCCGCTTCTCATGGTGGATTGCTTGTGGTTTGTTCGGGGAATGTCCCGTTCCTTTCTGTCCTGGAGTACGGCGAGGTCCCTCTGGAAAAAGAGAGTTCCTCGTGCCCCGTCGAAAAGCGAACAGGAAGTGGCCGTTCGGCTTCTTTTATAGGCGCCGCCGTCGGCAGAAGGAGAACGCACAATTTTTGCTTCCCGCAGCAGAGCCGGCCGTCCGCCCCAACTCTCGTCAAATTACCGTGTAATTAAACTGTGCCTCCGCCCTGCGAACATTTCATTTGGACCACGCGCACCGTTCCTGAGGTCGGAAGGTGTCAATGGGAAAAGACTTCGCGCACTCTGCAGTTTTTAACAGGCTTTGAAAAGGAGGAGGTTCTCAATTTACAGTTCTCAGTTTACAAGTCTAAAAGAATCCTGAAAATAGCGTTTAATAAGTACTTTCTAGCAACATTATAAGAGTCACTGTAAAATAATTAGTTTTCGAAAATATAAATTCTGTCAAAGAGATTTCAACTTGACAAAGTTTTACACATACCATGTTTTCGATACAAATTGAATAAAAATTTCAGTTTTTTGACTTACTAAACACCTCCGAAACGGGTGGTATTTAAAAAGTATAAATAACACGGTAATTATTTTATACTTTTTATTCCATTTTTGTGCTATTCATTTTCGAAGTCAGTTCATATTATGTGTTGCCACTCTTTTGCACGTGGCTCCAGTACCAAGTAAAGCTATCATTAATTGTGACAGCCTCTCGTTGACTTGACATTTGAGGAGCCTGAAATTTGCGATGATCGAACGGCGCAAAACAAGCTCGACATTCTACGAGCCATGCTAGAAGATTGTAGGATAGCTAGCACTTAATGAAAGTAGTCCTTTACTCATTACTGAGTCCAGAGAGAAATTGCGTAATAGAATTACAGATACTTGGCTCAAAATTGGGACGAAAAGATCACATCATTTTATTTAATTTAGATTATCTTGGTTTAGTGCTGGTTACGTTTTACGAGCATTATTTAATAATAATGTTATGGTATCTAAGTTATATTAATTTCTTTCTTTACACTTCAAATGGAGCTAGATTACATGTTTGGTTACAAAGTATGCCGCTCAGATTATAGAAACATGTTTTATACAAGCTTGTGTATTAACGAATTGCATAAGAATTGTTTACAAAATATTCAAACAACTATACTGTCAACCTTGATTTTTTTTATCATCGATTCATACAGTAAAAAATATATCTAAAACAGTGTACTATTATATTATAATATCGCTTTCCACTTGTTGAATACGTATTGTGATTAATGTGGCAGCGAAACTGGTGGCAGAAGGTGATTCAACTTAATTACACCTTATTGCAATCTTGTATCGCCGCTCGTAAATCACCTGACGGTCCGCAATTAGGGGAAGAAGAAGACCTCGGGATCGGCTTCGTAGCTGCACTTGATGTATGAGAATGCTGTTTCGCAAAGGTCTGGCTGGGCGGCTGAAATAAAAGTTCCTCTGATTATCCATGTTTAATTGGCTACGGATATTTGGATGCACTTTAATAATCAATCATTTTTTTAAGGACCTCAGTGGCCAACAAAAGCTATTCAAGTAACGCGGATATCATTATAATGTTTTTGTGATTAAAATTGCTCATCAAATATTTAAATAAGACTAAGTTAACCTGATATATTAATTTGACTATATATTAATTGAATTAAAAATAGTGGTTCTTATTCTGAAATATTGCAATAAATAAGTTGCTAAGTGAATTATCTGAGAAACTTTACGTTGCGATCCGCATGTCCTTGCTGCTGCCTTTACGCGATCCTGGATTTCAACTGGCATCATCATGTCGACTTGTTTTACCACCATATCAATGTCAATGACGCCACCTTTAAACTAAATCATACATATTTTAAAGGGTATAGAAAACGAATATATTGCATGTACATGTATCTGTCGTTGACTAGTTCTATTATGAATGCAGGAGTAAGATTCGATCTCTTATTAATTTTTAACATATTGTTGAATGGTAACATCGAAGAATACGATTATCCATAGCACTTTTAATTGGCAGATGGCACTTTGACCCTTTTTTTAGATATTGCATAGATTTTAATGTGTATGAGAAGTGATCAGTTATTTTTCTGTATTTAACAATCGGACAACAATGCGTTAACTATTTTGTTGTTTAGTTCAAATAGAGATAACTGTTCATACCGTGCGCACAAGTTTCATGACGCAATGGACGTAGCATTTGACATTGGGGTCGTCGGCGAATTCTCCTCTTCTAATGCCCTCCACCAAAGCTGTCGAGAAATTCACTCATTGAATATATATATAGTCTGCAAAGTCCTAACAATATAAAAGCTCATTTATATCAGTAATAATTATACAACATTAAGCAAAACTCATTTAATATCTTTCACTTTAGTTTTATTTTAAAAGTTTAAAGTCAATTTAATAAATCAAGTAGGAAAAATGCCGAACCCAATTCTACTGTTTTATTATTACCATTTAGTAGCATAATTCACAATATACCGCTAAATATTAATTAAAATGGATACAGAAATTAGATATTATATTTTAAAGGCTTACACATATCCGCGCCAACTTTCTGTGCACAGTTATTCCGCATGGTGTTCGCAGCCTTTTCCATTTGTTGCCTGGACAGCGCCTACGGGTTACCAAAACTCTCAGAAAAAAAATCGCAACGTCCTTTTAATATCCAATATAGAATCTTACACTGTCCACTGGTTTCAGCACAACAAACACGAGAAGTGTAACACATATCGAAGCTTTCACGTACATGCTTGATTCTATGATTTGAACGGTCCTGCACCTTCGATGACAGGACGCGAAAGAAACGCTGGATCAGCTCGGCTGCTGCTTTTAAAGCTTATGTATTTAACAGAATTCGCTCCTGATGTGCGGTTGCGGCCAAATAATCTGGCATTTGCGGCTAGAAGCTTCTATTTCATCCGCATTCGACGACAATTTGCGTGCTTTTATGTAACTAATTGGCATTCTAAGCTGTCATTCAAACTGGCTTATTAGCTGTCAGTTTCCAAGCAGCGATGCGCCATGCTCCTTTGCTTCGGCTTCTATTTTCCCTGAATGTAGTATCGTAAGATAGCGTTTCCTCAATTGAAATCGGATTAACCTTTGCCATTTACCAGTCTAAGCCTTATAAGAGGTCTGCGTATTTTGCTAGAACCTATATTTGCAAGTAAGACACATCTGCTCTTGGAATTTATACCATAAATTAATATTGGAATTATTAATTGCTTCTTTTTTGTTTCTTACGAATATTCTGATTGTTGATTCATAATAAAATTAATGAACTGTGAGTTTTTACAATTATTAGTTATTTAGTATTAGTATAACTTATTAGCTTTCAATTTGATATTGTGTAATCCAGGTTTATACTAATGGAAAATGTATACGTTAATAGTTATTTCGGAGTTAAGTGGTTCTCTAGTAGTTCGAACAGTTACAAGAGTGGGATTGGGGTTTACGAGCCTCTCACATATATGCCTGAATGGATTTTCGCATAACTAGCTAAGGTATCCTGTATTTTAAAGAATTCACCTTCCGTTCTCACAACCTAAGAACGGAAACACTTTCTTGCCGCGCTATTAATGTAAAATTGTTATCTATTCTGCTGTCAGTGTTAAAACACCTGAAGTGGTTAATACGATATTTACATGTTCATTCCGTTATTCTTGAAACAACGATCTTGATTTTGCCAACGAATTCCTTTCAGCGGATGCATATTCATAAGTATTGCTAATAATGCCAGAGTGAAGGCAGATAAATTTAACAAATACAAGCAGGAAGACCTGATGAAGAAAAATGTTGCATTCAAGCATAGTTTTAAGCGTGGACTATTATAATCCGTAAGCAATTTAACGTGGGATCTCTGTCGTGCTTGATACGAGCTCTTGTTAGCCTTTAACTAAGCTTCATTGATTAAAATAATGTCAGAATAAATACAAACAGGAAACACTAATCAAGAAAAATGTTACATTCAGACATAGTTTTAACCATAGACTATAATCTGTAAGCATAATCGTATTATGGTTGATACGACCTTTCGTTAGCATTTGACTGAGCCTGACTAGCAAACAATACCAGATCAAAGGCAGATAAATTGAATAAATACGAACAGGAAATACAGATCAGGAAAAATGTTACATTCGAGCATAGTTTTAACCATAGGCTATAATTTATAAGCCATTTCAAGTTAAATATTATGATTGATACAAACTCTCGTTAGTTTTTTACTAAGCTTGACTAGCAAACAATACCAGATGGAAGGCAGATAAATGCAACAAATACGATCCGGAAATATATTACATTCAAACATAGTTTTAACAATAGACTATCATATACTATAAGCAATTTCATGTTAGATGCCGTACTTGATAGGAGGTCTTACTAGCTTTTGACTGAGCAATAGGAAATTCAAGATACAGCTTGTCTCCCATCTCATCGCACAGTCCTGTTACTACAAACTGAGGAGTACTCGAACCTCAAATTGCAGCATGGGAAATGATGTTTCCCGTCCAACAGCGGGAACGGGCGTGGTAACGGTGCAATAATCCTGGGATAGGTTTCGAGCAAGAATTTGCGATGCAAATTGGCCAGTATGCGTTTCTGTAGCTAGGTGTACCCAGCGCTATATCATAGAAAGGAAGTTGGAGATGTTTGCTCGCTTTGTCGGCAGAGCGTTCGGTTCAGTGGAGCTGGACCCTTCGGCCAGCTTGGGTTAGTGTCGAACCCTTGTATCTCGAGAGACACCCTTACGGCAGGAGCATCTGGCCCGAGACCAGCTTCCACCACCTGCAACTACAAACCCTTCTGTTGGCATGCCGTTCCCATTAGTACGAGAGCCATTCTCTACCCCACCAGCTAGATAATTACGTTTTTTCCCCATTACTTTTATCACTGAACTTCCTGCCTCGCCTTATTCTGTACTTTTCACTTTTTCAATTTTGCACCTTTGTCGATTAGTTCTAGAAATCATTTTGACGTTGAGAAATCTTTGTTGTGACTGATTGGCAGTGGGAAGAATTGTTCGTGCATGTATGAATGTAATAAATAATTAGTACTCTAATATGTTCGATGGATAATTATGACAATGAGAATCCTCCGCTGCGGGTGATCGATGATGGAAAGAATTGTTCGTGCATGTATGAGTGTAATAAACAATTAGTATTTTAATACGTCCGAAAAACAATTGTGACATCGAAAAACTTCGATTCCAATATTACGTTTTATTTTTAATCTAACTAAAAACATGAAATGTTTATTATTGAATTCGACGTCATCCACGAATTTAGAAGTTCAAATGTTCCAGGTTGAAATATTCGGGAAGTCATTTTCGAGGCATGCAGATTGACTCATAAATGCATTCCGAAACTCATACAACTATTTTGACTTACATTCCACGAAAGGTATAATAATATAATCACTACTTTTATCTTTAACTAAGAACCAAGTATTACATTAAAATACCGAGGCCCCTTTACATTACATTTACATTAGCCCCTGGCATCAGGAATGAAAAATACTGCCAATAAAACAATAACAATAAAACTAAATTGCAGTATATAGAATATTAAACTATCCAAAACATATTTGTCTGGCTTCACAAGGCAGCCGACGAGCATTCCTTAGTTAATAAGTAGTAGGAAGCTATTGAAACGGTGTGCAGCGGATCGCAACCGCATTTGTGTGTACAGAAAAGCAGCGAGATCGATCGACCTTGTCTGGCTTGGCTATCGCTTTCGCAGCGGGAATTCTTTCGTCGAATCAGCCGATAATCTGACCTCGCTTAAGGATTTCCAGGAGAGGAAACCCGGAAGAAAAGTTGGCTAAGGTGAAAATGCGAGGAGGAGGAAAGGGCTCGATAATTACACGCACCATGAGAATAGCGTGACCCCTGTCAGAACGGTGTACGCCCTAATTAAATGGTTTTAATTAGCAGTAATAACTGTGGCTTCGCGTTTTACGTATGCGGCTAACTCGCGCGTAATTAACAGCTTCTCAATAAACCTACTCCGACTAGTTTGGAGACGACACCGTTATTTTTAGACACCTTTCCACGACTGCTAAATGGGATGCTCTAATGTTGCGTTCTCTTGATTGTTTTTTTGCCCTTCCGCGCTGTAATATTGTTCTCTTCAACAGGTAGATCTTGGATAATTCCATTTCTATCTTTTCACTGGTTCAGATTAACCAAAGTTTATGTTGCTATTAACAGTATTTAGTCAATACGATCTAAACAGGTTTTTTGATATATTATAGTCTCTGACATTCCATTTAATATAGCAAAATAAATGAAGAGAGAGGATGAGAGAGTGTGTAATAATTTATTTGGTGGACGTGAAAAGAGAATTATTTACATTAATATTCTAGGAAATGACCTAGCTTATTATAAGTGAAAATTTTAGCAAATAAGAGATTCTAAATTCAAAGCGTAAATCGTGTTGATTAAGTGTATCCTTTATAATGCTGAGTAACTTATTCATTTAAAGCTTGTCGTTTTTCTGAAACAGTCCAGACTGGATCCTAGTTTTCAGGCGAACTTACTTTGTAAGACATTTAAGAGAACACTGAGAGAGCTTTCAAGAGATATAAAGAAAAGTATGTCCAACGCCTTTGTAGTCTGGATCCGACTGTGCTGCTGCATACTTTATCACCCAGTCGCTGTATCATTGGGCAAAGAAATCTCCTCTGTTCTCTCTCTTCCTGCCTAATCAAAGCACACCCTCCGCCGTCGAGACTCGCTTTCCGCGGCTTTCGCTCGCTCGCAATCATCCTCTTTGACGTCCATTTTTCTACAAACGAGCAAGCCAAGCTTTAGTCGGGAATCTATCGGTGAGAGCCAGGCGAAAAGAATGCCACAATAATTACTATCTTTGTGATTGTACTTTCTGTCCGCACTGCTTGGTCCGGAACGATCCTTTTCCGACATCACTCCTGTGGTTTTTTTCATCTGGTGACTGGTGGGAATTTACGTGTAATGAGAAAACGCTTTGACCACTTTGTCAAAAGAAAATATGAGGTTGGTTGGTTTATAATTATTTGAACATGATAGTCGGTGTAATTCTTCTTTGTAACTCGAGTTGCTTGAGTTAGAAGGTCGTTAATGAACACACTTTTTATGATATTCGAAGCGCGTCGTTTGTGCGGTGCCTTTTCTACTAAAATAAAAATCTCGCCGAAAAAATGTAAAGAGAGAAAAGATTTATGTAATTTACCAATATAAAATGAAACAAAATTATAAAATACTTTAGAAATGCATGATAAATATGGACAGATGTTAAATAAGAGATTTTGATCTCATTGGTAGTTTTAGTGTTAAATTAATGACAAATGAAGGTTTACAAGCCGTATCTGCATATACAATGTTTATGGTTATAATTGTACGGTTAATCCCGAGTCGATGTAATGGAACGTCGTAGCGTTGGGACTGCGCTCTCTTTTCAACGCGCAGTGATATATTGTCCTAATCAGCTACCAGTCGGTAGCATATTATACGACACGACTTCCAATCTAACCGGTTCTCCAGCCCAAACCACCTATCACTTTGCGGAAACGTTGGCTTCGTAGGCTCGGCCGAGCTCGTGGGACACCGGGCCGTGTTTGTACCGTGATAAATCACGAAAGTGCAGGTTACAATCGACGAGGTATAGCAGGTACCGCAATCGAGTCTTGTTCTCTTCAGAATTTTATGCTGGAATCAATCATTTGAGGAAAAAGACTATTTTCGTCCTAAGACGCCAATGACCCACAGTGTTTTTTCATTTCATTTATTTTCATTTCATTTCATTCATTCATCAGTGACAGATTTGTGTCACACATTTCTGACAAATTGACAGACATAAAAGTTCTGTGGAGATTTAGAAATAAATAGAGTTTAATTCCTTGTAGATTAGATTCTTGTTTATGAGATTTTGTTTATTCGTTTTTAACTAATACTGTAATCATGCAACATGTATAAATAGGGACAAATAATATCTTTTATTTATTATGAAATCTGAAAATTGGAAAACCTTAATATTACAATTTAGAAGCATCGTTTATTTTATTGATCAATATAACAATGTCAATACATATGCATTTTGTGTAGATGTGCAAGTAAGTGCAGTGAAAAACAATAGACCGTTATTTATCATGCTGACTGGCAGGTCAGAGAGACAGTCACACGCCACGAATTACGTGTGAAGCAACCATCACTCGTTTCTTAGTACTGAAACGGAAACGGTGCGGATGCATTAGTAACGCGTGTGATTCTGCCTTTATCCGGAGCGGCTTGTCGACGTTTCTTAGTTAATAGGATCGATCGGCGAGCACAGGAAGCTCGCCGGGGGCAAAAAGTCTCGAATAGCGCATACGCTCTTCCGGCATGCGAGCGGGCAGCCGCTATGTGACTCACGAACTCGTTTGCGCGCTATCCTCGGTCGAAGGCTTAATCTTACCGATTCCAGATAGCGCCTCGACACCGACACAAAACGAATAACTCGCTGACTTCCACTTGGGCGAATCGCGTGGTCGAACCGACGATTGTGCGCGCCCGGACGCCAATTTCGCGTGGTTGCTTTAATGGCGCGTTTCCACGCCCAGTACTCTTCACCGATGAATTTGTCCTGTCGCGTCTCTGGATCAGTTAATCCGGATGGTTTGACGCGCAGCGCCTCCCGTTTCATCTCTCCTTATTCAGAAGTAATTGTAGCAATCCACTTTGACCAATGAGTATGTTATCTGCTCGAATAGATATTTCTTTTGTATTTCGAATTACTCATTTTATTGACAATTTTTGGTAGCAAAGATACGCGATATTATACCTGTTTATTACTGATTCTTATGATCAAATTTTTTATACTGATAATTAATACAACCAGCGTAGATAACACACTTTTGCTTCGTGAAAATGCAGCTGAACATTTAACGCGTAGAGGCTTCTGTTCGACCTGTTTTTATTAAGGAGTAATTGTAGTAGTCCACTTTCAGCGCGTACGTCATCGGCTCGAATAGATTTTTCCTATGTAGCTCTAAATGCATGTTTCATTGGTAGTGTTCATTAGCGAAGATATGCAATGTTAAACTTGATTACTACTAATCGTTATGATCAATGTTTGTTATATTAAAATGAATAGATCGAACACACATATCGAAATAGGACGAAGTTTAATCACGGAAATAAATCCAGTACTAGAACCTTAATACGAATCGTCTGAAAGTTACACTCTGCTTCGTGAAAATGAGGGCGAACATCACAGAGCCTGTTAACGGTCGATTCCCTTTATTTCTAGGTTAGTAGTGCTAAATCGAGCAGGTCTGATTATTTTTACGTCAGCTAGTATTATCGTAGGCAGACTTATGGGCCGGCACGGACACGCAGACGCTTACGCTGCTCCACATATTCCAGTGCACTTGCAACTGCCAATTTTTGCTTCCTGGGAAACTGAGTTTTTTTCCGTGAAGCGCCAATTTTGAAGCGGCTGCAAAAACTGATAATTTGGACACATCTACATTTGCCTGTTTCTACATCTATGCGCGTGTGTGTATGTGTCTACCGCCGGCTCTTTTTATGTCTCTCGTTTGGCATACACGCAACCACACACCCACGCTCGCTCGCATCCGCTTGCGGCTTTGCCCGCGCGCGCGCGCACGTACGTCGATTTGACGATAAACAAACGAAAATGGAAACGGCTCGGAAAATAATCCTTCCCATCCAGATAGGAATTAATGCGCTGGGCTATTTTTAACCGGATTTCTGAGCAGTTTGTTTGTTCCTGGCTGAAGACTCGTACAATAAAGGTAAAAAGGTTCAAAGTTTACGTATCGTCGAGTGATCGGGCTTGTAAGGAGTCATTAGTATTTTGAGAAAGTGTCGTGTCAGGTTATTCCAAAGTTTTCGTACATATCTTTTGTAATTTGTAACATTTACTTATGTACTTATTAGTAATCTTTAACGTGTACCAATTCTGGGCATTCAAATAGTAAACAATAACTTGTGCTTAAAATATAAATACATTTGTCAGTTATAAAATTCTCCATCATACCCCTCGGTGTTACCTTTAATTAATTGCAAATAACACTCGACTTCTGCTACAGTATTATATTGTTCCATATAGTGCTATAATAATTTTTATTCGCCCTTTACTTTACGAAGAATGCTTGCGAAATACCGGATATGTAGTACATATCGAGCATATAAAATACTGTATTCAAGCGGCATACATATACATATAGATTCGTGTATAGTGGGAAAGCCATTTGAAGAGGGTTGCTGCCATAGTATAGGGTCGCCCGAGTCCAGACTCGAAAAAGGGGATATTCAAAGCTGGATCGTAATGAATCGTGACACATAGCAATTAGCGCAGCCGGATCGTTTTGATTTAATTGCCACTGACTGTCGAGGAGCGTAACAATATTATGTGAGCACGGCACACGTAATGCGCCTTTCATCTTTTATGATTATACTCTTTCGAGATACATTGCTGATGATCGAGATGTCAATTTTGTTATATTTAAAATATGTCCAAACGCTTTTGAAAGATATATACATTATGTATTTCATATAATTCTTGCCATTTGGTTTGGGATCATTTCTGGTCGAAATAACAATTTTATATACATAGATATAGCAAGTTATATTGATATATATTTACATATATATTAGATATACATATGTAGATATATTTTATCGAAAATAACTGTTTAGATATACAAAAGAAAAAGCAATTTTCGGCAGGATTCCTTCTTCTATCTCTGCACCTTCTTCCCTTCGAGTTTTTCCTGATTGCTGCTTTCTCCCCCTTTTTAATATTCGTATTGCTAAAACCCTTTTATATGCCGAAAGTATGCTGAAACATATTTACGATTCTATCTGTTATTCTAATCTCTATATTAATTATAAGATCCCTGTAATAACACCCCCAATAATTATCCCCTCCTCTGTCTTTTCTTTCTAAGAAAGTTAAAGTAGAGAATCATCGTGTGCAACCCACAATATTCCTGTCAGTTGTTAGACGTATGTGAAGTAAAAAGATTACATTATCCGTTACGCGCCATGTAATACTGGCAAGGTTTATGACACGGCAACTCCACAATGGTTATTGTTCTAAGTTTAAAGACAGTGATGAGAGTTATGTGAATGGGTCTTCAGGCTCTTACAATGTTACAGCTTCTACTAAGTCTCATTATGTCCTATGGCAAGGCAAAGACAAGCTTTTAAGCTTATAAAGCATTTTGCATCATATTCCTTTATGTATTTTCTTCGATTTGCCACATTTACATTTATCAGAGCTTATAATATTTTCTAACATTTGAATTTGAACGGATTTGAATTACATTTTACATGTTCATGACAGTTGATATCACGTATCCCTAATTAAGTAATTGCATCTTTCACATTATATTTGATCTACGAATACTTTAAACAAAACAGTATTAAAAAAGCGATATAACTTCATTGCAGAAAGATCATTTAAGTCACTTTTAAATCTTAAGTCACACTTAAGTCACACATAAGTCACACATACACTCCATAATTGTATAGTTCGTAATTACATGTATATAATTATATAAACATTTGGGAATTCGATACCTATGATTATTCATTTTGTTGGAACAAATTCAACTTGTTCAGTGGAAGGATACCTTTAATCCTAATAGGATATTCGGACCCAACTTTTGTATCTGTCTGCCTATCCGAATAGGGTTAATAGGGTTGTATCATGGCTGCCTGGACCTAATACAATTTGGTGCTCGTAAACTAGGCAGTATTTTCGGGTGAGCGTGTATTTCGTTCGTGGGCGAGTACGAGCTCGTTGTACAAGATCATGCAGGCTTCCTTACACGATGCTGCCATCGGCCCGGCAGCTACGTTTATTAATAAGCATTGCCAACTCCTCCGCACTCGCACCCTCTCCTTCCTCCTTTCACCCTTTTTACCGGCTCTCCTTTTTTTCTAATGGAGTCATAGCCGCCGGAACGTGCGAAATCTACACTTGGCGTATCTTCACTGTGATTCAGCGCCGAGTGCAGCATACCTCTTTCAGTCTCGAACGTGTATTTTTGACATTGCATCTATCACAATTGTGTGTAAACTTCATCCTAACACGTTTTCATCCTGATAATTAAATGTAACCTTTCCGATGTCTGGTATTTGGATTAATTAATCTGAAACTGTATTGATCAAGATTTTTTGTGTATATATTTGTAAAGGATACGGGAGAATTCTGTTAGGTAATATATGTATAACTATAATAATATAATAACTTATGTACAGCATAGTTGTCCTATAAATTATTTACGTTAATTTACAGTTGAAGCAGTGACTTTATATTAATTTTGGAAATTCGACATTTCGGGTTGCAGATTTAAATAATGACAACTAATAATGACAAGTCGTGTATTTCCGTGGATTGACTATAATCACATCATTCTTTTACAAAACCGACTCAAATGTCTTGCCAACAGCAACACGCGTCGAGGATTTTCGTTACTGAAAAGTAATAAACTCTCCCCTCAGACAATGGAGTTCATGATTGAGCTTGGCATCATTCAGCCAATGGCGGCGTCCCCCTCGGAGAGTATTTTACAATCCCCATAAAATCAACTGGCGGCAAAAGAGAGCCATGAAGCTTTCCGCAAGCGCTCGTATAAAGAGCTCGTCACGCCCGGCACATGTCGGAGCTTTCGTTCGGCGAAGGTGAATCTCTCTCACTCTATGCATCCATGTTTGTACAGGGTGACGCATTTCCGTTAGGACACACAAGAATTTTCACTCAGCATTAATTTTACAAGATTAATCAGTTTTCGTATTTATTGTTAATTATTAGTTGTGGTATTATTTGCTTAAACTGTTAGATAAGATCGCTGATTCTCAGTGAAATGCATCAGCTTGTATGTATAATTGTAAATCCTTTAGTAATTTTGATTACAAGCGAATGTTGCCGAACTCTTCCCTATATTCTGTATTTTACATATGAATTTAAAAGGAAATGCATTACTCTACACACACACAAGCGAATATGCGTATGCGTGGCAGTGCAAGTACAATATAAAAAAATTCATACACATCAGATAAAACATGGATTCCAAGAGGGTTGATTTAAAACAAAATGCATAACTCCATACACAGGCGGATATTCGTTGTGTTAAATGAAAATTCTATCAATAATACTTGCAAATATAACAAATATAAAATCATACGGGTCTGATAAAAAATGGCACATGAGAGACACATGGCACATGACAAATAGCACACGAGAGATTTAAAAGGAAATGCATCACTCCACACACACCGGTGGATATTCGTTGTGTTAAATGAAAATTCTGCCAATAATTGCAAGTATAACATATATAAAAAAAAAATAATATAGGGCTGGTAAAAAATGGCACTTGACAGGTTTGATTTAAAAGGAAATGCATCACTCTACACACAGAGAGACGGACATATGTGTGCGTAGCAGTTGGCGCAAGCTGTTGTGCCGTGGTTGGCGAGCTCGATGTGGAAGTTACGAATTATCGGTGTTTACATTGGAGCGCGGTTCACCGGGGAGCCGTGGCCGCGTGAAAGTCTTGCGCTCGCTCCTCTGGCATTAGGGTACCGCAGCTGGTGGCAGCTTTCCTCTGCCGGCGCTGATAGTGGTGGCACTGTTAGTCCTAGTGGCTGCGAGGCTGCTGCTGCTGGTGGTGGTGGTGGTGGTGGTGGTGACGGTGGTGTCGACGAGGTTGATGCTGATGATGATGTTAATGCTCCAACCAGTGGTGCTCCGGTCGCTCGCTCCTTGCGACCTGGCTTCGCGCGCTTTTCACCACAAGCCTATCGATTTTACAACGCGCTCTAAGCGTCACCCAGCCAAGCGGCAATTGCAAAAACCTGACGGTGAATGTATAATTAAAATAGATGTTTAAATTGGTGATTTTAATTAAGTATAATCAATAGTGATTGTAAATTGCTAGAGGAATAGTGTGTTGTATGCATTATTTCGTGAATACAGGATTTCTCTTTTTGACAGTGTTTTACAGTGATTTTGATTGAACAGTGACTGTAAATCATTAAAAGAACAGTGAGTATTATTCACTATTTACTGACTATAGTCTTTTAGTCATTGTCAGTGTTTTATTATGATTTGGATTGAATAATGACTATAAGTCATTAAAAGAACAGTGTGTATTCACCATTTGATTTGATTTCAATTGAACGGTAATTGTAAATTAGTAAAGAAATGGTATTATTCAGTATTTCCTGAATACTATTTCGTTAATTCTCTGTATTTAACTGCGATTGCACTGGCATGGCGATTACACTGATTTGTGGTGGGCAAGTGTTGCAAACGGATTAACAAATTAAAGTGTATAGAGCGTGAAAGGTTGTTGAGACAGAATACCGTTACTGACAGCGAGAGACTCGCTCACGTGCGTCTGACATTGCGATGCGTCACTGCGTGTGCACTTGACAATTAGACGACTACGCTTCTCTGGCGATGAAAGGGGACATTTATATCGCAGTGCGAACAAATGTATCGCAACAAAATGAAAGTGGACACAGCTTCTTGCCTTTGCGCGTGCCTAACATCTTAGCCAGTACGAACATTTCCTCGAGTCACAGTGACTTTTAGTATTTCATGCGTGCATTAGAAGTGACGTACACGTGCTGGATATACATTTCACATGTATCTACAAAATCCACACAAATGTTCGAACATTCTAAATTCTGCCCATTTCTCTAACCTAATGCGACATGTATGTATTTCGTTTGATCGTTCATTTATTATTTGTCGTATTCAATCAATCAACTTTTCAATCAACTTTTCCAATGTACAGTTTTCTATTATTAGCATATTTAATAAATTTCGAAAAATATATGGAACCTGATGCGAGATTTTAGAGTATATCAATAAAGTTTCAACATTTATCACGAAGTACTATACAATCACTGAACTGTTAATCAAGAGAAAAGAGCGAGCACTACGAAAGTAGTTGTACGAAGTGAGTGGCGAGGTTTAAGCGCTGTTTAAGTGAACAGCTTAATCAACAAGGATCAAGTGCGGCAACTAGCTAATGCAAGCGGCTGGCAAAGCCGTGCTCGGTCAAGGTTGTTATCGCCGCGGTAAATAGGTGTACGAGACAGAGTGTTTTTGTCGGGGATACCGGTGCTAGCGTCGCACTCGGCGCACAGGCTCAGGATAACGTCGCCGCCGTCGTAGTCGTCGTCGTCGTCGTCGTCGTTGTGGTACGTAGATCGTCGTCGGGGTCAAAGACTCGAGCGTGTCTCGGCCCCTCAGTATTCCGGAGTCCGCTCGCCCGCTCGCGCGCGTCGTTCGCTGTCAGCCTGGCAATGCACCGTTGATGAGTGTTTGTCGGGAAGTGCTGCTGTCTCTCTAATCGTAAGCCCAGAAGCCTTTGCTCTGCTCCAGTTTGTCAGGATCCATCAGACGCGCATTGCCACGTGAACAAACTTGGGCCGAATTTAAAAGCGGCGCGCGCCGCCGTTCATCGGCTTCTTTGTGCGCCGCCCGGCTGACACGTGGCCGACCGGCACACAAGGATTAGACAGTTTCGACCTCGTCGATAGAGGCGCCCCACTTCACACGTGAGTAAGAAGATTATTCTCCTTCGAGTCTTCCTTTATTTTAACCCTCGACACGTGTTGCGCGCCGCTCATTAACCCGTTCGCTTCTCTTCTCAACGGACTTGCTATGAGTTAGGCTTGTTTGCTCAGTACTTTCAATAGGAAGACATTAGTCATGTATAAGTCCTTGTCATCTCCTTGGAATACTTTTGCAACGACCAGTTTTGGCAAACAATAGGAATTAGGAACAGGATTTGATGTTAAATCTTTGAAACTTCCACTGTGACGTGGTACTTTTAACATATTTTTTTTCTGTAATTCTGATATAATCGTTGACGTTATAGTGCAACAGGAAAGGAGTATTATCAGTTACTTGAATATTTAAATGAGTGGAGAGGTAAAACGTTAATGAGACTTACCGTGTCGAATGATGTAACGCTTTTTCTGATATGGACAAGGTATACAAAACTCGCTTAAGAGTCATCGAGTTCACACATAACACAATTATATAATATATTTTTAAATATGTCTATACTATTAGCAATCTTTTTCTTTCATAATATTATTCAAAAACTTCCAAACAACTACCAAAACCAATTTCATTAAATTTGTAATTCTGTTATTACATAAAGTATACTTTAAACATTTGAGAATGAAAAAAATAGTATTTAAAACAACAAGAGTGTGTTAATGGAAGTCTGAGGTCGACTTTTTCAAGAATTGCTAAGAGGAGGTTAAGATTTATGGATCCACTTTGCAAGGTCTACACATGTAGTTCGAAGAAATTGTCGTGCGTAAGGGCAGCGCGTGGGCGTCTAATGGAAACATTGAGGCAGAGGCGTAAAAATGCTAAACAGAGTATGTAGTTTTGTGGGAGTATAGCTTGCGATGTACCTGGTCGCACGGCGGCTGATTCATCGTTACTTTCGGTCGGCTCGCCATAATTTAAGGAGGTGTTTCTACAGTACATGCTTTTTTCGTTCGAGCGCTGCACGAAGAGGGCGACGATCCATTCGGCGTGCAGGAACTACGGCCGCCGATTTTACGGAATGCTCCTTACACGGTGGCACTACTTAACGAACCTAATGACCTTTCGAACATTCCCCACGAGTTCGTGAATATTCCGCTTACACGGCCGGACCCCCGTTATTTTTGGACGCCACTTTCCTGCCTTCCATGTATAGGCTCACTCAAAAATTGGGTCCTTCTAGACAGTACTACAAGAGTAGCTTAAGATCGATTGATTAGTACGAAATATACAGTAAAACCAATTATTTTTCTAGAGTAGTATTTAATACATTATTAGATGCTATCAATTTTATCAGCGAATATGAAATGTATTTTAATATTAATTCTGCAGTAATAGTAACGATTATATCAATAATAAAACAAATTTGAATTCTAGATATTACATATTAAAAATCTTTATTTAATTAGAGTTATTATGACTTTTCTAATATCTATAATCTGTGGTACACATTAATACTGTTTAGAAACTGCAGTAATTGGCAAAAGATCAACAATCTTGTCAGTTTTATCCCAACAAGAATGTAAAATGCCTGAAGAATATATTTTGTCCAGGCTGTACATCATTCGGTACTTTCCCGCACAGGAATGATACTACTCCAAGCTAGTATTTGAGTCACGTGTTGTCCCGGCATTCCTTGGAACGTGTTTGGGGTAGGTTAAAATTGTACGAAGCTTTGGAGTACATTTTTCAGAGCAGAAGGAGTTCAGAGGTGCGCGCAGTTATTCAACTGAACTGGTCTTCTTTACTTGGTACAATTGGTCGGCTTCCACTGCTGATATGCATTCTCGTTTCGCCCCTCTTCACTACTCGCAAGTCTGGTAACATGTGCATGTATATATGTATATATGTTGCCTCGATTCTGTTTGCCGGTTCCGCGGCCCTTCGCTTCATTAATGACAATTTGCACTGGCACTTGACATACTTGAAATCTGCAATCGTGTTTCTCCGCACACTGACAACATGTGAAGCACTCTTAATATGGCGATGTGCAAATCCAAGGAGGAGGAGGAGGTCGCGGGTATTTTTAAAATAGAGCAAACTTCTCGAGTTATTGAAGTTTCAAAGTCATTGACGACACTCAGACAGACGGTAATTGGCATTTCTTGGTAACTCTTGCTTCAGAATGATTGAAACGTCAAGTTAGAAATAGAAATATTCTTTTTATTTTGTTTTGTAAATTAATATTTGCTTGTAAGGTATTTTTATAATTCTCCAAAAATTATCTTTATCCTGTACAAAGTAGAAAGAAACAGAGAAATATGAGTGTGTGTGTGTGTCATCTGACTCAGGATCCCCCACACATTCTCCCACACCTTTCTCTACCTCCTGTCATTCTCTCACTTTCTACACTGCAAGGAAAGACGATAGTATCGAACGTATACGAAACACCATTTGAAGACATATTTCGTTTTAATTCAATTTTTCTGAGGATAAATTCTAGTTGATTACATGTAAACAATTCCAGGACGAACAATTTTAATACCTCTGTAACTATAAAATCATAATACAATATCCTAAAACTTATAGTTTAATAGAAAAATGTTTAACTTAATGAAAACTTATAAGTATATCTAACAATAAGTTAATTCTCAGAATACAGAAATCTTTACTGAAATCGCTAAAATACGAAGTTATAAACTAAGCAAGAACAAGCTCTACGAGAAAAAGACGAAAGCAAGTATTATGTTAGGAAGAAGGTTACCAAGGGACGAAGCACGCGCGATCAAATCTCACTTATATGTACCTCGAGCAGCGAGGTATTCCATGCGCAGGGAATAATTTATGTAGTGCCGAGCCTCCCAGAAGCGGATCCCCGGGGAAGTTTGCCGGCTTGCGAAAGGTGAGAAGGCAAAAGGAGCACGTTGTGGGAAGATCGGCGCGATCCTGGCGAAGCAAGCGATCGGAAACAAATAGTTACAAGGACGCCACGGCGCATCGGTATCTCTTTTATCGTTGTAGGAGGTCGAGCGGCTCGTTTCTCGTCGCACAATTCTCTCGCAGAAAGTATTTCAGAAGGGTCAGAAAGTATTTGAAATACTCGTCTTCGAATATTTCCATCTGTGCTAAAGCACTCGACTTCCGACGAGAAAAATAACACATTTTACCCATCCAATAAAATACTCTTCTCTAGCCAAAACTTTTTTCCCTTATCGTTTCGAAATTAAGTGTTCTAATAAATAAAGTACTTTTTCACTTTCATTCTATCGTCAGAACTGAAATATTATTTCCAAAAACATTTTACTAGTACAATTTTCTTTGCACGGAATTTAAAATTGTACATAAAAATAACACTTTGACAATGAAAGTATTTACTGTGTATGAAATTTCAATTCCGACGTCCTTGAACATTCAAAATAAATGACATTCTTTTCGATTTAGTAGTTGAAATACCCATTACCTCAGGTTTGGTCGAGCCACGTTCCAAACATAGTCGATGAAAATTTATTCTGTGAGTGCACACACCGCCTGCAACGCCATAAAGGGCCTATGCTTCTCGCCGGCTGAATTCTCTATTAGCGTAAGCCCTGATATTTATTGTCTACGCTCGCACGCCACTTGCTGCACTCGCCTTCGCATCGTCGCCGAGGAGTAGGCGGATAATCGGAGGCCGTCGCTCGCAGTTCGCGCCGGTAATCCCTCGTTTAGAGATTGCTCGTACTCCTCGATATATCCGTTCATTGCCCCGTGCAGAAACAATAATGGTAGGGCAAGCAAGCCCGCTCAAAGCGGATGTGTTAAATTAATGTATGACAAAAATAGCAAACTGCTAGAATCACGAACTACTTTTGTACTGTTTTTATTTCTCAAATAATTATATATTCAACCAGTTTTGAATACATATGTATAATATAGAATACATAATACTTTAATCATAACATTTTGAGATTCTTCCTTTAATATTGTTTAATCCTTACAATTTTCAAAGGTATCAATTCTGTGGTCCTAGGCCTTTATCATGTGTCAAATTTTAGATGATTTATGGAATAATTTGATCTTAAAGTAGGAAATTTTTAACTGACGTATAAAAGACTGTTTTCTTTACAAAATTTGAACACACAAAACCCATGTCATGCAAGCAGAAGACATGTGTCAAGGTTCATTTCTATTCAGAGGCATAAGGGTATGCGGGCCATACTGTTGAGCCAATTTCAACTAATTTGATCGTGATCAGTCCATCGTTATTCTGATGTACCCTTTCCGTCGTATCATACCGCGCCAATCACTCAACGTCTTTCAGAAGAATCTAGATTACTATCCTAATTCCAGCATGCGATTAAATAGATTGATTTATTTAAACCCTCTTTTATTTTTATTGTGCGCTGTCTGTTATGTCTCAGTTACTGCGCTATAAACTATTCCATATAGTATGTGTACAGAGCATAATGAAAATAGTAAAATACAGAGTTATGAAACTCTCTAGATATCCGAAGCATTCGCTGCATTTTCCCCTTCACAGAATATTCCATGTAGCAGTAATAACAAATTACAACACAGCAAACTTAATGCCTGTCTCACTCAACATACCACAAACTATTCCATAAAGTACATCTATGTGTAGTGCATAACGAAAATGTTAAAATGAAGGATCATAAAAATCTAAGAGCATCCGAAACATTCAGTACATTGCACATCGCAACAGTCACAAGTTACAACATAGCAACCCTAATGCTCGTCTCACTCAGCATACCACAAAGTATCCTGCATAGTAAATTCAGAGTGCATAACGAAAATATGAAACTGAAGAGTCATATAAATCTTCAGGCATCTCAAAGATTTTGCTATATTCAACATGGCAACATTCACAAGTTACAACATAGCAACCCTAATGCTCGTCTCACTCATCATTCCACAAATTACGCGGGAGAAGAAAATCCAGGGGACATTGAAAGTTCGACGACAATAACCAGAGAAGATCCATGTAGCGAACTCGCGATCGTTCCCACGAGCTTCTCTCGGAGCTTTTATGCATCGTAGGGGTGGCGAGTGGAGTGATTGCAATAATTTTGAAAGTTGCCAGCCTCGCCATTTTTTGTCGCTGGGGTGGTTGAACGGCGCATGATAAATAAGTGAAGGCTGGGGTTCGCTCGCCCTCCGTCGCCCTCGTAGTCGCAGTCGCTCCTTACTCTTCGAGGCCACACAATGAGCAACGTCTCGGTTCGAGCCTGGCTCTACGTGGCGCGCCTCCTGAATAGCCTCCATATTTTCGTCGCTCGGAACAAAGTCGTGTGGCGATCATAATACCTGACGGGGAAATTATGCGATGATATATATACGTACGCACACCCACGACGATACCCGCTCTCTAAGTCTCTTTCTTTCAAGCGATCCCACGCTAATGGTGCTTCTTCCTTCGCCAGAAGGTATGCCTTGGTATTTAGTGTGCGCATCTTCGCCTTTCTTTTCATTATTCACATTCCTTCTTTTCATCAGCAGATGCAACAGAGTGTCGAAGTGAGTGTGGCGTGACAAGCGTAGCGTCAAGCGTGGTAGGATAAATAAATTATATTTTATAAGTCGAATAATAATATGTAATATTTTGTAAGTAGAGTAAACAGGAAATGTATAGAATAAATTGATTCAATAAGATCACAGAAGTCGAAGTGTTTATAGATAAGCTTTCGATTTTCGAATATAATTTTTTACCTGGGATTTAAAACACTTTTAATAGATTTCGATACTTGCTCGAAGTGTTAAGTATTGATCTAGTAACTTCAACGGTGAAACTGACCTAGTGTAAGCTTACCTGGAAACATGAACTGATTTTACATTCCGAAATAATTATTCATTACCACCTGTTGAAGCGTGACACGAGCGCCGTCGGCCAGCGTAATTATTCAAGGGACATTATCGATAGCGGACAAGCAGGCGAATTAGCATTCGACTAGTAATGTAATTCAAAGTTAATCGGGCGTCGAGGAAATATGTTAATTTCGCTTTTCCCTATTTTACTGGTTCTCGTAGTGACGAAAATACCAGCATGACAAATGATCTCTATTTGCATTAATTTTGATATCCATGTATCTACCGAAAACTGGAATCAGCTTTGATGCGGAAATCCAAATAATATTCGTAGCTAATTATTACAGGATTTTATTTATTTACTTATATAGAAACAAATTACTTACTTACCACTAACGAAAATAATTCAACTACGAAACTTACAAGACCAATTACTTTCCTGCCAGTACAACTCACTGCGAATTAGGAAAACGTATCCTGATAATTCGGAATTTAATAAAATCGATTGCAAGTGACAGGCGGAAGGTTGTGGGAGCGTCAATGGAAATAGAGTATACCGTTCTTCTCGGGGTCGAAGAGAGCGGCTACAGAGGCTAGGAGGACTGTCGATCAAGCGAGAGCGCGGTCGACGTAATCTCGAGATTTTTGCCTCGTTAGAACCTCGGGGAGGCCAGGCTGCCCGTCGGGGTGTCTGCCTTCGTGAAGGGGAAAAGGGATACGATGGGAATTGGCAGGGATTCCCTAGTAAGGCTGAGGGGAGGGAAAAAGGGAAGAAAGGAACTCTGACGCTCGCACGGGTCACTGTGCGTCCAACTATGCGTTTAACGCGCGGCAGCCACTCGCCTAAGTGAACTCCCTTTCCATCTCCGCCAGGTGAGAGGAGGAAAGCTCTCTTCACCCATTCTCCTTCCTTTCTCACCCAATCTTTTTGCCGCGCCAACTCTTCGCCGACTTTCGCCCTTATAGTGCTCTTTGCCAGGCCTGCCCTTACGGATAAGTCGCTGGATTTTCGGACGTCGCCTTTTTATCGTAGCTTGTTTTGCTAGTCTGCCCTTGATGATTACATTTCTTGCTGACCCGAGAGCTCTTATTCCCGCTGAAGCACCATTTGTTAGACCCTCTTAAACACACACGGGATGGTAAGTTTGTATCGTACGATAGCTAGTTTTAATGGGCTCGATTATGGTGTTGTTTCAGTCGTGAAAGTGGGTATTGTTTAGTATATTGTAATAGAGATTTAAGCTGTTGACAGGTTGATATATGTTTATTTATACCTTTTTGAATATTATATACTGTTTGTCAGTGTTTATTACGCAAATCTAGGCTGTTTGTAGATCAATGTATCTTGAAATTTATTAGTTCAGAGGCTTTTTTGTTATTTAATATACTCTTTTTATGTTTTAAACGTACTCTGTATGCTCTAGTATTACAAACTTTAAAGTTCCAATGTATTTCCACTTGGTTTTCACTATTTCACTAATTTATTCAAAATACAAATATACTAATACTTATAACACGCCATCCACTTCTTAAGTATCCAAAACATGTTTCGTTTCAAGAAAGAAAGAGTTCATAATGAGTTTATAAAAATTGTAACATAAAATTAAATAAAAATGAAGGTTATTCTACATGGTTCTCATTGAAAAGTAGAACTTCACCACTGAATGAACGACGGGCGATTAATAAAACGAGATAGAGGGCAGCATTAGCATGTCAGATTTCTTTAACGAACGAACAAATAGAAGCGACGGCCTCGTCGCGCCGATATTGCCTTCACGAAAGGCAAATATAAATTTGCTTATCTGTATGACGGGCCACCTTAGGCTGCTTCCCTGCTTGGAGAGGAACCTCAAGCAACGGTAGAAAGGGCAGAAGGCTGAAGGGAAATCGGGGGTGAGTGGAGTTGGGGGTTCTTCGCCCTTTAAATTCAATTCGCCGTCTACTCAGGATCGAATATTGGGGGAGCTTTGCTACCCGGCGAATTCTTGCGCGAAAATCTGCCAACAATACACTAAACTATGCGTGCCAGTCCGGATAGCCCGCAGACTTGTAAGGCAAATATAATTAAGAGCATATTAAATACGTCCCCGACAACTTGCTCCTTGATTGTCGATCTCACGGAACTGATACCCTCGTTTTTGATCGCACAGCACTCGATATTGCCAATCGAGTCTCAAACAATCTCGATAATCTACCAATGAAATGTAAAGTCAGTGGTTCTTTATTCGTATTTTGTAGAAAATTCTGAAACTAGATAGCGTTAAAAATAATCGCACATATTTTCGCGATAAAGAAAACAATAAACACATATTTTATTTGTATTCTCTATAAATTCCCCGAACTAGAAAATGTTCAAAATAATCTGACATATGTTCGAGATAAAAGAAACAATAAAGAAGGAAAGCTCAAAGAATGATCTTCCTAATAGGATATTCGTAATCGTGTAATTTATGCGCAGCTAATTGGGATGCGATATTGCAGGGTTCGATTTACGGGGGAAATGATTCCGCCGAATTATGGCGGCGGCAATGAGAATGATATTAGGTTTGTCGGATATGCGACCTGTAAATCAGTCGGTGTTACGATGTATGCTCAGGGGAGTTGTCGCCCAGCGTAATATCAATCCGTCGCTATTTTCGTCCCACCCGCTATACACAGGCGACAGTGCATGGCGAGTTGCCCCTCGGGGCAGATGTCTGCCGAAGCCACGAATTTACGACGAATGTCACACTGCAAATTCATAATGGCCGCCCGGAATTTTCGACGGAGCTTTGCGGTTTTAATCGAGCCATCGACATTCACACCGAGTCGTCTCCGCTATGTCTGGCGAAATCGACTGATTAAATGCTTGCCGCTTCCAATGTAAACAGCCTCGTCGTTCATTCTTGCTTGTTTACTGATTTAACAGCCTCGAATGCTTTTTATTATTGGAGCTGCTCCTGCATTTTCCGCCCCCTGTTATCGGTTTCCCTTCCTTCCTTTTCCCTGAAAGCTCTCTTGTTATCCTGGTATTCTATGCCGAAGGATTTCTATCAACGATGGAGTAAACTGTCATTTGAATAAAATCGTGCTTTCGCATTACTTGAATGTATAAAACCATTGTAATTCGCTAGAATCTCTGATCCGTGAAACGATTTTCCTATTGGAGTTAGCGCACAAATAATGTATCCACATATTTTCAATGTTTATATAGTATGTCATGAATATAATATCGTTCGAATTCATTTATGTAATAACAAGTATCTCACTAATGGCATAAATGATTTCAAAGAACTTTATTAAATCAGCATTATTATTATTATTCCATACGATTTTTACGTTCCGTAATTATTTCTTTGTCAAATGTAACTGCTTGTTATTAAATATTTACTATGACTGACAGTTTGAAAACACAACAATCGTTCGTTCATCTTCCTCGTCTCTGTTCCACACTGTCCCATAGATGCATTGCTAGAAAACGTTTTCGAATTGACACTATCTGGCAGATGCCAGCAGCAGCAGCAGCAGTTACAGCCGAGGCAGACGGTGCGTTGATTGGACTCGATTAAAATCGGCTTGCGAAATCATTTGAACGCTCTTTGCCGATGACATCAGCCAGCCATAACCGGGTTCTGGATGTCGATTGCACGCGACTGCAGCGTGCAGAACTCAAACGCACATTTATAACATCTACATCCATCCATGGTCGCCAACCGCCAATATTTATTTGGCTACATCTACGAGATATCTCCTATTATTTTTTTTAATAAAAACTTTGTTATTCCGACGAATATTGTTAGGCTTTTTGGCAATCAAATTCCGCCGGTTAAATTGAATTGTAATTGTTTACTTTGTAACTTTCTATAAAAGTTATTAGATTTCTGTAAAATCTTGTTAGTGCTTTAAACACAGAATTATTAGATATCGAATTAATAAGTGAAAACAATATTAAAAGTAATAGGAGTGACGCGTGTATAGCTATTAAAAGAATTGTTTATACTACTTAGAATGTATTTATTATTTTGTCTAAATAATTATAAAATATCCATTGTTTATTTAATTTTATCGCTGTATAATAAAATATGACAAATTTTAAAATGTGGTGGAGTCTACTTCAAGATAACATAATTTAATATTCATTTTAACACCTTATATTGTTTAATGATTCTTAAACAGTTAATAAACAATTCACGGTGCAAACATGTACAAGAAATATTATAGTAGTGTTTCGCATGTGTTTGTAGAAGATCGATGTTTCGCGAAAGAAGGACACGGTGAGATAAAACTGAGAAGCCGGAAGACGGTTGGAGATAAAAAAATCAGGCAATAATTATCGGGAATTGCGTTAATGCTACGTCATTAAGATAGCACGGCAATTTATTTCCTGGAAGCTTGATGCTTTCCCTCAGTGTGCGCGACAGGCGAGATACGAAATTTCGCTAGATAACACGAAGAACTGCTGTGTCCCACTATTTTTTGTCGCCCTAACGCGGGAATTGATGACGGTTTCACTGGCTTGGTGTTATCGAGATAATTTGACGATGACCTATTGCTAGTAAAACAAATTTTTTGAATGAAGCAATTCGCTGTTACATATTTATTGGTTCCGGCGTGATTTATCTTTTAAAAAAGAGCGGGGATGTGTGGTATTCGTATAACTAGTAAGCATTCTGTAGTATGCATGTTTGTTTAACTTAATTTCACTCCATGATATGTGTATGTTTGTTTATTCGTTCATCATTCTGTGTTAACATATCGTTGTATAAGAGTAATGTTTCATGTTGTTTTACAGCTCGAGATTGTATTACATATTTTTCTCATATAGCCTTACATTTATTTTTTAAAATCCTCGATTATAATGCCTGAACAAATACTTAAATAAAGGTTGGTTGAAAGTAATTATAAACCCAAAATTAGATGATAAATCCAACTATAGCACCGGGAAGTGCAATCATTCGGAAAATAATTTATCAATAGTCGTAATTCCGTGAAAGTGCTTGGAGTCGTAGAACTGTATTATTGCTAGGAAGCACGTAAACGCAAATAGCAGGATGCCCTTCTATCTTGGAGTGTTGCAGAGAAGTTAAGCTCTCGGCGCTGCATTCCGAGCGAGTGGACGACGCAGCGCACAGGGCTAATCCGGCCTCGTAAATCGAAAGATCGCGAAACGAGTTTTCCGAAGTCCGAGCAATTTAGCGGCAGTAAGCCCGCGCTTTAGTGGAGCTTAGGAATTAAATCCCACTTTAGGTGGGGTTAGGTGGGGTGGCACGCGCCACGTTAGCCATGAGATATCGCCGCAAATTAACCGCTCGGTACATCATCCCTTTCCGGATCTGCGCCCACCACTTTTTTCCCTTCCTGCCGAATTCTATACAGCTTTTTAGTTTTTTGAATTCTGAGTTACGATAGAGAGCGGATTGCACCTTGGAATTGTAAGAGAAGAACTGAGAGAAATTTTGTAAACAGCATGTAATTAATTTGTACTAATTACTAGTTTTTTATACATAGTTCTTATACATTGTCGCATCATGAAGCAAATATATTACAAATAGATATTGTCAAAAATATTTGAATTATCCTTATTACATGAATATGAAATAATAAAACAATTAGTTTAGAATATTAGATTTATGTGCATAGCAACAGCGAGCTTACTAATTCATGAGGTATTTCCGCGATGTTTAATTACTGTAGTTCACAGTAGTTACTGTTTATTCATTAATCGGTTAATTCATAGTTATTCATATATACGCTGGTGTATTTAGCAGCGAGTATAAGCATACAAGCGACAATTTAATGCGTTTGAATAAATGTAACAGTTACGACCATCACGGCAGAAATCAGGACACTGAAAAGGAAGCTGCGGGAAATTTGTCTGGTGTTCCAGCCGATGCCATTAATTCATTACGCTAGTTATGACTGTCACGAGCGCGTACTGGGATTAGTGACATTTGCATGCGCGTTACTCGTGTCCCTCTCGAATGAGATTTAACACTGGTAAAATCGCCCGATGCGTTTCATACACTGGACAAGTAATGATTACATGAATAAAGCCTGCTATATTCATGGTTTACTAAATTCGCACAGAGATTATCCATTGACGAATATTGATCCTCGAGAATGAAGAAGCCTTTTACTGTTCACCCATCAATAACGATCGGAACATACTCTAAAGAAATAATAAGAAAAATAGCTTTCTGTATTGATTATATTTTGATAGTTAACGATTTACGTTTCTTATTTTTCTTTATATGGATTTATTTAAATCACTATTAATTAACAGAAAGATGATACAATAACGAAACTGTACTCTCGTGGTGAATTTTAGAAACACAGTTTTATTATTCTCACAGTAATATTACTGTTGCAGTGAATGAGCAACGTGACAATGTATTACTGTTAATTATATGAACCTGCGAATATAAATAATAGACGCAGCTGTATCGATTCTGATTTCTTTTCTTCCAATTCTTAATTAATGTCAACAATATACATTTTTTGTTTCAGAGCACGGAACACGATGCTCCGGTTTATTTATCGCGCCAGTGTTTGTACGGTTCGCGCTGCATCCCGCGAGTGTTTCCTTTGGCTGATGACTAATTAGACGCGAGCGTTCTCGTAATTAGGATAATTCATTAGTGCGCCGTTCGTGGAATCCGCATTGGAATATGACAAGAAGATGACGTCGTTGGTACAGAGGGACTTGAGCAGCCCGAGGAAGCGGGAATCCATCGACAGCAATGCATCCAGCTACCTCTTGGTGAGTAAGAGAGATCTGCACCACTAATTTATCACGCGTCAGATGCTGCTCCATTCTTCATTTTCCAATGGAATGGTTCGCTCTTCTTGTTCTTTTAATACTGAAACCATCGCAGACTAATGCATACATATTTCTACCTGATAAATGTAATACTATTTTATAAATTTAATAACAGAAATGTAATTTTATAAATTCGAAAGGGAAAATGAAAAAGACTTTTATAAAACTCATTGTGTATGTAATAGAAGATAGGACAAATTATACACTTTGACTGTTTTAAACAACTATTTGACTTTTGCGTACATTTTAAAAATGTTAGTCCTGATACGAAAGAAGAGAGAAAACGCGTAGTTTTTGTAACTAAGAACTGAATGTGAGTGTAATAAAAATATTTTCAAAAGTGAATCAGAATACTCTTTAAAATATTAGCTGTATAGACACGCATATTTATTTCTTTGAAAATACCAGAAATACCAGTAAACATCTTTGGTAAAGTGTAATATGAGTGTTGCATTACTGTAATTGCAGTCTCGTGTTAAAACGTCAACGTTCAATAACTGAAAACTGAAATTGATCTTAGTGGATGCTCATTGTCCGAAGTACTCGCAGCATTTTCAACCGCAGTTTCCGTGGTCCATTTCCGCGCGATTGCTTCGTACATTTTCCAAAAAGGAAAAGTAAGAAAGGAGTTCTAGCGAGAGAGAATAAAAAGGACGGCACTACGGTTGTTCACATGTCGTCTCTATCTCGTTGACCAGAGCACTGCAATTTCCGGGGATTCGAGGGAGTTTTCCGTGGCAGCTTATCGCCGTTCAAATAAGTTTTGATAGTAGGATATCCGGCGTAACCCTTGTCCTTATCGCGATGATGTTCCGAGCCGTTGTGTCCTCGTCCTTCCGGACCACCGAGCGTGCCAACATCCTTTGGATGAGTGTGCGACAATAACAAGTATTTACTGGAAAGGACCTTGCCCTGCAATCGCATTATTACGGTAGAGCAATTCACGGATATGTGCGACTATATTTTTCGCATCATATCCAGGGATTTTCTCATTATTGTGTCTCATTTGAAACTACGATTAAGCCAGATTTATTTAGATTTTGAGAATTATTATCTCCAACTTTGTTCATTTTCAAGTATAATTAAATACCAAGCAGTGGCGGTTTTCATACAATCGGTAAAGAAATTGAAAACGAAGCGATTGATTGCTCTACGAAATTCCGTTTCGAGAATATAAGCTATGCTAATTTGTATAATAGTTACTGATATATTTTTACTCGTACGCATTATCAGAAAAAAGTAAACTAGGACTTCAATACTATTTCAGAGCGAGAAGTTACAGGACTCTCATATAATCTAATCTGTTCCAAAAACATTTACTATTCCTCCGGAAGTATATGTTTTAGTTGCTAGAATAATAATTTACCAGTAAAAGAAGCTAAAGAATTATATACAATACGAGTCTGAGATTCAACGATAATAAAAGATCACCGAACCAAATATCCCAATGCGAGGAAGGCAATTGCGTGACACGCAACGCGACGTCGCACAGCGAGAGAAAGCCTGGCGGAAAGTAGAAAGCCATTTGTCAGGGAGGAAGGGCGAGAAGTCCCGGAGGAAGAAAATTTTCGAGACGCGCCTCCTGACTGGAGCAACTTTTTCTTTTCCACCCCATCGCGACGTCGGCTCACGCACACACTCTCGGAGTAGTATTATCGCTGCCTTCACTTTGATTATCCACGCGTGTGCCGTGCATGCCACTTTTTCCCTCTGATAACTCTTCTTGCTCCTTCGAAGGCTTGTCTTTCCCCTCACGAGGGAAGTTTCTTGTCTTCCAGTGGTATCTTGTATCACCGCACACTGCCACGGCTACTGAATTTCAATCATGCGCGACAGCAATCTCGAGTGAATGATAATCCATTACGTTTTTTTTCGTTTCTTTTCTTTTCTTTTCTTTCGCAAAGCTTCAATCGCAGTGTATTGTTTTCCTTCCGTTTACTGCCGGCTTTATTTAGTCGTTTTCGGCGTAGTAACTGAAAACTTGATAAAAGTAACGGTGGTAGTATTACTTATTTTATAAAGATAAGTATTTTTTACAAGTGAATATGTAAATATGTCGACTTTTTTTCCAATAGTGTAAACTGTTTATTTATTTTTTATAGTATTTGTTGGTCAGTACTTATTGCGAAATGCGAGGCACTTATTTTCAAATATGATTTGTGTATTGCACATGCCAGAGTGTTTTGCAGGAACATAGTACTAATTATTTCCAACAGCAATAAAGAGAATGCTTTGATCTAAATATTCCACTCAAAGTTCGGATCAAAGGGATAAAGAATTTGGAGCATTCACGTATGATGTAGTCTAACATATTTCGTTTAGTGATCCTCTTCTATGCCTGAGTAGTATAAGCCTTGTATATCTATAGCGATATTTCTCACATCCTTTCGAACTTCCTCAGTGACACAAAGGCTTCGCTGTCAAGTGTCCCGGCAAATACCGACGTGGTCAATTCATGGCCAAGGCATTTTTCGAAGCCAGCCACGCCCGGAATTTCCGGTATTCGCCATTGTACACGTACACTTGTGCCTGCTTTTATTGGAGGAAGTCAGCCGGACGAGCGCCTCCTCCGCGTGTTTTTTGCATGCTTAAATATTGAACGGCAGATATGAATGGAATCTTATAAACGCGCCTAGATACAGGGTGGCTCAAATATATTTCTATAGGGTTTGACAGTTTGTTAAAAATACAATGCTTATTGTGTTTTGTGCGCAACATTGATATTTATCTTTTAACAGGCTCGCTAAATCAGAAATTAAATAGACATTGCTTGCTTGTTTTGATGTTTATAAAGTATTAAAGACTTTGTTAGGGATGCTGCACCATGCAAATATATTGAATTGTGTGGTGTAAGAAAATAGAAATACTGCGATTTAAGAGGAAAAAGGGGAAAGTTTTAAGATCAAAGGGTTGAATACTCCAATAACTCTTCACACTGCTCTAACTTCGTCGCTCACAAGTGATATATTGTTTCGATATAAAGTAATACTTATTGATATTAAGTATTTGTAATATTTGTAATTATAAGTTAGTGTAAATTGGGGGTGCACTAACGGTAAAAGTACTTCAACACGTATCTGCACATCAATATTTAGTACAAGTATAACATTCAATTCTCTATATCCTTATCCTGTTGAGTTATAAATATCATTCTTAATAACAGCATGATATATAGTTGCTATAATGTTAATTAATACATAAGAGAAGCAAAAGAATTCTCGCAGAAAATGTTCTACCTGAACGAATAACTTATCTATGCTCTAACCCGGCAGACTATAACTATAGTGAAATTCAAAAATCGAAAAGGTACGCTTGGCATAGAATATTGGTAGTGCGAGGATGGAAAAAGTGAAGTATCGCGTTGGTGGGCTGACAGCGGCGGTGAGGGTCGGCGGGAGAAATGCGAACTCGGCGAAATCCCGTTTAATGCAAATTTTGTCATGCACCCGAGCGATATCTCGCCTCGCCAGAATTAATGTTCGCGATGTTTCCTTTTCATTTCCGGGCGCGCCGCGCCAATGGAAGCGAGGGACGATTTTGAAAATGTGATGGATAACTTGCTATTTCTCGCGCGCCCCCTTTGTCTCTCGCCGCGCGCCGGAACAAGTGGATTCACGTTCCACGCCACTTGTATTTTCGAATACTTCTTTCTCCCTGTGCGTTTTCTGCCTCCAAACCGCTTTCTTATTTATTTTATTCCTCGTCCCGGAATGCTGGGCAGACGTGCGTGAATAAAACAAGAGGCCTGATTAGGTATTCCATGGCGCGAATCACTGTATTGGTAATGATCAATGGTGATTTTACGTGGCAATCTAATAATAGATCTTAATGGATTAATTCCATTTGATATATCAGAAGTAACTGTAATATATATATATATATATATATATACATGATAGAATTTACTAGACTATAGCAATTATTCGGATATTGTGTTAACTAGTCAATTCCAATACTGATATTGATCACCGCGATTCAGTGAGTTAGTATTCATACGTAACTGCGTAGAATACAAATTCCGTTTGATTATACAGCTTTAAATAGAAAACGACAATAGAATTTACCAATCAGTTCCTTCATGTTTATTTTACAACCAGTTATTTACATATATTTCTTTATTCTCTTCGCTTGGCAAGAAAAACAACGAATAACTACAACAAGTGTTATTTGAATGTAGTCTGGGATATTTCGAGTTCCAAAGGTTGTTGAGCCGTCATTTAAGGAAGCAGACATAAATATACGTATAATACGCAGTAAAAAGAAAGTTTAAGGAAAAGGGTGGCTGAAAGAATCGTGGACAAGGCCGTCGGGCTTGGCTGGATGTGACTTCTCTGAAGAATGGTTGGTTCGTGACCACTTTTGAATATTCCGCCGGACATTAGCTTGCATGGTTCACGTGGTCCAACCGAGAGCAAGGAGTCGAGGACCATCTGTTCTTAACCTCGTGCCGAGTTAAAGCGTTTTTAAGCTGCCAGAGCTGTTAAGGTCCCAGAAGGGTGAGGAACCACCGTCGTCTCCGTGCTGTTGCATAATCGTCCAGACAGCTAGGCTCATTCAAATGAGTGTTAATAACTGGACCACTGTCAATTAATCACTTCTGGAATTCAATAAATGCTGCACTGCTGCATTAAGTTTTGAATGATCGCAGAGTTGAATTATAATAAAGTTATTTGTTTAGTATTATGAATAATATCATCGACAATTTTTAGAAGTTTTGAAAAACTCAGCGAAGAATCTTGAAGGGGGAATCGAGAATCTATTGTGTTATCGCCTAATGAATACCGCAATCCTTAGTACTAATTTGACTTGAAACTTTTCGTTTCTGACATGAATGTTCTTAGCATTTTCTTTCGTTGTATTTTATTGTAGACTTTTTGAATACTAAATCAGACATTAAAGCCAATCAAGCTTGAGTTTATTGCGCGTTATATTGTCTTCCCTTTATGATGACTTGACAGTTAAGTTTCAGATAATACGTGTCGGAATTCATTAGTCCTGTAAGATTTAACGGCGATGTCATTATATACTATTGAAATGAGGCTATTATCTAGTCGTTATCATCTCGTCAATCGCCATCAACGATGATTGCCAGTAAATTCACAATTTAGTGTTTTTACGCCGCAAATTAGTCTCTTATATCCAATCACTTCAATCCATAATTAGCAGCAATAAATTCTTATAAATTGCTCGTGATAATAAGAACGATTAAATTACAAATCCCAACGTTAAAAAACTATTTTATATACAATTAAAAATCGAATTATAATCTTACATCAGGTAGCCAGTGCAAATTGATTTAATCAATTAGACAGATGGCTGCCGTTCAGTGAAATCCTGTAGTAATTACTCGAAGATAAAATTGATTTATGATCGATTGAGTACCGCAGGACAGCGGTTGGTCAAGTTTCGCACCTCATAGGATCAGAATACCCTCAGGCTTAATTTGCATACCGGCGGATCTTAGCAGATATATCGGAAGTTGGTTTCACTCATTTCCATTTTTCTCTCATAGTTCCTGTCCACGGGGTGTCGCAGAAATAACCAAATATAACTGTCACGAATCTGAGATAAAAACATTCTCGCACACTCAGTGCTTTTGGGAAACATATTCTTAAATAAAACAACTCGTTTCTCTTGATAAAATTAAATTGTTTTAATACAGAATAAGTGCCCGCCTTAAGAAAACTAAATTTCCTTAGAGAAGACAGTTTTCTTTTCACGAAAATTTATTCTAAAACTACTGCGCTTGCGAATACTTTTCTTAGCCACTGTTTTCTCATCAGAAGGGACTCCTTCGAGTCTCCTAATTGTTGAAGATTAGGACACCCGGTATCTATCAATTTAGGGAGCTCGAAGGCTCGAAGGCCATTCTGCGGACGATGGTGGCGTCTCGAAAGTTTCCTGTGGGCGCGCTGTCGATACAACTCCCTCCGCTACTGGACGGAGTGCGGCTTTACTTTGTCACCGAATTGGACGTCTTCAGACGTGCACTATTAGCGGAGCCCTCGCACCTTTGATAGTACGGATGTACAGAAAGTATTCGACCCTTCCCTGCAAACCGCCCTATTTCCAACTAGTACCTAACACGAAACAACCGGTGTCTCTTTGGAAGGACCCACACGCTTTTGTGGCTTCCACATAGTGTCTCTTTCATACATATGTGTATACATATAACATCTGTGGTCAGTCCCCCGCAAATTGTACCGTGAAACAGGAGTTCACTGTGGCAGAATGGTAAACCGGTGATTTTTATAATTACTGTACTTATTTGTACGTGAAATAGCAGACAGTAGGTTGTGAAGAATGAGAATGAGAATTAGAACGAGAAGCAGTTAATATTCGGTAAGAATGACAATTTTGATGATTATGTTAGTTACACTAATTGTTATTTCGTCGAAATGTGAAAACTAAATTATTCTGCGTTTATTTTGTTAATACGAATAATTTGTTTGTAATCAATCACTATTTCAGTATTCCATTTTCGTTTTTATCAATAATTTGGAAAGATTATCCTGATCTGAGCGAAATTGTATTTCGTAACTCGAATAAAAACACTGAGTATCAGCTTATGTAGTACATAAATTCTTTGAAAGTATCAGGACGCGTGTTCGTGTTAGGAGAGCAGCGAGGATGCCTGAATTCGAGGTTTATTCAGTTGCAGCGATCGATGAAGTGGCGCGAAACTTTCGAGGAAAGTGTTCAGAGAGACGCCTAACGTACGCTTCTCCCTTTCCCTTTGGTCCATTAGCCTGGGAAGAAGCTGAGCCGGCGAGCAGTTGCCGATAAATCCTTCGTTCAATCAGGTTAAAGCGATGCTAAATTATTTGGAAGGCCGCGTCGGTGCTAAAAGTCGGAACACCGAGAATCTACTGTACGATCTCACCAGGTTCACCCGCTTGGATTATATTTTTCATGCCAGCGGAGCTCCCGCAGTGCTGTTTTGGGCTCGAAGCTTAAAAGAACCCTCCTTGAAAGCGGCAGGCTCTCTTCGATAAAAGTTTAATCAATTAGTCACTAAGTGGTCACTGCAGCTGGCTGTGAACACCTGTTCCATTTTCTGCCTCTTATACTCACTAAAAATACTCTCTGAAATTACTATAACCTTGATGAGAAGTACTAAAACCCTTTCTTTACTTGGAATGTTTGTACTTTTGATATAGATTGTTTGTTTGCCTTTTGCTTAAATTATATTAACGATGGGAGGATTAGGATACGAATAAGAAATATTTATTTATTCTAAGTATTATTTATATACGCTTAATAAGTATGCTTATTTAGTTAGGAATTTCTTGAAGATTTTCGAAGTTTCTCGCAAGAAACATGCTACAATGTATCATAAGTAAATTATATAATATACTGATATACGAATATGATATAACTCTTTAATATAATAAACTTCTATGCTAGTATTATGAATAAAAACAAGAAAGAGATGCAAGACTTATGCGTGTACTTCGTCCTCCTTTCTACAGTTTGCTTATCTACGATTTATAGGGAGTACATGAAGGAAACTTGACACGACGTCGCGTTAGAAATTGATACTTTCTACGAGGATCTGTCGATGCTGCACCTGTCGGCAGCGATTACTTATCGGAACATCACTTTCTAGACTCGAGACGAGAGTGCAGGAGGTCGGAGGACATGGCGCGCGACTCCCACACTTTGCACTCGCCTTTTTCCTTAACACGCATCTTCCGGCGCCTGGAAATCACATACTATATTTCATTTTTAAAGCGGTCGAATTTGCATGGGTAAAAATTGAATTTGTTTTATATAATAGTGGATAAAAAATCAAATATCAATTTATTCACTTAACTATCCGTGAAAGTATAGTTTTGTTTGGGGGACAATGTTTGGGGTATAATTAATCTCATATGATTCATAGTGACGTAATTTAGAAGTAGACATTACTCAAGTTTTCTGACTTGAAGTTTATGGGTACGATAAAGTAGGTACACTATTTTCCAAGTTTGCAGTCTGAGTAACTTCAATAGTATCAACGAAGCTTTGCTGAATATTCACACAACCGAATGGTACATTTATTAGTTTCCGATTTCGTAGAAGCTGATTTCTATTGGCAAATATCTACATTCGCGCATTGAATGAAACAGGTCGTCGAACTATCCTGAATTTCATATGGTTCATGATGGGTGAATTAAACGAAAAACATTGTTAACTAAATAGGCAAAAGTGTGTATTCAAGTTCCTTGAATTAAAGCAACTAGAATACTATGAATTAAGCAGGAGTTTATACAAGCTAAACTAAACGAATGACTTTAATTTATTTCCATTGACAAATATTTATATTCGCGCATTGAATGGAACAGGTCATCGAACTATCCTGAATTCGGTGCCGGCGGTCGAATATCCGAGTGAAATTGAAACCTTGGCACCTGGATCACTATTTCAGCGGGGGGCTTTTCATAGAGCGTTCTATTTTGTTTTGGATTAGATGTTGCTATGGTAATCCAACCGCGCTCGCTCGCTCGCTGCCACCTCTCAATCGATTGCGTACTACGTGTTGGCTTATATCAGCTTGTGCACATTCATCCTGGGGAGTTCGGTTCGCTCACCTGGCTCGTCTCCGAGCGTAAATACGCCAGGCCGAGTGTGTTACGGTGATGCACTCGTGCGATCTTCTCGGTAGACTTATTTTTGGGCGGCGTGTGACGGGCCAAGTGCCAGAAGGAGAATCATTGGCGGCGCGCGCGACCGTGAGAAGGAAAGTTGAATGATCCCCTTGAAGGACTACGCGCTATGTTTGCCGATTCTTCGCATATTAAACATAAACATCTGTGCACATGTATTTATGGAGAATAAAAATCTTCTATAAATGGAATACTAGTGATTCAATGCGTTTGGAGTTCTAATTCAGCAACAGTGATAAGTTGATGCCATTTTAGAAATACAACACAAATTAGCAGAAAGTGTTAACGTATTTATTTTCCTGCCTTGAGTGGGTTAGCAATGTTTAAGATGTAATCAAGTAATCAAGTAGTCAAATCCAAAGGAAAATCTCATTAAAATTAGGAAAAAATATGGCTGATTATCTTTCTTATGAATTAGTGTTTCAACTCAGAACTCTTCTTTTGAATACGTTGCAGTTTTGAACGACAAAAGAATTATAAACGTGTCTCTCATTTATCAATTAATAAATTAATATGGTGATAACAAGGTGGTAAAACAAAGTGGAGTATCAACTTATGTGTGTATCTATTTATTGTGTTCATGTGTATTAGGTTCATTATTCGAAGTGTAGTGTTGTTTGTGAGTTAGTGACATTCAGTGCGTTTCCTCAATGAATGTCAGACGTAATTCTTCAAAACGCTTCATGGCAGTTCAGGTACTTGATACAGGTTAATTAATAAAAACAATCAGCTAATATATACTGCAAAGTTAAGCAAACAATCAAGTACAATCCATTCTTATTTTTAATGATTTTTACTGTGTGAAAATTTTAATTGTTGCTTCTCATTCAGTAACAAACTGTACCGTATCGACCCTTAATACAACGTAATCAATATACCTATCTGTGTGTGTACATATGTGTTAGACACATTATTCGATGTTTAGTGTTGCTTTCAGGTTAATGACATTCTGTACGTTTCTTCAATGAATGTCAAGCGTAACCACGCAGGTGCTTCATGGCAGCTAAAGTAATTAACACAAACATATATGTTTTAAACAGAAACAGTTAATTATCAAATTTCAAAGAAACAAACACAACCAGTTCTTGATATTAATTTTCTATTTGCACATTTCACTTTGTAATTTTCATTAAATAACACAAAGTTCTAATCCATGAATGCATTCGAGAGCTGGTCGAATGGGCAGCCAGAAAAGTGTGTTGCGCGTCAGCCAGGAAATTGGAAGGGCACGCGTCCTTAGATCGATACTGCAGACAGGTAGCACTCAGTTTGCTGGGGGGGAAAATGGAAAAACATTCATCGTTGCCGCGGTGTTCATCTGGATTTCGGGGACAGTTTCCCAGGTCAGGGCTGAATCGTATTTCTGAAGATAGCCAGGCGCTGGAAGGCCGAAATGAATATTTCACTACTTTTAATCAGCGGGCTGACCTTAATGCTGGTGTCTCTCTTGAAGAGCACCCTGTATATGCTTCCTTCGAGACCGCTCCTGTTAAAACGAATTCTTACGCCGACAGTGGACACTCGACTTTTGCAGTGAACGCACGCTTCTCAAGTCCCGCGCAATCGACATCCGACAAACCTTGCCAAGTTTTGATCAAACATCGTTAAACTTGTTACTCGCTTGCCTCAAACACATACTTAGTCTTACCCATTTCAATTTGCCGAATTATTGTTTCCGAAAGTCATGAATTGATATAATATTCAAGTTCGAACTTGGTTTAATTCTATTCTTAATAAGTTTTCAATCTAAACACTTCGCAAAATTAACGCAATCAAAACTCTGCTATTCTTCTTATTGTACCATTCTGCAATTGTAATTATCCATGCTTAGTTGAGACACTATATTCCTAATCACTCGGAGCACTTTTCTGAGAGTAATGTTGGCATTTCTCAAAATTCGTTCGGCAAGCGTACGTTTGGTACTTGAAGCGATGACACCTATTTGTCTCCGGTTGTTTGTTACTGCCAGTATCGGGCTTGTGCATGTGTATTCTCCCGTTTAGGTGCGTTCATTGTCCATTACGATAACGAGCTGACGGCAGCGTTCTACCCCTGTTTAATTGCCGCTTGTGGCTGCCTCATTGTCGCCAGCATAACACTTCTGCCGGTTTGCGCAAACGTTGCCCGCTAGGAACAATACCCGCTTAAATGGACAGTAAATAAAGACTCGTTACCGGTGGTGAGTGATAGCACGATCATCATAAATTATGCAGTTTGCCATTCTTCCCGAACTGGCATTGTGATCGCTCGGTTGGCGAATTGACTTTTATCGATATTCGGTGGATAACAACAGTTTTGTTTCGGGGTTTCAAGATCAAGATGAGGAAAGTCAGCATCGCGTATCATGAGGTATACAATTTCTATAGTTATATTTTAATCATTTCTATTAGAAATTTCAGAACAGATTTGTCGAATTAAAACCTGCGATATTTTTAATGAATTCTGATTTTCTAACTGTTATTTTTTTAGTTAGTCTTATTAGAACACGAAATGTATATTCACACATAAATGTATTTGATTAATTGATATTAATGAGGGTTTAAGAAATAAAAGGTTTTCGTCTAGTCTTAATAATTTCAGTGAGAATCTAAGAAACTGGGTAGACAAATGTCTCTTTAACGAAATCATCACTTATTGATAGAAATACTCAGATGTACCCAGGGGGCAGTCATGAGCTTTTCGTATTAATTAGAGCGCGCTCCCCCAAATGAGAAATTAATTGATCGTATGCTGTTGGGAGAGCAAAAATCTTGGAGAGTCCCCTTGGCTCGAGTCCCGAGAGAGCTTTCGGGATAAGTGTTAGGGACAAAGGGCGGGAAGACCGTGTCCATTGTCCGTCGTTTCTCCCGTGGGTCCGTCAGCTGGCGACTGGAATAATCTCCAGTAAAATATTCGAGATTCCGGATGAAGATTATCGTGCGAGCTATTAGCCGCCTTGAGATAATGCGCCACATATATTGTCGACTATCCGAAGTGACGATCACAGTGGCGTTTTTTTTTTACTTCGTGCCACGTTTCGTTAATGACCTATGCATGCTCTTTTTCCACTAATTGGATAGTTTTTGCTTTTTTGACTTCGCTCCATGTCTATGTAATGGTCAAATCATTAGTTCTTAAAGCTAATGACTTCTCGAATTATTACCTGCGCTTGATTACTTGGAAGATGATTTAGAATATTAAGAAAATTAGAATTTAAATAAAACTAAGTTTCAAATCGTTAAAAATTTCAAATTTCAAATTTTAACTTTTGTAGAACTTAAACGAATAGCATTTGTTATTTAGAATTGTATATTTTCAAAATATTTCTTTGTACTTTTTATAACTACTACATTTTGAAAGTTGAACTTTAGTTACGATTGAATCGAGATTGAATCCAACCAAGTTCTATGGACGACCTTAGTCATAAAAGACAACACAAAGGTCAGATCGTTACACAGTGCTTCACGAGAAAACCATTACACAGATGGCAGGTCCGAGTCATTCGTGCAAGAATGATGATACCAGTTAAATGAGAAATTCTCTCACACGGAGAAAGAGACAGTCAGTGCGTTGTCGTTCTTCCGCATTGTCCGCTTGCCGCCGACTGATTGAATTAAACAAAGGACGGAATTGAATTACACGCGGCGACGTTTCTCGTGCTACGTGTTGCGTGCGCGCCGCCGAGCGGCTCGACTTGGCGAAACAGCGGCCAGCCACTGCTGATTGGCTCTAATCCGGTTAATTCGGGGAATGAGTTTCGCTGGACCATTTTAATCCAAGCGTGCCAAACTCTGCCGGTAGCAGCACCGTCGCCGTCTCCTCGCCTTCCAACACGCACAGAACACAGCAAACAGAAGGATTTGCGAGGACTGTTTTAATTTCTGATCTCGACAGACGCATTAATCTTTCCGGCGCGTAATTAATTTTGTGCAAGTTTGACAATTTTTTAAAACTCCGAATTATAGAGAGAACGACTTTTTTATACTTTTCATACTCGTCTGTATACTAGTAAAGAATGGAACAAGTTGATTAGACTGTTAATTAACAAACAACTGTAACATACACTGAGCTTTACATGAAATGCAGTCCACTTGCATAAGAATTGCGGGGAAGAAATAAAATAACGCTTGACAAACTTTCAAAGGAAGTAAAAGCATGTGCAAAAGTACCGCAAAACCTTTAACCTTTGAATCTCTAATTATAAATTTTATTATAATAAATTCATTGATCGTTAGCTGGGCTTCGAAAATATTCATAACAGTAACATAACATACACGCAAGTTTAATACATTGAATAACAGTAACATAAACTACACGCAAGTTTAATACATTGAATAACAGTAACATAAAATACACGCAAGCTTTATACATTGCTTACATTAAATACAGTGAAATGTGCGAGTTTTTAGTAGCACTTCATTATTCAGGATAATAAAGTCGGAGGCAGAAGCGATGAAAGACCGGTATAATCTGATGGCACCTTACACTGAAAGCACTTTCGCGCTCGATACATTCGCTTATTGTAAGTCCGAGGGATCCGCCGATAATACCTGTTACATAAACGTTCCTGCATTCGCTGCAGTATTTTTTCTCTCGTACTTTTATCGCGACAGCCAACGGTGCGATGAGAGTCTTGCATAATCGATATCTCTTTGTGCTTAACGAATATTTTTCAAAGGAATAAAATTGAAAGCTTTAAACTTTAATTTAATAAACTAGAGTGCAACCTTTATATTCATCAGGGACGAAAATGAAAATTTTGTCTTTGCAGTGTAAAATGGTATACCCAAATAAATACGGTTTATTGTTACATGATAATATATAGATGAATATACTTTTATCACCATATTCTTTAAACTATTAAAATACTTAAGTACTTAATTTTGTTCTTATCAAGTCCTATTTTTACCGTAATTTTTTATATGTTGTCAATTAGTAAAAAAGGGAGCATTATATACGAACCTTATATACCCTGCATTTACCAGTTGACAACAAAAATAATACTTAATATATACTGTTGAATATTTCTTTATCACTATTCTTTAAATCATTGAAATATAAACTGTAGACGGCTTCAAGTAGCTCTTGCAACACCGACAGTTTTTTATCTCTATTTTCCGCACCGGCGTAAGTCCAGGCGACCAAAACTCTAAGAGCAGGATCACAGTGAACTGCATTGAAAGCGTGGACATAAAAGCCTCAAGAAAGATGTCAGGCAAGCTTCTTCAAGAATAAATCCAAGTTTCATCTTTGCCATGTATGACCGTGGCCGCAATGCTGTGGGTTTTCAGTGGATGCTTTCTGCTTTCTATGAAAAATGCAGAGGCGACTTTCGTCGCCCCAACGACCCTGACCAAAATCTCCATTCAGCTGACCAGGCTTCTCGCTTTTGTATGCGGATGTCAGACTTTCATGGGACATCGAAGCACTGCGATATTTGCAATTGCAGTTTGTGTGCTTGGATTTCTTTGTGTGGTTCTCACGTGTTTGGAGTTGAACATAGTATCGATTATTGCCAAAGAGAATTGTTGGTGGTATATTGATACTATTGACAGTCATTAAGTAGTCTGTAAATGTTTAATCCTTGATTGATTTTTCTAACGATTGTTATATTTTCCGATTCTTCTGTTATAAAAATAGTCCACTTGGCAAGTATTACAATTTTTCAAATTTAATTCATTTTCAACTGCGATTTAAGTATATATTTAACGTAATTGTAAAATGTGAAGGCCATATAAATATTTATATAAAATTGTATTGTGTTACAATCATTGAATCTGGAATTTATACAGTCTTTGTCTACTTTGACAGTATGATCTATATTCTGTAGCAAACTACTAAACGAAGGCATTTTACTGCTAGACATAAAAATTAGCATAATTGGGAGGATAAAATGCTTATGCCGGCGATTTGAATGTCCTCGCTCGAACTCGTACGAGCAGGCGTTCAAGGGTAAACGAAGAGCGCATTGCTTCGAGGGATAAACACATTATAAATTAGCCTGGCTTTACTACGGATTCCCCATTTTGCGTGGTTTCTCAGCTAGGCCACATTAAAGCTCTCGTGTGATAGGAAAAGGAAAGCCGCAACTATCTAATTAAATTCCCCCCGGGAATTATCGCGATGCTCGGATATGTTCTATTGTTTCATTTATCACTAGTACGGGTTCCTCTCTTTCTATTTAGTTAGCACCATTCTATTCCTCCGATCGGGAAAGGGTTTCTATCAAAAATGTTACTCGAGTTCTACATCGTTTTCGTTTATTCGACACTTTTAAATAATCTTATTCAATTGTAAATACGTGATTAATACTGTTCTGGTCAGTGAAATAGTAATTGTAAATGGTTCAACTGTTACAAGTTCCGTCCCTAACTATGTTACACATATAGTTATAGAAATTAGAGAATACACACACATACTTTTGAAAAATAAATCGAAATACAGATGGTACGTATTTTTAATAGTATTCTCCTTCACACATAAGTCACTAATGTCTTTTTCCAGACTATCTAACACCAGCAATTAAATACATTCCACGTAAACCAGAATATCTTTAAAATCGTACATTGCAATTACTTTAAATAAAGAAATACAAAAAAGTTGGAACGATGTAGGCATGAAAAAGAAAGGACATTGGAATGAATTTGAACAGATTGGGTTATCCAAGTTCAAGTCGAACTTCCGGGAATCCATTAAGACATTCTCGAAGTGGACCTAAACGCACCTATCGATTGCCTGTGGGCTTCTGCGGCAAGGGGTACGTCGATCCGAGCAACTAACCAGCTTGCCAGTGTCCATGGGGTGGCATGCTTCGCTGCTCGCATGAGTCACGCCAAATATGCATGGGGACTCGTCCACTCACATGCATCCAGTCAAATATGTGCATACAAAAGACCAGAATTACATCGAATATTGCTGACATTTAAATGAGGGTAGCTGGGACGCCGATGGCACCTTGCGATAAGGTAAAAGATCGCGATAGAGGGAAGAAGCGAATTTTTCCGAGAGAATGGTCCTCGAATTTTCATGAAACATTCAGCGATAAACTGAATGTATAAAAACATGACTTCGCGCAAAACAAGTAGGAAGGTCGAAGTAATGAATTATGATTAAGTGTATGTATTATCAAATTAATCATACTGTTCTGTGCTAGTAACTACAATATAGTAAAGAACCATGAATATTTCAACTATAAAACAATACCCTTTTCATTACAACAATGCGCCAAGTATATTAAAGACTAACTTCGCGCAAATGCCTAGGAGCATCGAAATAATAAATTATGATTAGATACGCACTACGACGGTAGTTTGAAGAAGGTAAACACAGTTGATTACAAAACTGTGCAACCAGCCTGAGAAATTACGGTAACAACGGACAAAAAGTTCTAGGATACAAAGTGGCTTTCTCACATACGGGGAGAAGGAGTCTGAGCAAGCGGTAGCAAGCGTGTAAATACGTACAACACAGATACACGCGGAGAGTAATAAAGCGATGAAGTACACGAAAACTGGGCGGATTTTCAAGCGCAATTTAAATAGCGACGGTCAGCCGTCGGCGGGTTATGGGAACGACCTTGAAGGGTCATCGTGAAAGTGTAATTGCAATTTACTCCCTTCGCCCTTCTCTTTTCGTCTCTCTGTCTTCCGGGGCGAAACGCTGCTCGTCTCGCAGCCGCAATCTGTCGATACGAGTAGCGAAACTCGGCTTGATGTGGCTCCCCGAACCCACCGCACATTCTCCCATGTTCGAGAGAGCAACGCTCACCTTCTGAAATTTTCATATGCCACTCACCCTTCCTCGTCTGGCGGCTACTCTTCCATAAAGGGCGCTCCCACACGACGAGATTTCTCTCGATACATATCGCAAGTATAAGTATCCTGAAGTATATCTAGACGTGAATTTCATTGTTTCGATATCGATGAATCAGGAGTCGTTTGTATTATTGTTGTATAACTTGGAAACACTTTGTTTCATTTAAATTTAATGTTTGAAATGTACTTTACTTAATACAATGTTAACATTGTTAGGTTGCAACGTGAATTTGTCTCGATATTGATAAAGTAATAAGTGTTAGGATGATTATTTACAAACTCTGTATGTTCAATTTTAGAGAGCATTCCTCATTTTTTTCTAAACATCAATTCGATAAGGATTGTTACATCTGCCACGACACTTGCATTAAATAAAATTAAGTGTAAATCAAGTATATCCTATGAAACTGGATATCAACGAGTACAATTTCTCTCATAATCCTTTTGAGAATCTTTAACAATAGTCGCATCATCGCATATGATTTGCCCTTTTGAATAGCAGAGAAATTACAAGGTCCATACGTTTTGTGTAGCTCGATCATTTGCATTGAACGTGCGTACAAACGATATAAGTTCAGTGAGGTATTATTACGGTGCGGGTTTTATGCCGTCGAAAAAGAAAAAAGAGCGCGCTCGTTACCAGTTCGTACCTGTCTGCCAAAGGGTCCTTTAAACGTCATTGGAAGGGAGCTGCACATTCACGGTGCACCATAAGCTCAGTCCAACTGCGCGCGGATATTGTACAATCTGGCATTGACGCCGTCACAGTGGCACAGTCCTCAAATGGAGTTGCACAAACGGTGAGCGGCGAAAATGCACTTCCATTGATAGAATTCAGCTCAATCGCTTTGCCGACTCAAAGGAATGCGAAGGTGTTTATTTTTATAGTACAAAAGACGTTCGGAACGCGAAGAAATATCAAGTGTATGAGTCTTTAATGCTATGAAAAAGTATTGAAATCTGCTGTAACTTAAAGCATCTTTTAGTTTTAAATACTAGGTAAATTATTTGATTGTTTAACTGTGTCCAGTGTAATTGTAATAATCGTGATCGTAACAATTCTAACCCTAATAATGATAATCGTGATAACTGCAACTATAATAATCGTAATCGTTAAAGTAATAATAATCATAGGTCGTAATCGTAATGATAATAGTCGCAACTGTAATCCTGAAATAAAGATTATACTTACTACTAGTTGCGTTGGACGTATACTTAACTCGAGACTCTACCACCGCGTCTCCAGATAAATGCCAGAGGTAAACGAGAGCACTTGACCTCTTAATTGTTTCGCTCCCTTTAAGTTGAAGGGCAGAAAATGTGTGTCAGTTTGGAGTACGAACAAGCGGTTTTAATTACTTGACATCACAAATTGACCCTTTTAGTGTTCCATGAAACTTATAATTATTGTGAGTTGATGTAGTACTACTATCACTTATTCGTTAACAGAAACTTGTTTGATTTCTCAAACATATCTTACACACATTTTACAGAAAATTATATTGTTGTAAAAATTCTTTAGCTTCAGTAAAAGTATCTTTAATTCTTATATTAAATTTTGTAAAAATAAGTACGATAAAAATTACCTGGTTTTAGGTAAATATAAAATTTTCAATTTCGGCGAGCTTTACCTAGTGCGGCCATGTTTGCTCGAGAAATGGCATATGCCAGAGGGAACGGCACTGACAATTATACGAACACGTTTCAACCAATAATTGAAATAGGGCGAGACGCGGCCGAACTTCGGATGGAAAAATCCCCACGAGATTTCATCCTCGCGATCCGCCTGAAATACGCACGTATCTCTTGTTTCCTGCCGCTTACGGACACATTTCGCTCCAAAAATACTTCTTTACTTTTAATATGAAAAAGTGAACGCGTCAAGATGTACTATTATTTGAAACTTCATGTAACAGTGTATAATTAAAGTCACTAGATAATTTGTTATTATCCTATATATAGCAGTGCACCCGAAAGTCGTGGTTTTCAGGCATCTCAATCATTACTATAAATAATATAGCAATTTTAACTATACCAAGCTCTTCTCTACACCCTATACATTATGTATAACGTTATGTCTATAATTTAATGTATATTAAAATAATCTGCCGAGCGGGCTACGCTGTAAAAGATAATTTTACACAAGAAAACTCGTCTCTCTAAATAGAAATAGAGTTCAAAAATAACCTTCTAAAAAGCACACACTTTTCTTTTATAAGAAAATTGATTCTATACACATCATGTATGCCAACACTTTTTTTACGCAACTGTACATTACAATTGTGTGTGCGAATGCTGTCACATGTACTTCAAGAAGACAATGCTGATTCAATGACAAGTGTATCATCCTGTACAGTCAGTGCTACGATTGCGCGGCTATTATTCCTGGTATCCTCCATTTATTTACTGAAATGTACAGGGCGTACGTGCAGAGGGCGGCCTTGTCAGTCGAGGTGATCCTCGTGCTCGGGCGGTTCTCCCTCGCGGCCGTGTTGCGCGCCGCCCGAAACTTTATCGGATGTCTTCTCTCCACGTTCAATATTGACTCTGCGAAAGTGCCTGCGGATGGAAACCTTCTAATTTTCCGGACTCCGATTCCGTGATGCAATGCAAATACAAGAGCGACATCTTCGCGCTGGGGGAGCAGCGACAACCAATAGCACGCACGTCGGATGATCGTGCAACAAGAAGCCTGACAGATACAAAACGCCCAATGACAACCAGCAATGACTACTGCACACCGACATGCACATTTCGCGATGAACATAAACATTAATTATTATGCAACCTTAATGCACGCATGCCAGTCGCGCTCGTTTTTTTATTACGACTTCGTTCCCCGCAGTTTTCTTTAACGACGAATTCAATGTCATTTCGCAAAATTCTCGATGTTGCGAGTCGTAAACTGAATTCGGATAATTTATCGAAGTCGTATCTTTAGGCCTCGCGCATGATCTCGCAAGGCTGTCTTTGGTATTGATTTTGGAATGGCAAAATTACTGGGTTGTGATTTTTCTTGAAGGATAATTCGGAAGTTTTAATATTAGGTTGCCAATGCTTTTTAGTATACGAGATTTAATAATATACACCTGTCAAGCAAATATACTTTCACAGAATATTGTCATAATAATAATAGAAACCTATTTACTGTATCGTTAATTATAATATATCAAGAAAGCTTAATACCTTTGCCAGATCCACTTTCTCATACATTTTCACTCATAAACACAGCCTTAACTTCAATAAACATATGACACAACAAACTATAAAACAATACGCTTTTCACCAATGTAACACCAAGCTCAAACGAGTTTACATTTAAACCCTTTACAACAGTGGACATCGTTGACGAGGAAGCCCAAGAAAACTGCTCTCGTTTACCAAGAGCGCTTTAACAAAGCGTTGCGCTTTGCTTTATGCGGCAGGGTCCACTTCATTTGCATCGAGTACTGTTGATTAATATTAATAGATGCGCCGGCCATAAATAATATTTCGCGGCTGCAAGATATTGCGCAGAACAACTGCAATTAACGCGTCGAATATTTCATAGGAGTGTTGCGGGCAGGGTTGGCGGTGGATGCGTGCGGGCGCAGATATTAAAAGGGGAGAGCGGCAAAGAGAGAAAGCCTGAGAAAGAGAAAGAGAAAGAGGAAGAAAGAGAAGGTTCGACGTATTATCGCGGAACAAAAGTTCGCCTCGCTGACCCTAACCCCTTTTGCTTCTCTTTCAGCTGCTTAATTCCCTGGCGACCGATTTGGACTGCATGCTGAGCGAGCTCTGCACGACCCCGGATTCCTACGAACGGTGAGTACTCTCGCCTCTTTACTCTCTTTCCCTCCCTCTTCCTCCATTCCGCTCTTCATTCGTTAGCCTCTCTTGAGGTCAAGACCGGCCGTTCCCAACCGATCGATTCGACCATTTGCTTTAATAATCTCCCGGTAGGTTTACCTATACACTTGTCTCCGCTCCACTCGTACTCTAAAGTATGACTTTGTTTTCCTTTCCTTGACTTTGGTTTGCCAAAGTTTTTCTCGAGGGTCTGGCGACACCTAAAGTCGATTGGAATTAGTTTTGGATAGTTGATTAGTCTAATATAAATTGGTAATAATTGAATTTATATTTTAATACTTGTTAATGTTCGTAGTGGAATGAAAAGCCAACGATTTCTTGGTGTTAATTCTCTGCGATAAATTTGGTGAAATTGAGAGCGAGTCCTTATCATATTCTGATACTCTGGTTTCAATTTACAATTGAGTATGTATATGAAAATTATTACGATGAATGTTTCTTATTGCCGATTCCTTGAAATGGAGATTCGCGTGAACGGTATGAATTTTCCCCACGTCGTCATTAGTTTCTCCGCACTAGCTTCTTAAGCACGTCATTAAGTATGCAGCGGAGTTGCAGGAAACCACTGTTAGAAACTGGCGGAGTGTCTGGAAATCTGTGCGGCCGCCAGTCGGACATGTCGCGAAGCCCACGCGTTTTCGAGAAAGTTAAACTCGATTCGACCGGTCGCTTTCCGAGAGAGTTGTTCGGGAATACAGAATCATTTATTTGATGGAAAGCTTAACCCTTTAATGGTTCGACGAGTATATATTTTTTATTACAATTTTTGCGATAAAAATCGCTTTTATTATAAAAATAAAGAATGTCTTATTTCTCCCACAATAAAGAAATCAAATCAGCAATAACTTTCTGCATTTTGCAAAATATTATGCTTGAAACAAGTGAGTTAAAATCACAAGAAATTGGGTAAACTCGTCATCGCTTGATTTTAATAGCACAAACAAATACACATTTTCAAGAAGAATAGTATATCGTTAGAGGATTAACGATGATCAGGAATTAAGGCCAAAGATATGAAGTAGCGGCGGAGTGTTTAGCAGGCAGTTAAGAAAAAGGTGAGCGTTGACAGAAGCGATGACACGAACACTCGGCTGTGTCGCGGCCGGAATCATTAATTCCCATAATTTACGGTGGAAATCTGGCGTGCTCGCCTCGGGGGCGCATGCACACCGAATGATTTCCATATCGCCGGGCCCCTTGGCCCCGTGATCTATGGGAAGTCTTCGCCCACAATATCCAAGCCCGCCGCGCTATATGGGACACCGTATAACGGGTGTTTCCGCAATTTAACCAGCAGCTCGACATTAAAGATTCATAAGGGCGAGGCCGATCTTCCGATCTAATGTCTCTATCACGATTCCGTGTCACCTCGAGAAATTCGTTTAGTCGCCTATGACGCCATGATAATCGTCAACGTCGTTCAGAAATTCCATTTAGCCCTGTTAGTATAAAGGGCAAAGTTTGTCTATTCGAAACTCGGCTAAACTCCTTTCAACACGCTTTTCTCTCCTGCATAGAATTATATGCTATAAAATGTTGCAGTGTATACAAAGTGCACGACTCTTGAAGATTTTTATAAATTAAGTTATTGTTAAGATATTCTTATTATGACAGTATTCAAATTTAGACACTTAGATTGCAATTAATTATTTCCGTCATCCTGTTTTTTAGAGTCTCTCATGCTACTCATTGCTTCAAATCAGCTCAAATCAGTACATACTGTCTCGAAGAACTCCGGAAGTCTTCGAGTCGAATCTCACACACGTACACCGCACGATCATCCCAATAAAGACATCCATTACCGTAAATCAATCAGGCGTGAGAATAGATATTTTTTCATTTGACAGTGAAAGCCAACTAGGATCAGGATATACGAGGGATCCTTGGTGCGACACTTGCGTCCCTATTGCCGTCTCGTTCATTTTCATTAAGTCATTCGAGCAGGCAGTATTTCACGCAAGGATCACCCGATATATGAAATACGCGATTAAGGATACATCTAGCCTGCTGGGTGCAGGCGCGGCGCGGCAAATACATGGCGTGTTTCCTCTCCTTTTCTAGCGCGAGGATGGGGTTAAGGGCGTTCTGGCTCAAGATTTAGCAACCCGGACGCATTATTCTCGCTGCGGGAAGATGAACGACATGTTCTTGAAAGGACGCTTAATTTCAATAGGAAATCGGGCCCGGCTCGCGTTTCATACTGGCATGGCGCTTCCATTGAACTAGTCCTCATGAGCGCGATTTGTACTGCGTCCATGTGACCCCCTTGCTTTCACTTTGCTAACGGCTATGATTCTTTGTGTTCGAGATTGTCTTGGCATCCGAGGAATAACAATGTAGATCGTTGGGTTTTACCAGAATCCGCTATGTCGCAGTCGACTTGAAGTTTGTATTATTCTATTGTCCTGCGAGGCTCCGCTCCGATGACATTTCGTGTACGTGTTAACAATGAGTTAATTTAAAGAATAGTAGGGTATTGTAATTATCTTTGATGCGGATATCTTTTAATATTGTATAGTTCGACTTCTCCTTGCTTTTGAAATTTAGAATTATCTTTGGAACATTTTTATAAGACTGATAAATATTGCAATCTTTTATAGTTTACGTTTTGCCTGTCAGATTGCAGTAAAATTGGTTCAGTTGTTCTGTAGTTTATCGCGAACAATGGCGATAAATAATTAAACAATGGTCAAATGTAAAAGTAAGTTGCGAGTGTATTACTTTGCTTTTTTAATATACGAAATGCCTGTCGAATCATCAAAAATACAAGTTGAACAGGATGACGTATTTTCCGTCAAAATAAGTCCGAAATTAGAATCATTCTGCGTGCTGCACTTGATAAATATGTTCATGCATAAAGCACTTCCACGAAGTTCTTGCGGGAGAAAAGGCTGATTCACTGCGTTATAAAGGCATAATGAGGCTGCAAGAGGTTTATTGTGCAGCGATACTTTACCGTGGAAAGGAAGAACGGCTGGCAGCTGGGAGCCCACAGTGATTACGCATAATATTATGACGCTAATCTGAAGCACATGTCTCGAATTGGCCGCTTGCTACAGCCGGATGCTAATTTCGCACGTATTTATTGTCTAGCCGCTTATAATTAAGGACAGCGAGTCATCCCTACCAACCATCAAACATCCTATTTAACCTTGCTATTACTGCAGACAAACTTGTTAGTGACTTTATTACGAGCCCTCTGACGTTTCGCCCTTTCGAAATCCATTTCAGAACATAATATTATCATACAAATTGTACTCTCTGCATGAATTAGACATTGTCTGACGTTTAATTGAATCGGTTCAATTTTGAACGATGAAACTACCAATAATCTTGATAAATGAAAGCAAATTTAAACTTACAATTTTTTATCCCGATCTTGTGTCTTGAATGCAACCGTCTCTCAGTTGGCAGAGATAATTGCTAATTACAATTCCAAATAAATAGTACAAAATAAGATTGAATATCGCTCGATTACAACTACCAATAATTTAAAGCGTTTTAAGCCAACAGAAGTCTTTTCAGTCAAAAAAGTGAGGGAAAGTGAAATAGCGGTTCAGCGACGCTTATTAAAGACGAAGAGAGTTCTTAGCGGTGTCGGGAAACTCATTCGGAAAAATTCGCGCCACTCTCCTGTTTACCCATAATTCCTTAGCGAAAGGAGGCCGAGGCGGAGAGAAATGGCAAGGGCGGCTATTCATAGGGAACTTTTATAATCTATCAAGATAGCCATCTTCCGGAGCGGAGCTTTCTCGAGTTCGTTGGCAGTTTCAGCCACTTCCCCAAATTGTGAGCGGCTCGCAATAAATCCAGCGATGTTACCGCTGCTTCTTGGGTTGCTTCGCCGGCTTCTTCCGCCTTAACGAGAGCACTCTCGACGGAGCGACGATAATCGATACAGAAAGCCGACACCCGTTGCATTAACTCCGTCACGGGGATCACTGGGGACGCCTGACGCGATCCTCTCTTTCCTACTTTGCCGATGGCAACGGGGGAAAAGCGTCGCGCCAGACCAATTTCATAAACAAAACCGGCGAGCTCCGCCCAATAACGCCTGCATGAAAAACGACGCGTCGCCAGCCAGAGCTTTTTCACTGATGCTGATGCCCGGCAATGTGATTAACCCTTTGCCACTTTGGCACGCTTGCAGGCGACTGATACAGTTTTTTTGCTACATTTTTGTGATCACTTGGAAACTTTACATGTTCGCAATCAGTGATACATGTTATCTTTATTGTATGCAGTATCGGACTAAGATTCTTCTTAGAATCACTGAGTTGCGAAAGAGTTGACAGTAAAACTAAAAATGATTAAGATATTCATATTTCTTTCAATTTAGTAACAGTTATTTTGAATAATATTGAAAATTTCAAAGGAAAAGGATGCCCCACTGGGAATAAGAGAAAGGCGAATCAGAGTTGGGTTTGGAAAGGGCGACACACTTCCGGTCTTGTAAACCAGAGAAAAGTAGTATAAGGGTAGGCGAAGTCAGACTCGATCCCTATGGAAGTACTATGCGCGACGGGGAAAAAATGGAAATTGCGTTTGGCTCCAACATGATGTAGATGTATGCAGCTGATCTTTTTTTGTACATTTGGGAGTGAAATAGGTGTCTTCTGTCTGTGCCACCGGAATTTTCGACGACGTTCAACTGGAGGCAGCATTAGCTGCTTTTTATGGCGTGAAGGATGTATGCAAAATAATTTTTAAAATAATAACTATTGAAATATATATTACTTTTTTATTATCAAGTTTCAAAAGGTTAATACTAGAAAGAAAGAGCTGAAAAAAATTGTCATTGTTCCACAAAGTACAGAAATACTATACTAATTTTGTTATTCAATCTGTCGCTTGAAACACCATAAACCGTACAGTATAATGCCGAATACTTTTGTCACCAACTGCTTTGTCCTTCGACGTTTCATTCCTGACTACGTGAAGCATTAATATCCCCTTTCTGACGGAAGCTTGTATTTTTGAAAAACATATTCGTGCTGACAGTAACGCACAATGCAGTCCTCTTTATTGCGGTCAACGCTTTTCACATTGTTCTGCGTATTCCATTATTATCCAGCTGCCGTGTACTCCGAAAGCACATTGGAATTTCGCGGAAGCCCGATAAAAATAATTCACGTGCTTTTGGGAATTCCGCGTGCGCCGCTGCATTGTTTGCGATAGCCTTTAACGAGAACCGCGAACACACATACTGCGTGCGGCGGAAACGGACGCAAAGCAGGGTTTCTTTCATGCTCCGTTATTTCTGCCTGTGCGTTTAAAGTGTCGCTGTTTCAAGTCCCGTTTCATGCGTGATGCTGTCTGAATAGTGTGACGGTAGCACTATTTCTCACATTCCAGTCCCAGCTGTCGTTTTAATCTTGCAAATCATACGGTTCGTTTGTTAATCGTGAAGGGTCAAAATTAAAGGGAGATATAAGTGCTGCAGTACAATTTGTGTTGCATAAAATATTGTACAAGTAGGCTGTCAGGAGCAATAAATGCTTTAGATAGTTTTAGAAGAATTAACATGTAATGTTTGTTAATTAACGGTACAATATTTATGTTACTTACAAGTGATTACCTTTCAATAATTATTTATGAATATATCATTAAAGTATAACAATGCGATATCTTCATTAAAATTATTATTAATGGAAAAGAACAACTTATTTACAGAAAGTTGTTATCTTGAAGTTAAAATATGAAATAGAGACAACACCCACGCGAGCAATATTAATTCCATATTACGCCTTTGTAGGACAAATTCACAAGATCAACTAATCAATACATATTAGAAAGCTTGCAGCCATGTTTTGCTGATGCTGCAAAAGCCCAGTTATTAGTGGCACGCGTATAATGAATATGTATCGGGTAGACAAAATATGAATTTCGAGCAACATTATGCACATTATACACTTGCAAAATAAATTCAAAAGGCCAACTAATCAATACATGTTAGAAAGCTTGCAGCCATGTTTTGCTGCTGCTGCAAAAGCCCAGTTATTATTAGCAAGCGTATAATGAATATGGATCGGGTAGACAAAACATGAATTTTGGGGCAACAGTAAATGCACATTATACAATTGGAAAATAAATTCACAAGAGCAACTAATCAATACATATTAGAAAGCTTGCGGCCATGTTCTATCGGTGCTGCAAAAATTCGGTTATTATTGGCAAGCATATAATGAATAATTATAGATCGGACAGACAAAACATGAATTTCGAGCAACATTAATTGCACACACTTGCAAAATAAATTCTCAAGACCAACTAATAAATACATATTAAAAAGCTTGCGGCCATGTTTTGCTGGTGCTGCGCCCAGTTATTATTGGCAAGTGTATAATGAATATGGGTCGTGCTGGGCGGGTATGAATTTCGATCTGGAAATTCGTATGTTCCGGCCAGATTTTGGAGCAGCGCCCACGCATTCCCACTGTCACTTACAGCCCCCTAACGTAGTGCGCTGCTGCCGCAGGGGGTGGTAGGCAGGAATTGAAATGAAATTCCGTCCCTAGGCCGCAGCCCCGTGCTTGAATTATTATCGGCCCGTAATCTCGCTAAAAAGTTGCCCCGCTCCCGTTTCCGCCCTGAAATATCGCCATTCTTCTCATGCCTACCTTCGCCTCTTTTCACTTCGGCCAGCACTATCTCTTCCGGCAATGGTAATGGCCCGGTGGGGTATAACCGATCCTGCGAATCAGTAGTTTTTCCAGCTGAACTTTTGAGCCCAACTCTTTTTGTTTCGGGTAGTATATTCACCGCGCAGTATTATTTCCGCTAATATAAAGGCGAACGTTTGTCTGTCTGTATGCTCACGATAAATTTGGAATATAACTGATCCGATCTCTATGCGATTTTTTCTCTCGCTTAGAGTGTATAATCCCGGCAAATATAGATTATAAAATATTCTGACATTTATCATTTTTTATAGGCTATTCCGAGAAATTTCTAAGGCTAAGGGAATGAGAGATGGAGCTATATATCGTTAGTACATTTTGTGACAAAGATAGTTGCAATAGCCCATTATTTTTTAAATTGTATTGTTATTAACGTGCATACAAAATATCAGCCGAGTGAAGCTGGCTAGGACTGCTAATATTACACATGTAATACGCTTGTGCATGGGGAAATGTTGTAATGTTATGAACCATTATTTTAATAGTATACTTTTAATATCAATGTAATTTATATTTAATTCAATTGTATTATTACATTTTAACATATCTAATTGGAACCATACAATACAGCAATTTAACATATGATTGCATTATTAAATTATCAATCCAATGTTGAACTGCCTATGTCATCAGCACGATTCAGACAGTTAACAGAATTGAGGTCTTATAAAAACAGTGCTGTCTTCTCGATATCGTCGATCGGGTTTGGTGGAATTCAATTTGAAGGTCGAATATTGCCAGAAATGACGTGGATATTACATCCCAATGTGGCCAAGCACTTGCCATCCAGACTCCGAGTACAATTCGATGTCTGGCCCGACACCCTTCGTCCGCCTAACGCGAATCTAATGTCTCGCCAGGAATAGCAAGCAATCACGTAAGGATTGCGCTCTTTTCGGCGGAGAAAGCAATAACTGAGCATGGTCCATGGGAGGCTGCAAAAGCGACGAAAACACTCGGCTGCTCGTATTTAAAAGCAGATTTACGTGATCTCGAAATCCGCGCTGAGTGCACCGCCATTTAATGCTCGGCCGAGCAAAACAGCCCGTTAAAAAAAACACAGGACAGGCAATGGCTGGCTGTTTTTCCCCCATCTATCCTGGTATACTGGACGCTCTCTGCGGCGGGCGCAAAGAGATTGCGTAATGCCGCGGGAGGACATCGAACCATAAAAATGTCCTTTCATTATTCATTTCCGCTTGTCTGGAAATCCCGAGGCGTTATCGGCGCTCTCGGCAAATCGACATTCGCCTCTCCCGTCTGCCAGTCATAAATACCGCTCGGGGGGATATAAAAGGAGAGTTGGTATTTCAGTTTGCTGCGCTCGCACACTTCCACTTTTCTCTTGTTAAAGCAACTGCTTGGTAGACTGTATTGAATCGCCGGGGACACTTGATTGTGCTTTAAACGCCACGTCTGGTTTTTCTCGTGCCTTTAAAATACAAGGATTTAGAATACTGCTTTCCTATGTTAAGGTTCGGTTGTTTCTTAAATTACTTTCATGTGTTTGTGATTGCAGTGCTGCTTTATTCAGTTTGAGGTTCGTTTCCGATCATTTGCATTTACATATGTGTAAGAATTTATTAGAATCCAGTGAATTCTATATTTGGCTTGGGGAAATGCTTCCCACTATGTACGTAATTGTTTCTAAATGGATTATTTAGAAGATTGGCATGCGAAAATGGTGTATTTCATTTAGTATTTGCATAACATTTACATGCAAATCACTGGCTCGATTTGCATCGATGACTCGATTTGCATGAATATTTCTTCAGGATAGACACATGCACTGAATTGCAAATAACAGTCCCAGATGCACAATGCAGAACGCAACACGGAAATTGAAAGCATTGCTTGGAATGGAATAGGTGGAATGCGATATATGTGAAAGTGATTCATAAGACAGCATAGAAACTTTATTACGATTCCAATAAGTAATTCCTTGTCAGACCTAACTCAGAAACACAATACTCATCATTCAATTCTTAATCAAATAAAACTACACATCATTTAAATTTCACAAAAGAAAACACACAGGTTACCAACAGAAAAAACTCTCCAACACATTTATAATCACATTATAATTAATCAGAACTTCTTCTCTAATAATTATTATACATTCCACTCTATACTGTGAACCTTCTTACCCGACAAAGTACGAATTGCTCGTAAGTTCTAAACGCACCGTTTGATCTTGAACAAGCCTGACGTATGAAATCAATATGATGAATCGGCCTATGGGATTCGCGACACGTTCAGCCTGGTTAATCCCGGGCTCGCAACTGGTATGCTAGTTGTCTACATAATCATTAAGATAATCATCCGTGTCGGACGGCACGGCCGAGAGCATCGTAATCGATGCAGACCATAAATTGGATACGCGGGGGTGCCTTTAGGCTACAATGCCACCTTACCCCTCCGATTCTCTCTTCCTGCCCCTTCCTGCTCTCGACGACGACGTGCATCAACCGTTCTCGTCGTTCGATCTCACTTACGATCGATAACGATCGCGTTCGCTCTTGATAATTGGCTCTAATGTCATTAATCATCCTGCGGCGCGGCGGGAAGCGGTAGCCTCTCGATTTGCTGAATAGCATCGCCGGTTCTGCAGACCACAGATCAAAGATGGATATTCATTAGTGTCGAAGGGGAACACTGAATTCCTTATTAGGAGAGAATGACTCTTCATATTAGGAACCTGTGAGATTTCGAACACTTTGCGAGTCCTTTTTTGTTTTGTGTTTTTTTAATGATGATGGATTTGTAGGATTGTGTGGGTAAAAAAAAGTAAGAGTGTAGTCTTTAATTATTCCGCTCTTATTTAATGTTGTAAGTACAATTTACTGGACGTCCCTGTACGACTTTCGTAGATAATAATGGATGTGTCAAAAACGTGTTAAAGAGTTAAAGAGTATTCTTAAAAAACATGAAATCAGATTCCAATCGAATACACCGTAATCTCAGTTGCAAAACGATTTCTATGAGTAACGAAATACGATTTTCTCAGTCATACCTAGCAGTGTGCATTCATTCAGAATTTTCTCCACTTTATTGAATCGACTACACGCCAAGTGCACCATTCTGCCGTACTTGTGTCGCGAGTATCGAAAGCACCTTGCAATACTGCAAGAATATGTCTGTCACTGTACGGTACATTTGCGCATCCAGCATCGAGGTTGCAAAATGCACTTTGGTGATAAGTGTTCCAACGATAACTGGAGTTGGTGAGGGCGAAGTTTCGGAAGCGGCGCTGGCGTCGCGGGAGAGTAGATTCGTGATCAAAGGGCGTCGGGGACACGGGGCGATGGTGGCCGATCGAATTATCGGGAAACTCGATATAGCATAAGAGCACCGCGGGGATTCCCCTGGGTTGGTTTCTCCGACTGCCACCGGATATCCCCCTGATTTCTGACGACTAACGCGAGTCTGATGTTTGCGCGAGGGGATGCTAGCGCCTCGACGAGAGTATTGGTGGGCCATGCAGTGCGCGCCCCCTCGTCCCGGCCACCCCATATCGTTACCCATAGACAAAGGGTGTGTCGCCGAAATACGTGGCCCCCGGGCGCCGCTAATTCTCCCGATAATAGATTTCCCCGAGCGAGTGGCACGCCGCGCCGCTCCTACCAGATTTTTCCTCCCTTCGCACAGCTTCCGCCCTTGGTACATGCACCAAGGCTCCCTCCAACATCTCCTCCGGCTAAGCCTCAAATGTCCAGAGAGTTCTGCCCGACATAACGAGAGACTGCTGGTAACAAGCACTGCTGAAATCCTCCCTTGGTATCTGGACCATTTAAACCAGGAAATCATTCGATCTTTCGTGTATTGTTACATTGTAGTGTTATATATATCTGTGTAGAGCTCGTTAGAGAAATATATTGAGATAAATAAGTTACATCACATGAATCTGTTATATTTTGTGATATAAGTGTGATATTTGTGTGAAAGACATAATTAAAAATTACAATATATCCGGAAACTTAAGTTTTATACCAAAGTTTGTACTCTTAATACTTATACAATAAAAAGCCAGCTTAAGAAATTCAGAGGTTCTGACCGTACTTCGAAATATTATACTGTGGCATAGTTAATTAATCGACGCCAGTAAGTCCTCATTTACAACAGCTGTGCAGAGGGACAGTGTTAAATTCTTGTGTCAAGTAAACGACAATGACAAATGATCCTTGCGTATGCCATCAAAAACTAGCCCATGGTCAAGTAGGGAATTTGCGTTTTCAGGAAGGGTTCGCGTACCTTCCACCCTTCGGACTTCATCAAGAGTGTGTTTAGGAAGCTGATGATCTCACCAGACAGATTTGTCTGACACGCGCTTCGTGATTCACGGCCGGATCACGTAACACTCGAAATAAGCCCCACGTGTGTTTTTTTTCGGGATTAACGAGTGCACACCCCAAGTTGAATCCTGCCAGTGAAACATTCGCCACACGCACTCGTACAAGCCGATTGCAAAAATCTCCTAACGTATTTTTTTTCGTTTTAAATTTTTGTTAAAATAGTGTTAAATCGTTCGAAAATTGTCGTTTAGACCGTGAAGAAAACAGAATGTGAGTTTTTGCATGCAGAAAATGGATTTAGTTTAATTACACAGGATGTCCAAGCTTCATGTTTAATTATGGCTATTTTAAAAATTCTCATTTTTGAGAAATATTGTTATTAAAACTATCACAAGTTTCTCTCCATTATAAACTTGCTGTCCCGTTACTAACAAATCGATCAACAATCTTTCGCTAGTTCTACATTATTTTACAAGGTTATATATAATTACTCCAATCCATTAACATTTTATTTTGTTTCTATTAATCCACAAGAATGTAATACAAAAAGCTCTTGATTCAGCTGTTTAACATATATACCATCATTCTGCATCATACTAGATACCTTTCTACGCTGGTATGCTTGTCACTAGTGTTTGTCTGTATGCCAAAAATGCAGTTCAAACCATCCGCGCCAAAGGTTAGACTTTGACGGTGATGTCGTTGTTTTCGCGCGCGCAGAAGGGTGGCAATTAATTAATTTCCGGAAACGTCACTGCCAGCTGCTGCATCGTCTCGCATACGCGTATGTGTGTGTATTGTGCGAAGGTGTCGCTCGGATTCCGCTTGTCACGGTTAGGTACGCCCGCTCGATTGTGAGAGCTCGGCTGTTGCTGTTGTGTCGGAAGCACGTTACCCTCGGATTCACTTGCGACCAAGTGAAATCGCTTCCAACCTCGAAAATAATCCCACCGACAAATCATAAGGTTCGTCCATACCTTTGCCAGGGAATACAAGTGATTCTGACAAACTAAAAGTGTTTTTACACGCCTTTCAAGAAGTAAGTTGTCTCTAAAGATTCTCTACGTGTGTCTAAATCGACGCAAATAGTCTCCAAAGATTTTCTTGGTACGTCTAATTTAATTTACAGTTTTGAGTTTGAAAAGATTCAACCAGTCTTCGTTGCCACATCCATATTTTTTGTTTCCATACACTTTAATTTCGGAAGTTTTTGGCAAATGACTAGGAAAAATTCATTTGATAGTTTTGAATTTGACAGGATACAATCACTCTTTTTATACTTTTCCCGCACTTGAACTTTCTGCAGTATTCATAAATAATTGAAAGAAATGGAACCTATAAATCCACCCCTCATTTTTCCAAACTATCTGATATGCGATACTTTATAAAGCCTTATAAACTTAGCTCAAGTACTTACGTGTCAAGTTCCTTCACCACGTCATACATGTTTCTTCGGCATACACAATTCTCTAATCATCAACACAGGAATACCACCCCCGCGCTCGAGAAGAGAAATCCTCGAGCTTGGCATAGGACACGTAATCACGTGAAATCTATTGAAAGACGTTAAATCGTAAGTGTCAGTGGATTGGAGAGTGAGGAAGAGGGGGTTAGTGAAGTTGGTAGTTGGCGTCTGAGATCTTCCTCAGTCGGCTGCTAAAACTGTCAGCGGCAGAGCGCGCCGGTTCTCTCATAAATTCGGGCGGAACGATGCCTGGCTCGGAAGAGAGCCGGAGAAGACTTCGCAAGATGAATACTCCGTGGCGTGGTTATATGCGGGATTTAGATATAGTCATGTAGAGAGTACATAGGGCAACCTTCTACCTCTCACCCTCATCTGCACAGAAACCCAATCTCCTTCACGTGCTCAAAACTCCTCTCAATGTTAATAATTAGTTAGCTGAATCGTTGATCAATTAAAATCTTCTAGATTCCTTGATTAGTGAAATATTATTTAAATTTTATAAAATAACAGAAATATGCATGTTACCAAATAGAATACCTTCTCAAAACATTTAGAATCATTGTATAATCACCTAGAACAGCTTCTCAAATTATTTATATATTCAACATTTTAACTCTATATTATTAATATCCATCATGACGAAATATAAATATATAGTTGATTATAGTATGAAGGAACTTTCCAACAAATTTATAATCATTTTATAATGAACCAGAGCAACATCCCAAATATTCATCTTACCCAACTAAATGCGAATTATTATCTCTGAATTCTGACCACATCGGCAGAGCGCATGTCTCTTTTAAATTTGGGCGAAATAATTCCTGGTTCGAAACAGAATCAGAGAAATCTTCGTAAGATGAATACTCCGTTTCGTGGTTATATGCGGGACTTAGATATAGTGATGTAGAGAGTACATAGGGCAACCTTCTGTCTCTCAGCCCCATCTACATCGCCGCCGACTCCTCCACGTGCTCGAAACTCCTCTTGAGCATGATGTAACGCCGGCATTAGGAGAGTAAATCTCTAGTGCGGGATGCGCGCCGCTCGTTCGTCAGGGATTCTCTCTGCATGCACCAGAATTACCTGGAATTAACTGGCAGCATCATTTCCCCGCATTTATTGCGGCTTCCCTTCCTTTTCTTTACGACAATATAATGCACTTGCTCTGCGAATCAACTTCAGGGATGCGCATACACGTATACCCTCAAGTACTTCTTACTTCCGAGATTGCACGCGTTTCAAACTACTAGCATTATGTATTTTCCGATAGCAAAACTTGCTACCATTGCAGAAAAATTCTCATATTTATCATGATAGGGAAGAGTTTTATACGAGTATGACTCGACAGTATTATTCTTCTATATGTATTACGTTTGAAGGATAATAGTATTGGAACATATAAATCACAGGTTTTTTTGTATCCTTTTATAATGATAAATCACGGTCTTTTCATTTCGGAATAAAAGGTATTGACTTAGCATTGATAATTCACTTGACGTTAAGTAGTCGGCTCGAGTCTGCTCCCCAATGGCAATAGATTTCAGATGTCAATCAATTAAGTCCTTGAGAAGAGTTGTCAGGGCGAAGCTTAAAACCAATGGGGCATTAACAGCCAAATGGTGGGGGGTTTGAGGAATTCTTTCGGAAGGAGGCAATAGAGCGGCAAGATTAATGAAGCGTTCCTCCCTGATAAGCGATGAAGAGCATCGCTTGAACTATTATCAGAATTTCGAGCGGCATCGGTGGGAATTATGACGATGATATCATGGCGATTCCGACGGCACTTCGGTTTCGGTAGTCTGCTGCATTAATGGTTAAGGGGTGGCCTCATCTGGCGCTATAAATTTCGCGCATCCCCTTTTCCCTCCTCCCGCTTCTACCTGCACCCTCCGATTTCACATTGCTCGCAAGAACGCCCCCTGCTTCCCGGCCAGATTCCACTCGCTCCACTCTCCGCTTATATTCAAATGTGTTCGAAGTTCCGGCGAAAGTTCCACTGCCATTAGCACTTCGGACTTCTTCCTGCCAGTGCGAAGAACGGCACAGAGAGGAATAACTTGGACAAAGTGTGACAATGGCCCGACACTGAATTCTACAATGTGGACAAAAGTTTTGTCATAGAACGCACGCCGTTGCAGATTTATCTTGGTACATTCTACTTGCTTTCGGCATTTGTAGTGTATTGTTAACAAAGGATGTATTTCTGGTACATGTGTCATCAACACTTTGGTTGTTAAAGAAAGTTTGTTTGATAACATATTCCAGTGTTGTATGGGATTTACTTGTTACTTGTCACTTTAAATATTCTTAGCTTAATTTTATTACTTGCAATACACAATAGTAAACACATAACCCCCGCTTATACAGGTTTATTTATTATAATGAATCCAATCTAAGAATATTTAATATATCAGAATAGATAAGGAAATTACCACAAATGGTACATTCACCCTATTTTCGTATACTCACAGTCTTATCCATGTTATGCAAATACAATATAACATTTCCTCGGGTATCAACACACCCTCTTGCCTAATCGCGAGTTTTATCAGGCTTTCCTCGGGCACTAGCTCCCAGTGAATGCTAATTCGACGTCAACTCGAGGTACATATGACAAGAGTAGAATAGACCGACTGGCATCTGCCGGCATTTCCATTAAAAGGAAAGCAAGCACCGAGGCTGAGAGTGTGCGGCAACCTGTGCGACAGGCTTCTGCCGAATCGGGAAAAAAGTTTCGGGTTGCGCCTTTGTTCGGTGAAACCCTCGGCGAGCAGTTACTCCGAAATACGTGATTGTCCCTGTTTCCATCGCGCGCGGCAACGAGACTGGCCTCATGAGGGAAAGAGCACGCCTCGCTTTATCGCTTCGTACCAATAACATTTGTCCTCGCGAGGATTTGCAGCGAACATCGCGATCTCCCTGCCAAATGAAACCAATATTACTTACGTCCCATCATTTGTAGCAAATATGATTGTCGGCCGGCGTCTGAATTCGGTGTAGTCCGATTGCTCGTCGGTCGAGTTACAAACCAGATGTGACGTAAATCAGCTTTGTAAGCTAAATAAGTTATAGTGTTCTTGATAAAATAGTTGTATTTCCACTTTTTGTTACTTGTCGTATTCGGCTTCGCAGTGTGTGACATTTTGTGTGCATGTTAACAACGACTTAATTGAATAAGTTAATTCGTCTTGTGACGCATGTATGCTGACTACTCCATTTCGTGTGGAATAAAATTACTAAAATACAGTCTTTGTTTATCTGTAGGAATTGTACTCTTCTATGGTGAAAGAATTATCACAAATCACAAGTAGAATTATTAACAAATCGATCGAGGGATTTCTGAATTTTTTCGCTTCTTGGGGAGCGGCCAAAATTGTTAAAACCCAATTAGGCGACAGAATTAATCAGGTTCAAGCTGGATGTAGTTAATTAATATATGTATAGTAAAAGAACATGATTATATTAAATATTGGACAAAGAAAGCTATAATATAACAGAGAAAGAGCAGTTAGGCAATCAAATATAATTGCATGCAATTGTATACATTTTCTATTATCTTGCGGACTCGTAGGACAATTGTGACCTTTTCAAACAATTTTAAAGAAGCGTGAAAGTAGAGTACGTAATTTCTAAAGTACACTCTAAAGTTACTGGTGACTCTGAAAACTTATGATGAAAGCTATCTGCGGGCAACGCAATATTACCGGAAAGTTTCTGGCCGTTTAACGAAATGTCTGCGGAACTAATCCAGTGGGCCGATCCCATTTCCAGTTGGCGGCAATGATGCTTCCTCACCTTTTCCTTGCAATGCTCCTACGGCAATTTCCTTCGCTTTTCTATGGGAATCGAGTGGCGCCCAGTGGCGGGCGCACTTTTATGACGCGAAGACACGCATCGGAAATTGAAAGGCTCGAAAATTCCTGAGCTCCTCCTTACGTGTTCTTTGGGCTTTCTTCTCGGCCAACCGCACGGAACGACGATAGAAAGGTTGGGATGAGGTGACGCGAACAGCACGACGGAGGTCATGATCGCGACCCCCTAAAGGATGAGTTATCGGCGTTATCGTCACGCTTGGATTCACCCGCTGCTCCAAACCCTTCGCAGACCGTTTTCCTCCCCACTGCTGTGATTAACCCTTACCACTCGCTCCGCTCTTTCGTGATATAGTGATGACGCCGTGATGAAAGTTACAAAGATGAAATGTCTTCAACTTTATTAAGGTGTATCGACATACACCTGGAGTGCAAGACTTGATGCCTAACTTCAACATTTCAACATTTACAGATATTTTTGTTTCAAGCTTATAAAATATATGTACAGTGTTCATGATTTAAGGCATATTATAAATTAACTTCATTAATCTGCGGTTTCATTAAACGGTTCTCATCAATCGGACAGTTTTTATATAAAGCAGATAAAACCATTTTTTCTAGAAAGTAGACACTGAAGGATAATGCGCAACGGGGACGACTTTCCAAAGTTTAGTTTTTAATGAAATTGAAGCGTTTCAAACTCAAAAAACTATAAATGTATAGTCATTTTCAAGGGTGAAAAAGCTAAACGGCGTTGTATTATATAAATGTGTTTGAAACTTACTTATTGTAAGTATTTCGTATTGCTTTGACACAGCCTATTTTTTTGTAACTTGTAATATAAACTATTAACATAATGAAATATAACTGTGATCACAGTTAAGTATATTAACTCATATATTAGTCTATGATGAATGAGTGTGTCCATGTATACGACGCTTCTGTTTATAAGAAGGGCAAAATGTACAAATGCCACCAACAATATCGATCAGAGCGTATGGAAATACAGTAATATTTTATATCTGACTTTTAGATAACTTATAGCACAAGAACTATCCTAACCAGTCCATAGATGAACTCGCGATAGGGATGATAAAGGAGGAGGATGAAATAATAGGGGTGATAAAGAAGCTTTTACAGCTTTCAGGATTACACTGTTTCGCGCGTGGGCCACGCTTACGAATGATCGTTCGACCATGAAACACATTGATTCAATTCATCCGAGCTGGTTTTGCGAATTGCCCTTTACCAGATTCAGCGTTCACCCTGTCGCGGGTGATAAGAATCGCGTAAAAAATCCGTAAAAGTCCGCCGTTATTGTTACGGCAGAATTTTACGAGCGTTGCTTGGAGTTTATCCTACATCCGAGCGAGTACTTTATAGTAACTCTAAAGTCACTCCGCGATATGTTATGGCGAGCGAAACACTTCTCGAGAATCCCCATCCGGAGGAGGTCACCATGTTATTTCGTCGCACGTAGATGCATAAAACTTCGAGTGAATTGGGATGTTGCGGAAGCCTCCCTGTTTCGTGTCTCGCTGGTGTATACATAATTTATAGGAGCGAGTCCCGGGGAAAAAGTGCCACCTGTACTCCGCAATCTTTTCGACATTGCAAATTAAGTTTTTACTTCTTCGGGAACGACTACATCGAATACGATGAATGCACGATACAAGTTTCAATCGAATCATCGAAAAGATAAGTTTACAGCCGATTGTAACATTAAAATTACCAACGTTGATTGTGTGTATTCACACAGGATGTATGGTACTTTGAAATTTGAGAGGTTTATAGTAAATAAATTAGCATGGAGAATTATATTTTTTAACTTAAGAGAAACAAGATAAAGTTTTTCTGTAATTTGAAACAAGAAAGAATATAAAACTGTTTTAAATAGACAAGAACAGTATTTTCTCAAGTTATTTCAGTTTGTAAGTAAAACTTCCTTCAAATCTTCAAATGTGCTCGGAACTGCTGTCAAAAGGCTATTCTTAACAAGTATGTGTACATTAATATTACATGTGCTGGTAGCTCCTTTCAAAGATTGGTAGAGCATGTTTGATTGAAAGTTCACAGGGTTCTTGAGGAAGTGGAAAACCGAAGAGCGAGCATGTACTATAGCCAGGCGAGCAGGAGCTCAATCGATACTGGTCCTCCCTTGAATTATGCACGTCGACTTGGCCGCTGGGAAACGAACCACTTTCCTTTAAGGTCCCTCCACACGACATCCACCCTCGTAAACCCGTTCTGTTAAACTTTCACCGAACACGACGCCCGCCTCGGCCGCAAGGCACAAATTAATAAAATACAGAGCGGCGCCCAGGAATATTTAATCATGCGGAATCGCCCCTTGAAACAAAAGTTTCAATGGGCGACGGCTCATTCAGAGCGCGCTCCGGTTCCTTGAAATTAAGAGCGGTCGAAGCCACCGGCATGAATAAAGAAATACAGAAATTCGGCGCTGAGTTATGAATGTCCCGCCATTCACTTTCATTAGCCGCGTTTCAACGCTGGTAAATAGGATTTCACTGACAGGAAATTGAAGGGAAACTCCGTCAAGAAGGATTGCGTGAAAGGAAAGATTCGGAAGTCTGGCAAGAAAAGTCTGTATTTTGGTATTCAAGCGTGAGGTTACACATTCTAAGAACGAAGGAACTGGAAGGTGCCAAAGTGATACCTATTAATACCGTATTTAAATTGTAATTCAAATTTTCCAGAACAACAGGCTTCATTATTAACCCAATATAAAAATTAACCCTTTGTCGATTGTAACTTAACATCGATTTCATTTACTGGTACTCTTATATCCAGTTTGATTAACAGTAATACCATTAAAAATCAGATCTTAACAAAGTTTCAACATAATGACTAAAAACAATTATTTTAACTAATTCCTATCAATCAGTTATCTTTTGAAGTACATTTAAAATAAAAGACTTACAATAATACGGGGTTACTGCAAAGAAAACTGAAGGGAATTAAGAATGCTAAGGGTTAAAGAAAGGGCGAAAGAAGAAGCCGGAAGTGTAACTGTGGCGAGTGGCATCTGTTCTCGCAACAGGTGCAGAGGAAGTCGCATCCCTGCCCGATGGTATTCGGCGTAATCGCGCACATGGTCGACTCCCCTCGCAATTTGCATTCGCCGTCGACGGAATAGCAAGCCTGTCGGGGATGCAGCCGCAGAAATTATTGGATCTCTCGGCTGGGATCGTTTTCGAAGGCTGGTGGCAGGCAAGCGCGGATCGCATACTAATGTCATCAGTACGCCGATGACGGCCGATGCCCATGGATCGTTTTAATTACAAAGCTCGCCTGCTCGCTTTCAAGCCTTCCCTCGGAATTTTGATTTCCCCGTTACGCCCTCTGAATGTCCAAACAAAGCCAGCCAAGTATTAACTACATCCAATTAAGGAATCCGACATTTCCTGTGTTTTATTACAAAATGCACGCTGAAGTTTTATTACGTTAGTCATTGTTAGTCATTTTGATTAATTTTAAATATTTTATTTCTGTGTAAAAAGTATCCTTTTCACTATTATTAGTAGATTCAAAAACGAATATAAGTTTTTTCATACTTTTAAAATGTAGTTTAATTTCCCTACGATCAATATGCAGGGCACTTTTTAAAACTATTGCGAATTTATATTCAATTTATTTATCCATGTGCCTGCCAATACAAGGAAATCTTATTGTTAAGTACTAAAGATTGCCTGTTTAGTATCAGATAGGGAGAAGGATGTAATATGTTCGCTAGAGCGCCGCCTAGCAGGCGAGAAATTAAATTCACCGAAAGTAAATCGAGTTTAGCGGCACCCTGGGACCAAAGGGTCTAACGAACCAAAAAATCAAGTTGCTACGCGTCCGACGAGAAGAAGAAGGGCTCATCGACCAGCTAAGGAGGCTGCCCGATTCGTAGGTACACGAACATTTAAATGGAAATCCTGATTTGAATCGCTAACGCAGGAAAAGCACAGATTTTCGTGTTCCGAAAGAGACCGATACTTGAATGCACACTTAACATTGAGAAAACCTTACAGCACTAAATAGTAAGCGGATTTGAAATCGAATGCTTTAATCTAAAAGAAATATTGTGTTTATATTTTTCCTCAACAAGCTTCATGGCAAACCAGCCTTACAGTTCCCAAAATCATATAATTAATTTACAATGCAAAACTGAAACTAACAAGAATAATTATACATTTGTGTAATACTGTAAACACAGTAGCATGAAAATAAAGTTTAAGTTTAAAATTGAAGCTATGGAAATACTATACAACTTCTCCCGAAACGAACTGTAGTTAGATCAATGGATGGTGCTTGACAGGTTTGAGCCTCTGGCACATCGGACCTAGAGACATTCGGATTAACTGACAAATTCGCCAATTTATTCTCGCCTGAGAGGTCATGAAATTTCGACCCTCGCCCGATGGTGCCTGCAGGGAAGGCTCACCATCGCTTCAAAAGGGAATGATTTTTTTCCCTTTGCCCTCCCTCTTCTGCCCCCACCACCCTTCCATCACACGCTCTTCAATAGTTCGAGAAGGGGCAGCGAAATTTTGGGGGGGCCATGGTACCAGGTGTTTTCGGCAGAGCGAAGGCGATTTCCGTGCAAATTACCAAATTACAAATTGGAATTCAGCGCCGAGTGATCGACGCTTGTCCGATAACGAAGTCATTTGCTGCGATGAATTCGAATGTGTTTCGAATAAGGGGAGAAATCCAATCGTCCAGCCCTAGCGATTGATATTTCGTTAACATACTGCTCGCCAACAATAGTAGCGAGGATCTCGTTTAAACTATAAATCGTAGTAACAGTTTGCTAATCCAATTCACACCTATTGACTTACTCATCGGCCGATTGAAACTCTACTATGAAACATGATTGTCCGTCAACAGTACAATGAGTTTCGTAAACAAACGACAATTTCTGCATTCAGTATTGCTGTTGCAGTTCCTGAATCATTGAAATATCAATGTTCGAAAATTGGCAGAAAATATTCGATAGCTCGTACAATGTGAATGATTCGTGATTGCGTCGCGTCTGGTTACGCAGCCTTATCGACGTAACTTTGACAAGGTGGCACATTGAAAATTATTGCTGCGTCAATGATCTCAACGGGCATTCATATCACGAGCATGATTGCGTCGGCAGAATAGTCGATGCAATCTATTTTACTAAATTAAACGAGAAAATTAACAATTGCACGCTGATAGAAGCCGGATTGGAACGAAGCGCGTTGCAGAGCGCTCTTGGAATCGATAATGTGTATAAAAGTACGCTCGACGACCTGTCGCTTCCATCTGCGCCGGTTTGATCGCCGGCTCGGGAGATTAATCACCCAACAAAATGTCTTTCTTGACAAGTTCATCAACTATCCTGCAAGAATCGTAACAACTTTATTATTCCATTGTCGCAGTAATAGAATCCTTGGAGACCTTTGTTTGTATAAATTTCTATTGAGTTTCTTCTTTTTAATTAGTTTCCAATTTCTTATTTTGCAGATAGAGAAGATAATAATATTTATACATTGTCATTTGCTGTAATGTACAGACAGTAAGACAAATATACATATGTATATTATATTTTCGATCCATTAGTGGTTTGTCTCAGTGTATTCATCTTTCGTTTAGCCAAGGCACGCATAAATTACTTGATGAGTAATCATATATACGTGTCCTAATTGATTTGTAGACTCGTCATATGTATATATGTATGTTCTGTCGAAACTACGAAAGAAAAGGTTAAAATAACATCGTGATGTGGCTTAATTCACTTGCAAACATGGCAAACGTATTTAGTTTGTTATTTATGATCTAATAACTATCAAGTTCTTTCTTGCATGTCAAAATATTTTTGACATAGTCAGTAAAATATGAACAATGTCAATTTTATATCTTGTTATTCAATCATCCTTAAGATTTCCGTTCCTTGCTGCTTTACTTATCTTTTTGCATTTACTTCTCAGGTTTGCTTTCTTTTATTTTTACGTCTACGCGTTCGCTGTTTTTTTCGTTTGCATCACATGCACTGGCTTAACAATCGCATATACTGGTTTTCCGTGAAAGTTACGAGACCACACTCTCCACCGCTCGAAACTACCTTCCAGAAGGAGGGAACTTTGTAACGCAATTCGTGCAGTCGTGAAGTCGGCAGACGAGTGTTGATTCGAGGCAATTAGGGAACGGTTAACGCGCGAGAACGTTAAATCCGCGTTAACCTTCGTTAGAACAAGCTCACCCTGCTAGTCTGGCTCTGTGATATTCTGCTGGTAAGGAACCCGAAGGAGCGTTAACGATGCTTGCTCCTTAACAATGATCACGAAATGAGTGCAGCAGATTTCCTTGTATATAAGAAAATCAGGCTATATTTAACTTTATTCGTAATTCGTATCTTATTTAAGTTTTCTATTCGTTGTACGTTGACTCTGACAGCATTTTTTTATATGATTAACATTTTCATAGACTCATAAAAATTATCTTTATTCTGTACAAAGTAGAAAAGAACAGGGAAGTTGGAGTGTGAAAAAAAATATTCGAAACTCCATTTGGAACGAAACATGTCTTCAAATGGAGCTATCCTAAGAATAAACTCCATTTAACCCTCCCGGAGGAAACTTTCAACGACTCGACAGTTATATTTCGACTCTGTTTAATGACTGATGACTGACTTAACGACGCTTTTTTATGGCACTTGATGAATGTACCTTTGATTCTGTTTAAAAATATCTTACTATACATATAAAAGTCAAAATATGTATGTATGTTCCGCAAAGCTTGTACCGTTCAACGAATCCGTGTAAAATTTGGCGCGATTACTCTTCAATAAAGATACTTGGTGCTTTACAATATTATATCCATTCACTATTGATAGTGATCGAAAGGTTGTTAGGTTATTAGGTAAGGCGTTAAACACAAGCCATTTGGACTATACTTATATTAACGACTACCGGTCCAGAATGAAGAAGGGTAAAGGCGAAAGAGAGGAGGGGTTGTTGGGAGCGTCGAGAGTAATGGAGTGGTAGCAGAGAGAGTTCAATGGAGCGTATTCCGGTGGATTGCTGAAAAGTTGGAAACAATGGAGTGCCCGCGGCTGGCTCTCTCCGGAGGGTCAAACTTTCGGCGACGACGGTGGCGTCGCCGGCGAATTGCACCAACTTTCGGTTTGTCTCGCCGAGCTGGAGAGGAAAAGGGAGCACTGTCCGCTGCCAGAGCGGTTCGCGCTTCTGCCTGCATTCACTCGGATTGTCATCGTCAGCGGCGGTGCATTGGTGCGCTCCCCTGCGCTTCCCGCCACACCGCGCCACACCGCGCCACGCCGCGCAGCCTACGCAAACGAATACTAATTTCCGCGCTAACCGCGCTTACGCAAACGCCCCACCGTTTGTTGCGGACAGCGACAGCAATGAAAGTCCGATATTGCACTCCCAAATTTGACTATCCCTTTGCCTCGGCTTTAACTTGTTGCCGTAAGATAAATAGGGGATTTTCAATTTTCAATACCTTTCTCATTCGGTTTTTAAAGGGAGAATAGAAATTACATGAATTATTGGAATTTAAATGCATTGATTAGTAAAGTGTAAACCGACCATAATATTTTACAGTCTATAATAAAGATATTAACATATTTTTGCGTTGAGCCATTTATTCTTGACGGCACTAATCCTGTGAAATAATGATGACTTACTATTTTGATTGACCTAGTCTATTGTACCTTAATTGTATAAGATCCATTCTAATATTCCAATTATATCTCAGTTTCAATCCTATTATTCCATCAGTTTGTTCTTGCTCTTAAATTCCCTGGCGAAGGCAATCCACCGGCAAATAGATCGGCGAAGGTACGTCGTCAGGAAGGTTTTTGTTTCGGCGCGGCTTAAATCGCATCTGGCAGTGCCGCGCGCCACGATTAATCCTTTCCTCGGCGCAATTAGCAGGCTCGCCGACACCGTCCGATTTTCTGCAGTGGCATAGCCTCGGCTTTAAAAACCGGCGCGGCGGTCGAAAGGGAGGCCGAAGATAAAAAAAGCCAACGGATCGTGGCGAGAAGCGAATTCCTTCCGACTCGCGGCTCATATTCGACTCTCACAACGAGCTTCTCTCCCTCACAGCCCTTTTTCCCTTTTTCTCTTTTCCCCTTTTACCGGTGCGCCGCTGCCACCCGCCACTTTCTCTCTTTCTCACTCTTTCACACAGCCCCCAAAACGTGCTCACTCGTCCAGACCGATGGATTCTCCATTTACCCTGATATCCCCGTTCCGATTTGCAGCTCAACTTCTTATCTGGCGCTTCCTCCCTTTTCCTCGCCGCCACATTGTCCCTCCGATTCTCCGGGCTGCCTCCTTTTGTAAAGGATGTTTGCTTAATGCTTTAATTAACGCTCGAGAGTCACTTGTGGTTGAATGGGCGTCGCTCGCTCTCTCTGATATGACGCAAGTGCGTCGGGAGTTTTCGGAGTGTTCCTCTAATACCGGCAGACTTTAATCATCGCTCACGCATCTGCTTTTTCTATTCAGCCACTTTTCACATTCCCACATTTATACGCGTTTTACAGCTTCCTGTAGTAGAAAGAAGTGTCAGGAACTCTGCGACATTAACCCTTTGGGTATTTTATTCGTGAAAATGTACAGGCTGATGCACTTCCCTTTTAATCATCATTCTTTATTCGACACGTATATTTTATTATTTGCATTGCATATAGAAAGTAATGTTTTTTAGAATGTAGAGAAAAGTTGAGAAATATTTGGGCGTAATTAAAATTTCTGGATAATTGATAAGATAATAGAAATAATGATTACTTGCGAGTATTACAATACATTAAATCATAAGACACAATTTTTGCTGGATGTTTTATGTGTTTGAACAAAATAATATTTATAAATAAATCAATATTTCAATGCATAATTGTTTCACATACAGTAATGGAAACCACAATGATTGAATGACCCTGTACATTAAAACGACCATGGCACTTTTCGCACATTTCACATATTCGGGAGTGGCAAAAAAAGGGTTGAGGAACGAAGCAATCTTTCTTCATTTTTCGTGAATCACTGCACATCTATTTGAGTTAAACCGGCAGACTCTCTCGGAGAGGCCATTAATTCATCAGAGTGGCCGACGAGTTTGGCGGAGCAATTGCGGGCAGGTGAATGTTCACCAGATCCGAGATAACAGATCCTCTTCTAGATCGTCCGATTAGAAGCCAGTTCCTCTTTCGAGAATCACTGCACTCACTCTGCTCTCTCCGCTTCGATTCCCACTGCAATGTTCAGACGAATATTGGCAGGAATATTCTGCCAAAAATCTCAAATGAGAACTTCATCAAAAATATTTAGATCATAAATTAAAAACTGTATAATTTTATATAAATTTCAATTTATCCCGGTTTAGTTAATTTTGATAAGATTCTACATTTTTAATTTTAATTTTAATGTTATTGATTGTACAAATATTTCTTTATTTTCAATATTCCAGCAAAAAAGTCTCAAATTTCATAATTTAATCAAAACCAAAAGCTCATGTAATGCAAATGAACGTCATTACCGTTGCGTCGGATTACGCAGCGTCATCGATGCAACTCTGATAAGGTAGCACGTTCAAAATCACTGCTGCGCTGATGATTCAACCGGGTATTCATACATCGAGTATGATTACCCTCACAGAATTCTGAGTGCAATCAATTTTGTTAAATTAAAAGAGAAAATTATTAATTGCAAATAAAAGCCATAGGGTGAAAATAGAAAATATTGCTTTATCACATCAAGTGCAAATGGACCATACGAAAGATTTAGAAATATGGAAATACTATAATCTATTTCTGTAACAAATATAAAATAATATAAAATTATGTCAGCGGATGGAAATGTCTCAAACGCGAAGATTGCCAACGAGAAGATTTACATGAATCACAGGTGAATATTCATTAGATCCAAGATAGGAGATTCTCTTCCAGATCGTCCGATCAGGCGCCAGTTCTTTGGAAGAGCATAGCACTCATTCTACCCTCTCTCTCACCCTGGCCAGCCCTGTTGGCCCTATTCCAGGAGACCTCCTCTCTTCTCTCTCTCTCTCCCACTTTCACCAGCCAGTGTTCGCTCGCTCTCGTCTAGCCCTACTCCACGATTTGCAAATTATACTCTATTTCTGTTTTTGTCTAATGTTAGCCGGCCAGTTGAGCCGCTCGCTCGGGGATTGCGCGAGTGCACTGTACCCTCTGCCACGGCATTGTCCAGTACCGTCGTCGTTGTCAGTCAGTCAAAACCACGTTGATCGATCTTCAATTCGTCGCGATTGGAATATGTGACTTTCTCCCTTTCCTGTAAATTATTCCTTTGGTCGAACTGTGTTATTGTTTTTAAGATTGGAATATGTGATTATCTCCCTTTCTCTTTCATAATTCATGTTTGGTTTCATCGAACTGTGTTATTGGTTTTAAAAACTCGAGGAATTTTTAAACTTGTACAAGTTAAATTAGCACGTTGACTGCCAAGTGAGTGTTGTGCGGTTCGTAGTGTCAGGGAAAAGTATTCTGACATTGTACAGGGTTTATCTGATTGATAACGTGATTCATTGTATAGTTGTTTTTACATTGCAGTAATCGCTAAAGTTGTTTTCGTATTATGCTGCTATTGCGATAGTTAGGTTATCAGGAATTATGGAAAACTTCGATACCGATGATTACCGGTGATCATTCCATCGTGGCAGTCAGTGTTGATCATCGATCGGGTTTAATATCGAATCCTTTTTAAAATAAATATCGGGATGGTTTAAATTTTCGCGGATCCTGCTTTAATATATTGTTTCATTTTAACTTGCACAGTTTGACAATTTTAATTCTTCGAAACTTCAATAATTGGGTTAGACTATGAACTACCACACACATTTTCAAATGAAACAATCGCCAAGGTAAACAATATAAATTTCAGTAGATTCAATGAAAACATTTGCAGTTTATTAATTCTTAAACCTATCAATTCCATCTCAGTGCAGTAGAAACGTTTGCCTATTACTTTCCTAAGTTCGTCAGCCGTACGTTATCGAATTTGTCCACTGAATTTGCCGAATTTGTCCACTGTCGCCATGGTCGAACGTAATCTCTGAGAAGAAATTGGCCAGATGAGCCGAAGAACACTCTCGAATAGGATGTTACTACTCTTCGACGTGATCATCGGCCTGGTGGACTCTCGGCGAAAAAGGTAAAGTCGATTCTCTTCCATTTTTCCGACCCAGCTTCCGTTCCGTACTCTTGAGTACAGTCTACGAAGTACGTGAAGTACTTCGCGTAGACGACGTGAAGCGCATGAAGTGTGCGAAGTACTCTGGCACTTCACATTAGAGGGCAGAATGAGCCCCCATAAAATATGCACTCTCGTCCAGAGACATTATAAGGCATGTTTCGATCAGCAAAGTCTAAAATGGGTGAAAATTCCTCGAAAAATTTGAGTTTGAATTTTTATCCAACTAATTATTACACATCAATGTAAACATCAATTTATTTATAAATGTTATTATATAAATAATCATGAAAGTATTTAGAAAGTCCATTTTTGCCTTCATTATATACTCTTCCACTAAATACGTTTAAGACTTGATGACCACAAACTTAAGAAACATAAACGTTCATTTATTTACAAACATTAATTCGCTCACACACCTTGAAGGCCCAGAATTAAAGTAGTACTCGCAAGAAATCATTGTTTTCATGATATTATAAATTATATTCAGTAATTTCAATTATGATCCAACATTTCCAAACTTTTCTGTACGTCCTAAATGATACACACAAGTGGGAAAAGTGACTTATCACCATGTAAAGAAATAGAAAATGTTTTAACACGGTATTATAAATGGCAGGGTGCGGAGTTCATGGAAACAGGAAGTAAAATATCGCGAAGAGTATCATTATGTTATTCGGGCTGAACATATGCATGGTACCAGGAAGTATTACGGTTTTATTAGACAAAATATGAAGGTTGAAACCTAAACTCGCCAGGAAAGGAAAGGCCATAAATCCATTTGCAAACACGGCAGCATCCTGCGAAATATTAATAATGAAACTGCACTACAAGAAAACCAAAGTAAATTTAAATAGAAACGGAATCTCGAATAGCAATAAATAATAGCGATGAAATTGCTTTTTAAAATAAAATCGCCTATGATATACCTCGAAATAAAGCTAGAAGAAATGTATAGATACTTCCATCAATGAAAATGATAATTGTCTTTAGTGACAGAGTTACTTTTAAGTTAAATACGATTATATTTATTGATTCATACAAATCTAACACACCTGAAAAGTCCCCTGAAAAGTCGAATAACTATTTTGATAGATTTCCGAAAGTTCTTTTTGTTAATACCAATATTGGTAATCCTTAAATCCCTCTCACAGCATCATTTACACTTTTTGTATGTCAGAATCATGTAAGATAACTGTACACTACGCCGATCGAGTGAATTAATACCGAAACCGTACGGAAATTTGTTTCGCTAACGCAAATAAATATTGAAATGGAAAGAAAGCTGCATCGAGTTCGCATAATTCGATGATTGGCATTAATTCCATTGGAAGAGTGGTGGAGACTGGATGCTGCAAGATAAGTGCATCCATTAAAATCCTGCAGAGAAGTTCCGTTACAGCAGAACGGGCTCGCGCAATGGAGGCGCACGTGCGCCGGCTTAACGGTGCATAAAATGTCTTCAAATGCATAATACAGAATTATTATTACTCGCACGGGTGTCCTGTCAGTTTGATAATCTTAATGACCTTGAAGATCGGATCTTCCTGGTGGAGTGTCAGCGAGTGATTTGTACAACTGCTTGCTGGAACGAGGATTTCCATTGCAGTTATAAAATCTCACTAAAACTTCCGTGTAATTTTATTCTCATTTAACATCGATAACCAATGTGTGCAACAATACTAATCAGTATCACTAACCATGAAGGACTTACTATTTTATTTTTTTAGTCTATTACACCTTAATTATATTAACTATTCTAATATTATAATTCTACCTCATTGTCAATCCTATTATTTTATTACATTATTCTTGTCGTTGAATTTCCTAGTAAAAATAATTCCCGACAAATAGATCAACCAACGTACTTCGTATGTTAATCAACATACTGTCGAGGAAGAATTACAAAAGCGAGACTAAAAATTAGTACAAATATAATTACTCTTGCTTATCTTTGCGGGCTCATACCTGCACGCACATAAAACGCCAGTCGCCTGGCACTGTGCGAGCATTAATATTCATGGGGGCAATTTATCCGAGGCGAATTTCGAAAGGTTGAAGCGCATACGCAGGCGATTGCGAATGCGCGAGAGGTGTGCATTTACATGGCGCGGTGTACGCGACAAGTGGCCATCGATAGAGACGCGTGAAAGTGCATACCAAATACGCGGGAGCAGCCGACACAGCCAATAATCCACGTCCCCGGTGATCCGGTTACATGTGTGGATATTGTGTACACACGTTACCGTTCCTTCGCTCGCCGAGGCCGTCTTCTGTTCTCACAGCCGCATTTCATTATTATTATTAATATTATTGTTATTAATATTATTATTATTGAAGCTACTAATCTAGCGAAGGATCAATCAGTCTTTGTAGAATGCATAATAATAAAATACAGAAGTAAATACAAACCTAGAACAGAGGAAATACAATATAACAAAAGAAAAAGTAGAACTAAATTATGAATATAATCTATGCGAAGGAAGAAATTGATAAACGTATTTATACGCTAACAGATTAGGAAACTTAATAACATCTGCAATATCTAAAGGAGAACAGAAATTAATTTGTGATAATTTCTTATGTCACTATATATGGGACACTAGATTTTAAACAAAAGCCACCCTGTCTTTTTATTCTATCTTCAGAAGCACTTCACCCGAGGAACGTTTGTTATTATTTCGATTTATTTCTTTGATTAGCAACAATAATGTTCGCAACGTCACAGCACCAACAACGAATCCTTTTACAGCAATTTGCTTCGTCGCTACCCGTGCGTCGAAGAGCAGCACATATTGCGAGCTGAACTGCAGCCAAGTCAGTGTTTGAGGATATTTTTGACAGTCCGCGACATATGAAGAACTTCGAAGCCTTTGCAGCCGGAAATGATGCTCCCTTTGATCTGCGTGCTCGAAATTTTCCGAGAAACTCTTGCATTGAAGTTTGCCGTATTCGAAATTAAATTTGTGTCATTGTGGAATGTCAGTTCACAATATCGATAAATTTGGTGTTATTAACGTCGAGTTGTATCGTTGATTTACGGTAGATGTAAAAGTTTGTTGGAACCACAGATATTTCCTTGTTAAAGAATGCTTCTCTCATGTTTGCGACTCAGTAATAATGTTTATGTAATATTATATTATATCCTTTATGAAGGATAACGTTTATCACTCTGCCTATATGTATGTTTGCCATAAATTTGAAAATAGCTGAACCGATTTTCATATGATTTTATCTCATTTATGCAATTATAATCCAGGCAAACTACGGACTGTAAAATATTGGAATATTTATCACTTACACAGGGTGCTTCATGAATAATTTCGAAATTTCCTATAACATTAAAAGATTTTTGCAACAAAGAGAAATGCTACAACCTGTTACTTTTAATTAAATTATTGTTATCATCCACACTAAACTTCATCTAAAACTGGGTGGAAAAGCAAATCTGTAATACATAAATGAAAATCTATTGTTATTACATAGCTAAACCATTGCTTCCAACTTAATAAATCATAGTTCATAGTTCTATAAATCCACTCATATTCTACCAAAAACCTTTACCTATAAGAAAATATTGACAAGAGCCTAATGCACTCTCCGCCATACACCATCACTTAGAGTTGGTCCAGCAGCGCGTACATCTTGAGGACACACGCTCAATTTCCACCATTTACAAAAGCGCTCACTTTGGCGGCTTTCGCTCGGCGTCCGCTGGAAATCGATGTACCCTGCAACAATGAGAGAGGGCTGCCGTCGGCCGAGAGGAGCATTCTTCTTTCCTTCTCTCGGCGGCAGCCCTTCTTTCTTTTATTGTTATTCGCCGCTCCTTTTTTCCACTGTGGTACATCCAGCATCCGAGCCACTCCCTCCGACTCATGTGCTCTCGGTCAGCGGTCGAGCTTCACTCTCCACCAGCTGTGAAGTGCGTGTCTTTGTCGCTGCGCACAATGCCACCAACTTCATGTCGCCGAGAGCCCGACTCCACACCCTCGGACCACCAGCCAACAATACCCGAGCGTCACTTTTTCCTTAAAAAATATTGTTCATTTATCTGTTGAATTTAGAGAGTACATACACCTGGACCACAAAAATGGAGAGTTTATTTTAATACTTTAAAAAAATATGGAGAACATTTTTGTTTTAAGCCTATAAAATATATGTACAAGTATATGATTTAAAGTATATGAATGATGAATCAATTTTCATTCCGTGTCAACTCGACGTTGTCGATTTTTATGAAAACGTCAGTGCATCATTTTAATTGCAATATTTCGTTGTTCGCTGACTTCATTTATTGTTTAGATATTGCAAGCAAATGTTAACGCTATAAATTTGCAGCAAAAGGTTTTCGCAGGTGACCATTGATTTCGATAACAAAAAATTAATATTACTTACTATAAGTCTCCTACGAATGCCTTCCAAGGGATTATTAGAAACACGGCTTGGGGACCGAATTATACATTTTTATTGCCAGACCGCAATAATATTTGCCCGTCTCAAACCCGGGAATGACAGAGAGGAAGGGGTCATTATTGCTTTATGACGACTCTTGATTGAATAGTTTACCCGTGGATACGTACTACTGTAAGCACATATTGTGCTTTCGCAGCAGGTATGCAGTAAGAAACTGAAAAGGTATCTCAAATCCCAGGATTAGCGGTCGAGAATCAGTGGAGCAGAGCGCGCTCCGTCGGCAAATTGACCGGGCGGCCCTGCAATAAAAATTTATAACTCAGTCTGGGGACTAAAAATCCCTTGGTGGGCATTTAAAGGAGATTTATGGCAAGTAATATTAGTTTTCCTCAACATAAGCGATGCTCTTCCGCGGAAATGGCAACCATTTGTTGCAAACTTATAGCGTTAACATTTGTTTTGCAATAAATATTTTGACAGAATATAGTTTTCCTATTCATTTTTAATTCATTTGCATCATCTTGGCGTTTGAATAATGTAGTTAAAAATAATAGTTACTGAAATATAATTCTTTTCAAAAATTTTAGTCGAAAATTTTGCTTGCTTGTAATTTAAATAATTGAGTTAACAAATAACGGAATATTGCATTCGAAATGATGCTTTGGAAACTACGCATACTGACATTTTTACCGACAATTACAAAATGATTGTTATGGGTGTATGAACGTTTTTTTACAAATCACGATTTACGATACCCTTTGTAAGTTAGTTTACTCAAGTGTACAATGCAGCCAAAGAATATTATTGGAAAGCCAAAAAATTGCAAGGGTTGAGATGTATTTACATGTATCAATGAATGCGTTGGTACATGTGTAAACGTGTGTGCACAAAAACAATAGAACCGTATTTGCCATTTGCTTTGACAAAGCTCTGCGCAGATACGCCAGGTTTTTCTGCACATCGACCATTGTGCAGGTTTTTTCTATGGAATAGACAGACGTTTGCTTTTGTTTGATAACATATTTTTTTCTGGAAGCCCGAGTTTGACACTGCGTTGTCGCTGTAGTTTATTTAGAATTCGTAAAACCATCAAAAACGACTGAAAAAATACGACAAATTCACAGCGAACTTTAATGAAGAACGCTAATTTCACCCTGCGAGATTTTAATCGTAATAAATAATACCTAAAGGCATCTACAATACCTAAAGAATTACCAAACATTGTCAAGGAAATGATAAAGATTAAAGATTCCATTTCACTAAATTCATAGAAAATAGTATAAAGCTGTAATCTGCAAAGGCTTTTAATAATAGCTAGTCTATTGCGATGTGTTAATAGCGCCTGGAATATTGGCTGCTCCGCCAACCGATGCTCGCACCAGCCGATATTGTGAGCGCGGTACGAACACGCTGCTAAATCGATCGACACCGCACACCAGACTCGATTATGACAACGAGATAAACCGGAGGGGGGCGCACACGCCGCTTGGGCTTGTAACCGGTAATTAAACTAGATACTGTTTAACAGCGTTAGCACGGGAAAAACTCGAATGCGAGCAACCTCTGGGGTGAAGTGAAAGGGGTCTCTGGGAGGATGTGAGGCGGCAACAGCTGCAATGACAGCTAGCTGAAACATATTTCAAGGGGGGCTGAACTTCAAGATGGTTTCGATTGTTGGCCCGATTGATTTTTCCTTGAAGCTATCGGACTTTAAAAATATGCCAAAGTTGAAACTTTTCATCCTATTAAATTCTGACTGTTATTACATATACAGAAAATATCATCTGACTTAAACTAAGCATTCAATAGAATTATGAAAAATTATATCTAGCATTTTAATTTAGTGGAACGTTCTCTGAACAAAGAAAAGTCTGAAAATGTTTATAAAAGTAATATTAAACTGTTAGACAAAACTATCAATGGATTGAAAAGTAAAGTACAATATTAAATTCGAGTCTTACTATATTAGCATGAAAATATTGATCGCAGAGACAACCACTTCCCTATTATATTTCTCAAACCATATATCCACAACATTAAAAATTATTAATCTCTGTGACATATGCTTTCACGCAAATTTCCCGAATCCACTAATCATACAGTGTAATGAACAACGCAAAATACCAATGCCTCTCAAAGAACGCACAAACGCTGTATCAGCGCAGAGGTCGCAGAAGATCATTACGCAAGCAGTGCGGAGGGATTGCCAGAACGAAATCCCCGAAGGGCATGCGATGATGCCTGAGGGGTAGAACAGGGTTACACGAAGAGTCATTCGACCGTTCATTTCGCGGGGCGCGCGATTTTAATCAGGTAGTGGCGTCTCAGCTTCGAAGGGAGCGGTGATTTCTGCTTCTCCCTCTTTCTCTCTCTCTTTTCTCGTTTTTATGAAGCGCCAGCTGAAGCGTGGAGCTTTCTGCGAAGTATGCCTTCCCGGATGACAATGACAATGCTCTCGGCGCGCCGCGCCGCGCTGAGCGAGTGAGTCCCGCTGTCATTGTCCTGGCGTTATGAAGTGAAAAATGGAAGATAACGATTGCAGGCGGACGATAAGCGTGGCTGCCGGGCTCTAGCCGGCTGCTCTCCCTCTTCGAACCTGCATTCTCTTTATACTTGCTCCCTTTTTTAAGCATTCGAACCTAGTCGCATAGGCAATGCTTTATGAAAAGCTAATGCTATGTGTCGTGTTATCTTTTTATTGAATATGCAAGAATATTATATTCTTTGAAAAGTATCTATTTGTTTGTTTTTGATTTTTTATTAATCTAAAAGCCTTAACAAAGAATTCGAGATTGTATTCATTCTAGCAACTGATTCTGCTAGATTTTAATGATGCGGTCTACCGCTTTTAGAGGAGACACCATTCATCGTTTAGAGACGTTTAGCGAACATCATAAAATTCTACAATATTAGCTAGCCACACATTTTTACTGAAAAGATGAGTTTATCCGTAAATCTATTTACCCACTTAGCTCTCTTAATCCCTGCACCACACACTATTTTCCTTCTCGGGCAGCTTTGCAACAAAATTGTCTTTTTAAATGATGTGTTATGAAGTGTTACCACAACTTCTTTATGTTCATTAATGTGTCCATTTCTGTCATTTTAATAGCGATGGTTTAGCCAAGCGTGGTACTTATTAAAAACAAGTGGATCACATTAAATTCTACAATATTAGCTAACCACACATTTTTATATAAAAAAATTAATTTACCCCTAAGCCTATTTGGCCACTAGCGCTCTTAATCCCTGCACTACAGGCTGCTGCCCTTTTTAGCGTGGTGACGACACCAAGGAGCTCACAGTGCGGGCAAGGGTGCCACCCTGCCATAAATTCGGAGGGCGACATTTTTTTCTATATTAAGGCCGCCCTGCCAAGCTCTCGCATAGGAAAAATCGTCGGCCCTGCGACGAATGGGAGGGTTCGAGGGCCGAATTCAGAGCACACCGCTCTCATCCAGAACTGTTTTAGAACCTCGAGAAATTGCCAGCCTCGTTCGCGCCCTCACCGTCGACAATGACGCAAAACGAGTCCCATGATTTCTTATAGTACTGCATCCCCGAAGTGTTCTTCTTGCTCCGAATTTACGGGGATGGTATTCAGAGATTATTATCAAAGTTTGAGAGTAATCCCTGTGTCTCGTAAATTTGGAGTGGTTACACTCCGCGTAATTAGATTGTATTGGTTTATGCAAATATAGACTTTTGTTTATTTATTAGAGGCTCATGCAGTGGTTGAATTGAGGTTGTTTAACTTTATCGCGTATATATTGTAGTATAATTATTTCTGAAACTTAAAAAATATGTAAAAAGGTCTTTGAAGCTGGAATGATTTATTTCGATATAGAATTCCAATCCGATTTAATCATTCGTGTATGAGTATCTTCTATAATAACAAAATAAGTCGATGAGTTGTTTGTAAGTTAAATGATGTTGGGTTTGAATTATAAACATTTATTGCAACAAAATTGATGACTTTATCTGTCAATACTATTTATTTGTTTTTAATAGCTACCACTTTATACTGCATACCACTTATACTGCAATTACTGGCACATAATACTTGTGCGAACTGTGTAGATCTCATCTCACCTTTCACAGTAAATCCTATCTTTCTTGGTAGAGCCTATTTTCACATTGCGCAGCTGAAGACAGTGCAATCTCTGTTTACTCGGCTCTCGTCCGAGAACTACGTGGAATTATAATATAGTGAGAGTAGGCTCACCGTGAATGGAACACACGAACTGCATAACTGTGAGTACATTTCAACTCAAGGCTCTTTATATACTTCAGGATCATTAATGTAGTATCATTGAAATAGTATTATCCCCGATCAGTCTTAATTCGTAAGATAAATCTGTTAGGAAAGGTCAATCTTGCACTCGACAATTTGTAGAGGTGCAACTCGTATCTTTATTTCTTCAGAAATCCCCGAAGTAAACACTTTGGATCTTTTTTCGGTTCCGTAGTTGACTAGAAAAATCCTTGTACGTCATTTTTAATTTTCTAATCTTGTTTAAAAATTTGAAATAATATGTGAACACAGTATTTAGTAAAATGATTAGAGTTCCAACAGTTTTCATATAAAAGAGTAAATGACAACTATTCACACTTATTTCTGCTAATCATTTATACTTACTTTCTTTAAAAGGACAGAATAACTATTTCAATATTTCTCATTCCACATTCGTGTGTCATCATAAATTCTTCAAAACCAATATACGATCTCGAAAACCTTATTCTCGAGAAATTGAAGCAGAAGAAAAGTGGGTGCAGGCCACGGATTATCGAATGCGAGAGACGTTACGCGAACGAGCGTTGCATGAATCTTACAGGGTGAGTTTGCGAGCGAGGAAGGAAAAAAGGTGGCTGCTTACCCCCGCCGATTTATGGAGATTGTATATCATGACCGGAGGAGGCGGATAATCCGTTGTGCTCGGAGATGAGCGCTCGCACACGCGCCACATTTTCCCAGGAGGATTCCGCCTGGCGGAGGAGAAACACGGCGTCCAGCATCTTGGCGATATGAGATGCTGTAACACTATTGTTCGAGCGCCCACACTGGAGAATAATTCAGTGCGTTTCCGCTCGGCGGGTAGAATGCGCGCGTCCCCCACGCTTCCAGAAAGAAATGAGCCTCGACAGCTAAGAAAAACAGGGTCGCCAGGAAATTTAGAGTCTTTCCCACTTTCCTTATCCGGTGATTAGTAGACGCTACGGCACTCATAATTCCTATTTTTATTGGCCAGTCTGGCATACCGAGTATTAGAGAACCACCACTGTAATTTAATCCTCTCTTATCCAGATGTGCACGTCTCTTTGTAATACAAAACGTAAGGCTAAACCGGATTGCATTTATTAAGGTGATGGATTCTGCATGGAAAGATGATATTGATTGGGATTAACGATTTTATCTCCAAGTACTATTTAACATTGAAACTGATTTTTATAACAGCTTAAGACTGTTAATAACTACCCAATACTAATCGCGATTGATCGAAGAGATTAAACTCAGACAAGATTAGTAATAAAAGTCATATTAGTAGGAATTAATTCATAAAGATTATGAAACTCCAATTTCCTTCAACTCTAGAGAATAATTAAACTCCATTCTTGCGGATGAAGTACTTATTAAATTACAACTAGAATTTGATATCTCCACTGTCGCTGGCAATCCAGAAAGTTCAAGCCCCCATTTAATCGGAGCACCACTCGATCTCTTCTAACATCCATAATGGAACTCGAAGCAAATACCAAAGAAGAGTGCGTCGCCGGTAGACTGATTGCTTTAAAGCCGGCGAGCGCGCGCGCGCGCGCGCGCGGTGTATATACCAGGAAAAATTAATCCAGCGCGTTTAATTAGCTTCTGGCTGGGGTGAAAAGTGCTCGATTCTCGAGTGGCTTTATGGTTACCGAGCCGGAAATCCGCGCTTAACCTACAGTCCGTTATCAATAAAGCCGTAGCCACTGATTCGATTAGGTGACTCTTGATGAGCCTGAAAGGGTGGTTCGAGGTTGGCTCGACTCGCTTTTATACCAGCGATAAAAGACGCAAATAACTGGCGGACCAGCGCTCGGTTATGGTGTTCGCATGGCTAGCATACTATGGAGAGAGTCCCATTTGCGCTCCACCTCCTCGTAAAATTAATTGTCCGTTCACCACGGATCATCATCGCGGCGATGCCTAACTGCGCGACACTTGGTTGCCGCTCGAACGAGACCGAGTGCTTTCATTAGCTAGTCGTTTAGGGAGAGAGAACTGCCTGTCTTTCGCGCCGTCCAGCAGCGTTCGGCGCAGTTCGAACTTCGACTGCCGCCCAATTACCCTTTTCCCAGGTAGTTTCCTGCCCTGTTTAATTGCTGCCTTGATGTGCTCGCCAGCCTGCCGCGAGAAACTGTTACTTCCCGTTGGTCCTCCGCACTTGGATAGTACAAGTGAGTTAGTATTACGCAAGTGCTTGTTAAGATATTTTTTGTTGCTTGTAATAACATTTAGAAAGTGGTGAACTGCCGGCCTCAACTCTTGGTCAATGTATGCGTGCCTCAATGTTACATATTTTAATTATATGAATTTGGAAAATACGTAGTTACAGCTATAATTTTCGATGTTTTGTAACGGTAATAGAAAAACTACCATTGGAGGACTATTATTATTAATAGTACAATTATAAATTAAAATAAAAACCTACATAATTCTAAAACTAAATTTCTAATCAAATGGCTGTATTAGAAGCTGTTTAGAATACATTGGACTATTTAACACAGTAAAACTATAATATTAATACTATAACTTACTGTTTCAGTTGGTAGCGTACAACTCAATTGTATAGCAAACTATGAATATACATACATAAATGCATTAGCATGTCATTGGCGAACGGAGCCGAGAAGTTTCCTTGCTCGCTCTCCACTGTAATCTCCTGGACTCGGTACTCCCGAGGGATGTATTAATTAGCCATGGCAAACGATGCGCGTCAATTTCGAGGAGATCTAAAATCGACGGTCCGAGGTTAATTGAATTTCCAGGCCGAAGCTATGGTACGCTCGGCTGCTGACTCTCTTTTGATTCGGATCTCCTAGGCTCGTCCTCAAAGCTGTCTCTCAAAGAGCTCACTCATATTAAGTCATTAAGGGCTAATGAGCTCGAAGTGATTTTCTTACGAGGCGCCAACGAAAGAAAGAGTGAGAGAGAGAGAGAGAGAGAGAGAGAGAGAGAGAGAGAGAGAGAGAGAGAGAGGCGCCTTCATATATTTCAATTTCCTTCTGGCAGCGCTGAGAAGTCGAACGGAACAAGAGACCTCTCACAACTTGAACCGCCCCAACCTCCTCGAGCGTTGCCCCCAAAAGAATATAGCCGGCAAAATAAATCACGCGAACTCGATGGGAAATTCTGCACGCTATTACATTAGGCCGTAATGAAATATCGCCGTAGAGTGACGAATATCAAAGCGAGCCAATTCATTCCAGCCTATAGAAATTATTATACGAGATTCTGTTTCGAAACACGCCATGAGTCTGACTTTCCACGGTATACGGATTTTCACTGGTACGGTTGGAACTTCTGGTTTAATCGGAGAGGTGATATTCTATGCGGTGCTTGTCGAAGCATCAATAATTTAGTTATAATCGATCCACTATTAATTATATTATTTTCCAATAATAGATTATTAATTTAGTTAAAAGGTAGAATTATGAGTGTTGAATAATGCATTGATTAATCTTGTGACGGGGCTGGCATTGAATAATTCTGATTTTAAAAATTCGATTCACACCACTTGCAGAATTAACAAGTCATACGTGGTCCTGTAATCGCTTGGTGAATCTACCAACGGTTTAAACCGCCCGGAGCTATTTATATTCGCTTCTAAGATTACCCGGCGAGTACGAGCCAAGACACACGTCTGATAATTGTTTATTTAAGGCTAATTACCCGCTCGGAGAGCGAGTGCAGTCGTCTCCATGCGCATCTCTATCTTGGCGGGCCAATCTCGAGATAATCGAAAACAGGAAAAGGCTTATTCGCGTAATTTATCCGCAGCTTCCTGAGTAACAATAGCCGGGCTATTAATTTCAGGGCGCGCCATTATGCAATCATATTCAGGAGGACGATTAATCTGGGAAACGTCGAATTAATTGCGCTCCATTCGAGAGATAAGTTGCGCGGCAATTAGCAGTGCGCCTGCGGAGCAGCGATCAACCACCGGAGCTGAGAGTGGTTGCGCAAGTATGGTAGGCGGTCCATTTCGATCCTGCTTTTGTTTTCAGCCAAAGGCGGTAGTTATCCATTAATCTGATTGGAACACCGAAGATCGTCGATCCTATCGAGATGAAAGTTTAATTAATTGCTGATTGTTCCGCTCGGGCATTATGCTTAGGCGAGACAGGTCACTAAAAATGATCAATTTATCTCTGTATCGTGTGATTGTTCGATTTAATTAATAGTGATGCATTATTCTGAGGTTGGTTCTAATTGAATCTTGATTCTCTCCGACTCCTATTGTGTTCTCTCAGTTTTCTATGTAGACTGATCTCACATTGCTTTATAATCTAGATTATAAAGTGGTGAAAGTTCCGAGGATAATTTAATACTCTTTGTGGCTAATTCTACGATAGCCTGAGGAAACATTCGTTGGCAATATTCGAAAGGCGCATGTATGTTCACGTAGCGTCAAATCATTGCGCAATTTAGACAATCCTGCGTGAACCCGATTAATTATTACATTGCTCAAATTTTGTTTTGAGAGGTTGCTTTGAAGAAAATATTTGTATTGATTGCGACGATTGATAGCATGGAATTGTTCATACACGAATACGCACTCACTTAGTATCAGATTCTGCGATTACGCCCCCAATTACTGAGCAGTTAAGAACTACTAGTCCAGCAGGAACGAGAACCATTTCCATAATCCAGAAAAGAGTCGATTCTTAGAGTAAGCTCCCTTTCCATCTCGTAATCAGATTGGTCCACGTGTGCGCAAATGGAACTAGCCTCCTAATTGACTAAAAGCCAAATTCAATGGATGGATTTATATTTTCTTTATCGCAATATAAATATTAAAATGTATCGAAGATAGCACGGAATACAACTTTTAGTTTTGATAAATATGAATTCAAACATTGTTCTATGTACAAATATTATTTCATTTGAAATACGTTATAATATACTTTGTTTTCATTATTTTATAAATCATATAAAAATTGTAATTACTCACGAATCCCAACTCTTGTCCACACCCTATAATATATAATATTACTGTTCATAAGCAATGCAGACAGTGTGCGTGAATGAAACCAGCCTCCTAATTGACTAGAAGCTGTCCGCACATGACAAGCGTACGATTAGTCCCTTTTTTTCGCGCGTCCCAAGCCCTATGATTACGAGCACCCCCCAGGCATTATAACGCTCGATCTACCCTCCATAAATTCGACGGGAGCGTCGAGTCGCAGTGCGGCGTCGCCGCAGCATGCCATTACCGGGCGAAAGCCTTTTTCCCAGACGTTTAGCGTAGTTTCGGCCTCGGCGAGGGAGCAAGGGAAAGGGCAGGGAAAGTCCCTCGCACACTCGAAGGGCGTAGGAAACGTTTATGGCTCTCGGCAGGATGGTGCGAGTGCGCGCAGAGCATTCTCCTGTAAAGCATTAAGCCACTTCGCACGGAATTCACGGATAAACAATGGCGCAGACGCCCAACCGCATGGAACTGCCAAGTGTTCGAGAAGAATGTTACTTGAAATCCGGCGTTGCTAAGAGGGCGATCGTAACTGCAGCAAGAATTGGAACAATTGTTACGTGTCGCGTTCGTGGAATTGAAAAGAACGTCAAAGGGTAACCTTGATAGTTATGTCGAAGGTGGTTGTATTACTCCATTAAAAGCGTGGGTTTGGAGATAAAGTGCAGTTCTCCTTGAGTTACTATTGGGGTACATGCAACTGGCACATTAAATTATTCACGGCCTGTAACTATTATTTCTTGCATAAAATTATTGCTTGATGTAAAGGGGAGGAAAGATTATAAGATCTCTCATAAGGGTTTTTATATGGTGGAAGTTGGTTGGATGTTAATACAATCGCTAATGGTAGTGTTAATGATAGAGAAAATTAGCTGCTGTTGTTGAAAATTACTTTTCTAAATCCATGCTTCGAATTTTCGTACTAACAAACAATCAAGTCGATATAAAGAATCATTGATGTTTTAATTTTAATTACGAGTTCGATAAACTCGTGAAACTTAACGACAAATTTCACCAGCATATAATGTCAAAATTGAACAATAGCTAGACTTTTGCAATATCTAAAAATTGAAGTCCAAAAACAGGAAAATCCGCTGAAATTTTAATTTTCCCAAAGGAAGAGACGGCATAAGAAATTGCGGGGCAAAATAAAAGATCAACTGGTATCACCGGAGCGTGGAGCCACTAATTGCTTTCTCGGGACGATTAGCGAACAAAGGAGGTACAGTAGGCCGGCTATTTGCGGAGAAGCCGACCAACTGGCCGAGAGGAGGTTACGTTCGACCTTCACTCTCGTGCGAGCGTGCAAAACTTGGCGAACGGCTGCCGGTTTCTTGCGAAGGTTGCACCTTCCCTATCAGGTCTCTTCCTCGTCTTCCTCGAGTCTCGAGTCATCCTCTCCCCTCCGGCCATTTTTACCGTCAATCCTGTTCCACGTACACTTCCACTGCTGGCGGCCTGGCTGCAATTGCTCTACCATACTTTCAGTCTTCGCAAAGGAGTCCTGTTAAGGTCGCTCCGTGCGAAAGTCGATCGTAATAACAATTTAAATGTTCCTTTTTTTAGAAGTAAAGTGAACATTTACTACTTTTGGGAACAAAAAATTTGTTTCATGGCAAATAATATAATTTGGGAAACTCTTTAATAAAATGGGGTCTGAAGTTTGATATAGATTTACTATTTTAGATGGACAAAACTATCATTTGGGAGGTCGCTTTTACTTTATTTGGTAAGCATTTAAACATGAGGTAACAGTACGATATGCTTAAACTGTAATAAATAACTATAACCCGTGCAATGTATTACAAGTGTACATTAGCTAACTATACAATACCAAATTATATTCTTTACATTATATCTTACGATTCTCCTAAGTAAACCTAAAACAGAAACACTCGCTAGAGTATAACACTGTATGGAATACAATAAGATTACTAAACTACGTTCTTTAAATCCACAATATTGGAGTACTACGATATCGATAGTAGATTTTCCTTCGAAAGACGATGAAGGTGAGCTGTCTAGCCTGAGTGGACTGGGAAGGTTGGTTTTTCAGTTTCCTGTATAGTGAATGGGAGCCAGTTTCCGCGAGGCACGCCGTACCACGCCTGTCGCTTACGAAGTCGACCGAGCTCCCTATTCGAACGTCTTCTTCTTCTTCTTCTTCTTTCCATCGATAGCCGAGAGCTCCCTTTAGCCGTCGGGGAAATCCAATTAGGAGGGAAACCTTCGTCTTGAATAAGGCGGCGCTTCCTCCACGGACAGGCCGAATAATACTCATAACTTCTCTTGACTCCGTAATGGGCCCGCTAGAAAAACGAGGCGCGATACACCTAAAGAGTAATGATACTCTCCTGGCACTTTGCCTCCTATGAAACTACTGGCTGTAATTGAGCCTGCGACTCAGCCAGTTTTGCAGAAACTTCCTTCGTTTTAGAATACTTTTTATTTCCTCTTCAGTAAGTGTGTGTCGCAATGTAATATCTGTGCACGATGCTTTTCTTTTTTAGTTAAGCGGAGAAAGAGTAAAAACAAGATATAATAACGATTTATAGGTTTGCCTTGCTTTTATTAATTCTCAATGATAGTGACTGTCAAATATGTCAAAGATTATTAAATAATATGCTACTTAGAAACTTTATCGTTCTGTTCGACGAAAATATAGTTTCACTGATTTCAAAGAAATCCTAAACTATTTTTTATATATTAATATTGAATGCGTGACAATACAAAGCAAAGAATAAGATGATAAGATAACAAGAATTAAGAAACTAGCCCAATTATATGTAAAACGCAGGGAAATATCTTCCGCAAGAAAATAAAAGTCAACATCGACATCCGTAAACGGTGTAATAATTCAGATGCAAATGCAATCCAGAAACGATCATATCATTAGTCGATCTAATATAACATTATAGTATTAGAAAAGCGTAGTAGAATTATATTTCACGGTAACATTGATTGCCGGCAAACAAGAAGGCCCAACGAGCAGAAGCCAAGTGGACAATCGGCCTGTAATTACATAATAGGGGCAAATTGAGTGGGTCAAACGATCAGTGCAATGAAGTGTACAAAGCAACAGGTACCGTCAAGTATCACACGTGGAAGAATAAGAATACACATGTACGCGTTACACAGATGAGACACAGGTATTCCTAATTCCAAAGTGGCTGGACTGGCTCGTAAGCGGTAACGAGCAAACAAAGGCGAGGCGTCACGAAAAGAAGATATATTACCTGTGCGGGGGAATTATCCTTTTAAATAGAGGGAACAGCCGAAGAGTGCTCTGTTGGTGCTCGGGCTGCATCGGCTCTCGTTCGGCCCCCCTCTTCATTCTTAATTCATTTAATGACCCCTTAACGTTCAGCTTCCTGTCTTAAAATAAATGAATCCGATTGAAGCGGCTTCGCGAGGTGTGAGTGGCCCTTCTTCCTTCTCAGTTGTCGTCGTCGTCCTACGAATACCCAATGGAAAGAGGTCGAAGAACCCTCCATTAAAATAACCGAATCAAATGAGCGAGATGTATGTACTTACTTGCCCAGGGGAAAGCTCAGTTACAGTTACAGTTCTTAGTATATGCTATGAGAAATAATTCTATCCGGAATTTATGGATTATTATTAATACTTGTTTATTAATAAAATAGATACATCGATATTTAATACCAGTTTGTAGAAATTTGAATTAATATATGCGTATGTCACGATTGAATATATTTTAGACTAAGATCGATCGAAGCTATAAATATTACATTGTAAAAAAAGTGTTTCCATGTACCACTTACAATAAAAAAAAGGCCTGTATTTCACACTAATTCTATACTCGTCAGCGTTCCAAGACTCATATTGCTTCCGTCCTTTCTAATTCGACATAATAACGAATCTTCTCTCTCCTCGAAAGTGGCAAGAGAAAGCCGAAGTACCGTCTCCAATTTTCCTCGGGCGTTAAGTGATTTAGAGTGATCTCGAGAACACGCGCTCCCAGATGTGAATCACTGATCGCAAGTCACGCTGTCGAGACAGAAGCGAGTACTTTTATGGCATCTCGTTTCTGGCAGAGGTATCGAATTCGACGAACTAACCAGGCAGAATCCCCTGGACCAGAATGCGAGATTTTGTTGGGAGATTCGTGGAGGCGTGAAGTTTGGTGACGTAAAACCGGTGACAGATCGACTGAGAGCCGCACAGGAGAACTGACGGGAAAGGCCTGTTTGCATAAACGTATTAATTCTCCGAGGCTATTTTCGAGCGTGATAGCATTTCGTGTGTACTGTATCGGTAATAGGCTGAAACTCTGTGTGTACAGGACGAAGCAAATATACTTGTGTCCACAAACCGCATACTTAAAGGAGCCCATATACGGTGGGTTTGTATCGAAACTTTTTCCGAGTATGCGAATATTAAGATGTATTAAACTAGCACGGTATATACATTTTTGGGGATTTTATAAAAGAGGAGATTATTAATTAATCATTTATAAAATGAGAAGTAATTTTTATAATTTATATAACGTCGAAGTATTTATAAATATTATTTTATTCAGGCTTTTAAATATTACAAGGTCTGATAAAACTCGTATTAAAACAATCTTGGTTTTCATTATCTTATAATTTGTTAACAATTTCCTTCTTTACATATTATGATGAATATACACATAATATAATATACAGAAACGTCCGATAAAAATTGGAGTACTCCGATTCAAATGCCAGTGCTCCATCCTGTACGTGATGTTTGATATTCCACACGATTCCCAGAAGCACGTATTCCAAATTGACTCGCGTGCTTCTGCATCACCCTGTACAGCCGAGTTATTCGATAGAGGGTTGCACGTGTATGCGGGCAAAATATTCATATGCAGGTATGTGCACCCGTTACCGCGTGCTTGTCGGAAAATTGCGTGCCACTCGTCGTGTTTTCTTGGATAGCTTTCCAATGCGTCGTAAAATAATGGCAGCGTTCTTTGTGTGGAAACGTGCAGTCGGGCGTGTCTTAATTGCTCCAGCATGAAGCTGTATCTCCTAATAGAGGAGATACCGAGCAGCAGAGGCGGGCGAGTGATAAAATAAAGTCGTAAAGGGTCGAACAATAAAATTCTTATCCAATACTTTTACTGCCTCGAACAGATCGAATTCGAGATATCTCCTTTGTAATTTCAATATTTTTATTCTGTCAATTGTAATTTTATTCTGTCGAACGTTTACTTTGATAATTGGTATCGCGGTATTTTCCTTTGCCAACTTATTCGTGCTTAATTTCTTCACACTGATACGATACTATTCTGCTATTAATTTCTACGTTGCGATATTTTTAATCCATCAATTTGTATCGCGGTATTTTACTTTGGTAACTTTTCCTGCTTAATTTGCAGAATGTAGACACTCATTGTTTGCCACTATTATTGATATTATTCTGCCATGAACTTTTACACTGCATTATTTATTTCACCGTGTTCATTATAGTAAGCATACTAATCTATCGTCGTATACAAGGATTCGACTGTAATCGAATGTCACCCTGCAAAGGATAAAACAAGATTACACAAACTTCATGAAAAACCACGAGCCATAATTAAACTACTTTACATAGCTCTCGCAGAAAATCCTGCATCAACGAACTATAAGCTTAGCAAATTCCCCAGCGATAATTATGATTTATAAGTTAGCGACTGGAGAATTAAGGGGTTTAAATCCCTTTAATCGCCTTTACATAGCTGGGTGTAGGTTTGCGCGGTGGTATTCGAGGTTCCGCTCGAATCTCCTCTGATTAACAAATCACAGCCTATCAAACAGCGGTATTCCGCAATATCGGAACATTTTCCGGGATCAGGGACTTAATGCGCCTGGCATTATGCACCCTAGGGGATTCGCAGAGAGGGCGGCCGGCAACTATGAAAACGCAGCAACAGTGTACTGCGAGGCATACACAGAGGACGCATTCGCCCGGAAATTCGTGGCTCCAATAATCTCGTATGTGTGTGTGTTCTCGTTGCGCGCGTATCGCGGCATCGAGGCGCATTGCATTCCGGCGCCGGTTGCCGCCGGCAACTAATACCTGGTTTACAGCTTCCATTAGCTGACTTCCAACCGGCCGAGTACACGCGACGTAAGCCCGGCACAAGGCATTTCGGCATTTCCCCGTAAATGCTACTGTCGGATTTACGCTGATTACGCATCTCTATGTTCCTGTAATACTCTTACTGAATGTTGGTATGTAGTTTGGTGTTATTTTAACAATTTCGTGAATGTTTCCTTTAAGTCGGATTTGAGTTAATCGTAATCGGCATTTGAATGTAATGTGGAGAGCAGTTTTGTTATGGTGTTGTTTTTAGAACCGGAACTTGCAGTAACTAATATTACAAGGATACTAACATGTATATCAATCCTGTAAGTTTGAATTCAACTTAATAACAAAAATTGTAATTATGCTACTTTTAAAATTAATTATGAAACTAACCTGTTCTCACACATCGCAAGTGTTCATAATATACTAACTTTAATACGTCTCACTTTCCCCACTATTTATTAATAAGCACAGAAATTATCCTCGAATATCGGTGCTATAAATTTCAATCAAAGCACCCAGAATAAATTCTCAAATCAATGGGTTATTCATTATTTCCGCCGTTTCTCCAAGAGGCACTACATTTCGCATTAGCCGTCCGCTGTCCACTGTTCCTTCTCTCTTTCTCTTTCTCGCTCTTTTCCGGAAGAGCTCTTGAAAGGTCCGTAATGACATTTCAAGCGTACGAGTGCGTTGGTCACACGAGTCTCGCTGTGACAGGCGACATAATTGCATTTCTCAAGACACTTGTCATAACTGGATATGCAAAGCGGTCGTGCGCGCATTGCGCCGCCGTCGCCACTCCGCTTCTGGCCGCTCGCCGCTCGCCGCTCGCCGCTATTCCGCCGCCAGAGAAAATCATGATACAACTATTTATGTATTCGCCGATTCAATGACACTAGCTGTGGCGCATTGCCTTCTGAAAATGATTTATGCCATTGCAGTTGCACGCCAGTTACTTCTCGCTCGCACTTTCAACGGAAAAGGATGCATTCGAGAAACAGCTGACTGATATTTATCGCGTCGACATTTTTCCATGCTCGCGCGAAGATCGAAACACGAGGGAAAGAATTCTGATGGATTGTTTGTTGCCGGCCGGCTTGCTGAGCGTGAAATTAAGGGGATTAAAATACCTGAAATTAATCGAGGGCTTTCCCTCGCTCCGCGCTTGGTATGCGCACTCTACTACTCTTGAGTAACGCGTACTTAACTCTGGTATTTACAGTAATTTACCGGCGTTTCACGAATTCAGGCATTAATTCTAGACCGTTAAGAGGTTTTATTATCCACGTGGCATGAAAATCTTTTCTAATCCGGGTGATCCTGATCCTCGACAATCTTCTTGTGTCTAATTTATTCACCAATTTCGAGGATCCATTCTATTGCTCAATGAGTCTCATGATTGTGAAATAGGCAGGAATGAAAAAATATGATAGATAGACGTAGAACTTTGTCAAAGTAATAAATTCTAAATATAATTATTTTACAGTGAGTGTCATAATTTCAATTGAAAGTATTCACTAAAAACTATTTTGACCAACTATTACAAATTTTTAAGGGAAAGGATAACAACATTACAAGGCATCCTATTATCTCTTGAAACTATTCTTTACTCCGTTCACCTAACCGCAAATCATATTCCACAAACCAAATTTGCATGAACCATAAAGATAAAAAGTAAGACGCTCGCTAAACGCAGATACTTAGCACATAAAGATTAAGTATGCTGAATTACTCGGGCACTTTCCTCAACTAATTGATAGCAAGCAAAGGTGTTGCGGTGGCCTGGTGATCCGTTGCGGTAAGTAGGCAGCCGTGAAATCGAATTAACGAAGATGCGCGCCGGAAGAACTATAACTCGACAGGGAGATTAGGCGTGCCGATGGCGGTATTGGCAGGAAGCGTAAGAGGGAGGGCCTTTGGAAGTCGTATAGGAGCATCACGTAGTTCCAGGCCGGTTACGGGGATTATCATTGCACCACGTGAGAGACACGCTTGACGTCGGGTAACGCCAGCTAAATGCCAAGCCGCTTGAAAATTCCTTGCGTGCGAGCCATGCGCCTCTTTTTCTTCACCCGCGCAACTCTCCACTGACTCCCCCCCTGATAGACAACAGAGGATAGGAAAAGAATGGAGAAGAGCCTTGAAGCACTCGCTTGAATTGAGTTCTACAGATGTAGGTGTTCCTCGACAGCTACTAATAAATAGTTGGCTGACGGAGGAGTAGTTCGGCCGCTTCGTCGAGCGTATTCGGCGAGCGGACCCGTACACGTGTGACACGGCTGAACAGTCGTAAAGCCCATTGTCCTCGGCGAGCCGAGCCGAGCCAAGCCGAGCCGAGAGGCTTCCAGTCACCTCAGATGTTACCGGAAAAATACAACCCGGTAATGGGACGTCGAGTGCCCCGCAGATGTGACGGAACTTTGCTTCTCTTTCTCCTCCCAGTTTTCACTGCCCCCGGCGACTCGTCTGCACTCACAAAATTACACGGATGAATTATGCTCCCTGTAATGACCGCACCACGCACCACTGACAGTCCGTTGTAATCTGGGACTGTTTAGTCTTGGGTAAGCAAATGACTTTGCTTGCTAGGAAGTACAGATGTTAGGCGTATTTTCATTAACACTCACCGTACTTGTTTATACATATGTATAGTATAGTTATTCGTACCATGATTAGTCAAATGACTGTTTATGAAATAAAGATCATATTTTTCCGATTTGGGTATCGGTAATTTAAAAAAAAGATATTGTAAATGTACATTTTTATTTTTAGTAAGAATGCAAAAAGAGCATCGTAAAATCGAAGTTTAAAACCGGTTAATTTACCGTACGTTGGTACGATTAGTATTAATAGTTATTGTGTTATTGATAAATTTGAAATAATTGCATTGTGATCATTTTAGATTTTGGTAGACTTTGTTTCGTTAAAATTGTACATTATTGCAAATACGCATAAGTATATATGGTAGATTATTGTTGCTTATTTTTATGACAGAACTAAACCAACAAATATATACGCCGATTGCAAAATTCTTTGGCACTTGTCTTAGCTTCCGGAATCCTTGATACAAACTAATGACAACTTCAAGTTTGTAGTGTGCAGACTATCTTATCCTTATCGTTATTATACTGTGATTACTGACAATTAACATTGCCACTTGATTACGTCTATAACTGTGGCGTAACTTAGTACATCGCTTTATTGATACGTCATCAGTCATTCGTCAGTGGGTTTATCAAGACACTTAGCACTTTGCCATCGAATCATTGGCGCGTATGGTGTCCTCGGAATCGCACTCTGAATAATTCCGGTAACGGGTTAACGAGGGATGTCGAATCGCTCATCTGCTTTCTCGGATAAACTGAGTAATGCGTACTTGACTCTGATATTGACAATAAATTACAGACGTTATGCGAATACATGCATTAAACCGTCAACAGGTTTCATTATCGATAAAAATCTTTTCTAATCCAGAAAATTCTGATCCTCAACATTCCTCTTGCGTTTAATTTATTTTCTAATTTTAAAAATGCATTCCACTGCTCAATGCATTTGATGAAGTATTAAGAACGCTCAAATTAGGAAATTATAATAATCAAAAATATAATAGGCAGAACTTCTTGAAATTGAAAACTATTTTTCATACTTCCTTCCAAATCTAATTATTTCAGAGTGACCGCTATAATTTTACACGAAAGCACTCACTTAACACTGGAATCAAATCAATAGGGCGCGTGGTGTCGTCGGAATCGCACTCTGAATAATTCCGGCAAAGGGTTAACGAGGGATGTCGCATCACTGCTACCCCCGGCGCGGCGTCTCTCCTGTCGAGTAAGCCGAGTAAGTAGGCGTCCGCATTTCCGTGTGGCTACGTGTGCCCGTTCGACTTTAGTGTGCGCGCTTGCGAGTGCAGGCTTAATACAGCCACGAACCTCTACCGACTGGTACCCACACATGCATACATATAGATGAGGAAGCCGGCCGGGCTATGCACCGAAAGCAGTCGGCCGGGTATACATATACATATGTATAGTGATTCTCACACGTATCGAGAGCCGAAGCGACGAAGGTGCCTTCGCTTGAAGCAGGCACCTTCGTCACTCTCGAAACTCGCCATACACCGGCCATGGTGTACGTGTGCATACAGGCTATTCCAAAAAGACCACTCCATAACGCTAATGAATTTTCTGTATGTTCTATATATTTATAAGTTTTATGTATTTATTATTAGTGATTAGCAGGCATATAATTAGTATAGGAAATTCGTGTTCTTATGTTCAAGCATACAGGTTATTCCAAAAAGACCACTCCAGAACGCTAATGAATTTTCTGTATGTTCAATATATTCATAGGTTTTTATATATTTATTATTGGTGATTAGCAGGCATACAATTAGCATAGTAAATTCATATTTCTATATTCCGGCATACAGGTTATTCCAAAAAGACCACTCCAGAACGCTAATGAATTTTGTGTATGTTCTATATACTTATAAAATTTGTAAGTATTTAGTATTAGTAATTGGTAGGCATATAATTAGTATAGCAGATTCGTGTCCTTTTATATCTAGGTACACAGGCTATTTCAAAACGGCTACTCCAGAATGCTAATGAATTTTCTGTATGTCCATTATGTTTAATATTAGTTATTAACAAGCATATAATTAGTATAATAAAGGTGGGCAGAAATGCAAGTTACTTGAAAAAACTGCTGTTAGAACATTAATTATTTTTGGATTTATGTGAAAAGTTACTTTATATTTGTTATTAGTTATTATTGTTTACATAATTAAAAAAGTACGAATGTTATAAATATTCTATATGAAATTAATAGAAATATCTGTACGAAATTTGGAGTAGGAAATACCATTTGTTACTTAAAGCATACGATGTCTATTTGTGAAAAATTCATCTATAAATGCAGCACCGAATTGTCACTATCATTTTAAACAGGGTTTAATTGGTATCTTAAAAAAATTGAAATCGTTAAACTGCATCAAGAAAAGGAAGCCCTCTCAAATTGGATTCTCGCGAAGAAAGTGTTTCGAGTCGAAAGTACAAAACCAAATTATTACGACTTTTCTGGAAGTAACATAGTTAATTCTCTTAACATAATTCCAATTTTGGAAGTTCCTTGTTTCACTTTTCTTGGCGGGCGGAATATATACAAAGGCAACCTCAAAAAATGAAGAAAACCTATCTCAAACTATGATTCTTATCTTAAGAACATAGTAAATAGTGTTCGAGTATAAAGATTCTTGTAGCATTCATTTACCAACTGCATTCCTTAGGAACATAATATCTTGCTTAACAATCCATATTTCTCCTAAATATATATTATACTGCTCTCGTTCCTGGAACTTTAAACATTTCCTATACAAAATCTCTCCTGTATTCCATTTCAAGCTGGAAATAATGGAAGGGAGAAGCTTCACCATAAACGGTAAAGTCTGGAAGACGCTGGAGAGCGGAGGTAGAATTTTGGGTCACCCTGTATTCCAGCGGGACTATAGGCGGCGCATAAGGTGCCCCGGTGCAGCTAAAGTCCAGGGTGCAGTCGCTGCTATAGTGTTTAGTCGTGGCCTGGAGCCACAGTCCATTCGCGACCGCCAGCCAGGCAAGACATTCGAATCTCTTTGTCTGCGAAGGAGCGTTCGCTCGTTGCCGTGCATCTATAAATAAGACCCGAGCGATCGGCGCGCTTCACCGGCAAGCGAATTCCGAAGGGTCCTCCACCCGAATTCTCATTAAAACACCGTTGCCATCTTCGCACCGAGCGATTCAGTGAACTCGATTAAAGCAACCCTTGACCTGGGTCAAGGACAAGTCTCCCCAGCCAGGATTACTATCGATGGACACTGACCGAGACAGAGAGCGAGAGAATCGGAAACCCATGGTAATCCGTGAGAAGTACACTTGGATATAGGATTAGCGATGTAATCGTTCGAGAGATCGATCGTCCTTTGGGTGTCCCATTAACCTATGATTACGTGGAACAATCGGCAGTGAGAGTCCGTGACACCTTTTAATCGGCGGAGGAAGAAAGAGCCGGCTGCTAGAACTCCGGCTCGAAAGCAGCGCCGAGGTCCTTGGCGTGTGAAGTGTGGAAGATACGGGCGCCGATAACGGAGCGGAGCTCTCGATGTGCCCAGCGAGGAGGAAACTTGGCGCGAGTGGCGATTAAAGCCGAGCGATAAGACGTGTTCAGCACTCGGCCGGAGTTAACCCACCAGCCACCGAGAAGAGCTCTCCAGTGCGCAGTGATAGACGCGTGCGTGAAGAAGGGGGGAAGACACGCGGGTTCTTCTACCGGCGGAGAACGAGCGGAGAAAACGAGCGGAGAACGAGCAACAGCAGCAGCAGCAGCAGCAGCAGCAGCGCGCGTACACCTTGGAGAGAGAATCCCGTGAAATGCCGGCGCATCCGCACGCGTTTCCGGGGATCGGCGTCGGCGTCGGCGTCGGGACCAGCCGGAGGAGCGTCGTGAGCGCACGGATGACCCAGACTCGTGAGCGATCGAGTGTGAAATTAATTCGAGGCGGAACGGCGTAAAGGAAAGCCGATCATGCGCGGTGAGAAGCTGCTGAATGCGGGGAATACGGAATCGAGAAGCAGGTAGAGTGCGCGTAAGAGGAGCAACTCGTTGCTCTGATAGACTGAAAAGTATACCCGGCAATATTTCAAGATATCCTTCGTCGAACCAGCTTCGACGTTTGCACAGCTCGAGCCTTCCGCACGGCAGTCGAGCTCGCCGATCATTCGATACCGATAATACTTATTGCCATTCGTGATTCACGGAGTGAGTCGTGATCCCGACGAGAGCATCGGCCGAGAGAGCGGCGAGGGTCATCCGGCGAGGTCGAGATCCTTGGCAAAAATCGTTATAAATATATTACCAGCCTGAAGCGACGATCCTTTAATGGAGCGGTATAAGTCACCGCGCTTCCATCACTTCAATCGAATCAGTTCGAGTCCTGCAACACACATATAAAGAAAGGGCTCCCTTGGTTCTTCCTTCGCCTTTTTTCTCTCTGCCATCGGCGATAAACCTCGACTCGGAGGGCGCAGTCTTCTCCACGCAAGACGGGAATGCACGCTCGGCGCCTCGAGCACGGTTCACTTCATTGACGCCAATTAAAGTTGCAGCCGGAGAGAGCATTTTCGAGCGGTTCGCTAGGCGGAAAGGAACGTTGCTGTCGAGTCGAGCCGGTCCTTCAACCGGCAATCGACGCCACTTAGCGCCTTTAGTACACACTTATTACCACCTGCCAGTGTCGATGACTGAGACCGTGCACGCTCGAGAGCACCTCGGAGAGTACACACGCATCATTTAAATCAGACGATCCTTTGCTCTCGAAGAACATAAACCTCTGATAAATCAAGAACGCTATTGGAACCTTGTGAAACCATCTTACATGCTGGTAGCATCGCTGGACTCTGAGAGAGCTGCTTGACAGAAGACAGTGACTGAAGCCAAAAGTAGTCTGGTTGCGTGGTCCTTCATTCATAAGTAGTTTGGCACGAGCAGCGCTCTATTCTCGACTCGACTTTCGCAACCGAAGGTGACTCGTAGTATTAAAGACTCGCTTGGAATTCTAGTGTTGTAGAAAAAGTATCGATTGAAAGAGAAAAAGAGATTGTTCTTTCATAAAAGTATAGTATAGGTTTATAAGGGCATAGGGATCAAGTGGTGCGAATCTGTGTCGTTGAATCAATGGGTTTCCCTGACCATCGACAAGATCAACGGTAATCCATTGTCAGTGACGTCAAAAGCAGCGATCCCCGAAGGGTGGCTGGCTGTCCGGCTGTCTCCATCGGATCACTGGCAGAAGGAAGCCCACGGTAATAGTGCGATCGATCCCTGCCAAGACGATTATTCCCAAGCCACACTACCACCTCTGAAATAGCTCACGCCTCGCTAATAATCTTAACACCCGCTGGGATCCCTCAGCCGCAAAAGAGGACGGGCGCATGCTCTCGTTTACAAAAGCCTCGCTCCTAACAGGTAATTGCACTTAGCCGGGGAAAGTGCGAGCAACGAACACACAGCCGACAAGCGAACACGACGACGACGCGCGAGAGAGTGCAGCTACCAGTCACGTTGCATAAAGAAGCGTGCTATCTTTATTCCCTCGGAGAATGTAACACAGTAACATCAGATAGAAGGGAAGAACACGAGAGATCGTAAAAATGCTCGGCTTCAAGACGTAACCCGTTATCCTCGCGCGCAAGGATCTCCTCGATCGAGAGAGAGAGAGAAAGAGAGAAAGAGAGAAAGAGTGAGAGAGGGTGAGAGACGGAAGATCGGGCGAACGATAGCCGCGCGTGTACCCTGACCATCATCAAGAGCGAGCGGGGATGACGTCAAGTTTCGTGTTGGAAGAGGAGGAGCGGCTGCGAGCGAGCCCGAGTGTTTCGAGCCGTCGCCAGTGTCAACGTCTGATCGTACCGGCCCCTTCGCAATAAGAAGAGAGATCGGGGAGAGTGTGCTCCAGCGCGTGTCTCGCTCTCAGAGAGAAGAGTGAAACATAGAGAGAGAAAGAAAGAGAGAAAGAGAGAGAGAGGATCCACCGCCCTGGAAATATGCTCCCTAAATATAGAGCGAACAATTTTCACGGCATCCACGTGACGCCGGCGTCCACCACAGCTTTGGTACGCTAAACCAGGGCGGTTTTGCTCCATTTTCCTTGCGTCCAGTTTCGCCGATTTATGCGAAACGAGTGCAACTCGACAACGCGCACACTGCGCGCCATTGCTGCTTGCATAGTGCGTCTACCACCTCTCTCGCTTGGTCTTTGCCCACTGCGATAGTCAGTGTACCAAGCATAAACCACTCCTTTCAGAGTAACTTGCGATTCATAGATTTGTGCCTTTGGAATTCCCTTTGGACACAATTGCCCTTTTCAATCCAACCAATCCTGTGTGTGTTTTCTAACGATAAAGTGCCAAGCAAGGAGTAACAATGTTGATCACCAAGTACACGACAATCCTGCTGCAGAGCACTAATCAACACATCGTCCGGTAAGTCCTACAGTTTTTTTCTCTTCGACTTTCTTCTTACTTCGCTCGGTGAAGGCAAATTTGCCTGGGAAGTATTCAGGGCTGGAATATTCGCCGATGATTTGTGGGCCACTTTAATGAGTTTACGAGGCACTTATTGCCAAGTGAGATGCGTGCGATAAGATTGTGATATACGATCTGCGCGCTCCTCGCCAGTGTTGGACTGTTGGAAAAATTGTACTCCTGTTATGGTCGTTGGTTGCGTTGCAGGTGTGTGTATGGGTTATAATAGTTGTTGCCATTATTGGGCATAGTCTGTATTGTATTTGCATATGAGTAGACACTTGATTGGAGTTATCTATGCTGAGCTATAGATAACACGTTAACGTAGTAACTAGTAATTTCGAGTATGCTGAATATTTATTAAAACCATTAAAAAATAGCTGTTCGTAAAATTCTTTTTGTATGATTGATACTTTTCAGGAATAATCTGCAGAATTAATTACGCAACGTGATGATTAACCTAGAGAATATTGTATCGACAGTATTGAAAGTATTGATATTATAACCTTAATGAAAATAAAAATTTCCTGAAAAGTATTTATCAGGATGAAAAATCTTTTCAGATTTATCGTATCCATTTCACTGTCATTCCTTTCTATTTGCGTGCCGCAAAGCCAGGCATCATTTCCAAGGTACCTGCTGGAAAACCGAGACGGCGTCAGCTGACAATTACCGCTCCCCATTACTAGGGACTCCTAATGATAGGACTCTTCTAATTGGAAGGCGGATTTAATTTCGACAATTAATTTCGCGGTATAATTGCACTCGCCCACGGGGCTCCGATTTTAAAGAAACCGGAACCAACTCTTCTCTGTCCTCCGATTCGAAATCAGCAGAAGCCTTCGTCGGGATTCGGCTTCGGAGGAGTTTGGTATTCAAGAATCGTTCGATGCATATTTAAGTTCCGAATTGAAGTCACGGCGGCGGTTCCATTTGGGGGATTATTAAATTCGCCACGAAGGAAAATCTCGGCGTCGGCGTCGGCGTCGGTCGTGCCTGGATTCGTTGTCCTCGGGCAACAATGTCGTTGGAACGGCGAATCGAAAAGGAGAAGGATTCTTCGGCTGGAAGCTCTCCATTCAGGGGCATCGTGACCGCGAATTAATTCGATTCGCCTCAGTCGCGCCCTTATCCTTTCCTCTTGAAGGATCTTGTCTTTGTACAGACTCACCAAAAAGTCCTCGCAGAGACAATGCTTGCTCTTCCACCTTTTATGAGCTGAATTCTTGCGGCTCTTGAAGTTATTACCCTTTGCACTACAACTATTAACCAGGTTGGCTGTTATATATAATAAAATTTATTTTGACCTGTAAAGAATTAAGAAAGAATTAAATTATTCAGAGTTTAATTAAATTTCGTTGGCGAATTCGTGTAGGTAAATAATTAAATCTGTCGAGATATGCAGATACGTATAGCTTGAGATTATCTGTTGGGAGGCTGTGCAGGCTAATTACCTCGTAGAGTACTGGTAATTACCCCCCATTCCTGGCTTACATGTGTTCGCATTGCCCTCAATGTACAATACTAAGCAGTCCCAATATGGATACTTCTAATACGATAAGTTCATCGTAATCTCGAAAGTGATTAAATCCATTTCAATGTGATTTTCTCTTCCGTATAAAGTTATAATCAACGAAAACTATAGACAATATAAAATATTGCAATATTTCTTGCTTATAGAGGTTGGTCCAAAAGCAATTGTATAATTTCAAAGGAAATGCAAGCTTGAGTTATACATCATTAGAAAATATTTGTCACAACCTATTCTTTAACCTTTTGCAGTTCATTTTAATTTTAAGGAAAATGCCTGGGAATAATTATTAGAGTTATTATCTAGTATTAAAAACTCCATTTTTGACACAGCCTGTAGAAGACTTTTTCTTACCCTAAGAAATTCTACCAAATTAAATGGCACGCACAATTATTTGATGACAGCATGGAAAGCTGCCGCAAATCGTGTAAGATATGACTCTCAATTTCACGAATTTATTTAGCTCTCGAGTTCGGGCGTAATCCCCGAAGAAAGGGAGCCATCCGAGGGAGGCATTGTTGTCCGAGCTCATTAGAGGGAAGCCTGGCTCCTCCTCATATCGCGCGGAGTGTCAATATCGCCTTGTAACCTACTTCCGCGACCTTTTTATAACTTTCTCCGAAGGATACTTTGTGGATCGTTGTCGTCCAAACGACGTCGCTCGGTATGAAACTCTGAGGAACAAGAGGGACAGTACATATTCTCCCACTTATATTTTTGTGAAAGTCGTTAACTGTCTGAACGGTACAAAATATCAAATCTTAACAAAAAAAGGAAACTACACAATGTGGAATCTTTGCAAGAAATAAAATCGTATTAAACAAAAGAATAATGGTAACATTACAAAAATAATGTAAAGTAATGGTTTCAATATGCAAATGTCTTTTACTATTTAGAGACTATAAATAATATAACTAGCGATAAATATCAGTGTATTTGATACTAGACTGACAGATCACTAATTTAAATTTGAACCAAGTGTATTAGCATATTAACTTACGCTACTTCATTATATTAACCAATTGTTCGTGAAAAGTTTCAATCGTATCAAAGAAAACATTCTCTAATCTTATAGCTTTCTCCACCCTTTGCTTACTAAAATATTTTACTAGCATAGATTATATACCAATTTTTCTCTCTTAGTTTTGCAGTACATTTGATACTTGAATGACAAACCAATAATTTAAATTTTCACGAAGCCTATTACAACCTTAACTTTTACAATCTGAAGTTAATTTCTCCACCTTTTTGTGAAAGGTATTAATTATACAACAAAGAAAGAACTCTCTAATCTTTAACCTTTCTGCGCTCTTCGTCGTACTATAATATTTTCCCAACAGATATTATAGACAAGTCCTTATCTCTTAATATCGGATTCGATCACCTCCACTTTTGTTCACTTATCGCTTGAAGAAAAATTCAATCATAGTCGAACGTCTGAGCGTAAAGGTTAAGCTTGGCATCGCAATAGAATCGCGTAGCTCGAATCAAGGATCGAAGAGCGAGAAGAGCGGCCATCACCGGCGACTTAATCCCCAATCGCACATATACTCAGGCATCGCTCTCTCCTTGGTTATGTCGAAAGGTCCAGTCATAAATCCCGTTTCCTCGTGCGCAGCGCCGCCGTCGCCGCCGTCGCCACCCCCTCGAGCGTTCCTCTCGCGAGCGGGGCTAGCATTGCGCTATATAGGCCGGACAAGGCCACTAATGAAAGCGAAAAGGAATTTATCGTCGATATAAATTGTCCCCGGCGTCGGACATCCGGCGCGGCGCGGCGCAGCGCGGCATTTCACGATCGATCCGCTCCGAAGGCTTTTGCTGCCTAGCCGGAACTCTTTTCTACCTCTAGCGTGGAAGAGACCGGCAATCGGCAATCGGCAAGAGGGAGGAAGCGCTTGGGGAAAGGATGCTGCAACATCGGGATACTAAGAGAAAGGCGAGGAAGAGTAGGAGGGTGCTGGTGAGGGTCGAAAGAAAAAAATGAATCGTGCCCTTTATTGGTTTTTCTCCCCTGACCGAGCTATCGAGATCAGGATACCTCCGCTCTGTCTCTTTATCTTTCTCTTTTTCTCCTTTAGTTTGCCTCTTTCTATGCTCTCTCACTCGTGCGAGTCCTCTCTCTCTCTCTCTCTCTCTCTCTCTCTCTCTCTCTCTCCGCTCTCTCTCCGCTCTTCTCGTTCGATGTACCTTCGCCTCTTTACGGAGCCTGTTTTCTACTGGCCGGTGGTGTCTCTCACCCCCGTGGCCGGGCAACCCGATACTCTGGTTTAATTAGGCGCGGGCTATCCTGGATCAGAAGTGGCTCTGTGGACAAGGAACGGGAACAACCGGCAGCAGACCACCTCGCAAGGGGAAGCGTCAGAGAGCAGCGTTCTGCAGACGTTGGAATGCGCTCGCCTCTGGTTGCCTCGCTTGCGATACGCTTATTAGAATCAATCGTCCAACCCCATCTACATCTCTAACCGCACGCAAATTTGATATACATCGAGTGTGTGCTTCCTATCGGGAATCTATTGTTTGCTCCGTACAATGCCCTTCTGTCGCATTGTAGCATCCATTTGAAAGGGAATTGATGATCGAAGTTATCATGATTGCTCAGAAAATTAGACGATGTTGAAAGATGTCGTGTTTTTCTCTTATATTATTGTACCGCATGGAAAGTATGTTATATAGCACATTAGTTTAGAGGCCTCTCTTTACATTAGCGCATTATTTTTTGCATCCCCTAGAGCCCTGTACATAGAACAGTGTAATTGACTTGTAATCATACCTGTGAACCTAAGCACATTTCTACACAGCCGTATGAAGTTCCTCGGATCTCGTAAGTCGTTGACGTTTATGTGAGATTCTATCCTTCTTGTTTCTTGTCATCGCGTCGACAAAGAATTTAGTTCTCTATTTCTTCGATTTAATTGTAATTATGACAAATTTATCAGAGTACCTTGTCGCATATAAATTTAACGGTGGTGCAAATAACGTCCAATTATATACGTTCGAACATCAAAAAGGATTCAAATGCATCCAAATACAGTTAATTAAAAAACTGTCTATTTCGCGATACTCAAATAAAACAACACTTAGCCACACAATTACAGCGCATAGATATTCACAGAAACTTGAAGCAACACAAAGATATCGTGGACGAATAACTCGTACTATCTAGTAAAGCGAAGGGAATGAAAAGAAAAGGTTAAACGAAGTAGTAAGTGAAGTCTCATAATTCCGATGGTTGCACGGCGAAACTAATGGAGGCCGTCGCAGGGGAGAAACCAGTTGCATGTCTACGGTAGCTTAGTACACGAGCTCCCCGTGTGTTTCTATCGCGACAAAATATCGATAGCCGAGGCGGCGAGGCATCGACACGCACGCTTGCGTACGCCACGTGCGTATATATCTCCCGGCGGGTCCATAACGAGCCCTCGTTATACCACGTTGCGAGAGCCACTCGAAGAGAAGAGGCGGCGAGCAGCGGGAGAGAGATTGGATGTTCTATTTGGTGGATGCTGCCCACCTGACAAACGAGCAACCCCGGCAACCTTCTCGGCCATCGCTTGCTTTCGTGAATACGATTATGTCCTCCGAACCTTCACCGACATTCTACTACCTCTTATCACGTAATTTCTGTCTTCTGACCCTTCGCTCTGACGTATGACTTCTGACTTATTTTTTCTGCCGATTGCTTCAACGCCTTTGCCACCTGTAATAGCTTTCTTCATTCAGACTGAACTTTAATGCTCTTAATAATTTTTTATTGCCACGAGTAATTGTTCCTCTCCGTATAATGTATTATGTAACTCTTGCACGGAATTTGAAATGCAAGACTATATTTTAATGATTGATTTTGATTTTGATTTTGACACTATTATACTTATATTTTATCCGATGGATAAGGAGCAGTAATTGACTCGATATTATAGATTACAAAAATCAGCATCAAACCTGATAATTAACCTAGTATAAAAAGAGGATTGGAAAGTTTAGTCATAACGCAGTCCAGCTAGCATAATCCACAGGACACGGCGCGTAATCCAGTGGCACTTAGAGTTCAGTAAGCATTTACCAGCAGCTGCAAGGTGGTAGCTACGATTTTATTAGATATTAACACCCACTAAAGTGTTGGAAAGGTTTTGTCAGGGCGCTGCTAGGCGCTTGCTACCGAGAAACAGGTTTACCCTGTAGGCACTGGTTGGTTGAGAGGAGGCTTGTTGTCACGTTATCCTGTCGATTAGCGTTTAGGAAGAAGCTGCACCAACCTCACCGTCGATAGTGATGCTAATACCTCTCTCGAGCTTTCCACTAGACTAGATTGTGGTATCCGTTAACACCTGCGCCCTCGACAGGAGCCTCGATGTGCTCCAGTGTCGACATGAATCTATTTCAGTAAGGAACTGGTTCATCCATTGCACACTCCTGTCGTCCTTGCAATGTCACGTACGCGTACTCTCGTGGAGGGTCAAGTTCCACTGTGGCCGCTGCAAGCAGTGCACTCACTCGCACTCCTTTAGCTAGTTAGCGCATGTATTCTGTTACAGCCTCGCTTCATTAGACAAACATCCCGGCTTGAAATCGTCGCTTCGATTATGCCTGAATTGGCAGTTCGGCCTCGCCTGACACTATTGTTTTTGTTACGAGGTCGAATGTTATGAACAGAAATTGTACTCTCAATTGAAACCAGTTAAACTAGTGTACTGATTCGAGTTGATTGGTAATATTTATATAATAATAAAATAATGGATAATTGAGAATAAACTACTAAGCTAAAATAGAAAATGACTGTAATGGAACCAAGCAAAGTCATAAGACGTCCTATACATTCTCGAAGATATTCATTCTTCCAGAACTTATTGGAAGTTGAAAGCAAATATTTGAACCTGCCATATTTGAACCTGCTGATATACGTAATTCTGAATTCAAAAGATCTACTAGTCTTTTATGTCTTTTTGATTATACGCACTGTAATAAATGCTGTTATAGCTTTGACCCAGGTTTCTAGTAATTCATTTGAAATTAGTAAGTCATGTTAAAGACTGCCTTTCACTAATCCTAATAAACTAAGAGTATTCGACTCTCAAGGAATATAGTAGTTCCACAGCTAGTTTCACTGCAGTTTCACCATGTATGAAAGCTCTGGTAGTCCGGCGACCCCTGCCGTTGCCAGCATAGCTTTGCATACAAGTGGCAAGGGAGGTACACACAGCAATAAACTGCTAGGCGGAGTAGGATTCCCCACCAAGAATTAATTTCCACGCACGTACTATCGATCGGTGTCGTGATTATCTTGGCGCACACGTGTAAACTATACGGTTGGGCTCTGCTCGAGAGATTAGCATTTCCGAGTGCGGTAACCAGCACACCCTATGCACTAGCAGTCTTATCATAGGAGTACTATCATAGAATTTCAAAGAGAATTGTGCTCGCTGTATGAAGTGTGCCATCAAATAATTTCGAGATTTTTAATTAAATCATTCTGATTATAGAAAGTCTAGAAATTATAAACATAAGTGAGAGTTTTCTTGATGTAATCTGTGTTAAGTTTATTTATTGAAGCTCTATGAAAATTTAATTATCTACGTTAATATGAGTTGCCTGTCGGAACTGTCGTCGGATGAGACTTTCGCAAAGCGCCTATAACACAACTAACGAGATGTGTGACGACACGGTAGTAATTCATCTGCGCTTTCAACTACACATTAAACTGTCAGAAAGCAGACACATAATCGGTTTTGTTATTTACTTTAAAATGGGATGGTCGGCAAAGTTTATTTAATCTGAATTACTATTTCAAGGAATTCCCTGAAGAATAATAAATTACTTCGTCGCCACTTATATATCTTGAATAAAAGCTTAATATAATACATAGCTTATGTTACTCAAGAATGACCAAGCTTCAACATAGTAAAACAATTTTTCAAACCTGTTCATTAATTTCGAAAATTATCTTCTTCGCCAAAACAAATACCTTGCTTCTTTACATATTAATATAAACTAACTTTATTCTATTTCAAAACATTAAAATACCAAGTCTTATGAACGGCAGTAATAGTTCTGTGCCCACATATGTAGCTGGAGTGTACATATTACATATTCGATGGGAGCTGGTGGGAAGGTACCGGTCGCCTCCTAAAAAAGAGTTCTCCACCCACGGGACAAGGGAGTTACAGGCCGGTAAGAGCGGAGGCCGGTCGAAAATGAAGAATATGCTAATAGTACCGAGCTCGTAAAAAGGACTCGCACGGACCTCCTTCTCCGCGGTGGCCCAATCCAGAAGTATCTCGCTTCTCGAACTTTTTCCTCGCGCTGGGAACAGGTTGTCGCCGGTGTACAGGCTGGTTCACTTCCTTTTGCTTCACCGATGACTGATGTAGGATAATTATAAATTATTTAGTTATTGTAGTTCTGCAGAAGTGTTCGAAATTTCTTTGTAGTCTATTATATTATACTATATTAAAGTATATAATATACAATTATATAGTAGAATATTTTCTTCTAATAATATAGTATCAGGCATATATATTTAGCTATATATTTATAATAAAGAAGCCTGCAGGAAAAAATATTTGATTTAATATCAAAGGCATCTTATTTTACGACAATTTACTCGAAAAAGGGAAAGACCTGCTAAAATACTACACTATTATACATTATAACCTTATCCATAAAATATAACTCCTATATAATTAAAACTTCTAGATAATAATTTATATTTCAAACATAGTAGCATAAACTTGTCAGTAATGATTCAAAGACAAATGAATCAGCCTGTACGGTTGACAGCAACAAGCAGTACGCGGTAGAGGTTGCTTCAAAGAATCGTCCTCTCGCCTTTCTTGCTCCTTGATGCTTCGAACACAGTGTGTCTCCTTGGTAGCATGAATTGTCTGGGCGCCCTGCCACTTCGAAAGCGATCCCTTCCGTTGATTTAACTCGAGCGAGGGTTATGTCATTCATGCTGGGCCGACGGCCCCGCCTGCATCGTACTCCCGGAACAATCGAACAGTACCCCGCTTTGTCTCCTACGAATCTAGATCTCTCGCAGCTCCGCCGGATTGTCGGCCTCGCCTCCCCATCGTGTCGCACTGATTACTCGCGCCGAACCCGGAGATCACTGATAATAACCTCGAACATTTGGGATAGCGCGGAGATCCTCCTAGATGGGCAGCATTGTTATTGGAAAATTAATAGAAGATCGACAATGTGGTTTGTGTATTATTACTTGTGTATTATTACTGGGTGATTCATTTGCTTTTCAATCAGAACTCTTATATATCATATTTTATCAGACATATTTGTACTTGGATACTTATATTTCTGATATATAATACATTATATTAGATGTATAAAGTAGTATGCTGGAGAGTGAGCATAGATTATGCTTACAATATAGTGAATTACTGGATGGATGATTTATAATTACCCTGCAGAAAACAGCATATGTATATTTAGTACTGTTGATTCAGGGGGAATTTTTATGTTGGGAGAGATTTATTACTTTTGTATACGGCAACAAACTTTTGTATTGCTTTCGGATACCTGTTTAATTTTCAATCATAATACAGGGTTGATTGTAAATTTCTCAATACCACAAACAATAATTAAAGAACCAAAAACATCCCCTGGGAAAGACGGGATAAGAGGGATGAACTTTCGACTTGATAAAGTAAACTTGTCAAGAGATTGGCAAGCAAGCCGAAGAAACGCAATTTGATTCGGCCCGGTACGATTACACGGGGAGCCCCTTGTTTTTATTACAGGGGAGTAGCTTTCCATTGACGGGATTGAAAAGCCAGCACAATATCGAGCCGAGTATCGAAGCTAATTGGAAAGGCAACCCTCCAAAAGGAAGCCAAGTTATTCCTTGATATTATTAGAGTCGTAGGAAAATTATAAAGGAAAGAGGAGTTGGAGGTCGTCGGATAGCGAAGAAGATATAAATTTCAGTTGGCAGTGGATCCGCTCATTCCTTAGTTAGTGGCTTTGGTCTGGTGAGCGTGTTTCCATGGTTGACGAGGTGAAACAGGGGTTTGAGGAAGCGGCAAAGCAACATCCCCATGTATTGCTCGGCAACGGCCGAGAGAGGAACTTTTATATTGCCGCAAATTGCTTGAGGCTGCGGCGCGTTTCCGCTCTAAGTCGATGGTTACTTTTTAATTAAAAGTTTCGCCTTTAAAGTGGCCACCCTCGAGCAGACAGACGCGGATTTCGGCGCTGCGCTCCTTCGAAAAAGGACAAATCCTCGCTTGGCCTACGTACGAGCGCGTAGCAAGCTCACTTCCTCCCCTGTGTGCTTCTGTTTCGCGAGTTCCTCCGGAAACACGCAGTCGTAGCCCGACAATTGTCTCCCAAGCGGAACAATTGGAATGGTAATTAAGCATCGGGTCCGGCTGTGTTTCGTAAACAAATATGAGCGGCTGTAGGAGTAAATGTCGCCGATTCCATTGAAATGTTTCCGGCTATTTCATGAAATATAAGAGTACTTGTCAAAGTACATGGAACATATTCCAAGATATACATAAATGTATTTACCTAACAGCTTTTTAATTATGTCATATAATTGAAATATAATTGAATTCTATTACTTTTCGAAATATAATAGATATTATTTATTGCGATGATTTATTGTGAAGAGTATTTGATATAATTCCAAACCTATCACATACGTTTCAAGCATACTCAATTTTCTATAAAAACATGAAAGCTTTAACTGCAAGACTATTTACTGACCCACTAACCCCTGTTGCGCTCCTCTAAAACCACTACAAAATTGTACTGCGCGACAGCAGACGCATACTTTCACACTCTAAACGATAGTGAAGTCGTTGAGCGGACGAGTGCCGCAGTTAAGTAAAATAATACTTAATTAATTCATTAACGTCTGGCGGGCGGAGAGGTCGGCGGTGCCGTTTTCATAATCTTGCCAGGGAAGCCCGTGTTTTGCTCGCACGAGTGCGAGAGAAAGAGGAACGAGGAGAGTTTACGAAAGAGAGAGAGAGTGAGAGAGGTGGGTCCCAAGGGTGACCAAAGTCTGACACGGCCGGAAGAGAACTCGCTATTAAACCCGAGGGATAAGACCCGGCACTTCACTCGGTTCGCTCGCTAATTAAATTATTCCGAAAACGCGAACCACGGCAAACACACGCAACTGTTCTACTTCATCGAGCGAAATAGCCTTTTGCTATAGTTGGTACACTCAGCTTGTCCGAGTATTAGATGTGAACACTCGCACTCACACTCAGCCTGGCGCTTTCCAGAAGGAAAGGAAAATCGTGTTACGTTCAGTTACAAGGTCAGTTGGAATTCTCGTTAAACGAAGCTACATTGAGTGTGCGTAGTGCAATTTTATAGTGAAGCAGTAGTGATCTGGCAGTAGTGCGCTATTAATAGAAAGTTCGGTAGGACTTGTATTTTTTGGGAAGAATAACTTTAAATTTGGCTTAAGTATTAATTAGAGAATTATTGTTCAAGTGGTTAATTTATGTTCAACCCATCCACTCGCGTATTAAAATCTTCCCACAATTTAAACAAAAATCTACAAAGCGTATTAAATCTCTCGACAATATTTGGACGAAGACGAAAGTTAAGGATCCTAAAAATAATCAACCTGCTTGTTGAGCCGAATTATTATGTATTTGTTATTTTAATGTTTAAGTCTAATAACTTACTGGCATGAATTTTGACGTAGACTTAAGTTGTTCCATACATTCCAATACAATCAAAGGGCGTAAGCATCCCCTTATCGGAATTCCCGGGTGCGCTACTGTTGCTCGGTGATTTTTCCTTACGACTCGGCTGTCGCTTAGTTATTTCGAGGGTGGTTAGCTCGCCGGTTAAATTGGGGGGAAAATTGGACAAGGCTATTAGGACGTTGACTCCGACAATGTACAGCGCATTTCTCAGAAAGACGTATAATCAGTCGGAGGCTAATCGAGTCAGGAAAAAGTTGACAGCATTCCTCACTCTGCTCTCAACAGATATTCTTCAGCCTGACTGATCCAATACATTTTCCTTTGATTGATAATTTACTTGAAATATTAGTTGCAGAGATTTCGATTAAATTGCGCGAACACGTCGAGTTTGTAATGAAATGGAAAGAACGATATTTAATTGGAATAAACTATTCATTTTATAAGCACCTTAGATAATTATTAAGTAAATAATGTAATACTATAAGTGTTAATGTATAATGCAGCTGTTAAAAGACAAAGATTATCTGAAACTTATCATTAAATCGTGAATTCCAGAACCTAGGAGAATGATTTTCGCTCAAGTCATTAGCAATCTGTGTAAATCTACCGACACACTAATGCTCAAGTACCAACAACATACATCAAATGCCACTCCTTAATTTTACTTTCCTAATTCTATTTATATCAGAAGCAAGCATTCGTGCCTGCATACCGGTGCAACGGCGTGCAATTACCTCTCAAAGACAGCACCTCAACTAATTACAAAATGACAGGCCTGAGAGTGTCGACTTCCGGGCTGTGAAAGCGCATTAACGAGATGCCCTCGCATTGCCAGACTCACCGGGGGTGAAAAACGTGGCAGCAGCCTGGTTTTTCGGTGCACTGGAATATTTTCTGACTCAAAAAGCAATCAGAATGAGACAAGAGCACCGGTGCGGTAGAAGTGGGAGGAACGAAACGTGATGTGATTTCGGAAAGCGAATTTCACTTTTTTCTACTCGCCGATATCGCTCGTATCTTCTGTCTTGCTTGAAAGATGATGGGCTGCTGTGGATGCTGTAGCCAAGGGTGGAAAGGGCAAAATAGTTGGAGAAAATATTATGAACCGTTTATTTTAAAAGTAACCTAAGTCCATTTATATTGAAATATTAAAAACATACGTATATGTATATCTGTAATTTTATTAAAACGCAAATTCTTTAATATCTCAATATAAATATAAATGGACTTAGGTCACTTTCAAAATAAAGAGCTCAATTTTACTATTATAAATTATATCTCTTATACATCGAATATAATATTCGTGAATAACAAAAGTAACATCTTAATTTACAATTATCCTCGACAAAGGAACACATACTGAACACTAATAATCCGAACGGCAATCAGAATCAGACAAAATATCGGTGTGATAAAACTAGGAGGAGGATACGGAACGTGATGCGATTTCGAAAAACGAATTTCATTTCTGTTCTATCTTGTTCGAAAGATGACGAGCTACTGTGGATGCTGTTTCGTGAGGCGGAAGGGGGCGAGGAGGGAAACTCTAGCAGGGTAGATTTGACATAGACGAAGCGGAAGGTATGACGGATCACGAGGGATGGAAAGTGGCAGGTCTGGCAAACAACAAATTGTCCGTTCTGGATACCCTGGCGAACACACACAGGCATACTCACACCTGCGCAAAGCTTGTGTTTCGTGCTCAGAGGAAGCAACGAGGCGCACGAAAGTCCGAGGAAAAAAGGCAAAGCTGTCGCGCACAATTGCTGGGAGAAATAGCTGGTCCGTTCGGCGTGGAAGGAGCGATTCGGTGTATTTGTCAGAAGGCGAGATTGGCTGCGGATAACGCGGCCATAACGAATAGTCGATCGATCCTCGAATTAACGAGCTGGCCACGCTGGCCCTTCTCGCTCCGCTTCGGCCTCGTATTCCTTTTTATTGCCGCGGTTATTAATCGCACATGTCGACATTTATTTAGCCCATTACACTCGAATGCCAAGCCACACTCCTGCCTGGCACAGGACGCGCTCGAATTATGTGCTCTGCCATTTAATCTGACATCTGCTCGCCGGCTAAATAGTCTTTGATGACCGAATGCGCAGTGGAATATATCCAGTGTAATTATATTTGTTTTCTGTCAAAATTAAGAGTTTTCTTTTTCAAGCCTATGATGAATTGCTTGTGAAAAATGTTATTAGCGATGTGTCATCCGATCGTAAAAATAAATTCGATCGTTTTAATTATATTACAGATTTAATTTAAAATCTGGGAATAATAGGATGGTGTGTCTTGCTTGAAGAGCGTTTACTTGGCATGTGGTAGGAGATTAAGCACTCTTTGATGGTCGAATGCACAGTAGAATGTACACAATGTAACTGTATTTGTTTCGTGTCACAATTAAGAGCTTTTTTTAAAGTGTCAGGATTTTTGAGGGATTGCTCGGGAAAAGTATTGATGGATATGCTATCCGTGGACCGACAAAACATTTTCCTTTTATGTTTTACACCTTTCATTCAATTAAATATCCATCTATCAATTGCTTGACCATAGAATTCCTTTAATTTTGAATTAAAAAGTGTCACACACCGCATTGTATTACACTCATACAGAAAAGTGAAACACCAATTACTGAATATTAAGTAAATATGACAAATTTAATGGCGCGGTTTATTGAAGCTTCAAAGTAGAGCAAGCAGTAGCGAAAATGACGCAAAGGAGGTATTTCATCCTTCCTAGAATCACGCGGGAGTGATTACTTAAGAGGTACTGGAGCACTCGGAGGCCTATAATTCTCCCTGGGTGGCCTTTTGTATTCATGGCCCGGTGGAGCTATCACGCGCCACCGAGCGAAAAAAGGGCGAGCCGGAGAATTCGCGGTCGGAAAAGCCTCGGGTCCGGTTTTTCCGCGATCCCTTTACGACCCCGAACCTCGCAACAACGACACAGAGATGCTGGATTTTCACCAGCACCGGCTGCTGGGGGTCACCAACTTCGAGGTTCTTTACCTCGCCACGCCACCAAAGAATATCGCGGCTTTCGAGTAATCCCTCGAATATACAACCTGTACATGTCTACAGGCTTCTTCAAAAGTCTATCTTACGAGATTTCTATCTCCAATAGATCTGCTTCATTAATGTTTGTTATGTTAAGTGTGGAATTGAATCGATTTTTAGAGTAATTAAACTTCTACCCATGAAAGAATCTTAATTTAATTTATATTATTAGAATTTAAAATAGTTGGTTTCTAAGTTCTAATAGTTGAATTGAAATTAGACAATATTTATTATCAATGTGCAGATGAATATTTGGAGAAAGAAATCAGCTATTGTATTCAAGCCTATGCCTCACTATTGCATTATTGTACACCAGAAATACATTTTATTTTCAGCAAAGCGTCACCGTCTCGAAATATATTTTGAGTCAGTCTATTGCCAGACATGTTTAACATTCAAAAGAATAAAGAAAACGCGAAGCAATCCACAAGTATTGCATTTTAAAAATTGAATAAAATTCTTCTCGTCAACGAAACTACAAAATCTCAATGTACACTTTTACCTACACTGTGCATTGATCGCTGACACAAAGAAAGGAAGGTATCGCTATTAATTTGCCAGGAATGAACATAAAAGAGTTTTGATGGCGAAAGTTTCCCGTAGTAAAAATAACTTCGATAATAAACCGTCGAACTACATTCTTGCGTCATCCTGTAGATGATGCGAGTACTTCCGGAGGATGAAGAGCCCCGTGCAGCGATATTTTCCTGTCCGAGCTTCTTCATCGTCGAGCACGAGATTCTTCTTAAAGTTCGTCGGTAAAGTTCTTGCCGAAATTTCGCGCACCTGAGCTTCCGAAGTTACTGCTCGTAATTTTTACAGCGTGAGAGCTATTCTCGGCTCGCCACCACAGTCTAGCACTTTTTGCCCGCTAGTTATTTATACAATATTGAATATGCGCGAACGAACAACACGCAGACCGTGATTTATGCAGCAAAACGACGCGAAGGGTTGTGCTGGTTAAGAACAGCTTGCATAAAAATCGATTATGTTTTGCTGTGAGCTTAGTGTTAAAGAGCGATAGCGTTTAAGTGCATTTAGAGTCTAAATCTTAGACGATGCATCTTTTTTTCTAATATGAGAAATGCAACTGACAAATGTAAGTGACAGAATTCTACCTGAGCCACAAGTTGTATGGATTTTTAAACAGTAGAATACATTGTTTAAATAGCTCGTATATTCTACAGTTTCAAAGTAATAATTTTTATTAAAGCAGTTGAAACCTTGGAAAAAATAAAAAGGAGAAAATTGAGATGAAGAAGAGACTCGGTAGTCTCTTTGCCAAGTAGTACGAAACTCAGTCAAGCGCAGTAGTGAAACAAAACGACCGAGTATATTTCTCTCCAACTTCCACGATTTCGATTCACGCAAAAATATTATTATCACACAAAATAACCAATTATAACCCAAAGCAAAATCATTTCTTTTATACAATTCAGCACTTTTTTCTCATTCAATAATCAAAATATCATTCGAAACGATTATTAAATTAACCCGTGGACAAATTGCCAGTAACTAAATACTCGGTTGTTTACAAAGGCAACTTTTTATTTGCACGCATTTTCTTCGATGCCTGCGGGATCACTTTTACCTTGAATATCGGCTCGCCACATTCGAGTGCTCACTGGCAGGTTCTCGAAGGCAAGTAAGATGAACGCAGCATCCCCGAGGCAGTAAAGTCCTCGGGAGCGTCACAAATCTTTCTCGCCTTCTACCTTTCTCCAGCTTCTTTTCCGGCTAGGGCTGCTGGTCTGGCTGCGTCTTGTGGCCCCCTTTTGCGGCACTCCTCCTAATCCACTGGAACTTTGGAATATCTATGTGGGATGCCAGGAGGATGCAACCCCAAGGGTGCGCAGTTTGATTCGACTACGAATCAATGCTCCATGCTCGCCCTCGCCCTCCATTTTCCCGCCGGGAGATCCTTTCCCCGAAGGATTTGTGCGATGGCTTTTTATGCCGGGAGGAAGTCCATCGTTTTCGAATTGGACCCTGCCCGACATCCGGAACAGATATGCACTTTCAAAGGGTGGACATTCCTTTAACTATGATACAATGCACTTTCCTTTTGTTTAATTCCCCTTGGTCATTTTCACTTTGGTAATACTAAATCACCTTGAAAAATGAATTACAAGCTGAATAGTAATATTAGACCTCTTATGGAACAGATAAACAACACAGACCCGCCAATTTTATGGTACAAGGTGAGCTATTAATAAAAATTTCCATTTTTTATGTTATAATATATACATAAAAAGTGTTTAAAAAGCATGCAACTTTTACAGTCCCTTAGCATACTTATTATCTTGATTGATCAATTTTGCAAAACTTAAAGTTATTATTGGTTCGCAATACAGAAAGACTAGAAAATGAATAGTTAAGAAATTGATGCTGAAGAAATATGAAACCCACTAACCCGCAAGAACTATGTGATCTTTCGTTATAAAAAAATGATTGTGTGCAAGAAAAGAAGACAGAATCCAAGCATCATTCGTTCCGCCAGCCATATTTCTCGACCGCCGCAATCAATCGAGTCCTTCTAACTCTACCAGCGATCCCGTAGGACTCGAGGCACGCGCGTCATTAAAGCGAGAACACAGCAACGTTGGCCTCGCGTAGTAATCAGTGCGTGTCCTCATCGCCGCCGGGACAAATAATGTATCGACAATTCGTCCCTCCGCCATGGGAAATTGCCTCAGGCGATGCTTCTGTCGCCAGGACTCTTCTTTCACGACAGAACCAGCGATGGAATGTCAACGATGGTTAGAAATTTTCATGACTCCAAACACCTCATAATTACATACTAGAAAGTTTAAGTCCATTTATTACTCTTATTATTACACACCCTTCTTTAACTTAAGTGCATAATCAGATCTTACAAGGGACACTCACGAACTTGAAAATTCAAAAAATTATGCTTAAAGGAACAGTTTAAAAGAATAAGATCGTCGCTTAAAACGAGGCTAATTATTTCTTTTGGGTCGTTTATCTCCGAAACAGCAGGAGCTATTGAATAATTTAAATCATCACAGAGAAAAGCATGATTGAAAATTACTTAGAATAAGCTATCATATGATTGAAAGAAAATCTTTAACTTCGCGTTTTAACTTAAGCTCGGATGATAAATTATTGATGACTTTCTTTAAACAAATGGCTTTTCTTCAGCTGTAGAGAACATATGAGATTGCCTTACTTATCATTTAACTGTTTTTCAACAGTTTCTGCGATTTCGAAGATAAACGTTACGAAAGAAAGAGTCAATCTCTCTTTAAACGATGGTCCTAAAGGACCCCTTTAAACTGTTTTTGAGCAACAATAAAAAATATTCCTGTATTTAAGGAGAGCTTATATATAAGAATTTAATTATACTTGAAAATTACACCCTTCCTGCACAAAGAGAGACACACATTTTGAGAAAATCGAGAAATATCCAAAAAATGTTGCATTTCAGGAATGGACGTTTCTAAAACCAATTGTTAGTTATAATCGCTTTGTTCGTTTATTTACTTCTTAGTATTCTTATCTAATTACGTAGATAACTAATGTGTAACATTTTCTTGTACCAAAAAATTTGTTCTATTAAAAATTATTCCACTCCGCGCTCAAACGATTCAGTCCCGCCTTTAATGTGTAACTAAACTCGGCTAATGTACAGAATCGTTTGAGCATGCTGTACACTTTCTTCGATAACACATCGAGTTGTATTTAAAGTTTGTAAAAGTCCAGGTGCACACAGTTTTCACTTTGCACTTGATGTTTGATTGGACACTGTGTATTCGCGCTCTGGAAATCGAAGTTTATCGCTATTTGTCGTGGACGAGTGGCGTCGTTGAATAACAAGACGTTTTGATGTAGTATTCCTCAAAAAATGAGATTCACTTTCTCCCAATGTGGATTTAATGTGAATTGGATTGGTAAGAATAAATATTGGGACACTTGGTTTTAACTATGAAACGGTATAATTGGAATGATATTCATAGGTATTTGTAGGCCCGTAACAATATTCATTTGGATATTTTAAGACAGTCTTAGATGCAATTTGAATATTATTTTGATAAGTTACGATTAGTTTTAAAGCAATACTTGCTCCAATATTGATGAATTAGAGAACATGCAATCCACTCAATAAATATAAGTCTGTATTAAAATTGCCATATATTATAATTTATATATGCAACGCTCCAAAATCTTAAAAATAGTATACCTGTTTTGCGGTTTGTATGTGTCACTTGTGTAGTAAGTATATCTGAAGTCAGTCAACTTTCTTATAGTTACGCAAATCGTTTAAATCTACAAAAGTTTAAAACTTTATTACGCAGTTTTCTCTATTTTCCATTTCTAACTCTGCAAGCACTATTTCTTTCATATTACAATTTAGTGTTATAATAATTCTATTGCGAATCAGACCATCACGCGCAATAGCGGCGCGCACAAATCCTTTAATTAAGTCGTTAACCCGTAAAACCAGTCCACGCGATCCATCATACTCTATCAGCTCGTATTATCAGAATTTACGAGTACAACAGCACGCCGCGCTACAAAATAAGTTTCGCCGAATCAATCGAACGATATTCGCCTTACAAGCGCATGCTTAACGCTTGAATGAAAGTAAAAGTGTTCGCGTGTCGCTCGACGGGCAGCCTGTATTTTCACCTGGCACGCGGAGACGCCAGTTTCTAGACGTTCAAACAACTTGAGAGAAAAACGGTGACATTTCGCAAGGCGTGCGCGCGCGCTCGCGGTGAAATTTTCTGGCCTTCTTCCCTTTCGAGAGTGATGATGATGATGATATGCCGGGTGTCGGATGGCTGCTTGAGTCGGGCGTATATCCTTTCAGAGGGACACGAATTTCAGTTGATTGAGGTTGGTTACAGCCGGCAATTGTCTGCTCGCTTCCTTCTCAGCAGCTCTTCCCGACCGAACTTTAACCACGCCACTATCATTCCTACTCTCTCTGGTCACCTAACATTTCTTCCCTTTTCTTAAAAAGTGAATAAAAAGAGTATTCACATACTCAGAATTTCTGAAGTAAATTTGTTTGAAGAAAAAAACATTCTGCCTTGAGAAAATAAATATAACTTTCTTTATTCTCAAAAAAAGAAACTTTCTTCTGAATAAAAATTTACTCCAGGAAAAGATGTGTTTGTGAATATCTTTTTTATTCGCTTTACTACATGCATGGTCAAGTGGTCAATTCCCACGAAACAAAATTACTATCACTACCATGGTTCTCTCATTTGATGTCACACGGCAGATGCAGAAACGCAAGAAAAGCAAGATAAAAACATTAACTGCAATTCATTACCCATTTTTATATAGTTAGTATGAAATTATATTCATTCAGTAAATATCATATTAGATTGCTGAGAATTTTTGTCATAGAAGAGGCTTCATTTTATTATTGAAACCATTTAATAAAATAACACAATACATTTCCACCCTTCAGCGTGGACAAATAAAATGTGCCACGACACGAATTTCGGTTGATCGAGGTTGGTTACAGCCGGCAATTCTGTGCTCGCTTCCTTCTAAACAGCTCTTCTCTGACGACCTCTAACGACTCCGCTCGGATTCTCGCTCTGCCTGGCAGCCGAGTGCCGTCGCTTTCAAAGAGGATCGTGATTTTCTCGCTTCACACAGTCGTAACCGACGCCGCCCATTCGCTGCCGACGACGATACAGGGAATTCTTGCGGTTTATCGCAGCCTCTCGGACGCACGGAATTTAGGACAAAATAGAGATCAACCTGCGGTCGTTCTCTCGACGGATCACTTGACCTTCAGGTGTCCTACCTGAAATAGAGCCACCGGCTACACCCACATCTCCACGTAATACGCTGTCGCTACCTTATAATCGAGCTCTAGTTAACATTGGAAATATAGTAATGAGAAAGGGTATTTTTAGAATAAATTGCCATAAAGAAGATGATTATCTCCTTTAAGATTATTTATTTTTTCTTATGAAGGACACTTTCTTGTTTAAGAAAAAATATTTCTATTTCGAGAGAAGAGTTTTCTTCTTTAAGAACGTTTTTTTCAAAAACACTGGATGTGTGATTAGTTTTTTATTCACTCTAAGCTTTCTGCTGTATGATAGAGGGTATTAATTAATATCAGTAATATTATGAGTACTAGAACAATCAAGAATGATTTTCTGGATTGACGTATTATAATTTTGCTAACTGCCACAATTTGTTTTACTGTCTTATTCAACAATTCTTATACTGATTCAATGATAAAAGAAATACAAATAAGAATATTTAACACTTACATTTTAATTAAACCTGTTTTATTAATTAATGAAAAAATCATATATTCTTTGATGAACCACGTAACATTGAGAATGTTTTTCGTGCTCCAATCGTTGAATTGAGTTTATTATGAAAGAGTACGAACGCACGAATGGTACAGAATGAATAGAAGCACGGCGCGACTTTCTCTGAATCTCGAAGTAGTCGCTAATTAGAAGATCGAACTGAATTGGCAGCTCCGACGAGTGGTAACGAGATTCCACTCGGAATTCTCGTTGCTTTCATTCGACAAACAAATTCGCGATGTACATCTACACACACATGCCGGGCGACGGTTTCAAAGGTCTGCTGCGAATGACAGTATCGAGCTGGGTTTCACATACGCTATTCCATTTCCCTAACAGACTAATTTGCATTCACGGTGACAGATAGGCGCCATCCTCTTTCGCAGAATATACACCGAAATGCATTTGTGAATGCATCCGCGATGTGAGTTGACCAAAGCTGATATGTAATCTCGAAAGAAATCATCTTGTCCAACAGCTCCTATTAAAATTAAATTCAACGACAGATTTATTACAATGAAATGTTCAACCAATTTCGAGTCGGCGAATTAAATTTAAAACCGATATTTCCATACGGATGGTTTATGGCGGTGTAACTTGCGCGTGTAATACACATGTCATAGTGTGTGCCCTTTAAATAATCGATACACGATATAATTGAAAACTGTACGCCTGAAACTCAAATGAATTAAACAGAACTAGAACGAGTATTGTGTTTAATTGCATACAATTAAGTCTGTAAATTCAATACCATTTATGTTTTTTTTGCGTATTTATTACTAAATTACCAACTCGATCGAAAAGTCTATAAATTTGGAGTAGAAAACTACTCCAACACATATAACAATACAGGCTGACAACATAAATAAACAACAGTAAAGGGCAAAGCTTTCAGGCATAAAATGTGACCAGTGGAAAAATTCCGGACGCGTCAGCCTGTTTGACATGCCAGCATTTTTATCTTTTTGAGCCACGGTAGGTGTACTTTGGAGCTCCCTACTGCGTGTTGACTTGGATATTGAATGGGCGAGCAATGCTAACGTAGTGAAACTGATACCGGACACACGAGGAAGACCGATCAGACGTGAACATACTTGCTCTCGCGACTTCTCGACTCTATTACAGCCAGGCCAGCTACAAATAGTAAACAGCAACGTCCAAGATATATCGAATGAATACACAGTAGACATTCCACGATATGTCTGCACTCTCCAACTATCCTTTTGCGTATACACAAACCACTCGAATCTTATAAAACTAACAAATTTGATAAGAACTTTCTTCAGTGAATCATTCCTGAATTTTTTAAATAATGTTACACAGTTATAATTATATAAGATAATTTATTTTTCCTCATTCGTATCCCTAAATATCTCGCTTTAATGATATACCAATCTAATGCCCTAATCCATTTATATATTCCAAATAGAATTTCCCACTCAAAACACTTGATTCCCGACAAAGTTCCTCATTGACAATCATCGAACGTCTCTCGACTTCTTGGCATAGCACCAATCGGCAGGTCAAAATCCAAATGAACTCGCGACAAGGCTTGCATATACTCGAGCGGGCAATTAATAGCGTAGTTGTCGGCGTGAGTGAAATGGTCCGCCGTCAATAGAATCTCTCTGTTCGGGTAGATGCAGGAGGGGGCTGCAGGATTGGGGGTTGTGGTGGGTTGGGGTGGTGGGCGAAGAGGGGTCGTTGAAGGTGGGGTAGGAATTCAATGGTTGGGTCGAGTAAGGGGTTGGCCGGGTGAGTATGGGTGAGTAAGGGGTTTCGGCTCGAGTAGAGTGAGTAGAGTAGGTTTTAGGAGGACGCGCGTGCGCCGCCTCCCCTTGTGCCGGTCCCCACCCTCGGCGCCGGCCACAGTCGGTGGAAGCGTTGCGCCTTGTCAAGCCGGTCTCCGGTGTAGCGGCTGCTAGATGCTTGTCCAGTCAGTCGAGTAGTCGTGTGTCGGGCACCGTTGTGCGCGCCTACGTGACGTCGCGACGCCGCGACAGGCGTCACGTCGCATCTCTTCGATTCACTATCGTCATTTCCCTTGCACCTCTCCACTCTCTGTGATACATACACCGCGCCAAGACAGTGTCGCACGCCTTGTTCGAACCCCGACACGTCTTCCGCAGAGACAGTGACTCGCGATCAGCACGTGACTGCCGCAAAACACCCATCCACAACGTGAATTCTCTTTCTTTCACTGAGAAATACGCGCATCTGACAGTGACATTTTAATCGGCTGCAAAACTCTTCCGGCAGACTGGTGTGTATTCGAGTGATTGTTGAAAGGGCGCGCCGTAAAGATCGCCTCCAACTCGCCTTCAACTCCACGCTTGACGCTGCTGCTGTCTTTCAGAGTGCACTCGGAGATTCGTTGCCCCGATAAGCTTCTGTAAGACTCGCTCTTCGAGAGGAATTGGTGCTCGTATTTGGTAATGCTGAATTACACGTCTCGTGACATGCACTTGAGAAGTTTGACTTGTTGGCAATTGGATGGATATGTTGATAGGGTTCGTTTATTCTGGTTGTCTTTGGATGTGGCAGATATTCAGTTTGCCGGTTCAGGTATTTTCTAGTAGTGAAAGGGAGTAGGATTGATTCGATCTTTATTCATTGTCGAGTGGGTGGCGTTGATGTGAAATTATTGCATAGAGTACAAGAGTTTTTACTTTTATTTAATTTTAGACAAATGTCTTTATACAAAGATCTGAGTATCAAGCAACTATTAAATTAATCTTCTCATACTAAAAAATTTAAGAGCAGATTTCTCGAACGTTCCATTTAAAGTACACATGTCTGACCATTGGTATTGCATCAGTGTTTCGACATCCACCTGACCATTCACATCCAGAGCAGATAAGTGACGCGTAAGACTTAAACCTTCGCTTTAAGCAATATCGATTTAAAGAAGGAAAATTAATCATGCCACATGCATTGGTATGTAAAAAATCATTGCCAGTGTTTAGGATCAGAGAAACGTTGAAGGAAAGTCAGCGTAAAAGTTGGTTGTAGGTATACGAACGACCCACACGATACGATAAGATCTCTCTCAACGATTGTGTGCAGCTGGCACAGATAACGCGTTGCTCACACTGAGCCGCATAGCTTTACCGCCACCAATTTTCCGGAAGCGGATCTACGTTTGCTGTGGCAGAGCATCCGATATTGAATCCCTCGAGCGAAATGTCTTTGATAGCCGGGCAAACTGCATCGCTCTGATATTTTCGTTGCCTTTGTGCCTTGCGAGAGATTCCGCTCCCGGGAAATTGCCGATTCACAAACGGGCGCGCGCTTCCTATTAAACGGAGCGTGCGAGCATACACGGTGACTCAGACAAGCATTCCAGTATTGTGTCACTCTGCGGACAGTAACCCGTGCACTTCCCATTTAACACCCAAATACACTATCAACCGGTCGAATTGATTTCCAGGTTTATATATTTAGAGTTTTGTTCGAATTAGTTTAATATCGTTTAATTGTGATCGTTAAAATTTGTTTAGCCTGTATTTTCCATAATACCCAAATGCACGATCAATCGGTCGGCTTGAACTCCATGTTTACGTATTTAGTGCTTTATTTCCAATTTGCTTTAATTCGGTGAAATTGATCGGAATGATTCATTGATTAATATCGTTTATTTGCAATTATTATAATTTGTGTGTAAACGATAGTCGACTATTTCCGAAGAGGTGAATACACTGTTTTGGAGCAGTGGTCTTGTTTGCACATCTGATAAAATATTTAGTTTCGATCTGTTATTTGCTTATAATCATAATAGTTTATGTCCGAATGAAAATATGCACAAGTAACATTATTCCGGAATTCATAGAAATATAATATTCGGTAACTTGTTATAGCTTGTTTAAGAATACGTTACAATACTTCTCGGATTATTTTCTTAACGAATTTCCAATGGGATTGAAATACACAAAACAAAATCTTCTTATAATTAAACCATATAAAAGTATGCAATTAATCATTTCCATTAACATTTCGTCCAAGATATGGAGTGCTTGGTGTTCGATGCACTTACACGTATGTTCTTGCGGGTCACCGTGTATAGATGAACTGGTTGTTCCGTGTAATTAATTATACAGGCGACGCGAGAGTGTTACGCGCTTTTCAGAAGGAAAGCCGTGATTAAGGGGGGTGTGCGCACTCGTTGTTAATAATTCCGTGAAGTGTGCGTTGCTCGGTCTGACAAGCCAAATCAGTATTGTTCTTTAACTCTGCCGATTTTCCTTGGAATCGTCTTGGACCCGCGCGATTCGCCTGCTGATTAATGCGATCTGTCGTAAAGTTAGATTATTGCGGCCTTCGCGAAAGTGATAGCACCCGCTCGTTCATTGACTTCGGAAGTCCGTTTGACTCACTGCGTCACTGGACTAATGCCACAATTAATGATGCTTCAATGACAATTAAAAACACAGGAAGCGATAAAGCACTCTTTTTGAAACTATCGCTTTAATCTTTAACGAGTGTTCCTCATTTACGACATATTGGTATTTTACGATCATTGAAGAAATTCATAATTGATAAGTGGTACATTAATGTTCATTTTTCTGATGATATGAATTTGCATTAATGCGTATTGTTCGCTCGAGTATGAACGGACAATGGAATCTGTCTTGTAGAGTTCAATTAAAATTTGCAATCGTTCCATTGAATTGGAATCATTGGATCGTGTCTCATCTGCGTAATTATTACAAGACTGATAATGAGTAGTAATATATTCATTTTATATTAACTTTTCCAATATTTCGTGAACAGTGAAACTAAATTCTTTTCCCAATATTTATTATAGCGATATTGATTCATTCATGAATTTATTCCTATACTTGATCAATAATTTCTGAATTGGTACGCCAAGATTAATAATTAATGCAGACACTAATTTATATATGCACTGATTAATAACGTCACAGTTCTCGATAAAGAACCGTGTCCGGGAAACAATTACTTTAATGCATCAGACCGAAGACCAAATAATTTTCGCTCAATCCAATGGACAATTTGCATTTATTTGAATTTCATATCAAATGCAGTAATTTGCACATTTTGACGAAAATAACCTAATATGTAGCAGTAATGTTATTTCATTCGTCGAATCGCTACCTTTGTTTTTTGTTTTTTCGTTCTTTCACATTACAGTAATATACGAAATCTAAAATTAATTTACATTTCACTCACCGGTACACTAAAGCAGTAAAATATACAAAAATACTCGATTCCAACAAACATTCACATTAACTTCCACGGCAAATCGATTTCTTAAACTTAGAACGGACAGTTTGTTGCCCCTGCTTGCTTCAACGTCAGACAGGTGAACTACGAGTGATTAACTGTGGCATTTCTCTATTCATGGCGTGTCGGGATTGAGAGATTTAATCTGTGACGTCGAGCGATGCAACGCGTACGTCACGGCTGCTCGTATCGCCATTGGACGATAGCGATAACAGATTCTTCCGAAACATCGTGGGTGGCTCGGGGGAAAGTTTCCCAGATACGAGCGGAGAGAGTGCCTCCTCCCGATTAAGCTTTACTAATAAACGTGAATTATGGACGTGATTTTTATACGATGCCTGATTAATCGACCTCCGGTTCAACCTAATTTATCGCTCCGCTGTTGAAACATTGTGGTAAATAAGTTTGTTCAATTGGCCAGCTGGTGATTGGACAGCGACTAAGTTGCACGAGAAGATAACTTTACTTGCTAGTTACTTGGTAATCGACATTTCACGTGTCATTTCCTTCTCCGCGAAATAGAAATTTTCGAGTAACGAATTAAATCATCAGTTGGCAACGCGTTAATAAGATCATGGTCGTAGTTAACTTATTACGTCGAATCGAGGAAGCTCTCAATGAACAAACTCGTAGCGTCATTTTGCTAGTTGCTTGGTACTCAGAATTTTCCATGGATTACTATTCTCGGTGAAATATAAATCTTGGGCCAACGTATTAAATAATTCGAATGGATGGATCCAGTTCAGTGAATTGGCAACATATTAATACTATCACAATCGTAAGTCAACTTACCTCAGTTTTTTCATGTTCTCAATGATTAAAAAACTATCAACTGATACTCAGTATTTTGTATGTAATTCTATTTTTGACGAAATAGAAATTTTGGGGCATCGTATTAAATAACTTGAATGGATGGATCCAGTTCAGTGAGTTGGCAGCGTGTTAATAAGATCATGGTCGTGCGCCGGCGAGCGTCGGATCGGGCGAGTTCTCAATGTGCAATTGTCGTGAGTGTATCACGAGGCTCTCAAGAGGCAATCGGTTGGAGCAGCAACCAAGTCAACTGAGTTGACCTTGCCAAGCTGTGCACATGAGAAATGAGACGTGTAACATTGTAACGAAAATACAACATACCTTCTATTTAGCAGACATTTATGCCGACGAATCATTTTCCGTGCCAATTCCTCGTTTTCTTGTTTTAAAAATGACTTTTGTTTCAAAGAATTCGAACATATTGATGATTATTTTAAGTCCAAGTAATACTTTTCATATTAATCAGTGCGTGGGGGAATTCTGGTGATATATCGAACAGGCAGTATTTCGATGAGTCAGATTTCTCGGAGCAGACGAAAGACAGCACACGTGCGTAAGTTGACCGTCTCGAACGGTTACAGTGACGAGCATCCATTAATATTCCTCGAATTTTTGTTGACACCCACACTTTTACGAAAAAAAAACCGGATTACTCAATCAACTTTAGTGATTTTATACGGGTACCAGAGTTTAAACATCATAATTCCTTTTCTATAGACTTGCAGACTTACATTTGCATATCTTTGAATATCTCGTAATGAAACACGTTTAGCTGATTCATTACAAATATGAAATATAATCGTACCAATTGGTTAAATATCAACACATAACGAACGATCCACATTTGACCGGTTATTTCTAGTTCAGACAACTAAAAGCAAAAATATTTCTACTTCATACCATTTCATATTTACTACATTTAATTACATTAACATTTAGCGGTGTTTCAATGTACATATTATTTAAATTCAATCGAAAAAATTATTACTTTCTCCTATCCATCAATCCAGATTTTAATAAAACCACAATGATAAAATAGACACAAATATTGATACGTAAAAGATACTCATAAATTCTGAGTCGAAAATATTAATGGGTGTCGTTCTGTACTGACCACGCGATTTGCCAACACGATTCTCCGCCGGTTCCTCGACAATCGTGGCGCAGCATCCACGTGCCGTCATCGAGATAAATCACGAAGTTCTTTCTGCGCGAAAGAACTTGTCCGCGTGGGGAAACGTTGCTTGCGATACGTTGGAGCACTCGCTGTTGTGTTGAGCTGACAGCAAGAGAAAAAGAGAGAGCGAGTGCGACAGGAGAGAAAAGTTGCCGTTCTAGAATGCGGAAGAAGGTTTCGCCTACGAGAAAGATGCTTCAGATTCTCTATTGCACGCTCGCAGATGCGATCGGCCTTTGTGTCACGCTGCGTAACTGGGTCGCAACTTTTTCCTTAAGGGAAATTTCTCAAGGGCACTCGATGAGAACGAGTTGCTTTTTTTTCATTTACTTACTTACTCTTGTATGGGTTTTCTAATCACTGCCCTCGACAAACCTTGCTTCTTCGATATAAGTATTCCGTTAGTTCGATCGATTAAATCCAATTACAAGATTGGAATTATGTGTAGCAGAGATTAAGCAGGGACTTTGGAATAATTTCGAGTTAAAATATATTACATTCAATTAGAGATCGTCCATGTTGTTTATTGTAGTTCGTCAACTTAGTAAGGGAAATTTCCTCAAGAATAATCGATGAGAACGAATCACCTTTTTTCATTTACTTCGGCCGTTTGTATGAGTTTTCTCTAGATAACCTTGGTTGTTTGGTAGTATGCGTATTGTGTTTTATGAATCGATTTAATCGGTTACGATTAAATTTAAAATAAGGTCGTGTATGTTACAGTAATAGAGAAATTATTCTTAGTTTTTACTTGTAATATTTGGTTGCATATAGAAATTCAATTGAAGTGTTATCGCTATCGAGAATTGGTCGGAGTATTTCTAGAAATTTACATAAATTTACATAAACGTAGTTTACATCAGTCAATACATAAGATCGATTCAATGAGAAAACTACAGATGGTGACGAAATGATAGTACTTGCTTCCTTTTGCTATTGAAGAACATGGTAAAAATCCTGAGTCATTCGAGCGAGATAGGTTTCCGTGAGACTTTTTATTGCCGTTTCTATAGAATTCTGTTTGGTCGACAAAGAAATCCATGACTTTCGATAGACCTAAATTATTTACTACCGCGTCGTGACTGGTATCGCCCATTTATATCCAACAGTTCTACTCCAATTCAACCGAACAATGCTTCAAAAGCGATTCTTAAATATAACTGACCGAGAAATTCTATACAATCAACTACTTTTACTGAATACAACCTATTTTTTTCTCACCTGGGAAAAAAGCATTTGCACACATAGTATTTTTGAAACAAATTGTCCTAAAAAAGAAAACTGTCTTCCTTAAGACAATTTAATTTCTCTTAAGAACAAAAGTTTCTCCAAAATAATTTCTTTTTAGAGAGACGAGTTTTCTTTTTTGAAAGAATTTACTCAAAAAACACTGTACCAATACCTTTTTTTATCCAGTATAGATTGATCGTAACTGACCTCGTTCGAGCCTTTTTTGTAGGCTACAACGCATTTGTTTCCGTGGAAAGTGATACACTGGTTATTGCCGGAGGTTGGAGATATCCTAGCCGGAAGAGAGGCGCGACTGTTTCTCGACGATTACCGCTGCCAGACGGAGTCGAAATATAAATAGAGCGTCGGCCGCCAATGGCCAGACGAGGATTTTTCTGAATTTCTGCGAGCACTTTGCCCCGCCACTCGCCAGACGCGTTAAGTATGAGAAATAAACGGAAGAAGAAGAGAATTGTTCTGGTTGAACGGGATGCGTAATCGAAATGGGAAGGGCGATGGTAATTGTATCTTCCAAGGGTTCCACCTCGATCTCTATCATACAGTGGATTCGTTACGACTAATGGAATTATCGGAGTGGCCAGTCGTATCCTCCGTCGCCGGATATTAGGGTGGTCTCGAGGTCGATGATCCTAAGTCCACGGTTTACCACAAACCAGCATTTCGAGCAGACGGCTTATTTTCAAGCTTTGAAATTCAACTTCTGTCCTTAAAAGTAGATGTTCTTAATTCTTTAAAAATAGACATGGCAAACCTTTCCATTGAACAATTATTTTTCGTAATCATCTAATTGTGCGAGTGATCAAAAAATAAAAACTTTATAGACGAAAGAAAATATTGGAAGATTTCGAGAATTGCAGTAGCACTTTTTAATATCAATTGCTTAATAAGTTATTAAATAATTAATTAGAGAATTGGGAATATCTGTAGCAGAGATTTGACAAGGACTCGGCAAAAATAGATTAACTCAAATTACAAATCAACCATCCGTTTGCTTACTATAATTTGCTAAGCAAATAATCATTGTATTGTGTAATTGGGGATGAATTGCAGACAATAACCAGAATATCACAACACATTTCGAGACATAAAAGCAAAGTGGAGAGCAGCTTGCAGTAGCATTCGATTTTACACCTGGCTTCCTTTACGAGCTCTTATCGCTTATCCCTCACGATTTACGAGCATCAAACCTCCCCTGCACGCTTCTCCCCTTGGCTCGCAAAAATAATCCGGCCTTGTTTCGCGATCCCAGGATTTCCACCTTGATCACCCGATTAAGCATGAGAATTTGGGGTAATTCCTTCGAAATGTTTCCATTGGTCAATTTGCATTATAAAGATTTAGAATACCTTAATCGATTATCACTGTACCTGTAATTAAACCTGTAATTAAAAGTGTTTATCAACTACTTGAATTAATGAATGAAATGAATATCTGATAGAAACAGTATTAACAAAAGAAAAATAATAGGATGAAATTTGAAATTCATTTAATTATTTCATAGTTAATCTGATTCAGCTTGTACATAGAATGACACTAGTGAATAAAATCAGGAATATTATGCCAATAATAAATACAAAAAACAAATATGTTACGAGAACAACAATTTATTATTATATTCATTATAGCCAATGTTCGTCTTACCGTTTCATGAAAATAAAACTAAAACATCATGAGAGTCCACAAACGAGTTTGCTTCGTGCGAATGACGGAATGACGTTCGTCCGGCCGCTGCAAGTAGAAATAGAATCGCGCGCGAGTAAGAGAAACTTGGTAAAGAGTAGCGCGCGGCGGCCGTCTGGATTTCGAGCAGCTTCGAGTTCGAGCACTTTCCACGCCCAGCGCGAGCAATTAGCGCGGTTTCCGAGCGGATTCACCAACTGAAAAGTTTAACTCGTCCGGCGTCGTCAGTCAATGCACGCGTCATCGTCGAGTTCTCCTGCGAGCGGATAGATTTAATTGGGCCACCTGGCGACGGAATCACTGATTAAAAAGGAGTCGAGAAGTTCGCCGCGCAGTGAAAGAAGTGTCTCAGAGCGGATCTGAAAGGCGCCTCCGCTTCTCCGCTCGTTTAATTGGAGAACGTTCGGAGAGGAAGTGCCGGATATTAAATCGGCACGCCTCCGTGCACTTTGCTATCTACGCTGCACTCGTTGCCCTGCAAAGCCGCTGATGAGACTTCGTCGAGTTAAACTGAAAGTTACTTCTGATAAGCGGGTTGCCTTTAACAGTGCTGGTGTGGTTAGATTCCGAAGCTCCTCATTTTCCTCGTTTCCGATCGCTGGGAGGTTCGTGGATCGAGCAACTGCACAAAGTCTTGTTAACCTCGTTAACTTTATACATTTTCTTACCAAACTCTTACCTTGTTAAATGAATCCCAAATAAATTAAATCGTCGATCCCATAATATATTTGTTTTACAGGTTTATTATTGGCATAAATTTAATTATAGTAATAATTAACCAATGCATACATTTCAAAATTCTTCATCAGAGACGAATACTACTTTTTTAAAAGTACTTTTTCCTCGCACAAATTCATGTTAGGACGTACAAAGTTTTGTAAATAAAGATCGCTGAAATTCGACGGTATACAAATTGAATTGCTGTTAAAAGAATCTCCTGTTTCCGCACTGGGAGGCAAATAAAAAGGCAAGTGCGTCGGATAAGCCGCAACACCGCTGCCCACGGGTTTGTCGAAATCGTGTCGACTGGAAACCAGCGTGCAATATCCGTCATCAAACGCGCGGGGCTCCGCTCGCTCGGGCTTGTAAAATTGCAATGCCGTGGTTGGTTCGAGCTCGATTCCAGCTGGTTTCGATTGCGCTCCGGAAACGATACCACGCACATACGCACGCAACCTTCTACGCGTGTATTTTCCTTGCGCTCGCGCGCGCGCGCGCGCGCTATCCTGTCGTATATAATATTTCGAAGCCGAGCACGCTCCAATTAATTCATTCGTTGATGGTAATTAAGCCGGTGACAGTGACGTACTGTTTCGCGCGCGCGATACAACGTGAAAGCCGAGCCGCTAAAAGGTCAGAAGGGTCTACTCGACGCGCTTGTTCGTCGCCCGATTAACACGCAATTGGCAGTGGTCACAGCAGTGCTCTTTGCCGAACAATGCATTCTTTTTTCTCAATTACGATCAGTTGAAATACTAATAACTAAACGTAAAATCTACTACTACTTGCCAGTAATTAATAACATTTTTTTTATTCCTAGAATTGAGTATTAAATAGAAGAAATTGCAATCTGACAATATCTAGAATTGTAAATAAATGAATAGATTTGTGATGTAAAAAGTAAAAAGGAATGCGTCAGACAAAGATTGAAATAGTAATGTTATACTTATGTAAGAGGCATAAGTGAAAAACGTCGAGTTATAAATAAGTCAGGTCCTAGCGAATATTACGCACCCGTCGAAAATCTCGTTTGCATGCTTTTCTCCTCGGCTTCTATTCCGCGAGCCAATATCTCGGGCGTCTCTGAAATAGGCATCTTTTTTCGCCGTCGATATCGGTAATAACAGGAGTCTTTCGGTCACCGCATCCCCAAAGTTCCGCTCTTCTTTTTTCTTTTCCATTTTATGTCTACGCGCGCCCAGAAGAGCCTCGATCGTAGTCGAACCGAGTTCCAGCCCCTTTATACCGAGTGATTCAGAAACACGTCAAGGAACAGTCCAATTCTGACAAATTCCCATTATAAACATACACTATAAAAAAATATAGCACAAATTTCACATATATTTCTTAGTGAAAAATTCTAATAATGAAACAAGTTATATCTATTTCAAATTTTATATTAATATTTCAGAAATAGAATATTAAATAAGGATCTATCGCAAAAATACTTATTACAAATAAACTCTTACTAGAAAAGTATATTTTGTTGAACTTCTTTATCTGAAGACTTTTAGTGGCTTTCATATGGCGAATAACATTATCGCATTATGGCAGAACATTTTAGGCGACCCTGTATATTCGGTGATGATAGAGCATAGAACCCCGGGAGCGTTTTTTGTGGTCTGGTATCACCCTGGAAACAGTGGACACTAATGGAGACCCGCGTCCTCCTAAATTTGAAAGCGCGCCGAATGGATGGACCTGATTAAATTTCCCTCGATGTTTCCTGAAATAATGTTGATACGTCGCGCCGCAGGGAGACATGGGTAGCAAGACTTTATGGGAAACACGAGACCATTTTGTTTACCATATTAAAATGTCGCCGGTTGCTAGGAAAACTCTAACAAAAGAATCTACAAGTTATACGGCAATAACTAATTAACTGATTTAATTGTTGTTAAAAGTATAGAACATCCCAGTTGCGATATTATTTCCCTTTAAGTTTTGCGATTAAGTTATATTACTAAATTAATGACAATCTTAGCGTTCGTTTTATAGTGAAATGAAATCGAAAGATAAACATTATTTGTAAGTTGCAAATAGTGTTAATTATTATTCAGATTTCATTATAAAGCGAAAAAAGTGAAAACAAGATGTAATGAAAATCTGAAGCATATGAATAAGTAAAGGCGAACCCTTCTTCCGGAAAAGTGGGCGTCCATAAAAGTGTCTGCAACGCGCATTTCTATGTAGATCTGTCTACACCAGTCAACTGAAAAGACTAGGGGGAAAATATAAAGACTGAAAACTGAAGTCTGAAGTGGCGAGCAGGATTATCATTGAAGCTCGCTGATCTGTGAAATGTGTTACTGTGTGTTGAGAATCAAGTGTACGGATTCGCAATAATGTTACCACCGATCATAAACAATATCAACAACGATATTCTCACGTTGTATACCAATCCGAGCAATGGAAGGAACGGCACCACTAGGCCAACCAGAGGCCGTTACGCAGAGGTCGGAGTTAGAAGGTAAATTTACCGTTACACTATAAAATATAATCATTGAAATCGTATTTATTTTATGGCAACATAAAACATAGTAGTACTGCAATCATCCTAGATTTAATATTTTCTCTGTTTGTGCTCCGATACCCATAAGACACCACTCTTTGGTTCAATGATAATAAACGAAATATTTTAATTAAATTCAATTGTAATTGATGATACCTTTATTGACATTTTTAAATTGAATTGGGATTGAAACTCGAGTATTTTTGTATAGATTGCTTCACGTTATTTTACATCTTTGATTGTAAATTATTGAAACTCTACATTGAAATATACGTAACGAAAGTATTACAATTTATAATATAGATGGAATGTGCAATAGTCTCTGCATCAGGCAGACATTTATTTGAGAAAATTAACTGTGTAAGAGCTTCGAGACACAGACACTTGCGACTGGCAGCGAGACGTTGTTAATTATTAATCGATGTCTCTGCACTCGGCGCACTCTACATTTGTTGCACTTGCCATTGCCCGCACCTGCGCTTATTGATCCCGAGCGGCGCGCAGCGCGCCGGCAGCCCGATATCCTACGCGCCGCAAACGAAAATTCTCCGATGTAGCTGCTACACACTGCTGGAAAAATATCTCTCGTATCTCTGCCATACTGCTGCAATAAAAATTCTTGTCAGTTACTCAAAACGGCCGTAAATTACACATGCAAGATTAATGGTTATTGCACTGTTTTGCAATAGAACGAGTTTAGAGTACATTTTTGTGCAGTCATAGAGTGGAATTTATACCAGACTGGCATTTATTTCTACCGCATTCACGGTATTAAAGTCCTGGCAACTGTAAAATTATGTGTTTTCAAATTTTAAATCGAATTTGATGGTACTTCAATTATTAACGGGGTTAATAAACGGAGTTTATTAATATTCGCGATCCCAGTTCTTTAGAAAAACAAAATAACTGAACGTAGAAACAATTTACGCGTCCTGTTTGCAATGAGTAAGAATTTAATTTGATTTAGCCCTGTAAGTAAATTGATTTAGCAGAAATTCAAAAGACTAACTTTCATAATATTCGTAATTCCAGTTCTTTAAAAATATAACTCAGACCTAGTATAAATAACAGAGACAATTTTAACGGTTACTATGCTGTCTTCCAATACGACGAGTTTAGTACACATTTTCCTGCCATTCTGTACGCAGTAGACCCTAACCCATACAGCACACTGCGGAATGGAGCGCGCGGCAATTTCATTTTCACCCAACAGGCCATCTCTCTTCTGCCAGTCTGGCTTCCTTGCTCTTTCGTTACTGGCTGCAACGCCAGTCTCCGCTCGTACCTCTCAATTCCAATGTCGTTTCGTTTCATTGCTCCGGCTTGCACTCGAACAATTGAAAGAATTTGTGACGTGTTATTTGTGCCCGTCTCCGGATGCACGCCACATTTCCAACGAATCCGAACTTCCACTAGGATTTATGATACGCCGCTTGCCTGCCCTTTATCACGTCTCTCGTTTATCCCAGCCGAGCAATTAGTTCTCCGCTTCTTATTTAATGGCTTGCAAGTTATACTGCGTTTGATCGATGTTAGAAAAAATGGGAAGGATCGAATTCATGTTTATTATATGTATACTACAATAAACAGTGAGGAAAGTATTATTTCGAGCATGTTTGTAACAAACAAACGTTATACAGATATTTAATAAGTTATGACTATTTTTATTTATTTGTATATATTATTATTTACATGTATACATTTTCATAATATTATTCGACTCGTTTACACATACTTGTACAGTACAACGAAGTCTTAACCATCCAGGAGGATTTCACCGTTATTTAAAGAGGCTATAATGCTCAGCAAATCTAATGTTAAGTGCCTCAACTACACATTTAAAGATGTCTGCGAAGCCTAACTAGATAACCGCTCACTGCTGTGCCATATGACCTGTGCCATGATCCAGTCCTACTTCCGCCAGAATTTTTACAAACATAACCCAATAAACAATCGGATAGCCTTTCCCCGAGCCAATAGCAAGAAGGAATGATTCCTAAGCATAAACGATTTCTCGTATTACCGGAGGATGTGTCGGCTGCATGAAGCACGTGGCGACGTGGGAGGAAAGGTGTACGGTTTCTCGGGAAGAAAGATTGTACGCCTCGAGCATAGTTTAAGCTTCCAGGCTAAATACGCTGGCAGTGTGAAAGGTGGCCTCCTGCGCGCATTCGCCGTCGCAGTAGGAAAATCGATTTTAATCAGCGGTTAATATGAAATATGATAGCAAAGTGGCCGAGTTCGTCCGGGAAGCCTTGCGCTCCCCTTCGATTTCCTTATGTAAGCCTCTTATTCACAATCCGCTTAACTCCCGGAACGAATAGACCGTCGATGAGATTCCTCATTTCTTTCTTGCCCTGCTCCCGTTTTTGGATGCTGCTCTCTTCTCCACACAAGATCTTTCAACTTCAAGGTATAATCGGATCCTTTCGCCTACGGGATTTTGTGTGAATCGTAATTGCAGGTCGATTGAAATCATTGACACTCTTGTTTTCGATTTCTTTTTTTATTTAGAGGTTTTCGATTTGGATTTTATTTACTTATGCAATTGTATATCTGCAGTTTCGATGAATTATAGTGGTAATTTATGTCAATTATTAAATCTGAGGCTTCAAGTCCTTTTATTTATTTATTAAAATTAAAATTGAAGGATTCTGATATTCGATATTACTCGAAATCGGTTGCGGTTCAAAGATCTCCAATTTTCATGATTGGGAGGAAATAAAAACACAAATTCGCCATAAAGACATGTTAGTCGAAATAATTCCTGGCTTGCTCGAGTTTCCGGGTGCTGACTTCTCCGCCCAGCATCTTCCAATAGGCATAATCAGATCCTTTCGCCTATTTGATTTTGTGCAAACTGTAAGTACGAGACGATCGAAATCATTGGTTCACACAGTCTTACTGTTTCTCTCTTTCCCTCGTTAGCACCATTGCTTTCTCCATGATTGAATCCAGCGATGTTGGATAGTAGTTATAGTACACGATGATTTCGATGCTCCATCTCGTCGTGCTTACACGTCACTTCCGCCTGATTTAGCATTGAAAGTATAATTGCGCCGTGATACTTCACTCCCCTGGCGAAATTGTACTTTCGTTTGCGAACGTGTCTGCGCCTGCTATCTAGTGGAAGATGTATATGCACGGTGAAAGTGTGTACCACTTATGCTTAACGTACTAGTTTTTATTCATATGTGGTGGAATATTATAATGATGATGGAATATGGAAAGATTAAACTATAGAAATTTTATTTATTAGATATAGAAAGATTAGAAAAAGATAGTAGACTAAAATTAATATTTGATTCACTACTTTCACGAAAGACACATCATATGGAAATATCATACAGAAAAACATATTAATTTCCCCGAATTTCCTCCCACAATACAAATACATCTTCTCCTCTACTCGAAGCAGAGTACCAGTCGACTGGAAAAACACAATGCCAATTTACAGTCGGTGTATACAAAACAGAGTATATTCAATTAAACAATACAAGAAAGGCTTTTAAACGCATGGAATTGCGCAGTTAATACGATTTCAGTGGGCTCGGAATAGCTTTTAAATGGTGCTTTCAGACCGATTGCTGCGACAATAGACGGCATGAAATATGAAACACGGATGAGCGAGCAAACGTGACGCATTGTTGTTCAAAAAGGCCGATGATGAATTCCCAGGAGAGATAGTGAAATTCACTGGGTGAAATTTTTCAAAACCTCTTCAGCCGTCGGGAGTGATATGGTGTGTCGAGGGGGAAGATGATTTGAAGAGGCTAGCGTGGCGGGCCTGTTGAAGTGGCTCAATTAATTAATTCGGTTCGCCAGCTCGGAAACGACCGACTCACCCTGCTCCACCCTCACCTTTCCGCTTGGCACACACTCTTCTACCGACGCATATTCCGCATTCAAGCGGCTCTTCTACTCCTTCCGAGAGGAAAGGCACGTAATACGCGAAAAACCGCTTACGCGGCAGGCGAGCGTCATTTCTCAAAGAAATGTCGAGCGAGCTTCAAAAGGAGTATCATCGAGCGAAGAGTAAAGTGTACAAGTATGTTTCGGTCTTTGGGAAACCCTTGGAACCCCTCGGAATCCCTCGAGCGCTGCTCCTGCAAGTATTTCCTTAACCTTCTCTGAGGTGAAAGCGAAGCTTTTCTGTAAGTTTCTGTCGTAGATTGAAGGTGTACTGTGTATAGCATCATTGAGTGACATTCGGCCGATCAAAGGGCAATCGTATAAGGGCGGCTGTTGCTGAAATTCTGCCTGCAAGTGGCATGAACTTTCGCTTTTTGATACTGCTTTCATGGGGTTTGCGGGGAGTTGTATTATTTCTGTTATTGGTAGTTCTATTCTACTTTGTGAGTGATGTAGAAAATATTATGTTAGACATGTATATTTTTTAAAACATAGTATTTGGCCATTTTAATAAAAACAAAGCCTTTTTGTACAAGTTTTCTACAATCTGTGTTGATAATACACTATTCCTGATATAAAATAACTACATTTCATTTGGTAAATATACACATGTAGGCAGATATTTCTACACGATCATACGACGAGACAGTGACACAGTAAATTTCGCCAGCAAATAGTAGGGTCGAGTGACTGGTTGGTCGATCGAGAAATCGAAACTATGGGAACTCGCATCCGTTGAAATTCGAGGCTCTGTTACCCGAGCTTGTTGGTCGTTGGCAGGCTTTCGATACACGTCGAAAAAACGGCGACACGAGCAAAAGGCCGATTCGAGGAACTCGAAGAGTGGGCGACGTCGATTTACGTTTGCCCTTTTTTTGCGAGCGCGCGCTCGCCGTCAGTGAAACGCGTCGCTCTGGACGCGCTTGGATGTGAAGCGAGGAGTCGTCGCATGATTCATCGGCGAAGCTCGCGAAATCACATCTGCAGCCGCGCACTTCCTGCTAAAAGCTCTTCCCTCTACCCGGAAGCCCTAGACAGAAGCGGTGCTTTAAGCGCTCCGAGCGCCAACCAGCTCCCTCCAACGGAAACCTTCCAGGTCGACCGCTTGACCCTCTACTCGACTACTCCGATACTCTTCTGTAGGTTACTCTTGCTACTTGAGGGTGTTGTAAGTCGCTTGTAGGATTAACACCTTGGCGTTGCTACTTCCCACTAGACATCGTAATGTACAGTCGCTAAGAAAGTATTCGCACAACCACTATTTTTCAATGAAATTTTTATATAAAAAGAAATTGTAACGTTTTAGGCAATTTTGTTTTTTCTTCAGAAACACATTTTCTTGTTCGAGAGATAAGATTTTATTCCACTTAAAGAACACAAAAGCACTGAGTGTGCGAGTACTTTTTTTACCCACTGTGAATTTAACAGTTCTTTTGACAGAAATTATAACTTTGCCACACAAAATTATTTGAACTTCGAGTACAACAATTGCGTACAATAGACACAATAGAGCAACAAATATATAGCGTTTTATAAATTAAAAACCGGCTAAAATTACAGAGAACTACAAATAGAAAGTAATTTATGTTTCTAAGCATGACAAGAGTGAAATTTCCATGGGCTTCAGTCAATTAAGGGAACTCCGGCTAGGCATTTTGTAACGGGACCCAGAGTTCAGTTACACATCTTACCTCACAGTTTACTCGATCTCATGCATCAAGAACGAAAGCTTTATTCAAAGTTAATCGTATTTACGTTATATTATAAAATTTAATACATTTGTATTATCTATACTTATCCCACTGTGTTGTAGTGTTCAAGCATTTTTTCCCTAAAAACTTAATCTTTCTCGAACAATACGCCACTTTCCGCTTAACGATATCTCTCATAGTAATGAAGCTAAAATTTTTCAAAGAAATATCAATTTGGAGAAACCCTGTGTGAACTATGATGACTTATCTTGAAATCGTCTCTATTTCGGCAGGTGGCAATGACCCTGACATACACTATTCTCATATATACACATATATACTCTCACTCATTCCTACGCAGAGTTAAGAACTTACAACATAAACATATAGCTAGTTTTAATCCGGGATTAGTTGGATTTTGTAGTTGATACGATTAACATCGGATCTCGCCAGTCCCAATGGCGTTTGGCGTAACACAACCTTGGCAGGATTGCGTACGCGGGATCCCTGACATTTCGTCCCACATTCGAACGCCCGTCGCACCTTGTACCGCTCGTATTCCACAACGATTACATCAAACGAGTGCGTGCGACAGCCCGCCGTGCACATTGCGGTGCCAGAACACACTTGGATCGGACTAAAAACACACCGACTGCAACGTGTTCCGCAATAGTCGACTCGAGGGAAAATATTTAGTGTAGCATTGTTCTTATGCTGTAAGGTTCAGTGAAGTAAATGTTTAAATGTTTGCTGATTGTATTAGTGTGCGACGTTTTGCTAAGTATTTGAATTAGTAGCAGGTAATGGATTTTTTTTCAAATTCATTTCTGTTGTTTTATTTATTGTTTGCGTGAATTACTGGATAATCTTTAATATAGTATGTAACATATTATGGTTAAATTACACGCTTGGTAATACTAGCGTTACATAATTCCTAGGATTAATTTTTTACGGCACTTTGTCGGCGCCACGAATTCTAACAATTATTCCCATTCATTTCCCTTAATACTGAAATTAATATATTGACAAGAAAATAAAATAAACAAATTGAAAAACATAACGCATCAAACGAAACATCATCCGATTTCTCTTTATATCAATCGAGTTGTCTGCAATCCACTAGCATACAACAGAAACTCGCTTTAAGATCCTTTGCGAGAGAAAATATGACATACGGTATGTTTTTAGCCTAAGTGCCGAGCCGCTACGGGTTAACATCCGAAAAGGGCGACGCTAATGCCACTTATGAGGCCAGCGGGCGCATCGAGTTGACAGGCGGCGCGCGTGCTTTCCTCCTGAGCGCGAGCAATCGACACGTGAGCGTGAATGCACGCGCGCACGTGCACGCGCCGAGTATTCGCTCGGAAAATCAGACAGAGCCGACGACGAACGCAGCCGTGGAAAGATGAAAGGCTCGCAGGGGACACAGCAAAAGCATGCTTTCTCGTCATCGCTTGACACACGCGCACGCTTCGAGTGGGAACACATGACTTCGGGCGAAACCCACCGTTCACTCGCACCCAAACTTCTCACACGCCACTTGTCTGGCTTTGCCACTGAGACTTGACCGGTCAGAAGTCAGAAGGGCGTCGTCTTTTCTTTTTGTCCTCCCTTTTGTATACTTTGCGATAGAAGTTTTCATCACGTTTTTGGACAACTATAAGTGGTGTTTCAAGTGGAAAACTTCGTTTTACTTCCACGACGATCAAGTTAGATTCAAGGGGGAATAAATTGAAATGTTCTACAGTATTATATTTTGTACCCGAAAACAAAAATTTTGTTCACCAAAGATGTGATCCTATTTGATGTTAAAGTATTCACCAAATTTAAGATCTCATTTAATGTTAAACTGTTTACAAAATATTTTTACCTACCAAATTCAATTCTCAACTTTTTAAGGGTTGGTTAGGATTAACTTACCTGAATTTTAACCATTCTGACGACGCCGCCAAGTATTCTGATATTTAAGTTGCGAGCGAACGAAACGAGCGAGCCTATCCATTCTAAAACTAAATGGGATCTCAAATTTGGCAAACATTTATTATTTTTGATTGACAAAAGTATTTTTCTGGATGTCACTTTTACTATATTTGGTAAACATTTAAACATGAACCAATTCAAAGAGTGTAAAATGGAGTGCAACTATGAGCCACATATGGGAATGTTACCATTTGAGATAATTGGAGAAGCGTGGAATGCAGTTGACTCTCTGAAACGGGCAAGACAGGCTAATCCCGTAAATGATTGGAACTCGAAAGAAATGTTGATTTTTTAGACACATTCTTGTGATCTCGTTAACCCATTCGATGCTAGCATCTTTATTAAAACTTCATCAAACTTTCAATTATGTATTATCAATAAACGCAAATTCTATTTGTGATTTTAATAAGCGGTTAATATGAAACATAGTAGAGTGTTGAATTTTCGAACACATTTGTATGATCTTGTTAACCTGTTTAACATTAGGATCTTTGTAAAAATACTCCATCAAACCTTTAATTATATATACCATAAATAAATACAAATTGTATTTGTGAAACATTCACTTTTTGAACACTTGTATGATCTTGCTAACTCTTTCGATATTAATATAGCTTCATCAAATAAAAACTTGGTCAAACTTTCGACTATACATTAACAATAAAGACAAATTGTATTTGCGCATTGGAAAGTAAAAAATCAAGTGCACGTAACAGTGTGAATTTCTATTCATGGGCTTTCCATGGGAGCGAGTATGCGATTGGGGTGGCCGGTTCTGTAATACGGACGCGTTAAGCCGTGTGTAATTGTGGTAATTCAGAAGAGGACGTGTTCGCACGTGCGCATTGCGCGCGCGCGTGCTGCGCTTCGTGGTTGATTGTTTCGGTGGGTGAACGAGGCTTTGAAAAGCGCCAGGAAACAATCGGAAAACACTAGTGAATCTGCTGGGGGCGGCGGAAACAAAGACCCTCGCCCTTCGTCGCGGACGCATTCGTTGATTGCGCCTATACAGAAAATCTACTGCTAAATCTGATTCCAAGCACGGCGCACTACTTTGCACTTTTTTTGTAGCATTAATACTTCAGCTCACAATTACATTTGAATTCATAGGGCCGTGCACCACTCGACGTCTCAACACCATTGTCCATAAAACTTAAATCTGTTTAAGCTACCCAAACTAAAATTCTAATAATTTAAATAATATAAAATAACATTTTTATTTGAATTATGATCTGTTTATCTCACTAATATTAAAGAGCAGTAATGTTCTCAACCAAGCATTATTGAGTCACTTCTAAATGAAGAAATAAATGATTGTTTAATAATCATTAAACCATATATTATTTTACTGCGTGTATTATATGGTATATTCAATATTCCAAGGGATTTCGCTTGTCAAAACATACCATTCATCTTCAGCTGGAAATGTTCCGAACATTTGAGAAACTTGCTTACCCTTATTCCTCATAACCCCGATTATCGATGAGCTGTGCTGGCAGCCGTCATTTTTCACCGGCATCGCCATGATTTATGGCGGCGCCGAACTCTGGGATCAATCGGTCAGTGGCCTGGTATTATTCTCCCCGGTGTCTTTGCCCTTCCGGTGGCTGGATTTGGGTGCAGCGGAGACGTTTGTTTGCACTTCCAACGGTGCGCGTTGAGGTTCGTCCAGTGAACACACACTGATCGCAGCTAAATCAGTAGGAAATCGGGGAAACCATGTGAAACACGATACGCCACTTTCGGTCTAGTGTTACGAGACCACAGAGGCCGTTTAATTCTGCGGCCACTGTCTCACTCAGACACACATATACAAGCATGTCCATCGATTTCTTCTCCCCTCTTCCTGGTATTGATAATCGTTCCCAGGAAACTGTTGCACTCCGCCGAAGCAAAGAGAAGCCTAAAAGTTGAACATGTTTTCATTATTAATGAGTCATCCGTGTATACCGCAGACAATAGAAATCCTTTTGATCGCTTTTTAGGAGGTTTCGAAAGTGTGAAGATCCATTAATATCTTGTTTTCGTTTTCAAAGTTTCGAGTTTGTATTGAATTCATGAACATAAACACCAAGACAAAGACTTATAACATGTAAGACATACATGAATAAACATGAATAATATCTACTTTATACATTTGAATTAGAACTAACTACTAGAAAGTAATTACAGTAATTTGCATTAAGAAATCAACTCATTAATTAATTAATGGTTTGATTTATGTTAACAATCTGTTTTATACGCCAACGTATACCGACGGCAAACGACCCTGTTTTTGTTTCACTGCAGGCAAAAAAAGCCTCGTTAAAAAATCGAAATGAAAACCACTGCTAAATTAGAACGCTGGCAGCTGCGCGCTGCAAATGTTCCTCGTCAACGATACTTGAAAAATAATCGGAGCGCGAAAATTCACGCATGACATGGCCAGAAGTGTCAAATGGTTTTTCAATGTTTTTCCTCGGCGTGAGAAGTGCTTTCGTATTAAGCAGGCCAACCAATCCGCATAATATTTCGTGACCCAGCTGTAGTTTGCCAGCGTTACCCGACTTTCTCCTCTCATCCGAGTTGAAATTATGAAAGAAACACAGTACGGCGAAGAATGCCTCCATAAATCCCGCAGATTATCAAATTTATCGTGCGTACTCTTTACGAACTTCACGCGAGTGCGTCTGGCATAGCATCCAAAGAAACTCGCATAAATCTTGAGACGCGGCTCCTCGCTCGAGGACGTCTTGGACGCTGTTGCATTTTGCAACTGGAAACAGTGTCAATGTATGTGTGTGTCACTTGACATTGGCACAGCTACACATTTATTGCCAGACATTAATAAAGTTGCACGAAAGTCCGAAGATTTATGCGAGCAACCTAAAGTCTGCGGAATACATTGAACAGCCGGTTAATATATTATAGTTAATAGTCTTTCTTTCCAAAGTAGTGTTGGTATTCTCAGAAATTGATGAAACATTATATCTTGTTTGTATACAATCTATAGTAATATATGTATAAAGAGAGAAAGTTTGGACAATTCTTTTCGTATTAGAAAGTATATTTATTCCAGATGGACATTTCGGTTTTCTCTGCTGTATAGAACTATCTAAGCAAATTATAGCTTGAGCTATTGATCGTTAGAGAACCTTTGCAACGACGATACAACAACCCATTATTCTTTAAACTAAGTTATTCTTAACGTGCACATAAAATGTCACTCGTGTGAAGTCGTGTATGAGACATACAATGATATACAATAAAAATAGACTTATTGTTAAAAAACAAGAGAAACAGTATTAAAGTTAATTGTACTAGACAAAGACTAAAGCAAATGGTCGTATAAAAACTAGTTATTTCCGCCGTGGAGAAACATTTGTCTACGCTTGCAAAATAAAAAACGACAGTTGCAATATTACAGACAGGTCAGGTGGAAGGGTCAGTGTCCTTCGCAAGTGAGCGCAAGAGTATTCAGTCCGTTAAAATGCATCGAAAAACAGCTAGGTCCTTGTCTCGCCGGATAATGAGATCAATGCTAGCCCCGTCAGACGTACTCTCCGAGGAGTAGAGCTTGCCTTTCCATCGGATCGGGGTAGAAGAACCCATTTTCATGCAGGAAATCGAGTCTCCGAGTCGGAGAAACTCCGTGTCACCGAGGAAATCCTCAGGAGGGAGCGTCGAGCTGTTCCTTTGCGGTGGCTATCAGACTGCCAGACTCGAGTCCTTTCAAACATCCTGAAATCCATTGAATTCGGCTGGTGCCTTGCGTCCACAAAGGGTCACCGTCGCTTCCTTTGAAGTAAGCTCAACTACAAAGCGCCGTTTGTCGCTGGACGCACTTTGGATCTATTAATTTGAGGGTTATTCCCATTACTCCTTCTTGCCTCCAGCTATTCTCTCTTCCTCTCTCTCTATGTTTCTGTATTTCTCACTCTTTCTTGTGGGACGAAACGACCTTGGCGAAACGCAAGCTTAAACGACGAGATCTCTTTGCGAGGACAAATAGATCTCTAGCTGGATACCAGCTGGATACCAGCTTGGCCGAGCGTAGTCACACGAAGCAGTGTCGCTTGAATAATCAGCTAGTATTCTGATACTATCAAGTGATAAGGCAATACACGAGGGAGTTGAACGTTTGGATGAAACTCTGGTGGACGTTAACATAATTAGAAATCTTATCCTTCTTGTTATCCGATATCATGTAATTTACCTGTAAGTTCAAAGTGGGTAATAAATATACAAGCAAGTTTAGTACAATAAATCTAATGAACAGCAGTGTATATTAATATATGTTCCACGTATTTGCACTAAATTTGGCACGAGTATTTTTCGATAGAATAGAAACAATATTATGATGATCGCCACCCCTCAAAAGAACCCTAAACTCCACCCCCTTTCAAGTTAGGGCCAAGCGTTTTTGAATAGCAGTTCAAATAATCTATTTCTAATCATTTTATGAGGGAACATGCGAGGAAAATAAACACAATCAAACTCCAAAGATTTCAATTCCTTACAAATATTCTATAAAGGACAACTACCTCTTATTTAAAGATATTCACGAAATTTTATTACATTCCAATTTCATGATCAATAGAATTTATGCATTTGCTTATTTAGTAACACAGTTTAACATAGCTAACCAATGATTGTGAAATTTTTCACGAGACTTATTCTAATGCAGCATATTCTGCTTTCCCCCACTCGTTCTTATGTTCCCCTATGTCGAACAGGAAGCTATTGCCTGCATAGAAATTCGATTCTCGATTTCACGATGACAGAAAGACAAGCGTTACCCCCGGGGAAAATCGGATTTCAGAAACTTGAGCGGGAATTGACAGCTCAGGGGGAGTGCACCAGTTATTGTACCCTTCGTACTGCCGCTGTCGATAATATTATTGCTACTGTATCTCTGACGTCACGCGACAGCCACGCTATTTATTTTTCATGTCGTCTGGAAAAGAGACGGGCCAGCTTGATCGCTAGTTTATTAAAGTCTGGCTGAATTTCCTGTGGGTTCGATGCTATTCCTGCCAACTGCCTGTTTCGAAAACAAAATTAGAGAAAGTTAGTGAGAGGAGTACTACTACTATTTCGGTCTGTTAGTTAGTCTCTGCTTTAATTTGATGGGTTATGAAACGGTGAGTTATGTTCAGTTTTTGAAAACTCTATCATAAAATTTAATTACCCTGGAATAATTTTGGTATAATTCTATTAATTGCATAAATAGAGATTTAGGTGCAAATATATTCTTTTCAATTACTTTTGGAAAACTCTGTATAGGTAATAAATATTAGCAATACTTTATATCTTACAGCTTGCCTGGATCATAAATCTACACACGAGAAAAAATCGTGTTAAAATTGGTTCTGTCGTTTTCGAGTTTATCACGAACATACAAGACAGGCAAATAAAACCGTTTTTATCAGTCGAGATTTTCCTCTTTAATAAACTGCCTTTTGGGATATTGTATTTTATCCTGAGCAATTCATTTTGCTCTGAACTCTCCGGCTTTAAGTTATGATCAATTCGATATGGGGCGCGTGTGTAACTTTCATGTATATATGTCATGTCTGTGTCGTTTGGGATTCGGTGGTGCACGTATGTTCATTTGACAGGGAAGTCATAAAAACATGAAAGCCGAAGTAATTGAAGCTTACAGATGTAGCGTAGGTACGAGCACACACGTAACGCCAATTTCGATGAACCCTCGTATGGATTCTCTTTGGAATGTTTTACGCGGAAGCCCAATAGCGCGCCAGTGACGTCAGCCAAGCAGGAAGGGTGTAACGATTCGCCTTTGATCACTGACCATCTCGCTTCCTACGTAATTATCTATCGCTCTAATTAGAATATTTGATCAACAGCGGTCGAAGTGAGCAATTTGCTGGATAAAACCAATCCAAAGACTCGCTTCGCACGCTTTCTAAAATTATACGTACTTTTCGAAATGAAATTTACTAACCAAGTAAACATTATACAATACGTATAATAATAATCAACATGATAATATACAAGATTACTAAGCTAGACAATTATTAAATTCAACAGAAATATAAAAATCTACGTCAAAGAATTTCTAACTTAAACCAATTTCTTAATCAATGCATAAAATTGCGAAAATAATATTTCCCACAGTTACCGCACTTCATACTGACACTTCACACACAGTAAACTCCCAGCGCATAATTGTTTCTTGAAGAAACAGTACAATTAGAGAATATATTGCCTGACATTCCCTTCGACATGCATTCAATATTCAATCTAGCGCACTGTGTTCACACATCCAATCTTGCGCAATCGATTGAAGATAATTGCTAGTGTAGACTTTCATTGGCTGTGCACTAACTGGCAAGTGGAGAGTTTCCTCACAGGGAGTACTGGATGCTCGCCGGTGGGATCTCCGGAAGAACGTCGCCGAAACAGAGCGTGGTGGATGCGTACTTAGGCAAGGAGGAGGCGAGTGTCGCGTGTTACGTGGAGTAACTCAAGCCAGAGTTCTCTCTCTCTTTCGAGCGGTGGAGGCTGCTGCCGTGAAACCCAAGAGGCGCTCTTTGGCTTCGGTTTCAGTCCACGGGAAACCGGATAGGCTACTGCCGCACGACAGTCACCGACGCACTTTGGGCACTCACCTTCGCCGCACCTTTCCTCTTACCTCTTCTTCCTTCCGCCCGAGACTCCCTCCTTCGTCCATTCTCAACAAGTTACTACGTTCAAGATGTCCTTCTGCAACGATTGTACAATGCTCTTTTTTACGGATCATTGATACCGTCTAGAGCGAAACAGGTTCAAGTGCTTTTGTACATTTTTTGTATATGCCAACTTGCCAATATGGACTTGAGGATGAAGAAGAAAGAGGGAGAGAAGAGAAAAGAAGAATTATTGTATTGAAATGCACAAGAATTATCATATGTATGAAAAAAATAGTACAATCAAGAAAAGCAAATAGAAGTGCTTTTAAGTGGAATATGAATAGAGATAAGACAATCAAGAAAAACATTCGCATTTCGGATACGCACTTTTCCTTGTGCCTCCTTCGACTTCTCAACAAGTTACTCCGTTGAAAACATCCTCCAACTACGATTACATGCAATCGGTGCTTCTATTTATGGAGCATTAATGTCTCGTCGAACAGAAACAAGTTCAAGTACTTTTAACTGATACATAAAATTGAGCGTGTGTACGTCCAGTTTTTGCATACTTCGAGTCACTAACAGGAACGTGAAGAGCGGCTCGTCTTGAAAACGACGAAGAAAAGAAGAAGTATCGGTCAATTGGATGAAGTACGCAAAAATGTACTACTCTCCTTGCCTTCCAAGCTTCAGCCTCCTTCATCGTTTAAGTACAAGTTCCTACATTCAAGATGTCCTCCTTCAACGATTACAGGCAATCGACGCTCTTTTTACTCACCGTCGATGTAAGTTGAGAAGTTCTCGTCGAACATGAACAGGTTCAAGTGCTCTTAACTGGAACACGAAGCAATAACGTTTTATTCAAAAGATGTGATACAGAGAAATACACTCCTTTTGAAATTCCCCAAACTTACAATCAAACCAATATTACAAAGAAACCTCCTTCGCATTGCCTGCAAATACTACATTCATTCTTAAGAATGAAGAAGTATTGTATAATTTGACACAGATACTACTCGCAGTTGTACGCTATCCTGTATTTCATGATTGCGCAATTCTTGCGAGAGTTTCTCATCCCAGCGATTCCCAGTCTATTGTCAGCGGAGAGGAGACTCGTCAGTGTATTTCCCACGGTTGCTCGAATCAGCTGGAACGAGCGAAGGTAATATTTTTGCGAGGTTGCTTCTTTAAAGTTTCATTGGCCGACTGCTTTTTTGCCTCGACCGGAAAGCAACACCGGCTTCTCCGAGCAAACACAATCATCCTGTGAAGAATGGGTGCACGTCTTCGCCTCTTGGCGGCCCTCTCTCTCTCTCTCTCTCTCTCTCTCTCTCTCTCTCTCTCTCTCTCTCACTCGCTTCTTCTCGGTGTACACTCGCTCATTCATCGCTCTGCCAGCGAGTTTGCTGACTTCATCGCTCAGACATAATCTCCTTGAGGAGTTCTCGCTATCCTTCCTCCGTTTCTTGCGGCCTTCGCCTCGACAGCGCTAGTCCACTGCCGACTTGTGGTTGCCTGACTTCTTCTTCCTGTCTGGTCGAGCAGCTCGATGCGATAACCCGAGACGCTGCATATTATCCTTTAATTTCACCCCAGCGCCAGCTATTTGTCATACCGTCGGCTTCATCTCAACTTTTTCATGATAATACGCGCACTAGAGTATTAATATATCTATTAATATATTGTAGTGTTATCATTATTTCATTGATGGATGGATGGATGTATCTATCGGAAAACTATTGCGATATTTTGTTCGGGATGCTGGATACTTGATAAAAGCTGAGGCGAGATGAAGAATAAATAAAGGTCAACTACTATTTTATTGTACTTTACCTGGCCGAAAAAATTGGGAAAGTATAGAAAGATATGTGGTATAGTTTACGATAGGTGTTCAACCCGGCTTTGAGACGCATTATTTCATTGATAGATGCATTTGTGCATTTATCGGAAAAATATTGCGCCACTTTGTTCGGGATGCTGGATACTTGACTAAAACTGACGCGAGATGAAGAATAAACCATCCCTACTGCTATTTTATTGCACTTTACCTTGTCCAAAAAATTGGGTAAGTGTGAAAATATATGTGGTATAGTTTACGATAGGTGTTCAACCCGTCTTGGAAACGCATTATTTCATTGGTGGTGCATTTGTGCATCCATTGGAAAAATATTGCGCCACTTTGATCGGGATGCTGGATACTTGACAAAAACTTGGGACACTCCAACTGACCAATAGGAATTTGAAGAACACGTGATCCTCAAAAAGAGAAGACTAGAAAATCCAGAAAAAATGTAATACTATCATAAAACATTTGGATTTACCTTGCGTCTTTGCGTTAAAAACTCTTGACAAGACGAGAAATGCCCAGTTGAACGGAGTTCGCAAGAATGTTGTACTAACAGAAATTTAGTATCGAAATGCACAAGAACCCTCGTGTGAAAATAATACTACTAAATAAGACCATTAAATGAAGATAGTGCTATTTTATTGTACTTCACCTGATCCAAACAATTGGGTAAGTATGGAAATATATGTGGCTGAGGTACTTGGTACGATAATTCCTGAGACGCTACATATTATCCTTTAATTTCATCCCGGCACTAGCTATTCGTCATCCGGTCAGTTTGATCCCAACTTTTTCCTGATAACGCGCGCACTAAAGTGTTAATATATTATCTGTTTCGATGTATGCATCGTTTAAGATGATTTAGCATTTACGTTCGCTTGCCATAAATTACAGAAAATTGACCACTTAACTCTATGAACACATAGTAGAAACATGTTCTAGTTTTTTAGTGGTTGAACGTGCAAAGTGGAACGTGATTCATGTCTTCTTTAAATCCTGAAATTACTAGAAGCACTTTTCCGTGCAACACGGCATCTTTTTTGTTGGAATCATGACGTGATAGTAACAAACTTGCTATAATTACAATGAAATCGAACAAATGGAGGATTAAATTCTTTCTCGACAAGAAGTATCAAAGAGAGAAACTCACGCAAACGTCAAGGTGTTTCCAAGTCCGAGACTTGTAAAAGTGTATATTTTATGTAATTAAGGAAAGAAAACTCTTTCTTTAGACAGAAATCTCAACATACTCATCATGCAAATATTGCGCTGAGTCCAGAGCGCAGTACGAGCCTGTCTCTTCAATTAGCTAAATGAAGTCAGAGTGTGTGGAAAGCGTGAAAGGTGAGCGTGAGGAAGCTGCTCGCTCCTGAGGAAGCAGTATTTCTCAAGAAAACGGGAGAGCGTTCTAAAGAAGGAACCTTGCTCTCGGCGCCCTGCAAACAGGAGTAACAGCCAAGAGAATTCGTTCGTATTTACATTGTCGCTGGAGCCACGTAGAAAGGCGAGTCTCCAGGAAGCGCTTTAGAAAGCGAGACGAAGTTGCAGGAAGGAAAAATGGGACTTTCGAGAGGAAGACGAAACCCTCCACGGGAAGTACTCGAAATTGAACGATATGCTTTTTCACAAAGTTTACATTTATTCAATCAAAAGGAGCTCTCCTATGATTGTGCTTCGTTCATAAATATTACAATGCTCTAAACAATTATTGTCCTTGGTTCTAGAATATATTTATTTAAAAAGTTGTTCATAATAGAATGTATAAAATAAATATTCCGACAGTAACATTATCTTATGACATTATGCACAGATGCTATACTTCTATATTTAAACAATTTTCTTCCTTGATTCTATAAATATTGAATTGAATATACTTCATAATTGAATCTATAAAATCGAAACATTAACGGTATAATTATTATTCTCATTAATGTTATATTATAATCAAGAGATACGTGCGGATTGGCCGTTATTTTTCCACGACAGAGTGGCAATTGGATTGGTGTTCTCATTGGACATTCGTAATGGATACCGTTACAAGTACTCCTTTTCTCTGTGTCATCGAGAAACTTGCAACAAGAACCTCTGTGGCACTGATTCGTTTGAACGCGCCGATATTATCTGCATACTTCCTTGTACTGCTGCTACTTCTTTGTGAGGTGGAACCGGCTGCCAATGGCTTTCCCGACGACTGCCGTCCCCTATCAACAGAGTTGATGCGGTACCAGCTGTAATTATGTTAATTAGATCGGGAGCACTAGTTGGCAGAACACGTTTGCTACATGCGGCAATCTGGACCGGCCTTTGCCAATTCGTTAAGTTAAATGTATAACGACACGTTCGACTTTACTCGAGGATCGAATCTGTTAATTACAAGTCATGCAAACGTTACGATCATATACAAACAAATTATTACGAGTATCTAATCTAGAATATTTTACAAAGTAAATATTACATTAGTCTGTCATTCCCTCTGTATTGTCAAAGAAATTGTGATTGTTTTTATTGTTTAAATATTTTGAAATAGGTATTTTACATATTGGGTATTACTATTTGTAGAAGAAGTATCTAACTGTACGTTCGCATTATTATCTCGCTAAAGGCCTTCGTAAGGTTATCAGGTTTTATTCAATTCGTACAAATTCGACTAATACCATTTACGAAGATGTTCATTCAGCGTGCAGTTTAATTGCTAAAGCAACCAGTAATGGTTCCCACAAATTTTTCTAACGGTTAAGTCCAATCATACCAATTAATCGAATTAAAGTGCAACACTGCGAAAGGAATGCTGAGCTGGCGATTCGATGTTGCGCTCGGATTAACGCCGGCCAGTCAATTGGCGGTGTTTTCGCCAACGGGGTAATTTCCACGGGCAATTTTATATCGGCGGAAGTGGTCGTTTCGTGGAGTGCAACGACACCGGTTCAAGCGTCTTTGTGCGCGAAAGTAGAGTCGCTCGTAAGACGAACTCTCGCAGTCGAGCGAGCACCGGAAGCGCGTGCAACTTTCCTCGTTTCGCCGGTGAAACGTCCAATTCGCTGCTAACATGTCCCGCCATTTCGACTTCGCGCCAAGCAGTTCGCTCTGTTTGTCCGGAAAGTGCCATTTTCGGGAAACTCTCGCACAAAATCGTTTTATTGCCGCTGGAGCCTGATGAGTCTGGCCAAATGACAGCTAGCAAAAATCTTTACGAGAAATCAAGATACTATAATAAAAAAACTTTTCATTTTTATCAATTACAGTGATGACTGGTTTAATATTCGTGAAAGGTAATAATAAAAATAGCGCTTAATTTATAGAAATGTATATTTTTGTACAGAATGTCACTGAATATGTTAGCTATTTATATAATTCTTAATGAAGAATATCGTTCGGTTGTTTAGTTAATTTGATTAGAACTTGGGAAACAAACCAAATATTACAAAATATTAATATTATGATTGCAAAGATAGATACATAACTATATTATACAATCAATTTCTTCTCCATTTCACAGTACAACGCGTTAACACTGAAATACGTACATTGCTGATGAATAGTTCAACTGCGTTAGCTGTTAAAAAAAATCTCATTCCCTGTGGAATGTTAAAAGAAGATTCATTAGCGTTGGCGTTAGCCTGGCTCTACAAGAAGGAAATATAAGCGGAATGCGAGAAACGTTGTCTGCAAGCGCCAGGCTGGAAAACAGTTTCCATTCCACTCGTGTCTCTTCTTTTCTCGATGCCCGCGGCGCTTCAAAAACAAAGGAATCTCCTCCGAGAAAGTTACTGCTTGTTGCAGAGTTTCCATGTCAGCCAGAGGTTTTTAAAAGTTTATCTCGTGCGAGGTAGAGCTGACTGTACTTGCTTCATTCGTTTATAAATTACTTTATTTTATTTATAATGAATTTTAAGGGAAATTGCATTTTGATTTTTTACTAATATGTTGGTAATAATATTACGTGTTATACCAAATTTAAACGGAATGAAAACGCCTCCGATTTTTAAACGAAGTCAACTGACTAATTATTTTCTCTAAGTTTGAATAGTTCAATGTAAATTATATTTGTTACTCCGAAATTCGTCAAGTTTTAATATTTCTCGGCGATGCGTAAATTAATTAAACTACAAAGATTATTACAATTTTATTACAGAATTAGAAATTGAATTCGCAATTTCCAAAAAATAGTTATGTCTAGTTTTAACTTCTGATCCGACAAAGGTTGACCCGTAAAAAGTTTAATTGATGATGAAGAATGTTCGTTAGTGATGAATCAGCCGAATTTACCGGTGAAATGAAGTACAATTGAGTTACTCTGACTGAAGCGTAAACTTCGCCGAGCATGAAGACGATCCCGAGTTACTGCGCTGGGAAATGAAACCTAAGCCGAAGACCGTAAAAGAATCCTTGCCGCTCTTGATTCAGCGGAACGAATTCCACTTGTCGCCGCACTCTTTCCTCTCTCCAACTGGATTACTCCTGAGAAAATATTTCCACACGGCGCGCGATCGCCAAGGTAAACCAAGCCTTCCAACGAAGACCCAATCAATTTGCATAACTTTACTCAGGATTATCCTTTGGATCTATTTATTAAAGGAAAAGGTTCTTTATTGTTCCTTTATTGTACATTCATCGACAATCGTGCGCTCAGATATTTGAGCCGTTTATTTTAAAGTTTATTTTGACCTAAGTCCATTTATATTTCAATTAAGATAATAAAGAATTTGCGTTTTAATAAAATTACAGATATACATATACGTATGTTCTTAATATTTCAATATAAATGGACTTAGGTCACTTTCAAAATAAACGGCAGTTAGTTGTTCTACATTTGCTCAGGGATTACAAATCAAATTTCTATCACCAACAAAAGTATTAATACATGCTGTAGAAGAAATAAACATTTATAATTGTATCAATTTCAGAAATAAAAAGATAAGATTGGACTATATGAATTGCAGAGTATTGCCAACTGCTATTTTATTGCACTTCACCTGGTTAAAAAAACTGGGTAAGTGTAGAAATATATGTGGTATAGTTTGCGATAGGTGTTCAAACCCGGCGCAAAGAAACGCATTATTTCATTGATCGATGCATTTGTACATCCATCGGAAAAATATTGCGTCACTTTGTTGAGGATGCTGAATACTTGACAAAAACTGAGGCGAAATGAGTTACAAATTCTGGGTAACAGTAAAGTTAATACAAACTGCAATGCCAAAGAAGAAACTGCAAACTGCTAAAAGCAGAGAACATTGCCTACATTTTTGGAACACTCCAACTGACTAATATGAATTTGAAGAATACTTTACCCTGAAACAAAAGAAGACAAGAAGATCCAGGAAAAATGTGGTACTATCATAAAAGATGTGGACTTAAACACATACTATCTTGCGTCTTTCACTGAAAGACTCTTGACAAGTCAAGAAATGTCCAGATTATTGGGAATTCTAGCAATTCAATAAAACGAAAATACAACCCAATTCTAGACACAAAAAGATCGAACAGATAAACTTGAGCAAATCTACATTTTTATACTCTTCGTTACTTAAACAAACTTCGCAAGAATGTTCTACTCACAGTAATTTAGTATCTAAATGCAGAAGAACCTTCCTATAGAAATAGTACAATGGAAAAAAGTATTCAATCGATGGTCCCGATTGAAGTAATAATTCTTGAGAAAATACGAGGCACTTCGATTCTCCGAGTCGAAGAGATACGGGGAGCCGAAGTTTAATTAATATCGGCAAGAGAGTAGAAAGTAGTTCAGTGGAATAAATGGATGGTTTCCTTGATAGAAAGCAGGAGCAGAACAAATATCTTAAGAGGCGTGTAATAACTCGCTTGCATGAGATACCATTTCCCTATTACACAGAGAAGGGAAGATGAAATTACGAAAGTTCCCAAGTATGATGATCACTGACCGGAAAAGTATACTTACGTCATTTCTCGGATCCTTCGGCAACCAGTTTTCCCTTATTGATCCGTAACAGAAAAACTTTTACCCTTCGTATAATAATTCGAGGATTTTAACATAAAAATATTTGATGAAGGGAATAGTTCTTTCCAATCAACAGTTATCAATCAATAATAGACTACTTTAAAAACGTTTGTTTCCATAACCATAAAATCATTATAATCAGATGAATTGCGTGGAGCATCTCTCTAAAGAGGAAATTCAATCATTCAACAGAAGGCATTCTCCTATTGAAACAATTTCATTCCTTCAATTAAAGAACATAGCTCGCATTAAGCACCACATCGAACCTTCTTAATTTCCTCAATTGCTACTTTGAAACAGTGCAATTAGCTGCCCTTCTTCGACTCTAATTAATGACAGAATGCAGTTCAATGTTCTCGTGTCCAGTTTCGTTATTACGCCTTCGGATCATCATTAGGTTTAATCACCTCACAATGACTCTTACAAATTAATGAACTCCCAAAAGTCGATAGAATACACGAACCATTGACCTTTTGGTAAGTCAGTAAACTAAACATAGTAAAATCTAAAGATTCGGTAAAATACCAATCACTTAAACATATTTAGTATTTGGGATCCAACTTGTTTCAACTTCTTCAATAAATACTAAACATATGCTGTTTTTCTTGAAGAGACTTTTCACGTTTACGCCCTCCATTCGTAAAGTTTATTGCAACAAATCGAAGCAATACAATCCCCTTTAGATCAGTCATTCAGGATGTCTATCAAGGATCGAGTGGATATCGAGCAGGCATCAAGCGTTCACAGCCAAAGTCTAATGGATAAGAGTCACGGAACCGTAAATTTTATGCGCGACTAAGATTGGCAGCATTCCAATTGTAACGAGGTGACTCGACGTCTGGAATTGCAGTCGGGGTGAGCTCGCCCCTTGAATACGAATCGGAGCTGTGATTCCTCCAGCCGAGTAGGTAAACCCTCCCGCTCGCTGGAGCCACTATACATATGTATACCACGGCTACTATCAATTCTCGCATCATTGGATCTCATTCACATTTATCCACTGGCGTTCGCTCGAATTCCGTTGACTCCGAGCTAACAAGTCAGGGGGATTTATTAACTACAGACAAACCAGTAATAAAATAAATTTCAAAGCTAAACTCTTGTTGATATTGATTATAATAATCAATGTGAATTTTACTAATATAACAAAGCAATACAAATTTGTCCTTCATCATTAATGTGTGAATTATTGTTCATTTATGTTCAATTTCATCGTCAAAGTGGTAACTTATTTTTACTTTAAAATTAAAGTGAACGAAAACATAAAATAAATAATACACACATATTTCACATTAATGTTTCATAGATATGGATATTTCCTGACTAACTACTAATTAATATACGTTACTTCTAATGATCTAAGATCTAACTACATCCGGTATTAGTATCATCCATCTTACTCTAATCACTTACCAACTATTCACGCCAATCGTGGGAGTTATGATGACAGCAATCCATTTGAATTTCCGTCATTAACGCATTACAACTTCGTCAGACGTGGCACGAGAAGGGTGAAGTTTGACGCGAAGCCACCCTCCAAGACGTTTTAGTCTATTAATTTGTGGGAAGGCTCTCTCGTAATGGGCTTCCGGCGAACTCTGCTATAACGCGCACCGCTTACATAGCGCAAGATGATGTCTCCCGATAGCGGTACACGTTATTTGCGACACGACTCTCCTGACTAATGTTGCTGAGTTTACGGGGTTGTAATCGCTTCGGATTCGTTCCCACTTGCGATAACGGCGCTGACTTGAAATGTGAGAAATTATTTCCTCCGAAGGACACAGCATGTTATAGCAGCCGGTATTACGAAACTTTCGAAATGTCGTGTTGTGTATTGTTAAGGGAATTAGTAATAGAATTATGTTTATGGTGGAAATAGAGAATGTAAGGAATAGTAAACAGTAGATTATAAAATAAGAAAGCAATGGTATCCCTTCGATTTTCATTTTCACAGTTCGCTGGTTACATCACTGTGGCATATTTGCTTTTACATATAATCCACTTTCTATCCGTCTGCTTATAATCTTGCTAATGCATTTTCATCGGGTACCATAAGAGTCAACCCCGCGCTTTCCAAGAAAAGTCAACAGAGCGGCATTAAGAGTGTATGTGACACCCTTGGCTACAAAGGCAGAGAGAGTATCTCGTAAAATACACTCGCAGTGAAAAATGTCTGACGCACCTTCATTGAAAGGAAGCTGCAGAGTAGAACTCGCAGTGGCAGTGGATAGTATGTCTCTCTCTCTCTCTTTCTTTTTTTTTGGCGAGGGTGCCATGACGTTCCCTCGGTTACAGAGACAACCTGGCATCCGCCTCGACTCGCTTTGATCGTTTACTCCGTAGAGAATCAGAAGAATCTCTTTCCCTTTGACCTCCGGCGAATTCTCATTTTTCAAACCCTGCCCTTCCCTCACCTTCGACAACCCTATACGCTCTCGCTCTCTACTGTCCTGCCCGGAGCTATCAGTTCTCTTCCTCCTGAAGATTATAATTCCGCTTGAACTTCACTTTGCTCTCCCCCCCTAGACGAGTTCTTCGCCCTGAAACCTTCTAACAAGGCTTTCCTTAAACCTGCATCCAATTATTCGTAATTTTATTGTAGTTTCGCTTTGGTCGTTTAACAAAGTCCTCCTTGGAAAGAGAAGTACAGTGGCGATTGTGGCTTCTGATATTTGTTACTTAAAATGAAACTTTCCTTTATTTTATTTCTTGATTCTATTAATTCTGGTTTATGAAAGAGTTTTTATAACGTAGTTGGATATAATTTTGTAAGAGTATGACGTCTAAATTACAATTTACTCTTGATATTATCATTTTTGCATTCTTGTAATGTACTATGGATGCAGGTATGCATACTTTCATTTACACGATAAATTGCTTTTATGGCGAGAACGTACGAGGGAATTTGCATAATTAGAGTCATTAATGGACGTGAGCGATACTGTTCGCATTAATGTAGAATATATGCTAACTCAATCTGCTCGTATTAGCCTTGTACCAAGTTTAACAAGGCTTTGGGAATATGTGTTTAAAATTGTAATGATATCAATTACTAAGAATGATTCCATGTTTTTCGAAAGCACCATTCTATCTAGTCTAAGAAGGTACTAGAAAAAATAGGCGTTAGATTAATTTTCCGACGTACGAAAATTTGTTTAATCCCCAGTGGCTCTCTTTAACGAGTCTTTTCTTCGCCGAGTGAACTTTTAATCAACTTTTCGCAAAGTCTTTGTGAACTTTTTCCCAGGCAGAGATCTTCCATCGCGGGAGACGCAAGCACGCGAAGTTATTTTAGTTAAACAGAGTCTCTAATTTCCGGCACGTTCGCTCCGCTTGGAATCGCGCAAAACTTTGATCGTTTGCGCTGAAGGAAAACGAAACTAACGGAAGATTCTTCTTCCGGCTCCTTGAAATTCCTTTGAAACACTTGCATTTTTCCTTTTTCCCTGGGCTCGCTTCCTTCGAAGCTGAAACCCCTTGTCGTCTTGGGATCCACCTGAAATTTCATCCCTTGAGTGCTTCTCTACCTTTCCACCCATTATCCCGCTACATGAGTCAAGTGGCCCGTGCAATAAATATTTTATTTAACTCGCGGCGATAGCGGAAAAATAATGATGCCGTAAACCTAAAGTATCATCTAACTTCTACTATTTATGCTATTACTTAATATTTCTTATCCATCGATTCATCTTATAGCAATTCTACAGAGACTCGTGATCGTCTTTTAAGAAATAAAACTGATTATTAATATGTTCTAAATTATCATTCAAGTTTCAGTGGGATGCTCAGCCTTTTTCTAGAACTTCCTGTTTTCTGAATATATTGTTTACCAATTTACGAAACAAAATTATTGATGCACTAATTTTTATTACTATTCCCCAGAAGTTTATGCAAGCATAAAGTTATATTTATTCATTAGAGATTTATGCTGAGAGTTTTATACGAACATGTTTAACCTTTCATACGCAATCAATAAACATACATTCAAGTATCGACCATGTACGTTTATCTTACGTAAACTTTCAATTCACAACAGTTTATTTATACCTTCTCCCTGAAACAATAGTATTGTACTTCAAAACATAGCCTAGCGTTTCACTCCATCGGCTAACAATTCACTCGGAACGGAGGAAATCTAAGCATAACGCGTCCCCCAAACTCACAGCTCATTCGAAACTTGCTGGGAACTTAGAGAGCTATGAACGGATTATTGCGGCGACGAGAAACTGAAACTCCGTTTCATCCGCGTGAGAATAGAGTTAGCAAACTCGTGTAGGCTAATTCAAACCCAAGTTCGAAAGTTAGGAACTTCCCTGCGAAGCGAATGGAAGAAATGTATGCTACCCTTGAACCCTTCGAATTTGTTTGATCCGTCACTTGTCGGAGATTTGGCCCTGCAGCGTGTTTTGCTGGGAATGAAACCTTCCTCTTGATATCGTAGTATTCCTCTGAGAGCGCAACCCCTTGCAATGGGGACTAGCCAGGGGTTTCAATCGCATGATCAATTACTGTGTCCTTCCAATTATTTAGAACATTAATCTGTGAGGGGTTTAAATCTAAACGAAATAGTACACAGGTAGATTGAGTCGAATGAAAGCTAATTGGGTACAAATATTATAGATTGTTAATTACTATATTGTATATCTTCGAAATTTTAAAACGTTATCTTTCTTCACTGGAGAAACATTTAATAGTTTTGACGTTCGCATTTCAAAAAGATATGAAACAATCTTACCATTATTAAATTTCACAATTACATTCGCAAACTCAGCAAGCGTAAATTCAATTTAAGAACAGATTGGAACAACTTGAAAAGCTATTTGCATTTTTTTCCATCCATCTCAAGCTAACTCGTGACGAGTGAAGTCACTTAAACTAGGTTTTAAGGAATCCTGAAGTTTAGATCGGCTGCTTTCACTTTCTCACGTGCGAGCATTCAGTTTGCGCGGGGTGCGCGTCGTAAAACAATTTCTCAGCGAGGCAGAATCACCTGAGAGACATTCAGCGCCCTACCCACGCCAGACGAAACTTGCTGGCATAAAAATGAAAGGATAACAAGCTAATAACTCCTCCACTCCTTAAGTTATGCAAGCCGACGCAGCCGAGGAAGCTCGGGCGTCTTGGGCGCGACACAGTGTCCTCAGCCATTCCACCGAGACAGCCAAGGGTGAAAGGCCGCCGTCGAGAGAGGGTGGAGTCTCGATTCTTTGACACTTTGCTCGTTGAAAGCTTACTTCTACCCGACGCATTTCCTTCCTCATTAAAACTGCGTTTAAACGACAATAAACTATTTACGACAGGCTAAATCCTAGCCTCAACGAGGTTAATGCTTGTCTGAATTTTATGCACTGTCTTGGAATAAAGAGTTCTCTATTAATCCAAGAATGTCAACAAGAATCTACAGACTCATAAATTTACATTACGATAAAAAAGAGTGGAAAGTGGTGGCAGAAATAAATATGATAAAAACCGTGTTCAAATTTTTCTATATCAAATTCTATTGTTATAATATTTAATTCTGTATAAGACTCATTATTATAATTGTATTGTACCTTTTATTAACATCTATATTCAGAGAAGCGAAGACAGGTTGAACATCGAATAATTGACACTTTATTACGCAATGATTAAGTCTCGACGAAAATGAGATAAATTATCCTGACAAACAGTCGGATCAACCAATCCAGTCGGCAAAGTACTTATTAGGTAATATGCAGGGAAAATGTCTCCATGGAGAATAAACGAGTAGCGGATTACGAGCGGAACAAGGGTCGAGATCCTTTGTAGGGTGGGTGGTAAAGGAAAGGACCTTTTCAGAAAGAAGCATCTCCAAGGAAGCAAGGAGTGTCCTGCTGGCAGTCACATAGGTGTAGCTAAGAAGGCTCGGTGCAGCCGGATGCAAGGTCGTGCGCCCTCTCGTTAATACGTAAAAATGCCTTCTGCCCTTACGAGACTCTCCGGTGGACCACGTGTTGAGAACCAGCAGTCTCCATGGCAACCCCCATCTTCCCAGCCACAGACGACCAGCAGCATCCTCGTCGCTCGTTGCTCGTCGCCGTGGATCAGGAACGTACCTTCCGCGTCGCTAGCCCTTTGTTATTGCCTAACCACCCGCTTTCTCCTCTTTCTCTCTTCCCTTCTCGCCAAGTCCTGATTTCTTCTTGGCGAGAAGACTCTCGGTGACACGTCTTCTTTTACAGCTGCCTTTTTTGACGGGCCAATCCTCGCTGCTCTCTCTCTCTCTCTCTCTCTCTCTCTTTCATAAACGCTCGCAGCCGACTTCTTCGCGCTCGACCCATTGTCGTCTTTGTTAATCCGCCCTCTGAACTCTGATGAGTATCTCGTTTTGATTTTGACGAGTGCTCGCCGAAGGGCTCGATTGGATAATGGTTTAAAGGAAATCGTGGCTAAAGTGGTTTAAAGAAGATCCTGAATTGCTTGGGGTTCACGTACTTCGAGGATGGGGTGTCTCTCACTCACTTGGGCGTTTTCGCTTTCGTCGGCGTCAACTGGATGCGAGGGGAAGATTTCGGAAATTAAATGAAGATTGTGAATGCAGAGTTGAAGAGATTTCGTGGGTATGGCAGATCGATATTGCGAGAACAGAATTCTTGGTGGATGTAAATAGTTTAATTATTTATGTTTCTATTCAGATTCTATTCACATTTTATTTACAGTATAAAAAAGATTGAAAAGTGTACAATAAAATAGTATAATTTATATAACAGTTTATATTTATTTATAGAAAATTATGAAAGAAGACCATTGCAGGTTAAAGATCGTATCATTCCGATCAACGCATCGTATTTACAGAGCGAGGAGTTTCCCCTTACAAATCCTTCTACAATGGTCATTAATTCCCAGCGTTCGTGCGCCCGGTGTATTTATTATCAGCGCGAATTCTAGCAAGAGAAACCTCGAATTACACAGACGCAGAGAGCAAATTTAATGACTGCACTGACTGCATCGGATGCGTCCTCTCGAATTCCCAGGAGCACATCCACGTTTCACGGGGCGATTCGTCGGTGATCGATTAATCTTGCATAAATAGACAAATATCCGTCAGAGTGTCAAGTAGCCGCGGTGCAGCGCAGCGCAGCATCGCGTCCATCCAGCGGTCAATTAATTTCCCGTGCAAAAATTCGTCATCAACGTCCAGCCGGATAACGTCGCGAGCGGAGAAATCGATACGTCGCGACGTAACAAATCGTCCGCTCGCCCGCATAGCAACGCACGTGCTCTGCATCCGAGACAATCAGCCAAGAGGATGCGTTGACATTCCGGCATTTCCTTTATTTCACATTTTCCCTCCTTGCTTTCCAATAAGCAATGAAATTCTACTTTCGAAACAGTCACTATGTTGGTTTGTTCTACTAGTAGCTTTTAGTTTCAGACGTTTATTTCTATTAAGGAAAGTACAGAAAATGTGTAATTGTAATAAGTAGTCATTTTTATTTTTGTTATGATATAACAGATGGAAGGATTTTTTGCTGGTAATGAAAGACAATTTTACAACGCTTGAGATCGATACTGATAAAGATTTGTCGGTAAATATGGACCAAATTTAAATCAGTGGATTTGTATTCTGCATGAGGCATGAATAACACACAGAAAAATAGATTGATTTATATGGATAAGGTCAGGAAAAACTAGGCGGAAGTTCTGCTTCTATTAATCCTGGATGAGTGGCGTTTCCCGTTAGAAACCCACATAGAGTAACATCGCACGCAAGTTCTTGTCTCCACATAAAGACAGTTGCAGCAAAATTGCACTCTTACAACGCGCAACGAAGCCTGAAGAACTCAAATATGATAACTGACATATTCAAGTATGTACATAACCGATTTGAACATTCTTAATAATATATGTAATGCAAATATATTATTAAGAACCTACATTATTATTAACTTGGTTTATTTGTGAAGTTTCCATTTTGAGATACAAAATATTTTATTGGACAACTTGTAAATGGTTTCGTGTTTGCCAATTATATTAATTAATTCTGATCTTATTCAGAAGAATTCTCTCTTCCTCTTACTCACTCTTATTATCCAATATTTATGTATACCGATTTATCGACATTCACACTCCATTCACGCGTTTATAATAAATTATCGATCTCTAACAGATCTCCAAAAAACATTTTCATGCTTACTCAGTCTTAATTCACAATATATTTCTTTTGCCACGAAGGCAACCAAAAATTAATTATTAAACATTCACTGTTATTTACTACGGCTCCGAAAGTTAGACAGCAGAAATGTTGCAGTGTCGTTGCCAGGACTTTCATCAAGATAACCGAAAATCAATTTTCACAGTATTAATATCCGCATTGATGGAATTCCTTTGACAACATTTGATAGTTAGCCAGACTGTCGGTTATTTAGTACGCCCCTGAAAGTCTGACAGCATGAGTGTTGCACTGTCGTATCCGGGACGCCCGAGGGTAGACTGTCCAACTGTCAAACGCACTGGACAATACATTGTACCGACTACCACCGTGGAAGCAAGCTCTCCAACTTTGCACATGTCGACAGCCGCCTCATCCCTCGCCGACTGTAGAAGGCGGCGCGACATGGCTCCCCCTGAAAATAATGGTGTTTGGAAGTTTTCGCCGTAAGCGAACGAACGAGTGTGTCCTCGCTGCCGGCTATCAACGCACACTCCCTGCCTTCCGGCTTATGTAGTATTGCAAGGATTCATCCGATGTAACTTGAGCAGCCACAATTAACCTTTCGCACAATTAAGCTGGAATTGTTTTGCATTTTGGAAGAGAATTTTTGGACAGTGAAGCGTCTCTAATTGTTTCCAATCTATTCCAATTCTTCTTTTTAAAAGAAAGTGTTTAGATTATATAATAGCGAGTAAAACTAATTTTGTTATGGAAGTAAGTCTGTAAACTTGTCAACATATTCTCTGCTTTCCGGCTTATAGTATTGCAAGGATTCATCCGATGTAACTTGAGCAGCTACAATTAACCTTTCGCACGATTAAGCCGGAATTGTTTTACATTTTGGAAGAAAATTCCTGGACAGTGAAGTGTCTCTAATTGTTTCCAATCTATTCGAATTCTTCTTTATCAAGGAAAGTGTTTAGATTATATAATAGCGAGTAAAACTAATTTTGTTATGGAAGTAACTCTGTAAACTTGTCAACATATTCTCTGCTTTCCGGCTTATAGTATTGCAAGGATTCATTCGATGCAACTTGAGCAGCTACAAGTAACTTTTCGCATGTGTAAGCTGGAATTGTTTTGCATTTTGGAAGAGAATTCGTGGACAGTGAAGCGTCTCTAATTGTTTCCAATCTATTCGAATTTTTCTTTTTCAAAGAAACTGTTTAGATTATATAATAGCGAGTAAAACTAATTTTGTTATGGAAGTAAGTCTGTAAACTTGTCAACATATTCTCTCCTTTCCGGCTTATAGTATTGCAAGGATTCATCCGATGTAACTTGAGCAGCTACAATTAACCTTTCGCATGTGTAAGCTGGAATTGTTTTGCATTTAGGAAGAGAATTCCTGTACAGTGAAGCGTCATGAAATGTAATGACTGGTTCAATTGTGATCGAGCGGTTCAATCTACTCTAATTGTTTTCCATCTATTCGAATTCTTTTTTTCAAAAGAAACTTTTTAAATTGCAAGGTTTCATCCGATGCAATTTGAGCAGCTGTAATTAACCTTTCGCACGAATAATCTGGAATTGTTTTGCATTTGAGAGGAGAATTCTTGGCGGTCGTTCAATGACTGGTTCAATTATCATCGAACAGTTCAGTCTTATTTGAATTCTTCTTTTTAAAAGAAACTTTTTAGATTATATAATAACATGAAATGAATGGTTGCAAGATAGCGACTCCTATGATGAATTATACTCCATAATAGCTGTAGTATTTATTATAGAACATGGTAATCTGAGGGATAATAAAAGTAAAAGGAGGTGTTTCCACATTCTTAACACTAACTGTATATGTAGGCTGTTTACATATGTATAACTATTTGTACCGTAACCTGACGAATGACTGGTTACGAAACAAAGGTTATATTCTATTCAGCTATACCTAATTATTAACTTAATAAAAAAAACACTACAAAAAGTAACATTTAAATAGTAATACAAAAGTTATAAATTCATATTATTATTTTTATCAAAGATCGAAAGAAACAATTACGTCGTAGAATCGAAGTTTAAAACTGATCAATTGACAGGGCGTTAGTACGTTTAATGTTAATTGTCTTTGGTTCGCAATTCCTGTAAGGAAAAGCCGCATTCGGATGCGGCGTTCGTTCTACCATTAAAAGGTTTAAGGGTCCTCCGAAATCAATTACGGGACTTCGTATCGACGGTCTTTATACTACCGCTAACTTGAGGGAAATTAGAGAGAGAAAGAGAGAACGTGAGCGAGAAAGAGAAAATAAGGCATTGTCCGTTTGAGTGCGGGAAAAGCGGGCCACCGTGAATTTATCTGTGAGTTTCTAAGCGATTACCTGTACGAGGGTGCACTCACCCTCAATGTCAGATAGCGAGAGGGTGAGAAAGCATGCTCGTCTATGGGTTCGTATAACGGGGCGCTTTACAGTCCCGAATTGGACGGTCCCGGGTCACTTTTGTTTGCCTCGTCTTCTTTCATGAACTACCCCCGCAGCAATCTTCAAATGCATGTGTATCTACGGTACACTCGTAGGTATGCGTGCACACGCACGTGTCGTTTCGAATTCAATTAGTCGGAAAATCTGGAATTCGCATTCGCCCAATGGTCGTTTCTGCTGGGACTAAACTCCTGGCGATGTTCCCTTAAATGGTAGATTCCTCCGATATTGTTCGCGGTTTTCTAAAGTACAGTTGTCCCTGTGGATAGAAAAGCAGATCCTGATATCTAATTTTAGAGAAATTGTTGTAGGAATTCAGAGGGAATAATTACGTTGATGTTAAAATATTGGTATTCTCTTATTACATGTTTAAGAAATCACTATTGAAATTTGATCTGATATTTAAATATACATTTAGTGTTTTTTGCTAATAAGATCACCCGAAGAGAAAAAACTTATCAACTTAGAACTTAACTCGTTGCAAAACAGCAAAATATTAACAGGTCATTGCAAATGGTTATTTTTAAGTATGCTCGATAAAATCCAATGCAAATCCATAATTTATTCTAGTGGCAAAGTAAATTCCTCTTACTTATGCAAGCAGACGTTATTTTCATTAATAGCGAAGCGAGCTTGTTTCCCCATTGAAACGATACTGATACGTCACCGATACGTGCGACTGGAGCTTTATTTTCCCGATGGTTCGTACGCCAGTCGACGACGGCAAGAAGTTCATTGAACGCATTCTAGCGCATTGAGAATTGAACCGATGCACCGATCGCGTGCGGCATTTAAATGGACACGAATAAAACGACTCGGCGAAGGAGCGAGATCGATTGCAAGCCGCCGTAACGAGAACCAGTCCCAATGGTCTCGACATGTCAATGAGTCTCGTTGCGTAGTCGATACGTCGAGAGATGCATTATGGACCTCGACTATCGTGCCGCAAATTGCGTGGGAAAAGATGCATATTGCATAGGCGACTCAAACATTACGCTACGCTGTTCCTAATTTGAATATTTCCCAACTTGATTAACATCTTCGCGTACCAATTACTACACTTTTAGTCGCTTTCAATTAACTATTTCTGACTTTGTCTCTTCAAAGACTTCTCAGCAAAATTAAATGTTAATCATTATTGTCAATCATTAGGTGTAATGAATAAAAGCATGTATTATTTTTAATATCGCTTTTAATCGTTCGACTATGCTATCTTTAGTTTGATTACATCGAACAAATTAAAAGCAGTTTGCCAATTTTCAATGTTGCACTCTAAGAATCCTTATAGGAACATGTGCAATAAATGTGGCGACGTCGCGACAGAACTCGTATAACTCTCGCTGTACACACTGGCCCGGGCGAGCGGAAGGAAGGAGGAAGGAAGAGGGATTTAATTAACGGAGTAAAAGTAAGGCGGAATGGAACTATTACAGCCACAATGCCACTTTTGTACCTCGTCCTTTATTAGTCTCCAGTGCGCTTCTCTTGATTGTATCGGTCGAATTGAATCTACTCTAATTAGTTCGGCAAGGACGAAAGACACACTTCTCTTGAGAATTACAATGTCATGTGATGTACTTTTCTATTAATATACTTGCAATTCACGCGTATATTTAATACAGATATTACATTCCTTAAAACGTATTAATAAAAAAATACATAAAATAACCGAATAACTGATAAAACATTCATGTATTGTTTATGTTAATTACTACACATTTACATTTTATAAATTACACCTGACAATCTTCGCATTGATCATATAAAATGTGCAACATTCCAGGAAAGTACAACCAAAAATTGACGTATGAATTCGACACTCTCTTCGAATATTGAATTACAAATGGATTGTTGTCAACTTTTCTGCAATGAATGAGTGTCATTATAAATGAACGATAAGAGGAATAGCTGGAAAGTGGGTTAAACCTGATTTTCGCAATTACGAATGCTTCCAAGGCAAACGAGGGCATTCGCGCAAGCCCAGTTAGCGCACGAGTGTTAATTAACGACACGAAAGTAAACGGAGTGGGATTTCGCTTGTTGCAGGAACGATGTCTTCCTGGAGCCGTATCTGCAGCAGCACGGAACCGTTCAGGTCGTCAGCTCGCCGAGCACGCCGCCACCGAATCCACTTCAACATCATCAGCTTACGCAGCTACATCATGTACAGGTGAGCTTCCAACCCGATCACGCGATCGCGTGTCTTCTCAATTACCGCCTGAGACTCTTGACTTCCACCTTCGAACGGGGTCAAGCCACTAACATTGCGTAACCCTGTAGTTACATGATGCAGCACGAGACGGAATTCCTCCTTGTAAACAGACTTATTGCGAATTAGCGATTAAGGTACTTGTCGCGTGGATTTGGTTCTTTAAGAATTTTGCAAAATTCGAACTACATATATTTATAAATTATTATCTACAAGCTGGTGGAATCTAGAATAAATTCAGTGTTGAAGTTGGCAATTTTTGTATGTATTGCTTATATGAGAAATGTGCTAACGACATTGATTATATTTTAGTGTTTTATCTGCTGATAGAATTTGGATGAAAAACCCATTAGTAGAAGAGTGTAACATGAACATTTACAAAAAGAAGCTAACATATTCTCTTTTTGATTTGAAAGATATAACTGCTTACAGTAGTAAATTTTTGAGTTCTATTCTATTCATATACATTTTGTGAGTGACTTTGTTAATACTTGGGAACACGCTTTAAAATTGCCAGGATATATTCTCATGGTTCGTAAACTACTTGACTGAGATTCAATAAAAATCAGTTAACATTTTCAAAAATTACAGCGAAAGAAATTCATTCGAACGTGTATCTATTTCTTGATCACTTATAATTCTTTGTATCGGCATAGAAATTTCTAGAGACAAAAAATCCAAGGATTTTCGGAAAATTGCTTTACGAGAGCTTCAGTCGGACACGTATCGCAGGAGTGGAAAGATCGACCAGGCGATACGTGGGCAGAGGATTTTCCAGTAGCGCGTTACATCGAGTACATAGGGACGAGTTAGTGACTTTTTCGAGTGAAAGCCGACTGGATAGAGTTGACAGGGGTTATCGGCGGGGATCGGGGGTGGATTTGCAAAGGGGGTGGCTGCTGCGTGCGGGAATTTCGAGTGTAATTTAATTTGAAATGCAGACTGACACACTACGGCGTTCCGGACTAAAGGGATTAAACGCGGACGTGCCCCGCTTGCCGAGCGGGCTTGCAGCTAATTGCAAATCCCTTAATTGCTCGTCAGGAAAAGTTTTCTGCGGCTGCCGAGCGCGCGCGCTTCCAATCCATTTCGATCTTCCACAAACCCTTTGTCCACGGCTCCCTTCAACGCAACTGCTTTTAATTACTAGTATGTGGCCGCTTACTTTCCCCGAATGTTCCTACGTGGAACAAGCAAGACTAATATTGCGAGAACAACTCGAAACATTAATACTTTTCTCACGGGAAATAATATCAATATATTGCTTAAATATAAGTGTCATCAATTGCTTATGTTCTTATTGGAAGAGCAATGAGAAAAACATATCTATAAAGAGTTTATACACAAAACTTTACAAAATACATATAAATAACTACCGTATTTATTCAAGATAATAATAATAATGCATACAGTTTTAACTATCAATATTTTAAATCAATACTTGTCAATCACTCTACACTATACTTTTAACTAAAATTAGGAATTCGGATTTATTCCATCAATGCACACCATCGCGTATTATTATTATCTCCCACAATTGGCTATTGGCGTTCATTCTTCTGTTTATCAATAACCCGCAGCAAATTGACCCCGCTGTTGAAAGAGCAAATCTCCCATAAGCCGTCGGCTCCGAGAATAAGTTGCGCAGTGGTTCCGATGGCAGTTGAGGCGATGCGTAACGAAGGTAATTTTAAGAGTGTTTCGCGAACGTGCCTGATAATGAAGCCAACTTTCCTGAAACCCTCCACGCCCTCCGCACCGGAGCCTCCATTGTCAAGGAACTTATCTCGGCGGCGCAATATCCTGCTCCAGAAATAAAGAGCGCCGCTCTCTCGGCTCCAGCTAATGGGCACGCCTTCGTCGCCTGGCATAACGGAGCCGGGAAGTTTGCAAATTTTTTAACGATATTCATCTCAAATACGCCTTTTTCCCTTCCAATTTATTCGGTTTTCGCTCGAGTAAATCTCGTGACAAAAGCATCGGGAATTTAAAAGAAACAATTAAGGGTAAACTTTTGTATTGGAAAACGCTTTTGAAATCTTTCGTAAAGAATGGGTAAATTTCGTGGATTCTATATTGTATTGAATCTCGAGTTTTTATGCTTTTGATATAAATCGTAATATATAATTGCAAACGACATATTATTTCGTACAGTTAGTTACAAGAGATTCGAGACTATGTTCTGAAAATAAAAGTTTACAAAGATATGCTATACAATTGTTCCATTGAAAAACTTTTCGATACAAACTGAAAAGTAGCAAATGTATTCTACTGGATCACTTTGGCCTTTCTGTTCGACATAAGAACACAAGAGTAAACCTCTAAGAAGAACTATCCACAAGTATATTTTTATCTGGAAACTTTCCGAAGCAAACTTATGTTTCGCTCTCCGAGGATCGTACGGGATGTTACGTCAGCAGAGAACGGTACCAGACGTGTACGGTGACATTCTGTAACTCGACGTGCCTGCGGTTGCAAGATCCTGTTCTCTAGTATTTGCTGAAACTCGACGCACCAGGACTCTTCCTCTCTCAGTGGTGCGCACCAGCAAAATTAACCCGCTTGTTTTGTTTCCCCTGCCAACCAACTTGTTCTCTTTCCCGCCCACATGTCGAACCGGTTGCCATTCAACTCCGACTGTAATTGAATTCTCGCTTTTCCCGGTTTTACTCTGATTTCCTGTGTAACAACATTCACTTGTCGATTGAGCCACGCTGAAATAAAGTAAAACACTTTTAACGCTTGCAGTTGATTCTTGCAAATATTACTAATGGTGAATAAATTTAAAAAGTATTATATAAAACAGATTAAAAAAGGCTTAAAATTAATATAAAATCGTTAATCAGCTCCCACATATTATAACAAAGAAATATAGAGTAAATAATTACAACCGTTCTTACTCTATAAAATCATGAAAAAACTCGCTAGCTTTTTGATTAATAACACATTACCGAACTACCAAATCAACTCCCTTTAATCCATCTTCGTCAATTTGAATGGTCCTCGCAATCCACAAGCGTCTGGAAAAAGTGTGCGGCGCTCGTCAAGAAGGGATTGAGCGGGATTCCAGTTCGGTGACGCAAATCGAGTGTCGCCACTGACGAATCCTTATGGAAAAAAGTTTAATGGGTGGCGGAGGGGGCGGCGGCAATTGGAAAAGAGCCAGACGATCGGTCACCATCGATCAAAGCGCCTGCGTGTCAAGCTAACGAATAAAAGACGATTGATCCTATCATAGATCCTTCTTGAATCTTTAATCTTCAAAGAGCTACGACGCACACAGCCGGTCTCCGCTTTTTTCATTCTCTCGACTGAAAGCCGAGTTAAGCGAGAATGGGAGCGAGTGAAATTATTCCGAGCCAGTCTAGTTTTCAGAGGGTACTTCACCGGACGACAATATTCACGGACCATGTAAAACTTCAGACAAAAGAGTTACGAACTGAGAGAAAGAACGGGTAAAGTCGCGTGAAGTTGCGTCGTTGCTGCTTGCGAGCTACAAACTCACTGTAAGCACAAAGGCCTCCTTCATTAATTGCGAGCCGCAGCACTGAGCGGAGAACTTCAGTCTCATTTCAATCTAACTTTAATCCCACTTAACACACAAATGTATTCTAGTTTTCGGTTGTTTAGTACTCGTAATCCGATAAATATAAAGAGTCGTCAAAGGTTTCTGGTATCCGTTTAAATAATATTAAATAATAAATAACTATCAAATAGTAAGTAAGATTTTCAAACCTCACATACTATATTATTAGGTGAATCTCATATATCAACATGTATTTCGTTTAATAATATGTTAATAATTAAATTGCAAATCTGAGCTAAGCCGTCTATCACTTATTTTCAAAAATTGACAAAAATTGATGATTGCATTATTGGAGACTTTATTTTTCTCGAAACAAACATTGCAAGCATCATCAATAGGGAATCCCGGTAAGAAGCTTTTGGTAGACTGATGACGCAACTGCGAACGGAATCGTCAAGTCAGATAAACGATGAAGGGAAAAAAGGGTGAAGGCAAGTACGAGTAAGCATAAAAGTCAAAGGGACGATTAACCGGCGAGTAAATAAATCGTGGCTGGGTGCGCATTGGCTGCAAATTGAGATAACCGTTGGCGGCATTGGCTGTGCTGGCTGAAACGGTGCGGCGCCGGAATAATGCGGCATTAGACTCCATTGTATGACGCCCGGCGAGGATTTACACCCTCGGAATTGCGGCTTAAGGGCGGACTCGCCGTCCACAGATTTCCATATTCGTTGGGACATCGCACCTGTAAATCGCACGACCACTCCCGCGATTATTCCTCGATCGAGCCTGGCAATCGTAGCCAGGTTACGACTCCCCGGGGTTATGGAGCTTTAAACCGGTGTTAATTAAACGTACACCAATCCCCGATCCTCTCTAATCACTTTATTCCTAGACAAATATACACTGACTCCCATTAATATTGGAAAATTCGGACGATTATTTGTCGTATACAGTTGTTTATCAAATATTATCTTTTCTGGAAACATGTTATTGATCTGTGTAATATGTTTTTGTGAAATATAAATTTAACTATGTTCAAAATTTGTGATGCAAAAGTATTCGGATATATGTATGATATGTTTAATGTGTATTTTAATAGAATGAGAAGATGGAAAGTGATATTAAATGCTGCTTTTAATGTTATCCTATGTTATTAATTTCATCAGGTACGATAGAGAATAAAGTGTTTTTTCCTGTATTAATTACAGCCATTGCACTGACATTTGTTGAGAAATATTTTCACTCATTACGATTCATTTGGAATACTAAATGTGCGTGAGAAATATACGACTGGTCTGAATATTTATTCGTGATATTCATTGTTATCCAATTCGCACTACCATTCTTTATAAAATTAGCTGCGAAGAATCTTTACAAGGTTCTAATATTACAACGTAATTTGGCAAAAAGGAATTCCGTACGATGCGTTTTAGCTTTCAATCGAAGTGTGAATATTCTCTTGTAATCAAAGTACTAGCAGGCACCCAATAAAATCCAATAGACACACAACAGGTGCATCGGCACAGCTGGCGACGCAATTTCCTACAGCGCGTTCGAGAAAAAGTCACATAAGCCGGAATTTGCTCCTCGAATAGATACTCGTGAACGTTCCCTCTTTATCCGTCTAGACTTTCTAGTCATTGCCGAGCAGCAATATTTGGATCAATAGTATCTCACATTCACTAGCTCTGCAAAAAAACATTGAAATGGCCAAAATGATTGTGAAAGTCAACATCTTTTTGCACATGTAATCATAATAATTAAAAATAGTATTGAATAAAAATAAATCTAGAAATAGAAAAGAAAGAAAAAGTCAAACAGGTCTCCCTGAATAGGGGAGATAAAAATCGAACCAATCATTAAGAAAACGTCTTTTTCGAGAACAAACGGATACCAATCATTTGCAATTTTCTTGTCTGTATAAAATTATTATCCAAGAAAAGTATAAGCTATAGAATATTGTATAATAACATAACTTATTAATTTCTATAGCAAACATAGTTACAACAACCTATTATTCTTAAAATTAAATGAAATCAACTAACATCTTTAATATTCTAATACGAAATAGAAGAGCTACAACAAATATAACGCTCGATTCTATTTATAGCAAAGCACAGAGGACTTATAAGTCCATTCAAACATATTTCACAATACATATATTCTTTGTACTATAGCATATGTGCATGTTCTAAGACTGCTGGTCAAAGATAAAAGGAAGGATTTACAAGAGACAGAGAGTCTAGGGGCGGCAACTACAGCCGAATGGGGACACGAGAGTTGTTCGCGTACTAGTTATGATAATGTGATTAATCGCCGGACGATATCTAACAATGACTATTTCCTTTGTTACAGAGCGAGGAATCGCTCTCGTCGGAGGGATCGGCGACCTCCGGAGGATCTTCGGGCTCGAGCGAAGACTCTGGCAGCGAGGTCGCATGCGACATCACCCTGATCGAGCGGCTGATACGCTCCCATCCGATTTGGTTCCTTCCTGGCATACAACGAGCCGGTGCTTTCCACTTGTTGCAAGGAAAGGAAGAAGGGGTGAGTGAGAAAGCACTTTACAAACTTGATTTGCCGTAAGAAAATTGAAAAGTCAACACCAAGTTTTCTACATCCAGAATCAACGTTGTTGATTCTATCAACTTATTTCAACTACCAGTTCTGTACCTTGGAATCGTTCGATCCTTCTTTTGGTGTTTATTTAAGTTTAGTAAGCTGGCATTGATCCGATGAGCAGGGATTTTGTGAAGTTTATAGGAGCTTGATAGAAAACAAATAGATTATTGAACGACACTTGACGGGAAAATAAGAAAAGGTGTTGCAATAACGATCTTACGCTCAGCCGGTTTCCTCGCACACTTGGATTGTCACATTTATATACATTTTACAATCTGCTCCAATAGGATTAATCCTATAATACCTACAACCTGACGCATAACTTTACTCTTTCATGTTCATTTTATCACTCGTATATACAATCACATATACATCTCTTAACACATTCATATTCTCACACTTACACACTTACTATTTCCTACAATGCGACTAATCCACCAACATTTACATGTAGACGAGTAACTTTACTCTTTCGTGTTCATTCAATCGCTCATACAATTCCACACACGAACACGAAAGTCTGGCGCAAGCGAACGCAACAATACCAACGTCTAATTTGCGGTAGAATAGTCGCCACAATCGAAAGTGGAACGAACTGGCATTTAAAGCAACGGGACTGCTTAATAGGGACTCTCGAAAGCTTGTCTCGAAGTTAGCCAGGCGGAACGAAGAAATTTTCCGCATCCATTCGTAAGAGAAAGAAGATGCGAAGGGAAGGTTGGCGTCCCTTGGTTCAAGCTTTTCTGAAGTCGTGTAAAAGCGGGCGGAAAATTCAAGAGGCAAGGGAGTGGCGCAGCCCAAAAAGCTCGCTCGTAATCGGGCGTCGTTAAGCGAAGCGAAGCTCACTTGAGCAGGAAATCGCGCGGCGATTGATTGCGAGGAAAATGAGATACTTAGCTCGCATCCTTTCAGACCCTCTCTACTTGTCTCGCCATGCTAATCTGTTGGTGTGTCCTTTCTTGTCAGGCATACATACTAATACGATGAGCAATTTTTTGTATTTGAATTGAGTTTATTTGAAGCAATTATTCGTCATAATTTATTTGATTATGTATAAAATTGAAATAATTATCGATTTAAACGGGATTGAAATGAATTCTCAGTCCTTTCTTGCCAATCACATAGTACAATATGCGATTGAATTAATAATATTAATCGGAGGTGGAAATAATTGGTAATAACTGTATATTAGTTTCTTTGGAGCAATTATTCTACATTATGCATACAATTGTAATTACTGTTCGTTTAAACGCAATTCAAACAACGTTTCGTCCAGTACCGAAATGAGAATATTAGTATACATATAGTACCTTTTTGATTGATTGATTACGGGCAAAATGAGATACTTAGCTTGTAGTCGTCCCGTCGCTCTTCTTGCCTAGTCGTGTAAATGTATCAGCATGCCCTTTCTTGCTAGCTACGATTATATGCAGCCTCATTTGCAACAAGGCGAACTTGCTATTATCGTACGTGCGAGCACAAAGGAGAAGGCTGCGCACCACTCGGAACAATTGCAACCCGGTAATGTGTACTCGGTGAGCCTGAGGCCCTTTTGTTAAACTTTGAGTAAGCTCCTGCCAAGCCAAGTTTGCCCTGTTTGCCGTAAAAAGAAACCGTAAAAGAAATTTTTGTGTTTTCTTTACAAATTGGTATTGCATTCAAGGCGACCTTTTATTATACATTGATTATTCTAAGGGAACAAAATTCTACCAAACGTACAGTTCAATACTACGTTTTTTGGCTACGTTTCTGTCTGTTTGGCTATGTTTGCGTTACTGTATATGTATTGCATATACAATGCACATAAGATAATAGGTATGTATGATAGAAACAGTGGTACAGCGATACTAATTCAAAGGCAACTGAATCTGCATTTACATAGCGTACACATATGCATATAATACATACCTAAATACGTAATGATGTTATTTCAATTAAGTACATACACGTTGCGGTTGAGCTCTTTGCCGTTGCTTTTCATACACATAGACAAGAGTGTACATAGGAGTAGTTGAGAGCATTTTCACTCCATCATATTCAATATAATAAATATAAGTAGTGTAATAAATATAATATTATACTTATTATATTTACTATATTTAGGACGGCGCTAATTCAAAAGCCACTGATTCACTCTGTTATACAGATGAACATAATACATACATAAATATAATAGGTAATAATGTTATTTCAATTAAATACATACATGTTGAAGCCGAGCTTTTCTTTGACGTTGGCATTCATACACATAGACGAAAATATACATAGGATCACCCCACCATAATAAATATACGAATAATATTATATTTATTATACTTAGGCCGCCACTAATTCAAAAGCAACTGATTCATCCTGTTATACAAATGAACACAATACATACATAAATATAATAGGTAATGATGTTATTTTAATTAAATACATACATGTTGGAGCCGAGCTTTTCTTTGCCGTTGGCATTCATACACATAGACGAAAATATACATAGGATCACTTCACCATAATAAATATATTAATAATATTATATTTATTATATTTAGACCGGCAATAATTCAAAAGCAACTGATTCACCCTGTTATACAGATGAACATAATACATACATAAATATAATAGGTAATGATGTTATTTTAATTAAATACATACATGTTGGAGCCGAGCTTTTCTTTGCCGTTGGCATTCATACACGTAGACGCAAATGTACATAGGAGTAGTTGGAAGCATTTCGGCCAGTAGATCTCGTAGCATCAACCCCGCCGTAACAAGTACTTGGCAGAGCTCGGAGCAAGGGAGCTTAATATGCAATAAAGGTAAACGGCAAATAGCGGTGCGTCGAAATACAAGCAAGCTTAGACAGTTGGCCGACTGCCAAACCGCTGGTCTACTGGAACTTCGTATAACAAGTGGTATTGTTAGCATGTCTCGCCAGCAAGATCACGTTCGCGGCGAATGGCCACATTTCTTCTTTAAGCTGCCTGCTTGACACGGCATGCGTAACAGGTGAGGCGCATAGTGCGCTCAAAAACAAAACCTGTATCATTCTTGCGAAGATCAGAAACTATACTTAACACGCATTGAAACATGTCTATGCTTTTATTTTTTGGTTTAATTTCCAATTCAATTGTAATTCTGATTAGTTTCATTAATTATGAAATCGGTGTCGTTACACGGTGATGAAATAAGCAAGTTCAATGAGAAGTATATTCAGATATCACAATCAATAAAAAAAAGTATAAGTGACAAGGAAACGCAAAGAATTCACAATTTTTGATGTATTAGATATTCCGCAATTCGATTACAACTGATTGTTTTTATTAATGAACAAATTGATATAAAATGGAGTCTGACACAGTCGAAGTAACTAATTACACAGTGATGAACCAAAAAAGTTTGCTGACAGTCAAATTCGAATATCAATAAAAGTAAAATAATAAAACACTGAAAAACGTAAAAGAGTCATCAAAATTTCGTATCAATGTTCTTATTTTCGAACTTTAAACCTGATACGTAGCGATTGCGAGCCCACGATGCGGCGCCCATGTACGCCGTAAACTTCTCGGTCGCCCGAAGACTTTCGCCAGTAAATCAGACGTAACGACTGCTATCATAATCGCGCATTATTCCGCCGGAACTCATCCATATTCGAGCGAAGCAACGGCTTCCTCGCTATCTGCCTGTGCATCGGATCCCGAAGAACAATGGGCTGCCGTAGTCGAACAAGCACGCTCTTATCCGACACTCGCTGGTATCGCAACCGGCGAAGAATAGAATCGCGGTGAACACAACGTTCTGCCAGTTGGAAAAGCGTGTCAATGTCTGCCAGCGTACGTAATAGTTGCGAAAGCCACTCGCATTCCTGACGAAAGGGAAGAATGCAGCGAGCGCACGCGGCCCCAAACTTGTAATAATAAAAAAAAACTGCTGCTTGATGAGGATAAAGAATTTCGCAAAAGATTAATACCATGTGTGATTACACTAATGATTTAAATCCGAGTTAATAATCATCGATAATAAATCTTAATTTATTCGAAGCAATCATTATTCATGAATTTCCTGCATTATATATGCATAGAATTCACATTACTATTAATATAAAAATGTTTTAAATTAGTCTTCAATCAGTTTCGAATTTAAAGTATTAATACACGTTTTTAATTGGGTCAATTAAATTTAAATTGAAATTGAATTAAACTTGTTACCTTCGAAATTTTCTTGCAAATTCTTGAAAGTTTATTTACGTATCCTTAAAAGACAACATAGCATATCGCAGATGTAAGATAATTATAGTAACGATAAATCTGTATGTAGAGCTTCTTGATAGTCCAAGATTGCGAGCAATAAATTAACTCCTGATTACACAGGGTTACACGGTACACGCTGCATCCAAAGGGAGCTTGTCACGACACGGTCGCCTAATCCTGAGGGAAATTAATGGTGTCTTCTACGGTGTATTCTAATAAGCCTGCCTAATAAACCGGCCAAGGGACCAAATTCATCAGTGCACCTGCAACCCATCAGATTTTGGAATAGCTTGCCTCATGCACGTCATTCCTGCGCAAACTGAATACCAAGTGCTGATGCATATTCTCACTTAACCATCTGCCCAATAATCGAATAGATCTTGAAAGGAATATTTAGAAATAAACTCGCATTGAATACTAAAAATCGAAGTTTTCTCGCAACAAGAAGCGCTTAACTAATTCAAAGTTATCAAAAACCTAATACTCCGTTTTTTATCTTTATTGATAAAATAAGAATACCTTTTTAGTTCAGTAATATAATTGCTAGTAGTTACTGTAATTATCGTTTACAATCTAAATACATTGATGTACAATGCGTATAATAAAACTCGATCTTTGTACATGCGAACAATTGATTAAAACTGAAAATTACTTTGGTCCATTTTCCAGTAACAGCGACTGGAATTCCAATTAATATTTTCTCAAATGCTTGACAAAGCTGACTTCACTGCGGTATGTCGAGACCACTGTCTGGAACAGGAAATAACGCTAGGACAGTCGGAATTGTGGGGAGTCTGTGTGCGCTAGGGTTAATTTCACATACGCTGGAAGCCAGTGGGAGGAGAGATCCTTTAACGTCAGAGCCAGCACTCCATAATCCGGTATCCCATTAGGAGAGACGTTATCTCTCGGAAAGCGCAAAGCTAATTTCAAGTTCCCAGCCGGCGGGAGAACGAATGAGCGAAAGGGAAGGAAAAAGCGGCGAGGAATCGAGAGGATTGCGCGTCCAGATACCTCCCCATCCGACCGCTCTAGGAAGGTAAACAATTTTTTTTCAACTCGCGTTCCAAAGTGACAAAAAGCGAGGATGGCACTCCTAGATAGATGAACTCTTGCCGCTACACAAAAACCCTCTGGCATAGAGAGAGATTCCATGCAGCCGGAAACTCCGAGACCAATCGAATGATTTTACATAGAAATATACCGACATTTGCACGCATCGATTTTACGCTCTTTTTGGATGTCAAGCTTTTATATTTTATAGTGCGCATTTCAAGCGTAACATGAGTGTGAAATTGTACGAATCCTCCATGTGCGTGAAGGATCGTAAATGTTAATATTTAATAGTAAATCCGCCACCCGTCAAATTGTCCCTTTTGAAATGAATAAGTACATGTATAAAAAAAAGTGTCGGTAGGTTTAGTGTTAAATAGTTTTGTAAAGAGTTACAAATAGGAGCTTTTAGAAAATAGAAATGTATTAATGCTGCACCAAATATTCATGAATCTGCCAATAAGCGAGTAACTATAAAATCGACTCATCAAATATTTCTTGCATTCACAAAATACAAATACTGAAAAATACGAAAAAGGAAAATACTAGCAAAATCCAACACCCGTGCAACAAGAAGCCTGATATCACGTCGCTATACTCCTCTTGGCAAGCCCTTGGAAACTTCTAGAAAGCAATAAAGCGAGATTCCCTCGAAATCCACAAATTTCCACTTATATTGAACTATCGCGTCGCGTCAGCAACAATCGTTCACTGTATCGCGATCACTTTAGCAATACAGCCTTCCATTGTCACGAAGCATCTCACAAAAAGAAAGAGACGATCGAGGAGATGGAAGTGGCAATCCCACAAAATCACGACGAACAGAATGGCAATAAGAAGTGGGCCAGGCATACAGTGCGAAATAAAAGTCTCCCGCCAAGGAAGAAGCAATTTTTTGCTGGGAGTAAACTCGGCCGAACTGCGAAGAGAAATTCATGGTGGAAGAATAAATAAAAAAGATCGAAAATCAGGAAGTAGGAGAAGCAAAAGAGATGAAAAAACCAATACGATTCTAATCAGAACAAAATATTGCTTCCTAAGCTCTACGTTGCAAAACTTTTTGAAAGCATCGTAATTACCTTTACACTCACCTTCAACCCAGAATTTAAATATTAAAATTTCAAAAAGTTATACTTGATGACAATACAATACAAAATATATTCGTTTTTAAAATAAATACAAAAATGAATTTGAAATGATAACAATTTGCTCCAAATTTCTCGTATTTCTCGTAGCATTAAATAAAGAGTATACAACAGAAAATAAAAGTCTTCCGGTGCGGAAGGAGCAATTTTTTGCTGGAACTAAACTCGCTCGAACTACTGCAAGAAGATTGGTGGTGGTAGGATAAGCAGGAGAGGGGGGGGGGAAATCGGAGGGTTAGTGGGTGGGTTGGATGCATAGGACTGTAATCAGGGAAGGAATGACTGTGAACGAGGCGAGGCCATTGTGCCACCATTGTTTCCCCGGGTGGCTCATTGTTTTCCAGCTTTGTTAATCGTCCACCCGCCCGCCGCGCCACCCTCCGACAGCAGTTTCCAACCCCCATTTCGTGGCATCGGCAGCCAGCAGCGAATTGCAGTCGGCCTGAAAAACAATGCCCCGGCCGCAATTACTCCTGCTGGGCTAGCGACGGCTTTCCCTCTATCTCCGAGAGCCAACGCGTCATCGTGTCTTTTAACGCGTGATGAGCAGCATCTGATGCTCGCTTGCCAGGAATTAATGGAGATGTACTGAATTTGACACTTGACGTAATTCTTTTTTCTATGTTCTCGCCATGTGCGTTCTATAATTTTATGTAGAGAAGAGCGATGTAAATAGATATAAATGATTTATTTGTAGAATATTCGGAATTATTAAAAATTGTTATACTATGTTATTTTAAATATGAACAGGATATTTTTCATCCTGTCTTTTAACGCGTGATGAGCAACATCTGATGCTCGCTTGCCAACAATTAATGGAAATGTACTGAATTTGACAGTTGACGTAACACTTTTTTCTATGTTCTCGCCATGTGCGTTCTATAATTTTATGTAGAGAAGAGCGATGTAAATAGATATAAATGATTTATTTGTAGAATATTTGGAATTATTAAAAATTGTTACGTTGTGGTATTTTAAATTTGAACAGGATATTTTTCATCCTGTCTTTTAACGCGAGATGAGCAGCATCTGATGCTTGCTTGCCGGGAACTAATGAAGATGCACTGAATTTGACACTTGATGTAATACTTTTTTCTACGCTGTTGCCATGCATGCATCATATAGATTATTACTTTGTGGAATATTTGGAATTATTAAAATTTGTTCACCTTCATGTATGCGCGTTATCTTATTGTAAATGTATGCAGGGTATCATTAAACTATGTCTATCCGTTTATCGATAACCCTGTAACACTTGCAAATCCGTTACAGAGTAAGTGGAAATTCAAATGAACTAATGCAAATCCACATATGTCCACATTTGATTAATATTACTGAAAATATCGGTGACATAAGACAGAGATTCGCAATTAATAACTAAATAAGAATGAAAGACTTAAACTATGAATTCAATCAATAGTAGAAGAAATCTATGATTTCCGAAGGAAGCTACTTTTCCAAAGACAGGAAATCCGATATTAGATAATAACTAAGGGTCTGAACCCTTTAGATTATATTTTTTCCTACAATTCTATTCATGGTTTCGACCATTCGTGACATTTCACGTTATGATCATACGTCGTTGGGTAGCTGTCAGGTGTCGCAGGAAATAGACCTTTGCCCTTGGCCAACCAGCATTTCAGATTGCCCGCAGAGAAATAGATATCTGAACTGATGTTTGTAAAGAACACATTACCAGAGGTAAAAAGCTCATGCACGTGGTCCAACGAATCAGAAGAAAGTCATTTCAAAAGCGAATATTTCGAAGTCTAAAATAAAGACACACTAAAGTTTAACAAGTAAACTGTGCCTGTTAAAAAGATCTACATATTTGTATTTCAATAATTTGTTCCTCCAACTTATATTGTATGAGATTGGTCTTGAAAGACCACCTTTGTTTCCAAGACACTCCAATATCGTCGCTACCACTCACTTTTTAATAACCGGCTATGAATAAAACGGTCCTCATCCGGCGCTTCTCTTTCTTGTTCCGTATTTCCTGTCGCAGTTTCCCTTGAAACAGGCTGAAATTCCCGGCTTGATTTATGGCGACGGCGTAAAGAGAAATCAAGAAGGCGTTAAAGAGAAGAATCGCGGTTGAGGAAGAGGAAGAGTCTGTATAACAGCAATAAGAAGCTACAAAATGGAAAATAAGGGGCCAACGTCCTTTTATACTCCAGTTTTTGTTCTCCGATGCCTCATTCTACGAGTGCACTTGCTTGCTCTCGCTCCAAATAACGTGGACAAACGAATAAGAGCGCCGCTTGCCGGTTCTCGTAATTCAAATGTGTCGGAGAATCCCTGAATGGGAATGCAAGCTCCTATTATAACTGCGAAAGCACTATTTTCGTTTCCAATGTACCACGAATCGTTAGAATCAAATACAAAGTCTGTAAATAATTATGCTCAAATTTGCCTTCTACGCTATAATTTTCTTTTATTATTGTAATACGAATAGTACAGTTTTGTTCTATTTCCACTTCGAAAAGTTTTCTTGCAAAATAAGTTCATTTACTAGTACATACATTATTAACATACTAAGTTTACTTTCACACTGCCTTACAGCTGTTGCCACATACAGTGAAACTACTAAAATTCTAATCAGTAATCAAACAATTACCACTTTAAACCGTCTTATCGAACTAAAATAAAGGAATTCTCATTTTGCACAATGCAAAATGTGCATTATTCAATGGCTTCTCTAAACCTTTCAACCTCGCATTGCGATTATGCGAAAAAAATTTGCACGCTTCAAAAAAAGCTGGGTTCAAACGCCTGGAAATGGTATGGATGCGAGTCAACTGCGGTTGACCCGAGTATTTTCGAGAGTATGAATAAAGGAAAAAGCAGCATGACAAGCTTCTTTTTATTGTCAACATTCTTTGCATTAACAAAATCAGTCTGGCGACAAGAAAGCAAGACTCGATGGCACAAGTCTAAGATCGAATCAGCATATTTTGTTGTGATATTTCTGCCAGGCAAAATATATACGGAAGACATTCTTTCCCGTCTCGCCTTCGGCCAAGCGTTATGTGTCAGTTATCTTCCGTTTCTTTTGGTTCCGCTTATTGGAAATGGCATTGGGCCAGATTCTATGTTCACGTTTCTTCTTGGCTATCCGTTTCCACGTCAGAGTCTTTACATTACATGCGTCGGGCTGAAATAAAAATAAAGTTGCAAATATGCTACACAAGTTTACTATAGAAATTCATCTCTAAATAAAGCACTAGTTTCACATTTTTTTATGGACTTTCTACCAGCTATGATAACTTATAACAAGATTAAAGTTGTAATAATACAAAATAATATATAAATTATACCTGTGTCAATATTTATGCATTCCAAAAACCTATATAACTACGCGTATTTAAAACCAAGTGCACTTTATATGTCATCTGTACCGGCTGAGCACGGACACACATCGAAGGAAGAGCTTATCGCTGTATATTTTTCAAAGTCCTAAAAAGCTAAACGTTTATACATATTTTGATATGATACCAAAATCAACCGATGAATATCTAGAGTTTGTAAACTGCTATAATGAAAGCAAAGAAAAACATATAAATAATCCAGTAAGTCCAAAACAACTGAAAATGAATAAACTAAGCAGAAACAATTAATGCTTATTCTCAACAATAATAATAATTAAGAAAATTCATTGTTGATTTCAGAACTTCGTGGTGCGGCAATCAAGCCAAAGTGACACGATGGCGCTCTCAGTAAGATTGCCACCTGGCAAAGGGCCGTACATCGAGCACTACCTGATTCAGGCGAACAAGGGGAAGCTAAGTTTGGAAACGAGTGAGAACAGGTTCGACAACATCCCCTCACTGATCGCCCACTATGCACAGTGCTGGTGAGTGGCCTCTTGTCTGCTTCGACTTTCCTAGTTAAATATCATGCATACATATAGCCTGAATAAAAAGAGTACTCGCACAGCCAGTGTGTTTGAAGAAAATATTCTTAACGAAGAAAACTGTTCTCTCTAAATAGAAATACATTTTCTTGAATAAACAAGTGTACATTTATTTAGAGAAATTAAATTTCTTTAGAGAAGATAGTTTTATTTTTTACGAAATTTATTCTAAAAATTCTGGGTCTACCAATGCTGTTTTTAAATACTGTACACACATACGATCAGAATGAAAAGTATTCGTGCAGCGATCAATTTTAACTTAAACATAGGACGGCTATATTTGTGAAACAATGTCTGTATAAAATGATACCTAGAATTGTTTTTCTAATGTGTACTGTTGTAGAAGCATCAGAGAATACATATACAACTTTTGTGTTTTACAGACATTAATTAATAAACATAGCAATACTTCGTTTTAGTTCAAATTAATTACTGTGAGAATACTTCTTATACCGGTTGAATGTAGTTTCACATGCAAATGTAGATATACATATGTTTTACCTATTCCCGTCCCAGTGAATGCCGGGACTCCTGGTACACCCACTCGTATCTTCAGCGAATTAACCTAATTAACCCAATTAATCCTCTCACGAAAACGGGACGCTACTACCCCCAAAATTCAGTGACACGTGAAACTGTTTACCCTTTCAATGGAATCGTTCTCTAATTGCACCCACTGCTTCCATTCGTGTTGTACTCGAGAACCTGCAACCATTTCTAGTTCACGTGTTCAAAGAAGCGCGTACCGAAAAAAGATGTCACTGAACAAGAAAAAAAGTACTGCCACGGAAAATTGTGAGATTTTCGCGGTTTGAAAAGAGTGCAATTTGACTTTTAGAATGTCCGTTAGCGGAATAAATAGGGGACCAGTAAATTGTGAAAGAATAGGACATTGTTAATAAAAGAATTGCACGTCATAAGGAACATTTATAATATTTTCACTGTACAATCTTATGATAATTACTAATTTTTATGTCATCCAACTGTTCTTCTTTATCTTCATTTCTTCCGAGCCACCCGGAAATCACAATATACTTATTTGAGTTACCTCGAACTTGTGCGTAAAAGGGTTTAACAATACCGTTCGAAAAAAACCTCTTATGGAAGAACATAAGTCAGTGTCAGAAGTGGAAAGCCCAAGATTAATAGTAATCGATAGGAGTCGTAGGAAAAAATCGTAGACCCGTTATAGTAGGAGCTCTAATACCCCGGGCCTTTCTCGAGGATCATAAATCTGAGTGTATCAAGAAATGGGGCTGCAGTATAGGTGTCATCACATTAATTCGTCTTGATTTACTTGTTTTTCTTTGGCATGCAGTGACGAATTACCGGTCCAATTGACCCTGCCAAGGGCGATGCGAGATGCCAAAAATAGACAGCAACTTTCCTCCTTGGCTCTTCTGGGTCAGGAGTTCTGGAGATATCCGATGGCCAATCCGAAACCACCGGAAAGCAGCAGCAGCAACACCTCCAGCTTGAGTAGTTTCCATGGAGGTGAGGATCTCATATTTATTTCCTTCAAAATGCTCTAAATAACAACTATTGGAATAAATCGTTTCTCTCCTGGCACTTTCTTCTCAACAAACGTATCATGCCGATTATATTTAAAGCTTATGAAGAGCAGATCTACTTTCAACATTTAATCTTCGTTTTATAGAATTTAGTTACATTTAAGAGAAAGCAGAAATTTATAATGAATACTATTTATTCAGTTTTATCGTCGAATTAAAATCTTTTTTGTGGTGATGAATATCGGATTGAGAACATCTAATTCGCACACAAGTTTCGTCAACTTCCTGTTTACCATTGGTTGACTTACACATCCACCCAATTAGTAGAACCTGATTAATGCAAACATACCTTTGCTCAGACCAAAAATGCTCTCGTCGACTACGCAATTAACAATTTCCCTTTATTGCATAATTGCAGGGAACAACAATCACAATAACAACAATAACAACATCCACACCCCAACAACAGAGAGTATAGTGCTTAATCTCGCGCCGATATCATCGCACGATACACGTAAGATACTTTTTAATTATTATTTGCCAAATCACTCGTCGGCTTATCTTGCAATCTTGAATATCGCGCATTCTACGCATCGATTCTAAAAATAGATAAACTGGAGAAAAGATATCGAAGCAGATACGTCTGAGTAGTTATTACGAGCGATTCTTCGAGGAAAGTGCACTTTCGAGTCGAAGCTCTCCTAATCGGGCCGAAAGCTCGAAGAGGAACGGTGCTCTCGTTACGAAAATAATTTCCCTCATCGCCTCTTTATTTTTGTTTCCAGGAAGCTCGTCGCCGACGAGCGCTGTCATGACATCGACGTTCACATCGTCCCTGCCACGACAACCTCGACCGACGCCACCGAACACCCTCAACCTTACCACTTTCAACGAGCCTTTCGAGACCCAGAACGAACACCAGGATAAGCTGTCGCCCTGCGAGAAACTTTCCCATAAGTTGATCTCGCCAAATTTGATCCAAAGCGTACGATGCCCATCGCCGATCGTACATAATGTCGAAAGCAACGTACTCAGCCCTGTGCACGACGCCAAATTGAATTTCGAGGCAAGAAGTATAGTAGAAACACCGAAAAGCACTGTGGTAGAGTTGACCAGAAGCAAGTTTTCATCAGTGAGCACTTCGACATCAAATTTCCATCAGAATATCTCGAACTTCAATAATCTATCGAGCACCAACTCACCAGTTCTACCGGAGATCAGGAATATTATAGCAGAGAGTCATACTACCACACAGAATGTAAAGACGCCACCGCCACCACCACCTAGATGGGCAAAACCGGCGATCAATCAGAATCAGAACAACTTGACAGTGACTACCACTGTTACTTTCAGTGTGAACCAATCAACCGATGTTATCAGCTCGCAGGTAAGAGCATCTTTACTTGCTTTATATAATAAAAGGAAACTTTGTAAATACTTTATTATATTTAATTGAAACTTTCTTCCGTCCAGCAAAATACACCCTCGGATGCCAACACATCTCTGCTGAGTCCGCAAAGTGCAACTTCTAACAAGTCTCTAACATCAAACTTCTCCATAAAGACGCCACTCTCACCGACGACGCCAGTGCTGTCTCCGATGTCGAAGCTAGTCCCGAATGTCGGTGGCAAGACGCCGAATGTGCTTTCACCGACGACGCCATCCAGTACGAGCAAATCGAAACGTCGCCGGGATCGCGACGCCAGAAAGAACTCACAGCATTATCAAGAGTCCGATATTCTTGACTCATATTATCGTAGCTCGCCTGGCGACAAGATCTCCGATTACGAGGATATTTGGAACACAACGGATCAGTCGAATCACTCCACCTGGTCGCCCAATGACAAGCTAACCAAGAGCGATGCACCTGGCGGTATTCAGGAGCGTCTACGAAACTCGAACGATCGCCTGATAATTCAAGAGAGGATTATGAGTCCCGCTGAGAGAAACTTCGGCGACAGGCTCCCGACGACTGAGCAACTGATCGTCCGGAATGATAGGCTGATCTTGAGAAATGACAAATCTGTCGGCAACGAGAAATTGAGTTACAAGGAAGTGACGAGCCCGGAGTTCACCAGCTTCAAACCCGTTCAAGATGCCAAAACTAGTGAGCAGGCTAATGGATCGCTTGAGGAAACTGGAATGGGGAGAAGGCCAGATTTACTGTCTAGAGTTTGTGAGTGTAAATATTGTCAGGCTGTTTAAAAATACGAGAAACTTTGTAGAATTGTATTATTAAAGCTGGAAATACCCATTACATTTACAGGTAGTGCTAACTCCTTGAACAGTCCGAACACAATCACACCGCCGAGAAACAAACTGGGCCTGATGCTCGCCAAATCGGAGAGCAACAGTCCTCTGACCCCGGAATCGAAGCAAGGCAGTCCCTTCTACGCGGAACCAGCGGACGCCATTTCTCAGAATGCAGCAGTAGTTCCAAGAAGGCGACCCAGGAATAACCCGGCAACGAACAAGTATCGGCACAGTGAACCCGGCTGGTTACAAACACCGAACAGTGGTAACCCACATCAACTTCACCCGATTGACTGGGAGGAATCCGAGGAAACGGAGGATAAAACACCACTGATATCATCATCGGTGGATAATTTAGCCAAGCGGCTTGGGACCAGAGAAGTGAAGAAAATACCGCGTGCTAAACCCGTACAACCACCAAAGATCAGAGCGAAGGTCTTCAATGATACTTCATGGGCTGTCGATTCCAGCTGGGAGTTTATCGGTGAGCATTTCTCAAATTTCATACGAATTGGTATTTAGTACTTGTTTGTGTGGAAAAATTGCTTGCAAGTGTTGTAAAGACTAGAAATTGGAAAAGTAATTTGCATGAGTACGTGCATGTATTTAGGAAATGATGCAGATGACTGTGAGCCAGATTACGACTGTGATGCAGATTACGAGGGCGAGAATGTCGCAAGAAAGTTCCCCGGCGAGGAGTGCGGAAGGGAGATTGTTGGAAATACTTTAACCGTTCAGAGTATCATCCTGCAAAGGTAAGTTTTTCTAAATCTCTTCTAATATTAGGACAGCATATGGATTTTATCATATAACTTTTTATGTAACTCAGGTACCCAGAGTTGTTAAAGCCACCTGATACGTCGGAGTCACTCTACAGCGACAGGAACTCCTCATACGACAATGTTGAGAAACGAAACGAGAGAGAAGACACCCCGGAATCCAGGAAAGCGGGAACTTACGATCCATCTGAATGGGAGACAATGCTGGATACAGACGACAGTGATGTCGAGAGAATCAAAAGGAACAAGAGCTTTAAGGAACGATTGGATCCTCTTCTATGTAAGTTCTTCTTTATTTTACTTTGATAACATTCAGAATTTGGGGATTTCATATAATATCAACGAATGTTTGAAAGTCATTTCATTGCTCGATACTTTACTAACGCGAGTACTCTGTCACTAGTCGACTGAAAGCTATCATATCTTTCTAATGATACATAATCTGATACAATAGAGAGGCCCAGTGACAAAAGACTTCGAGCATCCGGTAGCATTATAAGTACCACATTGCACAACAGCTGCATTGCGTAATGAAGACCGTCTCTTTACTACCGTTGCTCCTCCGTACTGAGCCGTTGTAGTAACAGAGTTACATATGTAATAAGCCACGCTAAATTCCCAAGCTAAGCATCTTCTCTGGCGGTTTGTCTCACGGCCGTCTTTGTTACGACCTCTAGACAATGATCTAGCATCTGCGCCTAGACAAAGTCTAGTCTCCACGAAAAAAACTATTCTAGTTTAGTGAAACAACAACAGTTATCATTCGATAACGGCCTCTTAGTAGCATTACTGCAACATCTTTTGAGATTACAGTTTATATTTACAATTGCAATTATAATCTTCTAATTTGCATCGCTATACTTCTCTCAATCTTTACACGAAATTTAGCATTTTTACAACTAAAACAAAGCAGGTATTTAGCTTTTACAATGAGGTAGTTTTACTCTCATCAGTTCTTATCATTGTAAGCGCATATTATTCCGGGAAAAAGTAGCGTATCGTATCAGAGATTCTGAAAGAAACTGTAGGCGCCAGTGTGAAAAGAGCTGGTGCAAAAAGATAATGTCGAAAGGTCTAATACTACTAATCATCGGTGACTCCTTAATCCTGGCGGCACGAGTCGCTGTCGAGTTAATCAGGGCTGCGAATCGCAATGCTATTTACCGAATAGCGCGGCAAGTGGCGGAGTGTGCGCCGGGTGATTCATAATGCCGCGCGTGTCGCTGAAAAAGGCGAGGAGGAGCACTCTAAGTGCATTGCCACGCGTGCCAGCGGTATCAGCCACCTCGGGAAAAGGTCGCCTCCCCGGCGGTCCTCGCGCACTCACTGATAGCATGTTATTGCCTGCCTCCAATAATTTCAAGTGTAAATCCCCAACCTCTTGTCTAGGGAACTTTGCTCTGTTATTCTGCCACTCTGCTATCCTGCTGGAATGTTAAACTCATCTATACTTTTTATACTTCTATACTAATCTGTTTCTTCTGTTATTAATTAATTCATTTATTAATCTATAAAGTCATAAGTGTTCTGTTTGCTTGTAAAGATGTGTCTTCACTCGAGAAATAGAAGAGAAGTTTCACCTGTTTGTCGTTCTTGAATATTTTTGTATTAGCAATATTAGTATTTTAATTAGACTAGCATCGACATAGGCCGTTTTCCGAGAAACACGAGATATTAATGTAGGCTTCGTGATTATAGTTCAATGAGGACAGCTTAAGAATTTATCTAACATAAACTACGTCTTGCTGACTCAGGTAGAAATCGCATTTATCGTAAGTCTTTATACTTAAACATGAATCTATGTGATTTGGAACACGGTAATTTCAGCAGAATGCAAAAGTATATAGTTGGAAGTTAAATCTGATTTGCTTCGCACCCGAATAAAGTTGGCTAGATTCGGCTTGCACCCCCTAAAGTAAATTCTTCCTCTTCCCAAGATAAGACATGGGATCTTATGCGAAGGGTCGAGGGAATTGCAGATTTAACTGCGAGAACGATCGGCGCTCGTCTGAGAAGCATTTTGAGGCGACTAAGAGAACCTCCAAGAACTAAGAACGAACTGTGACAGTGCTCGACCCGATTCCCAGAGAAAGAGCAAGCGAGCAATGATAACGAGGCTGAGCAGCCCCTGATAATTACGGTCACGGCTATGCGCCGCTCTGATTTTGCGATTAAAGCACGTTCGCCCGACTCGTCTCCCTTTTGTCTGACCTCTCATAAGACAGGATACATCGAATACCAATTAAAACGGAAGCATCGACGCGTAGATACATTACGCCAATATTGCGCTCGTTGCATCATTGAATATGCGCAATTTATCCGAGCCAATGATGGCATTGAGTCTTTGTTGTCCGTGAGTGACTCGACGGCATCGAACGATTGCTCTTCATCGAGGAGATCGTAACACTGGCCTGCATCATACTCGATAATTATGAAATGCTAATTGAGCATCGGCTCATTAGAAAGTGATTTCACCGAGCCGGAGAATTCTTAGCAGACAAGGCGCCATAAGATTTCATTTATTTCTCATAATTAGAAACGGGATTTTCAATCGGTTTATTGGTAGAAATATACGAAATTTAGGGGAACATAAAATTGGTAGAAACGTGCGAATTTTAGAGAGGCTTGAAATCATTGCTGACAGTTACCGTAGTGACTGGGCAATATTTCCGAACGGGAAAATTCCAACCGTGTCGAATAAGGGTGGGAATCCGGTAATAAATGTCGAGGAACTTTGGGATCTTGACCTGCTCGCAGGGAGTCCAATTGTAAGCGAAGCGCGGCAGGTGCACGCTTCCTGGAATTCCCTTGTAACTTTCTATCGCCAGCGAGTTACTTGAAGCGTATCCATTTCCATTTCATTAGTTTCATTTATTACCCCTTTTGCTCGCTCGAGAATTCCTCAAAAGGTTTCTATTTCCGGTGGTTAGTTATGTCACAGTGTTGATAGTTGCGCGCTTGAAGGATATATAATGAGAATTTCTTCAAATTGTACTTCTGGCACACTGGTAAATTCTGCTATCAATGAAATACAATGCTTCCGTCATTGCAGTATTACAGAATTCATGGTCCATCAAATTGCTAATATTTAAAGCTAATAAATAAAGAAACAAACCTGTCTTGAGAAATCGAGAAAAACGGATCCAATCGTATCAAACATATTAATCAATATAGAAGCATTGACCTAACAAAAATAAATTACAACAATTTGTATGCGATTCAAGTCCTTCATCGCTTGAAGTTTTACTGCGCTATTGTCCAGCTCGTTTGTTTATCACATCTACAATGATATTGCCAAAGAATTTCAAAGAGATCAGAAGCATGAAAAATAAAGTAAGATTAAAAATAATGGATTGCATTTTGTCGCTACGTCGAACATTCACAGAATGAGCATTGTCAACAAACATCACACTTATCATAAAAACAATAATACGATCGTCCTCGATGCGAACATCTCAGAATGGCTATCACGGAAATGACTTTCGTCATCTACGAAAGGAGAAGCGTGTATCATCGCACTTATCATTGCCTTAAAATAATTTCCGTGATACCGGAACGAGGAAATAGTTCGCTTTAATCAACCTCGATAGTCTGACCCTGTTTGCCTTCCACCCTCACAGAATCATCGTCATGTCTATTTTCAAACGTGAAATAATAGACAACAAACTCACAGCGATCCGTAACAAGAACATCCAAAGACTTCTGAAAAGACATATGAAACGTATTTTCACCGATACTAAAATGATTTCTGACCAAGCTAATGAACCAATCAATTAACCACTTTATCAAATCCATTTCAACCCATTAATCATCATATTCACTTTACTCTCGCTAATCGGCGCATCCCCCGCAAAACGCCTCGATCTGTTTTCACACGCTACTATCAATGAGTGCGAAATAACTCGTGCGCGCAAACACTCGGACCGACACGAATTACGCGCGAGCACGAAACAGTACAAAACAGTGAAGGAAAGCGTGCAATATTTTCGTCGGAATTTTACAAACAAGCTGCGTCAGAAATTCGTCGATGATCACTGACAATCATCGAAGGGGCTCGAACGTTACGTCAATGCGAAGTATTTCGAGCGTCATAAGATTGTAAATTGCGCTATTAATCGAAGCATTTTCTTCATGGGTGGATGAATGACGAAAACGTATCCGTAATCGGGTGAATCCGATCGTAATCGGATTATTCAATGAGAACGATGATAACCCAGATTATGATTTCGGGGTTTAAAGGGAGCTTTATGGAACAGTGGAGTTCGAGCCGTATTCATAGGTGAAATGGAGCATTTGGGAGAATGCGGGTCCTCCTTTCATGTAGTGAACTTTGAGATTGCGAGTCTCCCTTGGGAGTTTGTAATGAGGCACTCGACTCCTCTTAGCAAATAGTTCGCCCTGCGCCCATGGTGGTCCTGAGCAAACCCTTTACGACGAGCTTTCCGCTAATCATGGAAACCCACCCTTCGACAAACTTGGGTATCTCCCAGCAGTACGATTCGCTGTAACGCGTATTGCCTGCAAATATCCGCTTTCCAGTTATTCGTGTATTGTTAATGTTAGTATTTCTTATTCCCCAGAAATGTATTCCTTATACCTGTTTGTCATCGAGCACCGGAAATCTTGAGTAAATCTGGTATTGCGCAATTGACAGGCTTATTATTAAAGATAAATCAGAAAGGTATAACAGGAAGTTGTTATGAGATTAATTGGGCACAGTAAAATGTATAAAAATAGAATTTATCATGATGCAGAACTGATTGGACAGAGGAGAATATTAATACTTGTCATTAATGATTGAAAATCAATAATCGCATCAGATTTATGATTTGATATTCTGCAATGGTCTCTTATATAATTGAATCTACATAATAATTCTGTCATTCTGCGTTAATATAATATAGGAAAAATTGAACTTTGCATGATTCTCTAAGCATTGCAATTGAAAATGTAGAATGATACCCCACACAGTTAAGTCGCATTTATTTCATATCAAAATAAAAGTATTTATAATGCCTTCATCTTCCATAACTCACGCCTCTCGCATTCTCCGATACTTCAATAAATGGATAAGCGTGAATGGGTGCGACAGCACCGGGGAAATCATATAGAAAATAGCCGATAACTCGTGCGAAGCTTTTGACCGCGAAAGAGTGACCGATTAGACAGAGTTAAAGCAATCGAACTAAAGAAATTGACGTGTCCGCTGGATCTTCAGGACTACAATGCTCGCAAGGATAACTTTTAATCTCCACTGGAATACCGGCATTCACGTTTCACAGTGTGTTCACGTGCACACTGATAAGAAAATGTGGCCCCCCTCGTTTCCGAGCTACTCTTTACACATTTTACAGTAACGCCGGTCCGATAACTATACGTCGCGACGCCGCCCGGCAACACAATACAGCGGGCTTCCTGCGGCAAACAGATCTGTCGCTTTTTATCTGACGAGATTTATCGTCGTCCCCATTGACAATCATTTTACAGGGAAAATCTATTGTCGTGTCGTTGGAATTAAAATTAACTTGCGATAACTAATGCTGATGGTGTTAGATCATTTAGTGATACATTGCTATCAGGATTCGAGGGGGAGATTGCCCTACATCTTTATCTATCGGAGTCCTGATTCTTATCGGCAAAGTCTCGCGTACGCCCAGACTCGACTTCATACAGTTGCCACTTGAGATATGTGCAACTGACTGGCATCACTATTTTTTGCCCCGATTTGATTGCCGATATCAAGGTGATATGCTTTATAATTTAAAAAAGACCTTGATCCAATTTATGAAAGTATAAACTTCTGAATAGAATTTTGTCTATCTTATGATTTTATTGATTAACTTCTAATTGTTAGTAATTAGCGTTAATCGAAGCTTTTCTTGTAAAATTGTATTGCTTTATGATGGAATTTACAAGTTGAGTGCGAGAGTCTTGCATCTGACACATAATCTAATTGGTAGTTCGTAGAAAGGAAAGGGGTAAAGTCTGTTTTCCGATAAAAGGATATTTAACTTGAACGTCGATTGGCTGCCAGTCACACATTCGATACTGCCGAGAGTAATTGCGAGAATGGCAAGATTATTCCGGTGGTATCTCAAAACACACATCAGTGCCTTCATCCTTATCTATGGACCACGAATATCTCGTTATCTCCGAAAAAAGTACAGTGGACCTAATCCTATGTTTCTACAAAGAATATTCGGTCACTGACCTATCACTACCAATGAAACCTTCGGCCCTTGGATTTATTTAGACTCCAGAAAATATCTCGAATCCTGTAATCCTCATTCCTACTAATTTAACTAAACAAGCTCTGAAATCGATATTTAAATAATCGGGACTTCAATTTGTCTTCATCAGCATCGACTTAAAATATTCTATTATAAAAATCTAAATAAGAATTCGAAGTATCCTTCAAACCAGGAGCCGAATTACTCAATTTCAATCAAGCAGAAACGCTTAAAGAGCCAAATCCTAGAAAGCGGGGCTCTTCTAAAGAAGAGGGAACGGAATTTCATGGAGGGTAGATGGACGATAAGAAGGCAGGCATTGAGTTCTGGGTAGACGACTGAGACGCCTTATCCCCGGGCAATCTTGTCCCACCGGTCGGCCGGGTGATTTGCGATTTACGAGGGTTATCGATATTTGCGCCTACTACTTGAGCAAGCGATCCGATCGTAAAGTGTGCGGAGGAGCCGCTTGGTCTCGCCAGTGTCGGTAGCTTATTGCGGAGCATTGCAGAGTAGAAGGTATATCGGGGGAGAGAGCGGGAGAACCCGATCGACTCGCCCTCAGCCAACTTGGCCTGGCATTGTTAGTGTCCAGTTGCCTGTCGTCGCCTCGGCCTCGAGCAGAGCCTCGTCTCTGCCTCCACGAGGCCCCCGGATTTTCCCTGCCGGATTAACAGGAAAAGCTGTTCCTTTACCTAGCGAACCGCGCTTACCCTTCGCCACGCTTCACTGCGCATCCGACTAGTACCACGCTAAAAGTCTTACAGGGTACACGTGCACTTACTAATCCCGGCACTTTTGCCTCTTGTGCAATTCGACTTGGTGCGTTGGAAGTGGTGGACGGTTCTCTAACATCGCAGAGTCTGCAAGAAGACACAATTGATGACCGCTCATCAGTTCTCTGCCGAACACCGAAGGACATCAGTATTACGTGGACGAGTGTTGCACTGCTGGCCGGCGTATCACCGATAAAGACTACTTACTCTTCAGCTGTTCGGAATCGGGAAGTTGCGAGGGAAGATTGCGCGCCGAGAGTTGATTGTGCTGGAATATTACTGGCAAGAGTTTAACTTGCTCTTCGTTAAATCGTATCTGACTGACAAAGTCGAGTTGAACGTATGAAGAGACTGGCGAGTGAGGCTTTCGTAGAAGTGCATCGGAGCGGAGGCTGTGAATAAGTGAGAAGACTTTCTATGAGAGAGAGAAGATATCTGTCTGTGGAGTTGAAGGTGAAACTGGGAAGGCGAAACCAGCTAGTGTTGATCGCGCAAATTGAATGCAGAGATTTATAATTAACCAGGAGAAGAATAATTAGTTTGGGCGATGCTTACGGCCGTGATCTCCGGAGACTCCGCTTGATACACTTGTCTCCTCGGCAAGGAATGTAAACATTGGAGCCACTGCAACTGTATGACTGCTGCATTTTCTACGCGCAACAGTTGCCGTTGCGCAAACTTTCTTATTGGAGCTTGATTGATTCCAATAAGTGAATGTAGAAAAACTGCCGCGCGATAAATCAACTTCCAAGAATTGCGCAAACTTACCTTTGCACCAGTATTACATACGACATTGTGTCGTAATTTACCCTCGAAGGATCTGATTATTTAAAAGCGAAAATGATTAACTGCTCGGTCGAAGTTCATAAGGAGCAGAAGAAGTTTTCGATTAAGACCCGCGGCATTCTCCTCAAGATAGGCCGGTGGTTCCGGTGTCTCTGTAGGAGGCTGCAAAATAGCGTGGATGTCTTCAAACGTAAGCGTAATTTAATGCAGAAATTATCGGATTAACTTTTACGACAATGGAACTTATAATAAATACTACTGAACACAATGATTTTATTATTAATTAATACTAACAGTGAGCTAAAATATACTAAGTTCCTGCATTTTGTAACAATATGTTTGTGTTAATGTTACAGCACCGCCACGTTTGCAAGCTCTAAAGAATCGAGAGAACGGTGGTACTGGCTCGACGATAAGATCATACGCTCTGGAGCTGGCTGCCGACAAGACGACCACCTTCTCGCAGAACATCGACAACTTTATCCAATGTACAAAGGAAGGGAAAGAAGCGAGTCCACACGTGGTTATGAGGAACATGCGACAATTCATGTCAGGCATGAAGAACTACTTGGTGAAGCACGGCGAGCGGGAGTTCGAGAAGGAAGTGGAAAAAGAGAGGCTGAAGCTTAAACCGAACGAGTTCTTGAATCTCGATGCTATTCTGGAGGGTGTGATGATGGGTCTCGTGGTGAGGCCACTTCGAGAGCACGTTTATAGGCTGTTTGTCGAGCATTACGCTGCCACAGGCTCCCTCCAAACCCTCGCCGAAAGTATTCAGTATGCTCAAGGGAAACACGTTCAAGAGTTAGGCGTTCGAGTTAGTATCTTTCTCCCCAGCAACCGCTAGTTTCCGAAATCAACATATTCGTAACAAATAGTTTAGCTTCTTCTTCACGTATTGCAGCCAAAGATCGTACCACCGTCGGAGTCAAACCTGGATCGAATCCTGAAGTACATCGACAGGCTACAAAAGGCAGACTCGCCCCTCGACAAATTGGAGAATCTCCTTGCCGCTTTCTCAGCAATCTTCAACTCAGTGAGTGTACAAAATAATTTTGAGTACTATGGTATTATTATTTATTGATGGGACTTTACTAAGTATCAAGTACTATCTGTTCCAGGTGAAGCATGCAAATTCCGGTAGGCACGTAACTTTGGGTGCTGACGATCTTCTACCTTTGTTGGTTTGGGTGTTGGTTCGCGGAAAAGTTGTGGATGCGGAAGTCGAAGCCGAATACATGTGGGGTCTTCTTCACCCTTCGCTCTTGACGGGCGAGGGTGGATACTACCTGACGACACTGTCGAGTGCCGTTCATGTACTGAAATCCTTCAAGTCCAGCCAAGGAACCATGTCTACGTTAAACGTGAGTATCTGACTTTCCTTCTACTTATCTTGACTGATGGCTGAACGAGAAATAAAAGGAACTTATCACCTGTATCAATATTTAATATTTCTTTTGCTTATTAGGGCTGCGGAACGCCTGATTGCTCCTCAGTACTGCGAATCCTAGTACCGGATGAACTTCACGGATCTCTTAATACTCGAACACTCCCAGTGCGACCGAACATGAACACCAGAGAGATCTGCCGAATTCTTGCGCATAAGATAAGGTGCACTAATCCCCAAGATTACGGTCTCTTCAAGTTAGTGCAAGGAGAAGGTAAGCAGTTTTGTTGGAACTAACATTCGTTATGGTATTGTAACAATTTTGCTTATCCGTATTTCGATTGTTACAGAAACTTTGCTTGGTGACCATGAATGCCCACAAGAGCTCTCTCACTGCCTTTTCGCCTACAAGCGAATCGAAGCCAAGATTGCTTGGCCAAAGACCAGTTCTTAATATGTCAACATAATCTAACGATAAGCTGGAGAGGAAAAAACCCTCTGTTTCAAGACGACGAAACTGTCGTGGTCACAGTATCATGAAAGATTGATCTTGGTTTACCCGCTGCGCCCCTCATCTTCATCCCATCTCCTTAAACCTTTTGCATATTTATACGCGTGTATTTGTATGTATACAACTGAATCGTGCCGTGCAATATATGGATCTTTTGATATGCGTGTACTATACCTCGTTGATGAGTAGTAACAATCAATGAGTTAATAATCGACTCGTGGAAATTATCTACCAGAAATTTCTCTCAACGCTGCCAAGCATTTAAATTTAGACCAACGTTGGATAGCACATTAAGGTAGATCTAACTGGATAAGATAACGTACTTAATGAAGCGACCAAGGCTTAATCGCCTAACCATTAGATCTAGTTACGTTTATCCCCCACTTCTAATCATGACATTTCGTGGCAAGCAGAAGAATGCAATTAGTCCCCGTAAAATCAATAGCTGGATGAGTGCAATGACATATCCGTGGAAGCCAGTGGTCGCGGATACACGTGTCGTAAAATTCAGTTATTCTTATCCCACGCGCCAAACAAAAGTACTTCCAGGTGCGAGTGTACGCGAGGAAGTATTTGCACGATGACTTAGTAAGCCTGAGCATGTGATACGATGACACCGATAAGGCGCCCGGTCATCGTTACTTCGCCATACGAGACAATGAAACGCACGACAAGTGTTAGGTCCAATCAATCAATAGGCTGAAAATAGAGTGTCACAGCATACAACGACCTATCAAGTTTTGCCAGCCGCTTTAGTGGGAATAAGAGGAACACACGAAATTCTGCCGAGAAGCTGTTTCTCGTTCGCGAAGAATTAGTCTCTCTTGGTCAGCCGAATAAGCGACACATCGGTAATAAACCATATATTACTCAGTATTGAATATTTCGTAAACGCTTTAGGCTAACAAAACAATTAGGTAAGATCCGTTAAAAAGAGTGCGGTGGATTCGAATTCGGGAAGAACTACCGGTAAAGGTATTCGATGTATTAATACCCCAATGGTGTTCCAGTCTCGTTCTCTTTCTCGCAGTAGTTGTGTTTTCATAATTAGTGATTGAGACACTGAGCCTAGCGATTTACCGAGCTCGAAACCGACGACCGAGAATCCACTATATGTTTTCTATAATCGAGTATAAAATTCGTAGGTGACTTCTTGATACGAACACTAGGCTAGAGCACGAAATACTAGGGTAGACTCTATTTTAAGTACTTTTTACGAGATGTGACGAGTTACTAGATAAGCAATCTGTACTTTAGGCAAATTTCGTATATTTATTGGAAGTTGTATACATACTGTAGCATCTAGCGGACGTTTCTTTTTTGCGCGTGTTTATTTCTTTTCGAATCTGCCAGGCTGATTTGAGCACCAATTAAAGGCTGTGTTATAATCTCAGTACGAACGGATCACTCGGGGAATGCAATATTTAGTCAATCCTCAAATGAAGATGACGTTTAAATAAAAGCGGGAGGAATGGGAAAGAAATATTTTACTACTAAAGCATCTGCAAATCAGCCTCGCATTATTATCTTGCGGAGTAGCACTCGGTCCTTGTAATAGTAGAAGTCGAAAACTGTACATTTCTGCTCGTACCTAATTTATTAAAGTCGTTTTTAACACTTTGTACCGTAATCATTCATTGCATAAACGTGCTTTCTCAACCTTCCTCTAATTACTATGATTCGATGTACCGTTAATGCTTCTAATATGCTAGTCAAGCCGTTACAAATTAGCACTTTGTAAAAGTACGTTTAACTGTAATTTTGCGATAGTTTTATCTGTTAAAAAGTACATTATTGAGTACCATTACTCTCAATATTATTACCACTATTGTAATGTGTAACTCTATGCTCAATAAAGACTTTTCTATTATTCAAAGGTGCAACATGCAGTCATAGATATCAAACCCTCGACCTAATACAAGTAGAAATCTGAGAAGCCTACTTTGCTATGGTTCTTGGAGAAGTCTGTAAAATTCTAAGTCTAAAGATCGGGCAAGTTCTAAATTAAATGCGGTACTTTTTAACGTTATTTTATTTTATCTTGGCACTTATAGCGACTTTGAGCGCTTTCCTTAAAAATTAAGCATTGCCAATACGAATTCGATACCGAGATAGTGGACAATATTAGTCTCAAATATTGTAGCATTATAAAAACTATTAACAGGCTCCACCAGCTTGGATGGTGTAGCTGGAAATAGCTCCAGAACAGTTGTATTCCTATTAGTTTGACGAAAGCGCGCATAATAGCGTCTGGTTATGATGATTGGAGAGCGAAGACGAGTACTGGACAGACGGTCGTAGATTATTTATAGTTGCATTTTTCGCACTCTAAATAAGAATTCAGGCTGGACAGCTTACGAATCTATTGGTAGCTACAATATGCTCGTTCCACTTATAGCACACTTCGACTTTTTATCGCAGTTTATTTATTTTATAATGTATTTGAGAAATGTGATTGCACAAACAAAACTCAGTAACGAAACATAATGAACCGAATGAAAATCTGTAACTCAGTTTGCGGAGGTATGATAGACGGACAAATATTACAAGTGGAAATATTTATTATAAATGAAAACTTACATATTATTATATAACAGTATTTGCACCTGAGAGCTACAATACCTCAAAAGCTTCGCCAGTACCGAAGAAACGGGTATTCTTAGCGACGGACAGACATCACTATCTTATCTTACACTACCGCATCACATCCCACATTCTTCCGATATAAAATAGTTTAATCATCAGTGGCCCGAAATACATCTACACGTTAACAGACCATCCGCAATAAAGGAAACTGCTTCTATAACGAAATTGCAAAATTACGAGTACAAATCCGGCTCTGCGCGAGCATATTTCAACGGAGTAAAAATAAAAGCCATACTTTATTTACGCAATTTAACACTACTTAAGTATCACATGCTTGGATAAATTATTTCGCAAATAAATTAATTCTCCATAAACAAAGGCAAAATCTCAAATTAGAATGCTGTAATACGCGTAATAAAATATTACTCAGCATCGAATATTTCACAAAGGCCGAGTAGGCAAAATACCTTCCCGGCGTCTATCTCAGCCCTGCTTCAGAATATCCGACCTATTATTAAGGGAACGCCAGTGTGCACATTGAAACACAATCCTAGGCCTTCAAGCTCTCAGGCGCAGAATATGCGTGTATTATAAATGCATGATTCAGGATATCGAGAGCACACGTGAGACAGAAATAAAACGGTATGTAGTACATTAAAAACAATGGGATAGACGCGGATAAAAATAAACGTGAAGGACCAAACACTATTCACAATCGTAAACTTCAAAGGGTCAAATCGCGATTCAATTCTATTTCGAAGGATTGCACTAAATTTGAAAATGTCACAATTGTAACATCATTGACATAATTTATGACACTCAAAGTACAGAGTGATTATTCCTTTTGAACTAGGCCAGTCCGGAGCAGTTATGCGCACATAAACATAAATGCTCGCAAATATCTTGCGCAATCCTGTTTCACGTATTGGCAGGGCAAAAGGAATATAAATCAAATGTCTCATATGAAAAGCGAGGCGTACAAGTGAACGATCGATGTGTTTTGATACTTGACAATCTTAAATTTACACGTATGTGGACTTATCCAAACCAATCGACCATTCCTTCTCGCTTTAGCTGGCCATCGTTTAAATAATCTTCAATTCTAAAACCATCCCGTACTCACAGCCAGTTTGGATCTTGGCTTTAAACTATACAAAGCAACTGGGTATGAATGCGATGTGATCTGAAAAACCGATAAAATAATATACCTTACAATGCGGATTATCGTTTTCCGCTTGACTAATTTCGTAACAATACCATGACCGCAACCAATAATTTACAACGAACGCATTTGAAAAACTATGCACCGATAATTATAATACAAAATCATGCTTGCACTATTATGCCTCCGTGAAGAAGGTGGAAATAAATAAAGAATACAATAGGCATAGTGTGCACGTTGCTATATCGAAGAACTTAGGAGAGTCCTTTCACTACTATATGCCGAATTTTGAGCATACTTGATTTCATGAATAGCTTGACAAAGCAAACGAGAGAGTTTTCCTTTTTTTTCTCCTACAGCGTACACTTGTTTAAGTCTTATCTATCACGATGGTATCCTTGCATTAGCCTAATGTGCATAGTGAGAGTACATTGACGAAAAGCGACATACAAACATCCATCAGGATATAACGCATGTCGTTTTACTTTCCTTTCGAATCTAGCTCGTGGAATGATTAGACTGCCGTCTCGTAGAGCGCATGCGATGAACCAAAAAGTATGTATGCAATTCTGATCCTACAAGATGCGTATGCAAGTGACACCGTCTGAAACTGTTAATTACTCCGCCCGATGCGGAGCCTGAATACATCGCGGTTTTTAGGTCAATAGGATTCCACGGCGTTCCTTATGCGTATCACTTCACTAATGATACAAACGCAAAGACGAAGATGCCAGATACTTGGACTTTATTCAAATAGGTTCGAAGCAGAGTAGACCAATTTGTCTTCCAGTTTCTATTACGTTTCCTGGTCGATTGTACAAAGCCGTTAGTTTCCAACTAAAATGAGCAACGTGGGGTATTCCGTATAGTGCGTCTTATTAAAAGCAGCTGGAATGTGCCGTTTACGTAAACGAGCCAGGCATTATCGGACGTCAGTCAATGTTTCGGAAAACAGTGCAGAGTCCTGGATCATCCAAAGTAATCATCCCAAGTTCCGCTCCGATATTTCTTAAATAGCCTTCCTTACTGCGCGCGGACGCAATATTTCCTATCCTGCAACAAAATAGGAAAGCCCTGTGAATTCACTTTCTATACATATGATGGCATCAGTCTTGTGCCTCTTATGTTAAGACTCCTGCATGGAAACATTTTTCAACGGCATGACTGATATTAATCGATACACTGATGTGCAAGATTTATGGCAGTGGACATGATCGAATACAATTATATCAGATCGAAAGACACGAGACCAGTGTGATTTCTGGGTACATAGCTGTTGGAAAAAGCACATGAAGTATTAATTAAGATTCGAGTTTCTGTGGATCTGTATCACTGCAGACAAAAACTGAAAGTAAGTCAAATGACACTCGTCAATGAATTACTACTCGTAAAGGGTATATGCCCCTGTACAGTGCTTAACCAGAGCTTTCTCTACACTTGTTACAGTATTACGAGCAGCAATCATTTGCTCTGCTATTGGTCGAGATACAAGATATGCATTCCGTGCATTCTCCATATTGGTGGATTTGGAAAAAAGGTTTACACATCGACATCTTAGCAAATAAAAGAGGTGTAGGACTAGAGCATTTTGCAATCACTACTACTTGGTGCACGAATACGAACAGAGAAAGAAAAAATAAATGTTTACATGTCTACGAATACGCACCTGCAAATAAGACATGAATACTTCGTTGGCCGTCCAGGGTATTTCGCTCCGGTGTGATCCATACCTAAGCCGCGGACCGTAGTACTCAAATTAAAGCGAAACGAAACAGCAACGACGATATCCAAGAGAACGACTTCGAATTATGGTTAAACACAAATTGCGTGCGAGGAGAATACAGAGGTACTGTTATCATACTGTACATTCGACTTTTTACAAAGGGTATTCATACGTGACAACTAATAACAGAACAGAGCGACACTTAAACATGAAATGTACATAAGAAACAATACTGTGAGTGTCATATCCTTCGATCATTGGTCCCTATACAAGAGCCTTTCGCATTATTCCGCTATCAAATGGCGCAACGAGTTAGTCGAGAAGATACTTCTTGGAAACGAATAATGAACCACAAAGTCCAGTTAGAAAATAATTTATTCGCTCGATGATTAAAGTATCAAGGCACTACTTATATTAATTATCAGCGCATTATTACTGATTTCATGTCAAACATTACTATAATATTTCATAACATAACAATTTATTTGATCTAAGCAGGGGTCGAAAGTATCTTTTATAATGTATAAGAGTAGTATGATGTTTGAAACTAGATACGGGGTGCCCCGAATGATGAGCGTTCCAAAAAAATACTCCTTTTATAGTTTTACTTGAGATCCTTATTGAGCACGACCGATACTCGTCCCTGCAGATATTTCGTTCACAAATGGAAAGCAACAATAGTAGATTGCAGAATTCAATAACCCCTCCTCATTTTAAAGATGCTAATACTCTGGCGGTGAAATTATGCTGGAAGAATTTGTTTCGAGACACCCCACATCGCAGATTGTAACACAATTAATGTAACCCTAAGCCAGGTAAAACTGTACTTAAAACGTTTTAATCTACACAGATGGGAGACATAGACGAAATAAATAACTGTTAGCAGTCGTAATAAAAAGTCGGTAAAATGGAAGTCAGCACGAAACGGAGTAAATTCATTGCGTATCGAATGAAGAACCGGACAAGTTGCATGAAAACCTCGGTATGAATAACATCTTACAGAGAATAATATACTTTCTTCACTATGTTGGCAACCTGTTAATCGTCAACAGAATCGATTAATACTCTCGCCTCGAAGAAACATTTGTCAACGTCTTTCTTTGCAAATCTATACTTAGCTATATAGTTAAGCAAAGCTGCCCCTAGAATTTTCTACCTTCTCATGTGCGTGATTTCACAGTGTTTTGGCTTAAGGCAATAATACGAGTGATCTTAATTGCACGCTGTCTGATTGCAATGCCACTTATGTATGGTTTATGTCAGCCAAGAACAACACATGAAACGTTCAACAACAATGTCAATAGGAAAATATTTATCTCTGAAAGCTTTCTTTACTCTAGTCGCAGTCTATATGGCTGTAAATAGTACAAGCGTAAAAAGTTTCAACAGTAGTAGCCGTTATAGATAAATAATGAAAAGTGAAGAACAAATGCTCGATACTAAGCACCTGCGACGAATCATCGATCCTTCTTAAAAGTATGAAATCGAAATATCCGATCAGTTCATTTAAAAAAATAACTAAAGGGCATTATTATCACAGCTTACAAGTGGAAGTGTTTCATAAGGCTGTACTTTTCTATGCAAAACCTCATTGCGGCAGCACTGGAAATTGCAACGAACTCGCCAGCGATGAATGTAGTGTGATAGAGAATGTGCAAGAGTTAATGTGCCCCCAGCATACCAATCAGAATCTTAGCACATTTACGTCGCGAAACTCCAGATAGTAAAAAATCATAAGTTACCGTATTAAAATGTACCTGTCTGCAAAATGTTACATCGAATGCCCAGTGATTGCAAGGCCCATTACTATACCCAACCTTACCATTCGTAAAAATGCTCACAATTTTAAAAAAAAATGAGAACAATCGATAAACGTTCCGCGAAGTCAGAATATTTGACAGCACTCGTGTCACACCGTCATACGTGTAAAAGAACAAATACCTAAACTAGTATTCGTTAAACATTATGTTCCTAATATCCTCCTATCCTAACTGCACAGATTTCCTGTGACACACTGACAATCTCTATGCGACCGGGCACGATTGAATGACAGGCAATCCTAAAGACGAGGAAAGTCCTATGTGGAAGAGTGAATCCCCAAAGCTTGAAAGAACTTGTTTTTTAAAAAACCGGGTTTGTTAGGACTAGCGTCGTTGTGGCCGGACTGTCCTTCATGTAGCGCCCTTTGTACCCCTGGCAGCGAGCCCTGCGATTGTGTGTTGTATCGCCAATTCGTCAGAATGGGCCGGATAACGAAAAAAGAACAAAAAGAAAGAAGAAAAGGATAGTAGACGACTAATCGTGTGCTACAACATGCAGTGCGACTAATCTCTGACGTCACTACTGACACGACTCACCTCCTCGTTTTGTTCGTGTTCGTTAGTGTTCGTCAAGCCCGTTCGAGGACTACGTGTCGCCGAGCCCTTTTCATCACCTAGTATCTGTGCAACCTTGCCTTGCTTCACAAAGTCCAATGTCTGCTGCAAAAAAGCAAATGTACTTAATCACAAAATACCGCAGTTCATTCGACACTACCGCAAAAACCTTGTGGATATCATTTGTAAGTTCTCGTTATCTCGAAGATAATTCTAGGAAAACAGGAATGATTCGAGCTTACCTCCCTTCGAGATCTCATTGCGCAATCCTCTAGAGTGTCTGCCGCTTCGAACTTTCCTTGTCTTCGATATAATGCACCAAGGTTTTTAAGTGTAGTAGTGACTGTAGGAGAATCTACTTTAGCAGCTTTGTGCCAACCCCCATACTCGCCGTATGGAGCGTTTTGCTTATTTCTATGCTTATTTTCTTCCCTTTCTTCTGCAACCTGAAGCAAATTGATAAACTCGTCATTATCTCTTCAGGAGCGAACGCAAGAGAGGAAATTCTATGAGGAGGTTTGGCTCACCTGCCAGATAGGCTTGTTATCACTGGCAATAGCACCAAATTCTTTCTCGTGCGCTCTAGTTAGTACTTGTTTGTATAGCACTTCCGCATCTTTGTATTTGCCTTGCTTGAGGTAACACGATGCGAGATTATTCTTCGTCTTTGCCACATTGGGATCATCGGGACCAAGTTTGGTCTCGTAAATTTCGAGAGCACGCTGGTAATATCGTTGAACCTCTTCGTATTTTGCCTGGTTCTGGCAGAGCAGAGCAAGATTGTTCAACTGTTTTGCAACATCCGGGTGATTACGACCGAGAACTTTCTCCCGAATTTCCAGAGCACGCTTACAAAGTGGCTCAGCCTCCTTGTATTTGCCTCTCTTGCCATACAAAACTGCGAGATTATTTAATGTCGCTGCTACAGCAGGATGATTCTCGCCGAGAGTCTTCTCGCGAATTGCCAATGCATCGTTCAACAAATTCGCTGCTTCCCTGTATTTGTTCTGGTCTCGGTAAACCAACGCAAGGATGTTCAACATTGTTGCAACATCAGGGTGATCATGACCCGAGGTCTTCTCTAAATCCTCCAAGGCCTGCTTGCACAAGGGTACTGCAACTTCATAACGACCTTGCCCAGCATACTGAATGACAAGGTTGTGCAAAGTACGCAAACGCGCTGGTATCTCATACCCTGCATTCACTTGCACAAATTGAGAGGGAGGCGTTGGTGATATCGCTGCAATAACATTAGTGTGCTTTAGTACATTTATATCGGTGCCAAACTTGATCCCGTGCGAATAAAGAATCTTACTGCCATGAGTTTACAATTGGTATACTCATTCGTAATTTACGAAATTCTTAATTCTGTTAAACAAGAACTATTGCAGTAAGATTCGCTCGTATCGCACAGAGGAGAAGGAAAAAAGAAAGAGACTAGAGAGAATGCTTGGAGACAGAAAGAAACTTTAATGTACACTTACTATTTCGATCATCTGGATCATCATCTGGGAAAAGGTCCACTACAGGGTCATCTTTTGGTCTATTTTTTGCGTTTTCATCGTCTGCAGGGGGATCAGGGTCGTATTGTCTCATACTATCCATATACTCCAATTGCTTCTTTTCTACTTCTAAAATAGCCAACTAAAAGAAATCATAGACTTTTATGCAATTCACGAAGATAAATGAAGACATATATATGAAAATATCGTTATACTCACAGCTTGTTCGCTGGCTTGCAGTTTTTGCTGGGTTCCAGCAAGCTCGTCTCTCAGCCAGGCATTCTCTTGGCAGAGCCTTCTGACCTGAGTCCTGAGTTTATGTTTCTCAGCCTCCACCGTTTGTAGGTGACTTGCAAGGGCCATCATGACCTGCGCTTCTCCCAGGCCGAGTTCTATCATTTCAATATTCTTCGATAGCAAGCTAGCTTTATCCCTTGCGGCTGGCGCATCCTGCGAGTCCAGCCCCTGGAGGAGGCCCCCGTGTTCGACACGGAGGGCCTCCAACCCCTGGGCTACAGTACGCGCACCAGCCACAATTTCCTCCTGCGTCATGGCCGTCATTCTACCAATACTTTCTATTTTTTTGCTGCGAACAGACGAAAAATCACGGGTCTTAGTCATGTCAGTGACTGCATTCCTTCAACCCTGTTTTCCTTAAACATCGAGTCACTCAACGAGTCATTTAACACGCTTAATCTAATACTCAATAAACGCTCAATAAAATTATTAACTCGACTAATAGGAACAGGTGAATAAACGTGGACAGGCATTCCGAGGGCAATAGACACGGCGAAGTCGGCTGACGTGTTCCGACATATTAATTGATGAACGTCGGAGCAAATATATCGTTATCTTCAACTGCGATCAAGGAGAGTCGACCAAAAGGGAGAGCCGAAGGCGAATAGTGGCATTTAAAACGACTGCTTTGCGCGCCAATAATTAACCGCAATCGAAAATAGGCAGCGCAAGGTATTTCAGTCGGAGCGAGCAGAAGGTATCCGGCATTCAGGCGTGGGGCCGAGGACGTCTCGCGGCAACGGAGTGTACCTTGGATAACAGCGATTTCCATCGCATTTGCTGACTACGCGTTCCAGGCAGTTTGCTCTACATGTGGCGTCGGCTGGAATGCTTCAATAAACGACTAAAACCTATCAACGACAGGATTAATCCGGACAGAAACTTACCCCGTGTCAGGGCCGCCGCGTAAAACTCCCAAGAAATCAATGGCTCAATACTTCCGCGCAAGCGCAACCACCGGGAGAAGCTTCTCTTATGCGACAGAATGTATATAGCTAGAGGGAGATGAACATGAAATTTCGAGAGCGAGTGAGAGAGGGGAAGAGAGAAAGCGAGACAGAGAGTTGCTGCAAGAGAAAAATGGTCAATCCAAGATGCACTCCATAATCAATAAAGACAACCCGGAAAAACGTAGCGCAGGTCGTACAGAGACAGAAATTACTGCCTGATGTACTGGCACTTGCAAACCGTGACCTCGTGCAATCTTACTGTCTCGCAAGCCTTGACCCTGCAATTTCGGGCCCATCTTTTACCATTTGTCAGCTAGTACAATGCACTTCCGGTTGCAATCAACTGCCTCTCGGCGATAGAGGATATTAACGCCCGTCTCAACAATGGAATTCGAACGGCATTCTTAACGAGAAAGCGAATACGCCAGTCTTTCCCACAATCTCCTAGGGCCGATTAGAAGAGAATGCGGAGACAATGCGAGCAGCTCTTTACGATGGATCGATTTTTCCTGACAATGCGACCACCTAGCCCTGCTAGCGAAAGTGTTTAACAGCTGACGGCGAGTGCATCGTCACGAGAGAGTCATCGAGAAACTGGGATTCGCCTCAAGAGCAGGCGAGACACGATTCAGCGACGCATGCAAAATCTCGATGAACCCTTTCAGTCTTAAGGGTGAGAATCGGCCAGGGTACCAATGCCCCCGGTGAGCTAACAATATCCGCAAAAGGGTTCACAATGGTTTCCAGGGCCGATAATAGGAGAGAATCGGAGCGTGGTATTTATGTAACAGCATAAAAGACGCCACCGAGTTGCGGAGCGGCTTGCCGCGTGCGGTTTAAACAGGGGGGTACGGTGAGGGGCAAGCAGACGGAGGCGGTGCGGGGGGGGTTTCGGGTGTGAAAGCAGTAAAAGTCGTAGAGATCTACTCACATTCTATAAGCGTTCAGCGTTTTTGACATATCTGTCCTACCCATCGATAATGCTGAATTGTGTTGGGCCTATCTAATGCGTAAAAAAGATTAAGCTCCCTACTATATCGATCTGTCTACCGCCAGCTCGTGGACAGTCTCGGCTGTATTGTCGCGCTCGGTTAGTCGAGTCGGTGGTAAGAAAGTCATCTAACCGGTAGAAAAATAGAGATGTGCCTATCTACAAGTGCACTAGGGGACGCCGCCTCGCCTGATATGATTTCTACGTGGGGAACCTCGCGGAGTCACGTTTAATTCTTTACTGAGGGGTTACGTTTGGCTTCGCACACCCCCTTGGCTCCCCCGCCGCAACACCAGGGGGACAACGACGCGCACGCGCCGCCCCGTATTCATGGGGTGCTGCTCTCCTTTGGCGTAATGCAAGCCCTCCACGAAATATGCGCGCCGCCCGTCTACAGGGTGATTCGCTTGCATCTCGGATTTCCAATATTCAATATGCACTCCTCTATACACAAGGATAATTATAATTATCTGCTCATTTTCATTATACACGAATCTTTCCTAACTCTTCCTCAAATTCTATACATGATACACAATGCACGGTAAACATATGTCTCATAAAGTGGGGTACAACTTGCCGGGTGAAGGCTAAGTAAATCAATAATTATAAAATGCCTAGTCTTTTCATCATACACGAATCTTTACTAAGTCTTCCCTGTATCCTATATGATAGATACTATAGTATATTATAAATTCAATGTTGATATGTGTCTGACAAAAAGTGGAGTTCGACAATGAAAGTTGAAGGCCAAGTGAATCACCCTGTAGATTCTGACGTATGCGAGTCTGATGTAGTCACCAGTACGGGTGAATGGTGCATTTCTGTATAAAGAAGGCCTCGACGCATAGTGTCACTCTGGTCATAGGGAAATGGGCGCTACTCGGTCACCGGGAGTAAGTGCCGAGGGCGTGCATAAGAGAAGAGAGCACGCGATGAATGAACCCCCGAGAGGGGTGACACTCAGGGCTACACCTACGTGTGTATGACACTTAAGATTGCCCCGCATTATCTAGCTAGAAGCTCGATGCACCGCTTCGTTAAGCCCCTCGTGCGACCGATCGAGTATGTCGAATTACCAGGCAGCCTCGGATGAGCTGTTCCAGTGATTGCTCGTCGCCAGACGGCCGTTCGAGCTTCCAACGCGTCCGGCCATAGAAACTTTATGGAACGTCATGCTAGAATGAAGCCGCCGGCTTCCTTTCAGCCCGGCGAGATGCGCCGTAGATGCATGTTTCTAGCGAGCTTGCGAGAAGGAAGGCCGCCTCTGAAAGCTCCTGCCGCTGTTGCTATTTCGGAAGGCTTTAGATGGTCGCGCGTTTGAAAGAGACTGGGCGAAAAATCTGCCCGGGTATATATGCAGAGTTTTCGCAATCTCGCTCGCCACTATGAGGGATACAGCCGCTGGTATCCCGATGAGTCACGCCGTGACAACTAACCGCTGGATGTGTAATGTCCCGTGCGCCTGCCTTCGCTCCGCCGAGGAATAGCCGATCCTCCAGCATACACGCCAAGAACGCATATGTGTTTTAAGCATTTCGCAGCCGGTGCTTGTTATGTGAATGTATAATTAATTATATAGCCGTCTTTACGTAGGAGTATGAAATATACTTAATTACGTGTTAGCCTAAAATACCATGGAATTATTTCGTCTACTGTCAATCAGTTATTATCGATCGAAATTGATTTCGAATGTACCCTGGATTAGGTAATAAGACGAGTTTTATAATAGAGTATAATTTTATCAACCAATGACCTTATCTTACGATGTTCATAGCTGCACTGCACACATATGACTTGCCTTGAGTGCAAATCCTGGTGCTCAAAGAACATGACGTGAAAGAAACAAAAGAGCCAAAAGAACAAACGCAAGCGCAGTTTGAAAGGTATCGTGCGAACGGCTTGTAACTGAGCAATGGTTCTTTCTTCGTCTGTTATTTCTTTCGCACGATATAGTTTAATCGGTAAAAAATACCGAATGGGTGAAAAAACCGTGAGAGATATTCCACAAAAAAAGACCATATATCTTCAACGCCCGATTATAGTCATTCTCCTAAAGAATTTCTTTATCCTTTAGAACAGCTTTTGCCTTTCTAGCAGACCATTTTGCTGGTTGAAAACCTTCTGCATTCTATATAATGGACTGGTGGCCGCACTTTTATCATAGCCGCACTATCACGTGGGCGACTCTTGCATCGACAAACGAACTGCAGTTGAGTATACCGTGCGTACTGACGACTCAATACACGAAGACATTTCGCGAGTCCATCGTACTGCCTGCACAGTGAGCCTAAGTCGATGAAAGCGATAAGCAACCCACAACATTCATCAATTATTAAGGAGTCAAATTTACCGAAGCTAAATTCAACAAATCCATCAGGAATTCTTTGAATTCCATAAACGAGATAATTGGTGAATGCTGCACATATACCAGTTCATTTGTATTGTGCAGTTCGTTCATTTATCGAAGCAAGCAACGCGAGTCCGATTTATCGAATCACGCTATTCCAGAGTGAATGAGATATTTCGGTATACGTTAAGCACATAGAACAATGGAATGAAAGCGAAGCTTAATGAAGAGGGTCTAAAAATACATTAACCGCGTCTTAAATCTTGAGTTGAGAGCGCTCCGCTTATCAACCTCGGTATTGTCTTGTAGAGTGCATAACGGGGGTTGACGACACTCACGACAGGTGAGACAAATTTTTCTCGCCCCAAATGGATCACCGGACAATAAGGAACCATGTTCGGCGACGAACTGCCTGAAACGCTGATTAAGATTCATATCGTGTGACACTATCGCAAACCGGTATCAGGTGTCATTTTCATGCGGCTAATTAGCCGTAAAAGTAATGAGTGCAACGGTACAAATATAATAAGCTTGCATAAACTGGTGCGAACATGATAAAAAGAAGTTGAGTATCATCTACTGCTATATCATTATCCTTTATTCAATGAATTGCTTAAAATCAATACTCAATTCCACAGTCGAAATAATAAACATATGTCATTGACACAATAGTATCGCTTGAAGGAACAATACGCAAACAAGTGCTCTCTCCCAAAATCTAAAGCGCCTATACACATGCTTACAGTGCATAGTTCGGCTTTAGATATGCACTTAGGTTTATATAACGAGCCGTGAAAAGCGGAAGTATAGCAACGAAATAGAAGAACGAAGAGACAATGAAAAGGTAGTATTTTCGGTGATTGGCAGACGAGCGGTCAAGGGCGCCTTTCCTTTCCACGACGGCGAAGACGATAGCGATTATATCTGAGGAATCGTCATGCTCGGCGGACTTTCTGCCATGGTTCCGCGGCGGCCAATTAAAATGATTTACTTCCGGCTACACCTGGCCACACCGAAGGCGTGGCGGTACGTAATGCCGAGTGGCACCTGACTTCCAAACCCGGGTGTAGCAGTGCGGCAAGGAAAAAAAAGCTGAAAGATTCCTAGGTGGAGAAAGGGCGAGAAAAAAGGAATGCGACTTACTCGTCAAAGCGGTCCATGCAGGGGTTCTTCTTTCCTCAGTGTACCATCCCCGCTCACCGGTGAAGGCCACGTTTCTCCGTTGCCCGCCTGTCAAAGTACAAGTAGTTCGCACTGGCTATTATGCACTGGCGAATTCAGGTTACCCTCGGCGCCTTGTTGTTTCGCCAACAGCTACGCGACGATTCACTGTTTCCCGGGGAGGCGATCGAGAAAAAAATCGGCCGAGCGTGGAAGGCGCGGCCACCGATTCGCCGTGCACGGTCGCCCGACTTGCTGGCCGAATCAATTGAAGCGAGCGCTCGCTCGAAACTCGTCGCTTTCGCAAGCCTGCTCGGAAAGAGGCATGGAAATCCGTCCCGATACGGTTCGCAGAGCGATGACAGACTAAGATGGCGAGGACCGTGGAAAATGCTCGAAGAACAACAATCACATATTTCCCGTGCTTCCCTCGGCCTGATGCGACCCACGTCCTGACCAGCACGCTGCTGGAACTACAAGTTCCGTTGGAGTAATGCGCGAACGATATATACAACGGCCGTAATGTTAAAATCACGCAAACCCAACGAAAGCGCAGAGACCTCAGTCGATCCTGAAAGCTCGACTGGAGCGACACTGAGCGACACTGTGCGCCCGCAGCGCCCCGCCGAACATCACGGGAATTAGGGAAACGGAAGGATTTTCATTGCGCGAGCATCCGCCTTTAGGTTCAGTCCACTTGTTCGAGATTGAAGTGATATGAAGCTGCGTTCAAGTCACAGGTCGAAGTATCGATCTTACAGAATAGTGGTGTATAATTAATCATTATCTGACCACTTTCTTTCGATGTCTAGTAGTTACATAATCAAGATTAGTATATTACCAAACGTAATAATTAGTAATATCAGATCGAATCTCTGTATTTATGCTTGCAATGCTTGTAAGTAAATTAAGTGGGATTATGATTACACTTCAACTATAGTTTTTTCATCATCTTTATCGGGTTTTCAACTAATATGTATTTCTGCTTCTTGGATACATGGGGATAAACGAAAAGATCTATTAGAAAAGAGAACTGGCTTGCAGCACTACTTATCAGAGAATTTCATCATTCAAAAAATTAGGAAAATTAATTCCATTAGTATCTACATTTAGGAAGTGTTTGTTAAAAAGAGATAACACTACTTCAATGCAATAAACCATATTTATTTGAATAATTATTATTTGAATAGTAAATAGATACAATAGAGAACGCTTCTAGCAGGCCAACTTCCCAGTAACGGTCGAAAACCATGAATATTTTTCTTTCTCTTCCATATAAAAGAGATACGCCTGGAAGTGTATGTAGGGCATCAATCGCTCGCATTAAAAATCTTCCAATAACAATTAGGAATAATGATATAGGTAATTCGTAATCGCCTTATTAAAAACAATTAAAAGTAGTTACTGTACAGGTAAATCTTCGCTAAACCTGGAAACAGTTAAAATTTTTCGTACGTGTAATAGAATTGTAATCGCTCCATGGCCTAAAATAACAAAATGCTATGTTTAATCTGAGATTGCGTTTGCGACTCTTTTGTATCCTGTGGGAAATTATCATTAATAGTTGCATCTCGGACATATTTTGCTTTGCCTTCGTATTTTAGTTCGTCCGACTACTGAGCATATCCTTTTTAAATGGCATCGATATCAAAATCACCCTCCTCGTCGGATTCCTTATTAGCTACGGGCTTCGGCACGGGTGGTGGTTGCTGTCGTTGCTTAAGTGATTCTTTGGCTCTGTCATCGTACTCAATCTATAATGAAATAGAGACACGTAATTGCAACTTGTATCTTTCCAAACTCTCATTAGACCTATTTAATTGAATCTAAAAAATCATTATTATTTACCTCTAAATCATCGTCTTCTTCATCGGACTCGGATTCTTCCTCCTCTGCTTCCTTTAGCCAAATCAAGAAGGGAGCAGCTTTGTCGTGTATTTCTTGACACAAATCCTTCGATACGTATTTCTTGCTCACTTTGTTCGACCATTCAAACAGAGCCTTCTCTTCCAAGATATCAGCATCATAAAATAGCTGGAAATGCAAGCGTTAATTAGTGACTTATTCGGAAGGTATATTGAAATAGACTTGGGTATCTTTGGGATAGAAACTGACCTTTAAGATACCAGGTACTTTTGGCATCAGTGTATCCTTATGCAGAGCTATTACTTGCTCAATTCCGCGGAGTAAATACTTTTGCGCTTTAATATCGTCATGAGTGAAACGAAGTAAGAGTACCCGATGCTTCTTGGCCTGAGCAGCGATAGCCTGATCGAAAAGTAGCTCGGCCAGGACCAACGGTGCCTTGGTCTTGATTTCCAAGCGCTCAGCCTCCGCTAGGAGTTCCTTATGGTTATCTAGTTGCCCAGCATCGCGACGACATTTTACTAATTTATAAAATATGTCCATTCTCTCCTTTTCAGTCTTATCGAGATCATCGCTGATGGTCATCCCTTTAGCTCCGTCTGTCAAGTCCTGCAGACGAGCTCTCACTGCTTCCTCAGATACGTCCACTGCCCAATTATCATCATCCACGTCATTCGCTACTTTTTCGGGAGCTTCCACCACGATGTCAGTGGTACTGGTCTCGTTTTCAGGAGAACCGGAACGGTCACCATTAGTGGCTGGGGTTGAAGTGGCGCTGGTGTTGTTAGCATCGCCATTCGCGCGCTTCGAACGTTTACCACGTTTCCCTTCCGTCAGAGAGCTACCTTGTACTGCAGGATTTAAGCTGGGTGGATTCTTTAGGATGAATGTGTTGAGTTTATGATTGCTCTCAAGCAAGCCGTGATGACCGCAGGCCTTGCAGCCTTGCGAGATAGTACCCTTCTTCGCGCTAACTATCAGCTCGGTTTCCGGGTTATCGCATGCAGGGCACAAGACGTACTTTCGAATGAAACCATCGAGAAGGTCCTGCAATTTAGTGGCGTCGTGCGATCCATTGACGATGAATCTCTCGTTTTTGAAATCGAATTGAGTTTGAGCTCCAAGCTCGCAGCCGAAGTACTTGGTTGGATAGGTAGCCGGTCTTCCAATAGCTTTGGCAACATCGACCATGTTAACGATCACGGTCTTTATGCCATTTCCTTTACCCTCGACCTTGGCTTGGATGCGGGGCATTTTGTAGCGGTAGAACGCATCGCTGACGTTACGGTTAACGTTGACGCTCCCCATGGTGATCGATGTTTCCGACGCTTGCTCCTTAAAAGTTTAATGTCCCTCCCTAACGAAAGCAATTTCTGACGAGACGTCGTTGTGAAAATGTTGCTGTGTCGTGATAAGAGTGACTTGGAAAGTGCGCTCGAAATCGTCCAGGTCGATTTTTTGCGCCCGTCTCTCTGTTCAAGTGGGTAACGTCTTCGTCCTCGTTCTTCCGAATCTACTTTCCACGTTTCCCAGCGACAGTTTGATTGCTGCGCAGCGACCAGGCCAGGCAATGGCTACCCGACGGTAGCACGTAACGTGTCGAGTCAGGGTGATTTTTGTTGTCCGCGGTAAGGTATGCCGCACTACTACCCGTTGACGCCAGTCACGTTTCTCTGAACGGCTGTAGCTTCCGATGCCTATTACTGCAAACCGAACCATACTGTTAAATTATCTTCCACTGAGATACCAAATTGATTCGAACATTTTAACGAACAAACCTGGAAAATTTTGAAGTCCTGTGTTTAGGCAGGACCAGGTGATTTAAAAATCGTTGGGTGGTATCTTGATGAAGATATTGCCTCGGTTTAGTGGGCAGAGGGGGATTGTCTTCAATGATCATACACGCTGCCTGTCCGTTGCTTGTGGTCCTAAGAAACCTTGGGTACCAGGTTGGTCTCCGAAATTCACAAGTTACTCGTGGTAAGCGACTATACCGTGCGAACGAGATTATGTTGCCGTTTATAGCTCGCTTGGGCAGTGTCCTACTACCGCCGCCTTTGCTGTACACCGATCCTTTCCCTCTGGATGATATCCTGGATGTTTCTGAAACACAAATTACAAATTCTTAATCCACATCTACCGCACGGTTTTCTTTCTGAATTGTACAACTTAATTAGAACACTTTGTAGTATTTCATAAATTATAATTGGATTCGGTGATTAGGTTGACTCACAGACCTACATCGAGTAATCCAGTGCATGTCAGCTTTAAATGTTAACAGTCATTGATTGAGAAATCATTCCTATCGGAGGCTGAAGGTGAGATGAATTTTTTCTGCTCTACTTTCAGTGTCAATAAAGGGGTGGCTGTAACAATGCTGAAGAAGGGGTTGCCTACGCCGTTGGAAAGGGGGCCCGCTAAAAGCTCTCAGACAGCCAGAGGGAAGTGATTTTTACCATATTCGCACATTATCACTCTGCGTGGGCATTTACGTGTTGGTTGGTTTCTGTCGTTGCTACTAGTTCTGTACGAATTTTGGTCTCTTGCAGTTTCATTGGAAGTGGATACTAGCGATCATCCAGATGGTTTTCAAGTAATTGAGACCATATCAGTAACATGGTAATAAAAAGATTACACGCGAACGTGCTCGCTTTGCCAATGCTTTGGATTATCAAGGAAACTTATGAAAGTGAACTGGCAATGATCCTCACTAAATGTCATTATGCCAATTGAGACAAATGAACATCTTCCAAACGAATGCGAAAAATGTAGCAGCTCTGCGCACTCGCTGTACGTGTATGCTTTTCTATTTGTTAGCGCGTCAACTTCCAAGTATATAAGATTTAATCCAATAGCCTTAATTAATCCACTAGTATTACAAGATTTGTGATTCTTACAAGTCAATTCGGATTTGATACCCGTGACGTCACGTATTAGGTGACATCTTCACTAGACACTGGCCGCTACACGTAATTTGAGAGACACTTATCTTCATGATCTACTTATGACAACACTGTGTCGCACGCTACTCAATAGTAGACGTGGTGATGATGTGTGCGCATTGAGAAACTGGGGGACACGAAAAAGCAATTCATATCTGAGAGCCAGTGAATGTATGTTCACGAGCTAAATCGCCACGTGAAGCCTGACGGGCTTCGCAACGCTATGAGCATACTTCCGCTTACGTCTACCGACTGTAAAATCGAACTGATACTACTACTGGCAAATTCTGCCATGCAATGACATTAGCTCACTCTTCCTACGTGCGCGACACCCGCCGTGCCATGACTCTTACATATTATTTCCGGGAAGAATTATATGACTCAACGCAAAAGGCCCTGTGCCCAATCACATAACGCGATTGAAGCTAGCTTTTTAGGTGGAGAATAAAGTAGATCATCTTAAAGGTTCGATAGTTATTACAAATTATTTAATTTTTCCCCAAAATTCCATATGCAGAGGTTGCTAGGAAAAGAATAGTATTGCGTAATCATTTGATGGAGGTAATCACTAAGTATTTGCCGCGATGCTGAGACAAATATTTAAGCACGTGTTGACACATGTTCGATCGACTTGGGCGGGGTGCATTGATTTCGACACGTCGACGGAATCCCATTATGTAAAAAACACCGGCCCACAATCCGCTTTCTCGTAACCTGACTACAAAGCAATATCTGCGCGCCACCGCCTTACTAATCAAGGCTTCCTCAGTACAAAAATAACACCGCCGCGGGATAAGGTTGTTGACTAAATGCGATCTGTATTTTGTTAATAATCCTTATCTCTTCAATGACAAAGAATCCGTCTGTCTGTTCCCGAACAAGAACTGTTCCATCCGATTAATCTAGTTTTACTCTACCACGAATTTTCGATGATAAGCCTGTATTCATATAACTGCTGGTATAATCTTTGTGTACGTAACACTATCCCACTTATCGATACCGTAATATGAATTAACGACGCTCTCAAAATATCGATCCATTCGCACTAATGACTCGGCGGGGGAATATTTTCATTACGAGCGATTTAAATGACGAGCTTCCGCTCGGCACAGCGCACCGGACACCATGGAACGTAATACGTGCTCTCTAATGAAGAAGGCGCAGAGGAGTGCGCTAAACAAACAGCCAACTGATTAATGATTGCGCTAAACGGGGGAATGCTGCTGGATTATAAATACACCGATGGCAGAGAGGGACCAAGGTAAAATATCATTCGAGGCATGCCTGCAAATAAATCGACTGGATCCTCTTGCCGAACGTAACCCACGTAAGCCACTTTCTAATCGAACCAAGTGCTTTCGCAATGGCCCGATATTCCTGGGCGTGGAGGGAAAAACGCATAAAGGATGCGGTAATGACTTCAGGGCAAATTATCGGAACAGGGCGGAACACATTCCCGACGGAAACAATGTTTGCACGGAGAACGTTCGAGAGTTAACGTTCGCCGTACAGGTAATTGGCTCTGCAACCCAGCTACTTACATTTACAACCCTACACGAGTGCCTTCGATGGAACGGACAAGAAAAAGAGGGAGAAAGAAAAAATGTGTGCACAACGCTCTAAATAGAGAGGCTGACAAAGCCTTTATAGCATCTGGAAGAAGAAGCGCGTGGAAAATCTAAGTCTGCTCGAGGGGGCGCAGCGAGTGTTTCGGAACGGAAGAGAACCTAGCAAAGGGGAACATCGCTCTTTATACAACCGCCCTTCACCCGCAACCCTCTAGTAATTACTCACTCGGCGACTTATCCGAGCGAAAGCACGGATCATCGAGTCACGATAACTGCACTTGCAGCGCATAACAAACACACTTCGGCTTCGTTGATTTTCTATACCCGCCCACCACCACCCACCCCAGCAACGAAAGAGCACGTTTCCAGGCGCGTCACGAGGAGACGTCAAACGGCGACGTGGCAAAGTCGACCAAAGCCTCTACGAGTGGGAACAAACATATGATGACAGGTTGCTCGGATTAACGAGGGCAAGAAGGTGCTTCTTCAAAGGGATTCCACTGAATGGAACAAATTGCAACTGTAAAGCCAAAAGAAAGTGGCAGGTGTGTGGGTAACAGATTGAAGAGGAAGTTCCGTGGATTCTGACGACAGAGAATGACACGCCTCTTCGTCTTTGATTAAAAGAATCGAAAGTGATCCGTAAGGACAAAATGAAGTGGCATTTTCAAAGACAAAAGAGTTCCACGTCGATGCTCCAGTACTTTTCGTTTTCAAGAGCCAATCAGGCTCGATTTCGTAACACCGACCCGATTCTTCGATATGCAGGATGATGACATAGTCGGAAGAGACGTATCACAGAATCCCAGTAACCTGACAATCCTGGCTGGAGAGTGGCGCAGTTGCGGGGAGAGAAATCTCGAGATGTTTCTGGCGAAAGTCACGGGTCGGGTCGGTTTGGCATGACAAGGGCCATATGCCGAGCAGGTCACACACACCGTTGTTCAGGCCGTGGGGGTCTCCGCTTTCCGGGATTTTCCAGACGAACGGTTATATGCATCGAAGCGAAGGGAACAGGTCGTCCACGAGGTTTGCACCGCGGGTAGGTTCACAGTGCGTTACCGCAGTTGATGAATCGCAATAGAGCGCTGTTCTATCCGTTGATGCCGCAGGCTGTGGGGCGAGGGAGACTCTCCGAATGCAAGATGAAGAAGAAGAACAAGGCGGCGGCGAAGAAGAAGAAGAGAGTCGGTGTAGATTCCGAGAAGGGACGAGCGAGGATCCATTACCTGCTCGGTACAGACGCATAAGTCGTGATTTGCGACTGTGGCTGCTGCTGGCGTTGGTGCTCTCGTGGTGGCTGGACCAGGCCCGGTGTACTCGACTAGGTCCTCCTGGACGGCGGCCCTCTCGTTGGGCAAAGAGAGACGGGAAGGAGGAGTTGAGGAATATAGGCGGACTACCGTGGAGCCTGGTACTCGGGAGAGACGTCTGTGCCGCGGCCGTTTGCAAGGCGAGGAGAGGCAGCAACACGCGTCGCGACGGATTGCGGATGATGGCTGAGGACGATCGCTCGCTGCCGGCTACCGTAACTGGGGTCGTCGCCGTGGTCGTATGTGCCCGAGGTTCTCCGCTCCGGGATCGGCCTACCCTACGACTCTCCACCGGCGGCCGCGCACGCGTCCTCAATGCAGGGACGCGCCATATATTGATCGGAGCGTCGCCCGATCCACACGAAACCGTACCGAGCGGACGGACCAACTCTTCGCCAGCAACTCTCTCCACGCGCCGCTTGAACCGCCGCCTCTGCCATACGATGTCTCTTCTACCCCCCTCGAGCTCTTTCTCTCGGACACCCTCTGCCTTATTCCAATCTATTAAGGAACCACTGCGTACTACCGCCGCCAGCATGGAATGCACCAGCACCACTGTCTCTCGCTCTTATGCCGCAAGAATCCCTTGGACGAATCCTGAGCGGAGGGGGACCCCGGACGCCCACATCCCCGAACGCCCCAATTCCCAAACCTGACCGGGCCTGACCTATTGATCCCGTGATTGCTTGACAGTCTGCATACAGCCTGCTGCTCTTGTCAGCACTTCCTTCGATCACGCCTCTCCAATCCTTTACCTCCCACAGTCGATCTATATACTTTGCGGCAACTTCTCCGGGAGTACCGAGTGTCAAGTGCACGTGATGGGGATCTAGTACTAGTTCTAACAGTTCACGCACTCGTCCGGTTCTTACTTCGGCCGGGTTCTCCCACCGTTGTCCCTGTCACGATTATCCATCGATCGGCTCCCGTAGCGTACGTACGTAGCCTCCTCCGCACACCCATCGACTTCGCCTCATTCACACGATTCTCTCCTCCTCTTCACCCCGATGATGCGCGACCATCGATCCAGTGTGTATCCTCGCAAGAGCACCCACGTCGTGTCGTCACATGTACTCCACTCGCAACCCTTTTTAACACTTTGACCTCCTGATATCAACTTTAGCTTCAGTGAATATTGTTCTTGCGTAAATCTTGTTGTGATTTTATCCTGAGTAACTTGTCTTTACTGCAATCAATTATGAATGTATTTCGAGCCTTCGGGGAAACTCAAGATCTACACTGCTGTAGATTGTAGTTACTGATGCGACGTTCTTAGTCAGAGCGAAAAGGTTAAAGATATTGGCGATCATCCAGGTTATTGGGGTCCGCATCTTGGAATCTCTTTGTACTTCTAACACTTCAAATTGAAGCACGCTACATTCGATTTAGTATCTAATGACTCATTGTTCCGTGTTCCGAATATGTTCATCTGAATCAAAAGATTGCACTATTTGAAGTATTTTACTCAAGAATTGTTAATGACACGTCGTTTCTTTACATTAAAAACTGATACATAAACGTAATCTTTTACATGAGGTATCAGTGACTATTTTAATCTCACAGATCTTCATTTTGACTATTAAAATTCACATGTTATCGTTGAACAAACTGGGTTAAGAATCCGTTTGAAACAGTTAGATCTAGCGGTTCAATTGGCGTAGTGTTAACTAAACGGAACGAAGAGCGACTCTCTATTTGCACGTGGCGTCCCTTCTTCAGAAGTATTTGCACGCTACGTAGACGATAGATAACGTGTCGCGAGAGTACACAGTGTAAGTTCAATAGTCCAAGTGTTCTACGCTCGAACGCACTCGTTTCGAGCGATGCTCGGACAAGGTTACGACTGTTTGCTTAAACTTTCTGTGAAATGACCGGGCGGAATGCGTCCGACACATGCGCCGCTTCTTGAGCGAGTTCATGCAAAGTAATATGCAAATGTGGATGGTTATCGTGCCACTGTTTCTTTGCTTTTTAGGCGCGTGTCGTGGCACCTTTATCATCCAATAATTCACCGTTCTCACCCGCTTACGTAATGTCGAATTAAAGCCTCGTGAATATCAGTGGCAGGCGACAATGCCTCGAGTTCGGAAAGATATACGTCCACGGAAAGTGTGTTAGGTATTGTGATATTGTTATGGTACTCTTATTACCGTAGATAAAGGTTCCTGACACGCAACAAGTTCGCATAAATAATAATATGTAATGAGTGCAACATAAGCTAATTCGGGTTATTTTATGCTCAGCTCTCCCAAATTGCCAGCAGAAAGAATATACTTTAACGAAGGAAACAAAATACATCAAGTACTACAATTCTTGAAAAATAATAATCTCTCAAAAGAGAAGTTATTATTAATATAAAAGTACACTTAACGATGCCATTATTGCTTTGCTAAATAATTCTTAAAACCGCCATGATTATAACCAGCACTAATACAAGACAAAAATAGGAGTTCCATTATCTTTTTCCTGAAAGTATAAAAATTTATGGAGCGAGACGTTGCAAATTCTACAAGAAAATGGCTATCACGGTTATAATGCGTGACGGAGTGTCCTAGCAGGATAACAGAGTTAATGGTCCCGGAGATTTTTTTCTTTCGTGGCATGTCCATTAAAGGGTGAAGCATAAAGGACTGCCGCAGTAGAGAGCGTGGCAGAGTAACCTTAAGCAAGCGGGCCAATCGTGGCTTTACGTGCATTACGAAGCTGTTACCATCAGCTGTGAAGCGCCGCGCTGGAATAATTGCATAAATGCATAAATGCATTTTCTTGTCGCAATCGATCTCCGGTGACACGCGGATATGTCTCAGGCAAGGCCGAGCGTCCAGGGGCGCGGTGAGGAAACGCTCCCGGCCAACACTATATAATTCGGCATGAAAGACACCCTGTACATATGCATACATGCAAATGTGAGCAGAGTAGACTATATTTCACCCGAGGCAATGTACACTCACTCTTCATTCTCAATTGACTCTGGGAAAATTGATAATAGTGTAAAGTTGGATGGCGGTGGATCTTGAGGAAAGTCACATCCGCGCATCCATATGGATACTCATTGAAATTCCTCATCTATTTTCACCCACAGCACCTAGATTTTAATAAACCTTGGAATTAATAAGCTCTTAAAATATAGTAACTTTAACAACCTTTCGTGACAAATTTTAAAACGTATTTGGGTGAGAACGAATTATTATTCGTTGGCTCTCGAATGGTTTACTACGTATCGTATAACTGTCTTTATAAAGGGTTTATAAAAAACCGTATATTCAATTTATTTATTACTATCCGCGGTTGTTACTGCAAACGAGTACCCGTTGAATGTGGCCGGGCCAATCGACGATATGTAAATTGGAAAAGGAATCTCGTGTAGCCGGATAACAAGTTGCGTGGTAGCGTGGTACGCGTGTTCACCCCCGCGGTGTTATTTTCGTTTAGCACGAAAGTTTCGCATTGCAGCTCGTAGCGAAACCGACTATTTTAGCGTTGCTCGCCGAGGGCAAGGTCGCTTCGTTGATTTTTTCGTTGATATTGCACACAAAATTCATAGGGTGGAAAGGTCAGTCCGGCCAGCGGCGATTCCGTGCTTCCGGGTGCCGTTTTCAAGCATGCCGTGTTTCCTCGTTACTGAATTCCGTGCGACAAGGTTAATTATAGCACGCTAAGCGCAAAGTCATCACGATGCATTTCAAATGCAAGAGACTCCTATTTGCAAGGGTTGGAATTAACCTCGAACGTAGAAAATATAACTCAGTGCGCAATATCGCTGCACGTGCTATTTCCAGCTGTGAGCATTTGAATTAGAGTGCGGCACCTGACCTTACCAACTGTCACCGAAGACCTTACAGGAGAGTTAGGCAGATTGCACACCTGCTATAACATTCTGTTTTGCAACGTTCTGTTGCGAGTATGAGATCTTAAGAGTAACAAGAGCATTTTGCAACATTGCGCAAGAATGTTTCTGTTGAACAACGTGCCATTTGATTTTATGCTAATCAATACTTCCGCAATATCGTGCAACAAATTATTGTATGGCTAAGTGCTGCAAGAGTCTGCTTAGTGTGCAATCAGCTTTACGGTCAGGTGGGCGGAAACTAGACCGCAGGGAAGCTTTTTTTCTGGCGCACCATCATTAGGCTCGTTTCATACGGCCAACTTCGTTACACTCTTCAACCACACCTCTTCGCGCTAGTTTCTGCTTTCGCACTTTTTTACCATGCTACTTTTCACATGTGTGGCTTTGTCGTTGCTTTTTACACGCGGCTGACGGTAATTGCTTTTAACAGAAGGCCACGTTAACTGGAAAGGGAAGTTGGCGAAAAGTTTGTCTTCTTCAAGGTTTCCTACCCACGCACGCATAAGGAATTTACGATCACTAAATCAGCACATTGTTATGCGAAAGGAGCGTTTACACTGCAATGAGAACTAGTGGAACCAACTCGAAAACCATAGAGTTCGTTGGAACACTGTTGAAACGAGGCTCGCTATTGCCCTTGCGAGCATCACTCAATGGAATCATTCGGCGGAACCAATCTCGCCGGAACTATTACATAAAAATGCCACTACTAGTCTAGCACGTAACCCACGTAAATGATCGACTAATTACTCCTAGCTTAGTTTGACGTAGCAAGCGAATCAGTGCGCACAAACAACTTAATAAGAAAGAAGATTATGTCGCAGTAACTTTGCTATAAGTGCGATCGATGATACACCATGTAAGAAGTAAGAATTACCAAAAGGGGGGGCGTGTGGGCGTACGAAATAATCGAGACACGTGGGGATTCAGGAGTCGCATTGAACTATCTATTAGCAATCGAGTGAAAAGTATTACAGAATATGTCAAGGCTGAAGTCAATCCACCGAGTGATACTCTCGGAAACAGCTTGCCGTCGGCAGCGTGTCCAGTATCTTGGCCAAGTTTCAGGAGTTTTAAGGACAGCCTGACTTGTCCCTGAAAGGAGAAGTGCTCTGCACAACTTAAACCTTACCCGTTCTACCCTCATATTCTTATACTTAATTCAGAATGTCTAACAATCACTAATCCTGTAAGCATGCACAGAAAAACCGTAAACAGTACCTGGTTCGCAACCAAGTAGAATGTGGTGCTGCGACAACTTCTACTGAAGTTTCACGCGTGAGAACATTCTCCGGATATCAATAGCAATCGCTATACTTATGGCCTGTACCCTGAAACCATAAACCCGGCGATAAACCGAGCCCGATAAGAGCATGGCTGCAGGCACCGCGGCTGAGTTTCACAATCGAACACGATGTCTAAAAGCAGACGGTGTCGAATGTACGGGAAATTCAACCTCTTGCAGACCAATTTTTGTACTCTCGTAAATCTTCATTTACAGATCCGAAGTCGCTTCTGTGATATTGGCATTGACACAGTTGATACTTTACAGCGAGTTTGACTATAAATTATTTAATTATCAGTGTATAAATCAAGTCTATACTTTAGAGTTTCAGGGATCGGGTGTATAATTTAAGTTAATTAACACATTCCTCTCCGTTAATTTTGCATATTGGAATTCGCGCGAATTTTACCCATTTGTATTTTAATTCTAATTATATTTATTACCACGATAATTACGTTCGATTGAACGAACTCGTGTAATTATTACACCAGTACTATCATGAAAGTAGACTTGTTTAATACGAATTTATTGAAATCACCGGAAGTCGATTCAGATTCCAATATATCGGTTGCCAATTTTTTCTTTAACCGTACACGGCACTATTTTTGCGGCACTCTTCGCGGAATATCCTGGGGTTGATCTTATGAATAGCCACATATTTTCCTCGTTGCGGCTCTCCGCTGGATAAACAATAAAGTCATCGTGCAGGCTTATTGGTGGCTCGATTAAAAATATCTCGCAGAGAAAGGGAGAAGAGATAGATAGATAGAGAGAGAAAAAGAGAGAGACGATGATGGCGAGTGGGAAGGCAAGCGAACACTGAAAGGAAGGAATGGCCGGCAGTAAATTGGCATAGCCTCGCCCGCAGGATGCCGGATCGATTACTGAACTAAAAAGCAAGAGGAACTGAGGAGGGCAGAGGGTGTTCGGGGAACAATACGAATTAAAGGCCCTAAGAAAGCTGGAGCGTGCTGAGAAGGATTAATAATCCCCGACGATCGCATTGCACCAAAGGAGACCGTTCGAAGAACGTCCTTCTCAGAAGCAACGCTGAGAAAGATGCCGGGGAATTCATTCTTCGTCGGCCACTCCTCCCATGGTGAAGAGGAGAGCACTTTGAGTGCACTGAACTGGCTATAATTCATCGGGCAACCGGCGATCATCCCATTCTGTCTCGCAAAACTGGCAGTCTCCAAATTCCTGCTCTTACGAATCAATTTCTAATTTCTGACAGGATGCAAAGGATCTCAGAATTTACTAGATAATTTACTGTGTCTGTGTTTTTGATGGAGTTTAACGTAGTTTCTCATGACTCGGGAAAAGTTTGGTATAATCTGCAACTAATTAGTAGACTGCGGAAGTTTGTACGAAATTGAGTTTAATTAACTGAAATGAAGTTAATTAACTGTTCAGTTTAATTAAATGCAGCTATTAATAAATTCTTCGTGCGTCGTTCGTACATGAATAATTAAACATTTCCCAAAGGCTCGAGAGTTCGGTATGGGATAAATGAAAATCTATATTTGCATAAACATCGGCAGTCTCTTAATTAACATGTAATCTGAACAACGATTAATAAATTGGGTTTTTTGCATGGGTTTCGATATGTCGACGTTGATATTTCAGACTGAATATGCGTTTACATTATTCCAATGTTTATTCACTCGTGTTTACCAGGCACGAAATTAATATTGCGAAATTAATAAGTGGCACGTCCATCGGCATGTTAAATATTAAATCAGTATTTATCAGCTAATATCTACACGAAATATTCTTCGCTAGTGCTTTGTAACGATGAAAGACCTCGAAACGATAAAGGGGAGCTTGGCTGAAATGGGAAGTGGAGTAAAAGAGCTTCTTCCACAGGGAATGATTCCTGATTGGTAGAGTATATTAAGACAGGGTGACGTACTTGGACGAAAGAGTCTTCTAATCGTACGTATTAGCAGCATCACGCTGATCCGTGATCCTCCACTGACGTCAGACATTTTCAGACATACACTAACAATTAATACAATGCATTCCTGCAGTCTCAAGTGAACTGGTCTCGGACTCGGTACCGTTATGCATTTACCCGCTATGTATCTGCTTATGTAGACAGCTCTTAGATACGAGAACCTCGTCTGGCGAAGTGTCCGGGAAAAGGAGAACACGTACTTGGCTAAACAAGCCAAGCAATGGATACCAAAAACTCTTTAATGGTAGTTTAACACACTTTCAGGTGTGAATCCATGGAAACGAGTCTCACGGACTCAATGCCTTCCAATAAAATCAATAGGTTTCCCTATGTGAACAATTCCTCTTTTCCATTCGCCATTCTCGTGTAACTTCGTAAATCAATAACCATTTAAAATGCATAGGTCTACACGTTCCTTTGGTAAGGTCTTCAGTCCAAGATTATTGAATATTACTGTGATTTATTCCACAGCCGTGAGAGTTCAATGATACAAGAAAACGCTTAGTGAAAGGTAGTGTCATAGGTAAATATAGCTAAAGCGTTTTCTACAGGAACTGAAAGTAATATGCATTATAAGTAGAAATGAGATATAACCAGAATAAAATTATTAATTCAACAAAATAATGATTGTGTTACAAGTTCTGTTTCTTGCCGATAAACGAATTCCAATCATTTCAAAATTACCAATCATAATTACGCTTTTCTAGCGAAAGTTAATACTAAAATTTGTTCAAAAGCAACAAATAATTATTATGTTTCATCGTTCCCAACATATTCTGCTTTGTGAATCAAAGTTACAGGACAAAATAGCATACACTGAGTACAACGCTACTATGTTTCACGATGAGAAAAATGGTAGTGGCAACTTCATTGACATATCGACCGGGGAATCTCGAGCACCGCCTTATTTATTGAAAGGAGCGCGCATGCAACCGGCCGCATCGAGCAAACAGACAGAACGTGGGGCGCAGCGTATGTTACTGCGGTAGTGGACGCGGCCCAATTATCCAGCTGCCAATCCCCGATAAACACTTTCCTTACGACGGAACTCGTTTCTAGCGAGACAAGACTCGAGAGAAGGCTGACCCAGTTGGCCGCAGAGCGCAAGCAAGGGGTTCGCAGCGAATTCGGAGAAAGTGAACGCGTGTAGGTCGGCGATCGCGCGTTACTTCTCGAATTAAATCAGCGAGAACCTGTTTGCCCCCGGCGGCGCCGCCACGGCGCTCTGGCGAAACTGCTTCGAGCTCTCGGACCAAGCCAAAGAGCGTCTTCGTTCCTGCCTTTCGTTAACACGTTCACTGCCAACCAAGCTTTTCGTCTTTCGTCCTGGAGTCTTATAATTTTCGTTATTATAATTACAAAGAGAAAAAATATTTAACTAATAATAATCATGCATAATATAATTAAATACGGTTATGCTTATAAAGCGTGATTAGCGCATTATTTCTTATCTTGCAATACACTTCAGCCGTTTGCATTAATCATAGTGTCGTAGACGATTATATTCGTCTTACTTTAATCATTGCAAAAATGTAGCAATTATTATCGTAGACAACAAAAGAGTTCCGAGAAGGCAACTGGCAGTCAGCGTGTTAAAGCGTTCTTACTTCAGTATCTATGAAGATCACCTTTAAATATCTCTTTAGAGCCAGGCTTTTTACTGACTGTACTTATGAATGAACTGGAGGAATGAATACTCGTGTATTTCTGTGTGTTCATCGTAAAAACTGTTTTCACACAGAAATACGTGTAGGTAGAGATCGCATTGGACGTTGGCATGCGTTTTTGCGCGACGCTCGAAGGTTCCGACAACGCGTCTCGCAGTTATCGCCAATTGCAGAAGATACCGTTATGTGGACCTTCGACAGGAGAGTAAGTGGCTGCCTCGGAAATCGCAAACGATACGAATCAACAATGACAGAACGCGTTACGTGACAGATTACGCCGCTGGCAAGCAAGCAGGCATTCCTGCTCTTTAATTAAAGAGCAGTCCTTTCCTGTGAGCAGCCGGTGCTACGCGCCGGAAAGAGGGTTGAGAGCCACTGGCCGTTGATTAACCAGTATTATTTTGCATTGCTATCAAGCGCGGCTATGCACGCTTAAGGGTCAAAGCAGGCCATCTTAAGCTGCAGATAAATGGAAAAAATAATGGCGGCGAGTGCGAAGGGAGTGAAAGGTCGAATTACTCTTGGTGCCTGGTCGAGCGGGCATTTCGAAATCGAATAGCCACTGTTGGTCCTCGACCGAAGTAAAACTTCAATAACCACACTTCGCGAGGCGAATCAAGTACACGAAGTAACAAAATATACCTGCTCTGGACGGGTAACGAAGTTGCGGCGATATGTTTGCGGGAGGGAAAAACCGGTTTGGACTTAACTTTTCCTTTATATCGAGAAAGATTAAATGACGAAGCAGTTTTAGATTGTCGCGTTGTACTTCAGATAAAATGCCTAACTCAATGGTAATCCTGATACCAATCGCTGACCTATAAACGTTTGAGGAAACCGATGAGCCAACGATCAAAAATACTTCCATTTCTTGAGAAATCGCCAGCCATCAATACTGGCAGTATCAAAGTGTCAGATAGTAGCGCTTCCATGGAAAACTTTGGAAATAAGGAAAGTGTTTAAGTCAGTTTGTTAATACCACTACTCTCGACGCGTACATATACATATACAATAACGCGACATGTGCGCTGACAAGATTAGATAAAATAGTGCTCTACGCGTAAAAACTGTTAAACATACGGAGTGCAAAAATAAACATCCGGCGCGTGCTTCTTTTGCGCATCTGGTCAGAAAGACCCGGATAAAGCAGTGTCCAATACTTCGAAATCACAAACCGTAAAACCGCAAACACTCCCCACCCTAATTACCAACTACGTTCCAAGTAATGACTATAATATAAAACGATTGCCAGAATGCGCAAAACGATGGAAGTGCGAATCATCGATAGTAGGGGCAAATAAACGTGCGCGATACGAAATCGAGTTTGACAAAAAAACTCTAAGATCCAGATAGTATTTGATCGTTGGTAGTGAATGTCTTCTAGTGCTTGATAGCGTGCCAGAGAGGCGTGAATACAACAAACCGGCCCAATTGCTTGTTCTGCGTCACGCGTGACCCGCTCTCGAAAGTCTGATTGTATTACGACTCTTTTGTAACCAACACTTTCCTACTTTCCGTCAGTGATCCTTGATAAAAGACTAGGTTCTCGGCGTATCTTGGCCATCAATTACTCCAGGCTGATAGGCCCGCAGGCGCCTCGCCATTCTGCCAAGCTAGCTGTTATAACATTTACAGAAGAGATGAGAAAAGATCATCAGAGACAGAGAGAATTGGTGGCTCCTAACCACGTGATCATCCGCTACGAACGAGGAGAACCGGCCAGTCACGGCGTGCTTCAATAATTTCGCTAAAATCCATCGAGCCACCGTTACGTTGCGGAAATAGAAGCCACGAGGCGAGCGTGTGCGTGCCACAGAGAGAAGCGAAAGAGACGGGCTAAGTCGAGTAGAGGAGAGGGGTCGAAAGAGTAAGCGAGAAAGAGAAGAGCAGAGAAAGGGAAGAAGGGAAATGCAGTGGGGTGGTATGTGGTATATCGTCAGCAGGGGAAAGAGGGTCAAAGGGAAGGCGAGAAAGGGAGATGATTCACATATAAAGATGAGTGGTGGAAAGATCTAGCAAGGGACGAAACGAGACCGGGTATACGTGTAATGCCGCATGGTGGGCGCTGCGAGGAAATGGTGATTTCTTCGGCAAGGTGTACCAGCCAGCCAGCACACACGGGTCACACACGTTCTCCTCGTGTCCAAAATGGCTGGTGGCTAAAATTAGCTTTGCAAAGTGGCGAGAGCGGATAGGGCAGGAGAGGCGGTTAGCACACGATCCGAGGAGGAAAGGACGGCGCTTACCCGATCGTACTCACCTTGACGTCGAAGAAAAGTCATATAAAATGGTATCGCCCTGCTGGACGGCCGCCTGTTAGCGTGAAAATGGAATGGGCGCTCGCGGGAGCTACGAGACAGATGGTTCGCCTGCTCGGCTGCTGGCCAGTGCCTCGTTTTGCGTGTATTGGTGATGTCGCCTACGAAAGTCACTCGTGGAAAGACGGCTCGGGCGAGTCGACCTGACCACCGTGCCGACGCTTACGCTGACTTCCTCCGCTTGCACTTTCGCTTGCTTTCGCTCGAGCTGGATCCTGCCGGGACTGCGAATTGCCTCTGCGCTTCTCTGCCGATGCCTCCTGGATGAGCTTAGCTATGCGTGGATATTTATCCCTCGGCTTTTCCGCTTGCGCGACCACGACGTGCACACGACGAAACGTTCCGGCTTACGAGACTGCTACTGCCTGAATTCAACTGCGGACCGACGACCAGCTCGCCCAGGAGCGTAAACCTGACCAGCGTTTCCCCGGGATGTCGACCGCCCCCCTCCTTCTATCTCTCTTACTTACTCTCGTCCTCTCTCACCCCCCCCCCCCCCCCCCCACCAAACATCATTTTCGCGTATCCCCATAGCTCGACAGACCACTTTTTTTTAACGATGTCACGTGAACTCCCCTATCAATGTCAGTAACGTCCGCAAGGATTACGGCGCCTGCTATCACTCGAAATACATGGTCCGATAAAAGGTTCCTTTAAAACTGTTTGTGTATGTCACATAAAACCATTTTCCTTGCCACTTTCATTTTCAGAATCGAATCGGACTTCTCCTTGCACGTCGAACTACTGAAAAAAGGTAGAATGGAAATATAGAGGGGAGTAAAAAATTGAAATGGTAATGGGTGCATTTTATTAATAAAGAGTAATGTTTATGAGCAGAGTAGTGCAAAATAGATGTGGAATTTATATATCACGCGGTACATTTACCGCCAACAAAGTCCAATATCCTCTGAGCTTTAATTCCCCACACTATGTATGTATTTATATAAATTTAAAATTCTATTATAATTCGTTGTTAATATAATATATGTACTTTAATTGATAAAATAGTACGTTGATGAATTTAATAAGTAACACGCAATTAGTGGCAAATGTTTTAAAATTGTATTATATATGTTCTTTTTTGAGTATAATTACAAAATCTATATGTACCTGCGTCATTATTTAAGAAAATAAGCTAATCATCGCATATTACGAAAATAAAACGTGAAAAGCTGGTTGACAAGTACTCATCGTTTTTTTTCGTTCCTAGAAAAAATACATTCCGATAATGGGAATTTTGTTATTTTTTTATAGCCTGCACACGGCTCGATGAATGAAGAGCATGTCATACACGACTTATTCGATAATTAATACAAAAATGCCTGTGTAACGTTATTATCAACGAAGCACGCCTCTGTATCGTAAGTTTGCTTGGATTATCGCGTATATACTACACTGCTGCAATGCGAAACGATATTAAAAAAATACACTCAATCCAGTACTTTGGTGGCGCAAGAGTGCATGAGTGGATCCTGGATCAGTGCGGTGTGGATCATCATCTACCTAACCTTTGTTAATGCAAAAGCAACTGCGCACGTGATGCTAATCAGCGCCGTTCGTGTGTCATTTTCTGGCGTATTAACAAGAAAATTCCATTATTTATTGCTAAACACACTTCCGTACAATAACACAGTGCCCGCGGTGTGAAAACAAAGTACTGCCCCACATTGAAGTAAAAGATACTTCGGAGCAAAATGACTTCGCCGTTCACCTGCATATCGTGTCGTGTGGGCTTCAGAGACTTAGAAGTACAAAGGCAACACTACAAGTCCGATTGGCACAGGTACAATCTAAAAAGAAAAGTCGCCGAATTGCCACCGGTCACTGTCGAAGATTTCCAGAAGAGAGTAATAGCCCTTAGAACGAAAACCGACCAACTCGAGGCGGCCAAGAGTGTCTGTTGCAAGATATGTCGAAAGACATTCAGTACGGAAAATCAGTATGACAATCACGTGTTGTCAAAGAAACATAGAGAAAAGGCTGCAAAGCAGAATGTGATGGAGGAAAGCAGTTCTTCCGAATCATTGCAAGAAGTATCGCATGATGGTGGACGTGTATCATTAGCTTCTAATCCTCTTACTGGAAGAAGTAATGCCGATCCAGAATTTAGTACTAATAGCAAGAAGAACGAGGATGACGAGGAGATGGATTCTGATGTTGAGTCTGTTGATTCCGACCAATGGATCGAGGGGACAGAAAACCCAGTTAAAAATAACAATTGCTTGTTCTGCAGTCACCATAGCAAATCTATGACGCGGAATTTGAAGCATATGACCGTTGCACATTCATTCTTTATACCAGATCCTGAATATTGTATAGACATAAGGGGATTATTGGTATACTTGGGTGAAAAGATCTTTGCAGGCTACATGTGCATTTGGTGTAATGACTCAGGTATGGAGCGTAACATATATAGTTTTGTAATTGGAATAATTACAGTATATTTATGTATATTTATGGTGGACAAATTGCAGGAAGGGCATTCCAGAGTGCCGATGCGGCAAGAGCACACATGGTTGACAAAGGCCATTGCAAAATGTTGCACGAAGGAGAAGCTCTTGCTGAGTATGCAGGATTCTATGATTACTCCTCCAGTTACCCAGATGCAGAGAATGGGGATCCAGATGCAGAAGTGGAGATACCAGAATTAGATGACAATGATTACCAATTAGTCCTACCATCTGGAAGTGTCATTGGCCATAGATCTTTGATGAGATATTATAAACAAAGCCTTAGTCCAAATAGAGCTCTGGCTATTCCTAAGAGTGAAAAGTTGCGGAAAGTTCTGTTACAGTACAGAGCACTTGGTTGGACGGAAACACAAAAAGAGGCTGTAGTGAAGAAGGCTAAGGACATAAAGTATATGCAACGAATACATGCAAAATATTCCACACAATTGCAATTTAAAGCTAATAAGCTACAAAAGCATTTCAGGCCACAAGTCAACTTCTAGATCTTGCTGTTCGTATTTAACTGTTGTTGAAAGACTGCATTCCTCTAAATTATATAATTTCTGTGAAGAATGTATTGTTAAATACAAACGAATTTTATATTTATATGTTGAATGAATGAATAAAAGTCGTATTATTGTTTCACGAAAATGAAGCGGATACACATATTTTAACACAGCTTGTGGCACATGTATTATCAATTGCCTACACCATATGTTGTTATTGGTTATTATATATTGATAATGGTGAACAGTTTCTGATATCATTTTCACTTTTCATAACTCTTATTATTAATTAGAGGAGGTCGGGATTTTGTCTTGGCCGTGGGAAGTAAGTTCATAGTAAAACTTGCAGTTCATTAGAAACGGTAATATTTTATTTGGCGGATAATCCTTTTACAAAATAACTTGTAATATATTCGTGTAACACGTGGCACCAACAAAAATATCATTTCTTGCAGCTTTATTTGCTCGTTCGGGCCTGTCATTTAGTAATTCTTGCAGTCGTGATTAAAATCTTTATCTTTTCGTAAACAGTCATATATAGTCGTATATAGATTAAAAAATAATGCGTATCCTGCGCTCTTCTGATGGTTGTAACGAGAATTCGATGCGTGCAACAAGTAACTTGGCGTAGGTATTCGTATACAGTGTACAGTGTACTTTAAACATTATGAATATACCATCAGCAAACTGCAGATTCTCTAGGAGGTTCAACAAATGTCAAACTACAACATTTGACGTGTACTTTCCATTATGACTTCATGCGCTTCGGCTCTCAGAGCAGATCATATACTTATTAACGGAACGCAAGAGCAGCAGTTCAAGTGATATTGCTCATTTAACTGAGCACCTATTCCCGCAAACTTTCAGTTCTAAATATCTTGTACGTTTCTGCTATATGTGCTTGTTTGCCTGTTTAACAACGAGACTCGTTCCGAACACAAACGACGCCCAGTATCTGATATCTCGTACTGCTATACATGTAATAATAGGTACTTTAAACGAAGACTTCGGGCCGATTTTCTTCCGTACATAGTTAATTCTTAAACGTCTCATTACGACGATCATACATTATAGAGAGTTGTTATTGTCACACAACGACACACATAAGTTATCTACTGTTCTTCCGCGATTTTGATTCTGTTGATTAAACGTTTGCAAATAACGTGTACATCAAGTAGTCATGTTTAATGATATACATCAAGTATTTTCACCATCAGTTTAAGCGCCTCATGAGGAGGACTCGGTCTAATCGACTCGTCGATCTCCGAGTACGGAATTTCAGCTTCCACATGAAATCCGTGCTTCAAGCATACTCTCTGCGAGTACATACCGGTCGCATCAGCTTTGAACACCTGCAAATTATTGGTTCCTTGTATTTGTATGCTCATGATTAATCCTCTAAGCAGAGCCATGCGCATACTAACGGATAGAGTTTCTCACATCTCACGTATAAAGGTTTGCGTGCAAAAGTACCTTCTTAGGAAGAAAGGAGTGCATTATTGCTTTAACATCTCGGTAAATGAAAATCATCCCATGCATTTTAATTGATGAACATGCTGGAACAAAAACTGGGGATGTTCTCCGAAACTTTTTGCTGAACAAATATTATCCTGGGGTAATATTATGTTTCACATCATCATTAGCAAATGCAAAGACACACATACACACTCTTATTTCGAGAGAGTGATTGGCTGTGGATATCTAGCTTAAAACAAGTAATGAGGCTTAGGTTTTTGATGTTTCAGGTGTAATAGCTGGAAAGATTTATAATAAGTCTTCATTATTCAAAAGAAATAATGGCATAATTCAAAACTTTTACAAATATACGTTTAATAAGACCATATATGCAACAGGGAAACTTATTCGGCACATATACATATAGTAAACCGCAAACAATCCGCTGCTTGCCGGCTAAATGCGAGAAATATTATTCAACCGATTAACACACATGCTTTAATACGAAGAAACACATACATTCGCGCGTATGTGAAGACAAAACATATTAGGTGCACGTTGAGCTCCCATTTACTTGGTACGAACGTACAAAATTTGGTAGGACTGGAAACACACAGCTTACCTTGAATCCAGAATTTGACGCGACCTCAATGCTGTCTCCCATCAAAATATTCGCCAAACCTTTCCCACGATATTTCTCATCTACACTTAGGATTCGACATTCGAATAGTTCCTCCACGTTGTACTTTTCAAAAAGATCAACTTTGTCGTTGAGTTTGTAGAGAAGCCCGAAGATGATTTTGAATTTTTCATCGTTGAGTTCCGCGAGACGGCGTTTTGCTTCCGCTTGCTCGCCCTTTTTCATAATCCCGTTTATAGCCACACCCGCTATCTAATAAAGCACATTCATATGGAATAGTTAATTTATCATAAATACCTTAATTATAATAAATTGTGTTATCAAGAGTCATATAGAATAGTAATAAGTGCTATCAAGGTGTCCCTCTTAAAAGTAACGACTAATTAGATCTGCTAATGATGTTTACGCCCGTCTGCTTGACCCTTGCTTACCGTTCCATCATACTCATCCACCAACATTCTGGAGAATCCTTGCTTCATTGTCTGCATACAATGTCTCTCGAGTTCGTACTGGGAATTTCCTTTGTCGCAAAGTCCTACCCCATGATTGAGCGGCTCGTCCGCGAAGAAGTTCCATTTTAAATGTTCAATCGTCTCGTTGAAACGATTTTCGGAAAGATCCACACTTACTAAAATACCGGACATCTTTGGGGTGGTCACGGCACAAATTTTCCGCGCACTGAGAAGATTTTCCACGCGCGCACTACCCTTAGTAGGGAGAGTCTGCTCATATGGGAAAAGGTCCATATATTGATTGACCTAGTTCAAGAAACTTGCCACATACCATGACAATGTATCCTACTAAATTCGGCACGTAGGATCTATAAATCATTGCGGATTTCATAAGCCTCATGAAGCAACAGATTCTACTTCAAATAATTCATGCAATATATGCAAGCATGGTTGAGGGCGGATAAGAATGCCAGAATGAGTTTTATCTACAGATATATACATATTTATTCTCAACTTCTTACTATAGTATTCATTCAATGTCCCTTCCATAGGCAGCGATTCCAATACAACAATCTTGGCGTTGAAGAATATACAATATTCTCGGCAATATCGTAACAGTAAGAATACATGGAATATCCTTAAACGGTAACATCTGCAGCTAATGGCGGGGTAGTGTTATGCAATCGATAAAAAGGAATTTCCAACATTTTCAAGATCGTCACATCGCAATTAGAATACTGTACCGTGTACGATAAGTTTTGAAAATGCTAGCAGTTCCGATAATATTAGTATTATTAATTTTCGTACGTAAACTTAGAGCTTCTTATGGTATGTGCGACAGAATTACTAAAACCGAATGAATATTCCTGACCAAGGCTTGGCAGACTACAACTTTAGAGTTTTGTTTTAACATCACATACAAACATGATTCTCTAAGACAAAATTAATGCTCATCTCTTGGTTCAACCAAGTGTATCCTTCATTCTCTTTTCCACTCTCATTCAAATTGGAAACATATTTTGTAATACTTTAACATATAGGAATAAACTATGTACACTCTCTTTTAGAATAAGAGATCATCATCGCCCTCATCCAACATATTTGCTGCTTCGTAATCCTTTCCTGCTGCTATCATTTCAAGTCTAGCTGCTTCCACCTATATTTCAATGGCAAAATTAAACACTGGGACTTAGGGAAAAAATTCTTGAATACTCATGACCAATTAAAATGATATTTTACCTTAGCCTTGGCTTGCTTCTTCTTATCTTGGATTTTCTTTAACCGATAGAATTCCTCTCTTTCTAACTCATCTAATTCAGAAATAATATAGGCAAGGGTTCTCTCGATTCTTGGAATGATGACGTGCTCGATGGCATTGACACGACGATTAGTGATCTTGATAACCTCATCCAAGGTCACAAAGCTAGTTTGAAGGGATGCTAGCTCAACCAGCAATTTAACTGCTCTTTGATAATTCTTCTTAAGTTTGGCCAATTGCTGACCACCTCTGGCTAATCCAGCCAGTTCGTAAGTATCGGCACCATCTTGATATGACTCGAAAACTGGCAGATTAACACCGGCAACATTGTCCTTCTTGGAACGAATCTTAATTTGTGCTTTTGTCACATTCTGCAGAACCACCTGATTAAAATCTCCCGTTGCGAACTTAGCCTCTGCGAGCGAGAATGCTGCTTCTTTCATTACTTCTCCCATAAGAGTTTTGGTCTAGAAAGTGCATTAGTTTGTAAGATAATCCAAATTAATCACTGAATGAAAAACAGTGTGGTAATTATGAGCACCTCAATAATTTTGCCCAAAATCAGCCTGAAACGCATTTGCAATGCGTCTGCTTTCTTCTTTAACAAACCATGTCCCTTTGTTGCGCCTGCTAAACGGGATTTCATCAACATCTGCGCCCTGAGAAGAGTCAAAGCTATTAATCTTAAGTCACTTATTATAATATTAGCGTACTAATATGTAGAGAGAAGATACATCGATTTAACGAAGTATGCTGTCACTCTACATTTTCCTGGGCTTACGAATCTGACTTAAAGGTACCGAGCCCTGACAACCCAATACCATGATTGTAGAATATTTGTATTATATGCTAACAAGTGCCACTGCTCGAACACTCTTCAATAATAGCCGATAAAAGTATTTGAATGCTTGAAACAACTTGAGATAGGGTTACACCCATTTTACGACGAACACGAAAAATCACCCAGGAAAGGCGAAAGATTGCAAAAAAAATATATGACGCGATCGGGAAAAAATAAAGGAAACATTTCCACACATAAAATTGAAATACTTACCCCCGGGAGGGGAAAATAGCGAGTTTGTCTTTCCCAGACATCGTAACAAGTACTATCAAGCAGACAGGAACGAGATTGATCAGCTGACACGCGGGACCGGAAATTTTGAGGGGAGAGGCACACTCTGCTGCGCTGGCGCTTCATTTTGAACAACGCACTTTGTGTGCACTCCCACTTAGGTTCCACACGTTCCTTCTTGTAAGTTTTGCTTCAACGAATATGTGACAAAAAGGCTAAATATAAATATCGATGTATTCGGTGCACAAAGAGATCGATCACACTTTTATTTTACTACGTTCATGAAATTGTTCGTGACAATTCCGCATCAAGCAATTGAACCCGAAAATCACGTGCTTTGTTTAGGTAATAACATTCAGTTAACATTTGTGCTGTCATATTGCTTGTGCGAAGTGTTGATAACCGGAGTCCTTGAAAAGTGAAAATGAACAGCTTTCCCTCACAGTAAACCCCACTCGGTTTTCACGCTTCCACTTATTAGATTTGGTAATTATAAATATACAGTTGGTAACATATACTAGTTTTTTTTGTTATACTGCCGTTTGCGGTACGAACCTGCCCTTTTATTTCAGTGAACTGCCTTCGACGAGAAAGAAGTATGACAGATTCGGAAAATATATTAAACAATTATATCCTCGATAAGGCAATTCATGAAGCAGTTGAGATCTTAATCAAACCATCCACAAAGATCGCTTGCTCACATTATCCTAACTCGAATATATTAGATGACAAATCGACAATAATACATTCGCCATCGCGACTGCCTCGAATAGCAATGCCGCAAAACTTCTTGCTAATGATGGCACCAATAGCATGGGACTTTCTCAACATTTCAAATATATTTCACGCGAATATTTTGAAAGTTCCGCAGAAGACATTCACACATTTCTCTAGATAACAATGGTCCAGAAAACTTAGCTTGTAGGATAAGACAATATAACAATCACAGACACAGGTGAACCTTAGCTTTAGGAGAGAAAAGAAACAACAATGTTTTGCATCTATAAAAAGAAGACTCTTCTTGATATCGTGACATAAATTTCTTAGAAGAATACTTTACAAGAACACTTTGTACAGCATTTTAATATAAAGACAACTGTCCACATTTTAAAACTTGTCTAATGTTCATATTGATTCTGGCTTCGGAAATGTATGCCTTCGCTTTCTTCCAATCATCCTGATGCCACAACTTTTCATCTTTGTCATCCGATTTCTCATCGTCACAAGGTAGAATGTTTTCTGATAATATTTTTGGTACACCGTGGTATCGCAAACGTGATTTTCCAGACATAACAACTATATCTCCGCTTCTCAAAAACATAGCATGTGCTGGATCTTCTTGCCTGACACCTCCTATTAAAAATATAGCTGTTTGCCCAAAACTAATTGAGAAGAGAGGTGCTTCCAGGTTTACTTCCGAGTGGTCAGTATGCCCAGCTAGTGTTGAATTCATTCTATAGTAGTTAACAATAGCAGCTTCAGCGTTAAACTCTTCAAAACCTAATGCTTTTGCTATGATTCCAGTTAAAATTGATACTTCAGTTGGCATTTCTGTCTTGTTGTCCTCCGAATATACTTTTGTATCCCAATTGTGGTGGTATCCTAATGTGGTCCATCTTAGTCGGGGTATCAAAGTCTTCCCTTTTCTATTACCACTGCATAAATGATTATAACAGTTGTAAAAGTATATTGAAGCATACATTTAATATTCTCAAAATCAAACACCTACCAAAAACATACATCCCACCAAACAGCATCGTCTGTTAGTGTATTGTGAATATCTAAATTGAGTTTATTAGGCTTTCGTGTGTAGTCTTTCAGACATTTTATAATCCAATACTTCTGGCCATTGGGTGTGAAGGGATTTTGAATAAATATAAGGCCTGTAATATATATAATATCTAAGTATCAAGAAAAATGCATACAATATGTGATGTGTTTTACCTGGCACATCGATAAACTCATAGATTTTCCAGTCTCTGACTGGTCTCAATCCAAACGCTCTCTCACATGATTCGTTCGACAAGTTTCTCTTTAAATTCGTAACCTAAAAGACATCGAAATCTGCTAAAGCTTCGACCATTTATTACAATAGGTTCATTATTACTCACTTTTGCGTAGTCGGGTTTGCTTAAGTCGATCACATCTTTTAAATCGGGTAGGGGACATCGACTTTTGTAATATTTAAAGCTATCTCGAAACATTGTCCCGCACCATGGGCATCGCCATTTTTTAAGGAATATCTTTAATAAGAAGACGATAGACGTCGTTGGAATCGATATAGCGGGAATAACCCGCATGCATGTGCAACTGCGTGTACAATTCGAAAGTAAATTTTTTTCGTAGATTTATATTGGCGATAGGATTAAGTACCTTACATGTTCTAATGCGCGCGTCACTTTCGGTGACTATATTTGCGGGTGACAGAATCGCGCGACTGCTAGCTCACGGTCCGGCGAACTTACTCGTGCTTGTCCTCCACCCTCAATCACTGACGGAGTGATTTAACGACAATTCGACTAATTGTACTAGGTGAGTGATGAAACACGAATCTAGCCGAGTAGCGGGAGTGAGTAAGAATGCAGAAATCTGCCGGATGATTAAACGTGGCAGAGCTCGCACATCGCCATTAACGCGTGTGTGCCTTTATTGTGTGATTCAATTCACTTTGCATATCTCCATCATCTCGCCGAGAGCAGCCTGTCGAGATAGAGATCGAAAAAGCATGAGTCCCCAGTCGACTACTTTTCCCGAGGCAGCCTCTCCTATGCCGTGCGCCCGGTAATCGGCTGTGACTAATTTTAGATTGCGATTTTCACATAATGCCGTTTGCCGGGAAATCGCATGATTTCATAGAAGCGACGAGAGGCACGCCGCCCGGCTTCAAGGCTTTTCGAAAGCTCCGCGCGCAAATTAATAGCGCGCCGCGCCGCTCTCGGCGTCTTAATAATCGTCCATTAGGCTCGCTTCTATTCTCCATAAATCTCGCCCACCCACCTAGAACGTCGAGAACGACGGACTATTCACCTGCGCGCGCGCTCAGAACGGCGAAGCCAGCCGAGGGCCGCTCCACTTATTTTCGAATTAACTGCTGCCGCCGCCAGCGCTCGCCGCCGTCTCCTGGAACACCTAGATCTCTATCTGCTGATCCTTTCCTTTCCAACGTCACCCGCAACGCAACTCTATCAGATTAGCATAGCAGGACGCACGGGAAAGGCGCGTCTTGAATGCACCTACAACTACTATGCGCGTCGTTAAACATACCGTTTCATCAAATTGTCTCAATTTTGGCAGGATCCAAAATTATGTGGCAGTGGTACGATGGGATGCTGTGGACGGAGAGAGAATCGGAGCAGCTGGATGAATGCATGGTAATACAATAGAAACTTATCACTGAAGGTTCATGAAACAGGATCGAAAGTGAATCTTTATGAAATTCCTTTTCTTGACTCTGTAGATCCTTGCTAATTCCAGAAATAAGTAAAAAACACCAGATCGGATTTTTCTGTTTCTAGGAATATTTTACAACAAAGATTTTTACGATCTTAACTTGATGTAATGAAAGGAGTATCCTGGCTTCTAAAAGCTATACGATGGCTCAAGTGGAGGTAGGAATATTTCCTTAAGGTTCAAGTTCCGTTTCATAGGTTGGAACTATGATACTTCCTCTTTGGCGTTAAAGCTGTGGGAGTGTTTTAATTTAATATAAGAAATTTACCCGTCGAACTGTTTTTATGGGTTTAAGCTACAGCATTTCAATGTTAGCGAGAAATCTATAAAAATGTACTAGTTTAACACAGGAATTTGACGCGTCGGCTGGAAAACGCTCGAAATCAGCATAGCCTGAATTCTGAGCTTAGTGGGAACCTTTAGGTAGTTTCTAGTATATTACTGGCTCTGTTGGAGCAGAGCACGCGGATCGAATGCCGGCGTATTAAGGGAGCGCGTACTCCTTGACAGTTTCATGTCAACAAATGTCGTGCACGCGAGTCGCACCCAGTCGGCCAGTCGTACGAGAGGCTCGCGCGCGTACACTCGCGCGCCGCATTCGCCAGCTCAGCCAATCGTTGGTCCCGCTCACGCCATCGCCGGCCAATCGGAGCTCGGTCCGGTGACGGCAGAGGCTAAAAATAACCCGTATATATCTAGGCCGGTCGCGACCGCGAATTATCCACAGTCGTGCGCCGGCAGCCGACGCAGAAGGACGGTGCGGGGTGTTACGGGACGGTTTGTTGTCGTTTGCACTTGAAAGGTAGGAGCCGTACACACACGCCTCAACACGCCAATTTTTCTGCTTTCCCAATTGCGCTTCTTACCGTCCAGCATGCATCACGCACGCACTTCCTCTTACCCCGCCCCCCACCCCTTCTCTCTGTGGCTTCCTTGCACGTGCTAGGGTTGTTTGTAGGTCGCGCCGGCACACCGCACGCACTCTCTGCTATTCTTGTAATATAGTTCGAGAATGCAATAATGTGTATCGAAGCCTCCGACAACAACTTCCAATAAGAAGCAACTTTCCCTTTGAGCTGTGTCTACCCGAGCAGGGATTAAATCCACTGACGCTGTCAGTTTGCTGAAAGCAGCAATTTTCAGTGAAGAATCGTCAGTTGTGCTGTTGCGCTTGCATCGAAGCGTAAGGGCGCTGCACGTGCCGACCGAGTGGAAAGAGCGTGTATCGGCTATCGTGGATTTTCAGTGATGTTCGCGCGATCCCAGTTGTGAGATAGGATCAGCTGGCGTGCACCTTGAGCGCGCCTTCAATTCCTCTTAATCTGGCTAGTTAAGAATACCGTCTTCATTCGAAAAGAAAGGTCGAGCGGGACTTTGCAAGCGATCAGCATCGTCGGCCAACGACAATGGAGGAACTAGTTCGCAAAGAGCCAAGGTCGTGCCGGGAGCATCGAGTGCAGTTTTGCTACGAATATGCCGGCCGATATATGTCTGGTTGCGCCAACCGTGTAGAAGAGAAGAGAATACGTTGTCGTGATTCTAAGCGCGATTAGCATTCGCCATGGGAGAGCACAATTGCTTTTCATTTTCTATGTTTTCCCCCTCAGTCGTATTAACATTCAAATGGGGCCTGTGCAACCTACTTAGATGCAAGCTGCCGTCGCCTTTTTCGAGTGCCGACACTCGCCAACTACGAACCCTTTCGCGCAACACCATCATTCGAATGGTGCACACAAAACCCACGGGGGAACTGAGATACTTTGAGGAATATGAAGTTACAAAGTACGAACTATAAAGTGAGCGCGTCAACCGGTTAGTGAAGTTTACCTAAGAGACAGCAGTGTACAAAATGTGCGGAGTTGGTGCACTTAAATCACCCTGAGACTTGGAAGGACGGATTTTAAGGTGACCCAGTATACCTGCATTATTTTCGAAACGCTCGACACTCGAATTTCACTGTTATTTGTTTCCTTTTTTTTTAACAAAAAAAGAAGAAGCTGGTTTCACCACGGCCTTTAATACGAGTTGAATAAATTGAGCTGTGCGTCGGCTTCTGACACCTGAGGATGCGATAGTTTGCTGGCATAGGTGTGCGTACAAGTATAGGACGCCGATGGTGGGGAATCTTAAATATAGCGAAACGTAACATTGGCAACTTTGTCACGAAAACAGTAAGGATTATATAGCACTCGAGAGTGTGGCGGAACGCGTCGTTGCACAATAGTTTGCTTACACGAGACACTTAAACATTTGTTCGATCCTCTTATCTGCGAATCTTTTGCACATCCCCCCTCCGCCCCGCCGGCGCCGTCGACGGATGGCAAACCTTGACTGCGATGAATAACCGGCACGAAAAATTGCACTTGGCACGTGCGCCGATATTTCGCTTCCTAACGAGCTGCTTGGGACTCTATCCATCGTCGAATGGTAATCTCCCGTGAAACACTCTGGTAATTAAGGGAACTACCAAAGGCGCAACCCAAAAATGTCAAGTTAAATTCGCATCCATTTCGGGCAACTTCCTGACGATCTGGAACAATCAATTTAAAATGCATTTTTTATAAGGAATCTTAAGAAATTACTGAATGAAGGAATTTGGAAAATAATATCCAAAGGAAATAAATATTCATCACTTTGCAAACAGGTTTTTAAACGTCTTGTAACTGTTCTTCCTAAAAGGTTGATAAAAAATCATTTACTCAATTTATTAGCACTGTGAGGTGTAATAGTGAATCAAAATTTGATGAAAGTCGTTCGAGTGGTTCGAGCGAAAGTAGCCAATGAAGTACAACAATTTTCCATGTGCCTGAAGCTTGATTCTGCATTCTCCTTAGCGCGCGGGCGCAATCGCGGGTGATACTGAAAATTCAAACAATTTCTTGCGTAATCGTTTATCGCGAGTTCCGGAAGCCGACGCGCCGATATTTCGCTACTTGGTCGGAGACAATCAGTTGCCCCTTTCTCGCTCGCTCATACGTGCGATAATGAAACCGGTTCAATTATGATAATTATATACGAATTCCTCGAGGTTGCCCCTTTTTTCTGCGATCGGGCTTTATTATCCTGGCGTCGTAAAAGTGCGCCCGTGGGTGTGAAAATTAATTACGGATGCTTCATGCGCGCAAACACAGCGAGGAATCGAACTCGCTCGACGCCTACTCCCTCTGACACTCTCCGGTGTGTGCCTGCCTTGCCTTGCCTTGCCTTGCCCCTCGTCTTACGGCCGTGGCCTGAGAAACATCTCGAAATCTGATGGCGGCGATGGCAGCCCGAAAAAATTGCAAAACAGCCAGCGGCCCTCTTTTGTGCTCGACCCAGTTGCACTCAGGCCCGAAACACGGCTCGTGCGAGTTTTTTCCTATACAAAGTAGCACATCTTATAATATTCCTGGATTCCAGAATCCTTGAGATATTTTTCAGATGAAAAATATATTTGTTCTTTTATTCGTAAAAGTGTTTAATGGACAGAACAAAAAAGTGAGCAGTTTCTGAGGGATAAAACTAGTTTAAAACAAAGCTCTAAGAAAAAGTGCTAGATTATAGTACATATAGTACAGAGATCGTATAATGTATAGTGTGGGGTCTTTCGAGGACCTTTCCATCGTGATTGCAGCATAATAATCTCGGTCACGTGATTTCGGGGTTCTTTACAGTTGGGATCATGCGATCCCATGTTTTATGCAAGCTTATTCTAGTCATAACTATTATACTCCAATCGAACTTACTCCAGTTTTCAGGAACCTGTCCTTTTGTATTTCTTGCATCTCAGCTTTATATTTTATAACAAATTAAAAATCGCTTTAGTTCAGCTTCTTAGTTATATGTTGATAGTTGATACTAATTTGCATTTTAATACTAATCCTCGGATATTCTATAATAACGTTGAATTTACATATGAAATAGGCTGAGATAGTTGAAAGTTCGTATTTTGTCATAGTTTTCCTGTACTTGTGCTTGAAACTAGGAGTCCGGTGTGTGTTTGCCCGGCTTTCTAAATTTCCTCTGCGGCTGATAAGCATTATACAACAATAATCTTATCTTTGCATTTGCTATGCAAACGAGCTTGCCTCGCCGACACCACGTTTACGATCGCCTCGCGGCGATAATTACTCCCAGAAGGCCGCGCGACGAGCACTGACAATGGTGGCTACATTTTTTCGCATTGAGCCTCTTGCGCATATCGTTAAAGTAACACCCGCTATCCGATGGGAGACTGTGTAAGAAATGCCGCCGCCATGAACGCAGAATCGGTACTTCATGGTGCGTAACTTGATTTCATGCATGAGCTTCGAACTCTTTATCTTTCACTCTAAAACATTTTAAAGTGATTCCTGACATACAAAACTTACTCCTAGAAAAATAGATAACATTTATTTCAAATATGATTATCATAGAATTTGAAGTGATGGAACAACAAGTCCCGTTTAAATGTTGTACGAGTGCGAAAATGTCGCATGCACTGTTTTTCTACTGACCGTGCATTATGAAACAATTTACATGCATTTTGCTCGTTACCATTGCGGTTATGAAGGAGAATTCCAAGGATGTGCGGTATAATTTCTTGTTCGCTCTTTCTTCCTCCGATGAAAGAATCGTTTAACGCATTGGTGGCATTGTTTTTATCTCATTTGAGAGACTGGAAGAGATCATTAATGGGTTAATGCGAAAGTATTTGAGAATATATGAAACGGCCGAGTGGTATTTCCACATGGATTGGACTTGGACGACGCACGTCTCGAGTAAACTCGATTCACACTTCTTAATATTGCAGTCGCGTACGTTGCGAATTGCCCAGATGCTTTTCAGTAATTATTGCTCCAGGCCGCCTTCCACCGCTGCGATTCCTCGTTCCTATGCGACCGTGACCTTACTGACATTTCATTCTTAGATCGCCAGTGCCTTCGAAACTGGCCAGTACAGGATCTCCTCGGCCCGTCTCCGAGTGCTGTGCCGACTGCATAGTATCTCCTAGTTTCGAAGGCCGCTCGCTTGCAATCACTTAAATCATTAAAAGCGCTTTCTTTTTGAGCACTTTGTTCTCGTCTGTTCGCTTCTCATTTCAACTTTCGCCTTTCGTATTCTTATGCTATAAAAGCAACACTTGAACAAGGGATTCTTCGAATAACTATTATTCTTGCGTAACTTAGGTTTAATAGTAATCGCGTACAAGGTTACAAAGAGCATCGTTTGAATATCGATATTTGCTTGATTGAAGAAGCGACTGTTGAAATAATCCTTCGAGTCTTCCTTTTGAAGTTTGAGTTTCGATTCTTACTCGGTTCAATTTGGGATGGTGAAAAAAGAGGCCCTCGAGATTACCTTTCAAATCTTCTTGCACAACTTACGTTTAATAGTCATAGGATACAAGCTTACAAGGAGTATCGTTCAGTCTGAACACTAGGTCGCTTGAAAAACGGACCTTTGAATTAGCCCTTCAAGCACGTTTTTGTACATCTTAGGTTTAATAGTTATAGTGTACAATATTACAAAGATTGGTTGAGTGTTGACACATGTTCTATTCAAAACGGAGTATTTTGTCACACTCTCAATCGAACTCTTAAAATATCATATTAATACCGTGTCTAACTATTATTACCACTTTGCAAAGATATAAATTTCACTATTTCCGTTTACGTGTTCAAAAGAAAGTGCACTTTCGACGACATAGAGCTGCCGGAAGTAAAAGACATAGAAATAAATAGAGTGACGCATGGGAGTATCTTCCAATTAGAAGATTTTCCAGTGCTGTTGGCTGCGCTCTTGAAGGAACGTTCGAGCGAATTCTACTCTCTAGGACTGGCGGAGCACTCGAGAGAGCTCAAGTGGCATCGAGCGGCTAAGAGATCAAGTTTTAATTAAATTTGCCATGAGTAGTGCGCGCTAGAGAAGGCAAGAGCGGTTAGCAAAAAGCGGCTAAAGGTGACAGTTGATTTATTAAGGAGTGAGCGTGCAAGTCACCTTCTCCTACAGCTGATTACAAAGTCGAGGGATGATATAACTGGATTTACAGCTAGGCTACGGTGAAAGAGCGAAGGCTTGACAGCTGAGGAGTCAAAAGAGAAAGAGAGTGCGCTGCTCACCTAGAGATAATAAAAAGAGAGGAAGAGAGAGAGAGAGAGAGTGCGGGAATAGTGTGTCCATTATTGTTGAAGGGCGTCAATGTACCGATTGAATTTAAAATGCTAATGTGCATCACAGAGAAATGGCTGCGCATGGTTTAGGCGAGATAGAGCCGAGATTTATCACTCACAAACCGAACAAAGCTTCTCTATCGATACCTAAATTCGATAAGGCTTCGATGTGCGAATTAATACAATGTCCCCTTAGCAATAGGTTAGTGTCGCATTCTAATAGCGATCTTATCACTCCTGTAACTACGAGACTTCAGTGGCAACCACTCGAGCATTACTCCAACTTTCATTCGCCCCGGAATTCATTGCCGATGTTGAACTGGAATTTCATGTTTTTCTTCTACAATTCCATGAAAAGATTCCCGCTGTGCTTGGTGATTAATGCGCAGTGATTAATTGCATGAGTTCGATTCGTCGCTGGGAAACTGACACGTAATTTACCGGCGACGTACACTTTCTTCGAGTTGGATAGATAGTTATCGGAGTTACAATCTTTCGATCGCCTGTGCAAACATAGAACGCGCCGCGGGTAAACAATATTAAGGATGCAGCTACAAGCACGCCGGTTTATTTTACACACACCGATATCAGTTTAACAAGTGTCTTCGTCGTGTTTGGACGACGGCTCTGGAGTTTTCCTCCTTTCATTGCGCCTGTCGGGCACTCGCGATCCCGTCGCGATAGTGCCTTACACGTGGTCTTGAAGTGTAATGGAACTGACTCGGGAAAGATTATTTATTGTCCACTTAACCCTTTCGCTGCGAAGGACCAATATCTGGCCTTCCGCTGAACCGTCTCTGTGTACCACCGTTGACTATACTGATCGCTCGTTCGAGCTACCGTCGCGTTATTAATTCTTATTTGCAAACATGTTCTGCTCTTGTAGTTTCTTTACTTTGGTAATTTTCTACTCTTTTATATCTCGCTTTGTGTTAAATTTACACAGCTTTTATAATGAATAGTTATTTATCTGTTGTAAAACTACACATTGAAGATCTACTTTCGCATAGTGCAAAGATTTATTAGAAATTAATTGTGTATCCTTGAAAGTACTTGCTGGCGACGTTCTTTCTACTCATGAAAAGAGCCTTGAAAATCTTGGACTGTCACTTTCATTAACATATAACAATTTTGTAAATCGTCTCAAATGTTTCAAAATTGTGATCGCGTAGGTGTTTTAGTGAATAAACGTGTTCGTCTTGATATATCTATTTGTCTAGTGGACAGCAGTCTCTGTCTTTTCGACGAAACACGTTCGCAAGGAAAACGAGCCAGCAAGGCACTTGGTGTGCTCACCGCAATTAATATTATCGCTAATTCGAGCACGTTGCAAATTACTCAATGCTTTCGGGGCGCGCTTGCGAAAATGTGTTGCTGCTCGTATCATCGAAGGTTCGTGATACGCTGATGTATCGTTACGAAGCGAGCATTAACTCAATATCCCATCGGGCCGGCTTATCGCTGCCGGTGCATTATAATTATGCTGTTATCTCTCGCAAACAGCAGTAACTGCACGTGCCGAGTAAAAGGTTCGAGAGAGGTGAAAGATTAAGTTCCGCTAGAAGCATTTCCTGTAGTAGGTAACACTTAAGTAAAAAGAGCGATAGTTTTAACATTAATTACTATGTGGTGGGATATAATTAGTTTTTGTGCAAGTTTCTTCATAGCACTTAAAAATTAATTATGAATAAGGGGAAACAGTAATTACATGTTAGACGAATGGTATTTTCTTTACACTTCCCTTAAATATGGTTTTTGCTATTCCTTATGGAGTCCTCACCTGCTTAGCACGCGCATCTTTTCTTTTCCTTTGTCAGGTTGTCTTATACTTGATTACATCTGAAGAGCAAAATACGAAGGACGAGGGTAATAATTCTCAAACTTTCTATACTTACGTAACTTGCCATCTTTGAGAAGAAGTCAAAGTTAAAGCATAATTTTACTTCGTTCTTTTTCCTTCACTTTCTCGTTTGCGTTTATTTTTCGTCAATTTGTATTTAAGTAATTTCTCGACGAGAAATCGAAGTCAAACGTAACATTGCTCTCACAGATTCTCTTCTCTTTCTCTTTCCATCACGGTTATTTCTCGCAGACACTGTTAGTGCAATGGGCGGGTATATCGTAAATAAAATAAATGTTGTGCCTCTGGAATTATCGGTGTGCGAGCCACCGCCCGGAAAGTCCAACTGGCTCAGGCAGCCTGCGGAATGGGGTTTTTGTCGAGAGGGAAACCGGCGCTAACGATGCTCAATATTCGCCCCGGTAATTTATAGCGGACAAGTAGCAACAAATCTGTGTCACTCCGAAGATCAAAGCGGGAGTGAAGTGTGCCGCCGCGCTTGTCGAAGAATGCACTCGCAGAACTATTTCAGAAAATTCGCACTTGCGCAATATGCGCGCGAACGAATAACAGAGAAAGAGAGACGGGTAAACGTGCATCCTCTTGCTGTGAGGCCAGTGCACTATCCTCTTGGATTCCAAGGCAATTTACTCCACTTTTGTACTCTGGAAATCTTTATTTGCATATGAATACGTTCGGGGTAGCGTAGAACGCGCACAGGTCGAGAATAAGAGTTAGGCTGATTTGAGAAGAGATAGCATTCCTTTGAATGATACGAGAAAGGTCTGTTAAAGGGGTTGGAATTTTATTTGTTATCTTAAGGGTGAGTTTATATCAGACGTGTGAGTAGATCCACGCATTTAAATTAATTTCACATTTTTCTGTTTTTATACGATTATTAACTAATTTCGAATTGTCGATACAATAATTCTTTTACCGTTAAAAAATAGCAATACGAACACTCGTATCAAAAACGTATTATACCATTTTCAGGAATTTAATTCTCGTTACGAAGTAACACAACAGATCATAATAATAATTTTTTAAAACGAGTCAAATGATCGTGCTAATTACATTGACGTGAATTCGAGAGATTAGTTGATATGATTAATTTAAATCCTGTTGTCGAGTTTTGAAAACCTTTGGACCAGAAATCGAGATCCATAAATGACTGTTCGAACGCTGGCATACTGGAATAGGTGCGCATATTGAAAGTGCACTCTGGAATACTTTGCATTGTTGACTTACCTTTCATCACTGCTTCTCCGCACACTCAATTAGCGTTAAACGCTACGTATAGAGGATCGCGACATTGAATACCTTCAGACACGTAGATGCCTTTCTAGGCGGATTCTGTCTGCAATTTCGAAGCAATTATCTTGCAAATGAGTGGCTCGTTCGTGATATGAGTATCGTTAGCAAGAAGCCCTGTCAGTGAGCGTTGAATTGTGTGAGGCCGTCATTACTCCGTCGATGTGGTAGACGTGTGATCAATGATGAGAGTACCAAGAAGCAGTTGATTTAAAATAAACATACATTTATCATCTATTTAATTAAAAAACATATAAACTATGTTCCAATAAATTTGTTAAACAAATGCCAAATTGTAGATGTGTGAATCTATATTTGATGTAAATTTAATCAGAAATCTATACAATTTCATTGCTGCGATGCTAAACAAAGTATTGCCAGTGGATACTTTTACACTTTTAACATTTACTTCTTCGTGACAGTGAAATGTAAATGTTATTGAAACAACCGCTAACTTCTTGTATAATACTTTTTCACGAGACACTCCACTCGAGTGAGTGCGTCAGTACTCGGTTTGATAGGACTCTCGTCTTTCGGCGATTGCAGCGCGGCACTCTTGTATCGAAAATGCAAGAGTGTCGCCAATCGGAGCTTTGCCAAGCGTGCGCTCGTACGCAAAGAGAGGCGGCTCGCTGCGCTCGTACACGAGATTATGTAATCAGGAGTGACAAAGAGGGAACGCTTCGCAGCTGAGAGGCCGCGCGTGTGCGCAGGATTTCAAAGGCAATATCGCACGTGCTCGGCGATCCTAAAACTTTCGACTTTGCTCGTCTGATTCATCGAGCACCAATACTGACCGCTACCTGCCTTACTTGCGCGAATCTTCCGCTTACAATTTCGAAGGAATCATCCAAAGTTCGATTCCGATATTGATCGCAACACGTTTATTTGATTGATTGTGTTAACAGTTTGGGAACCGGATTGCTAAATCTCACACGGTACGAATTCACTGCTTGAGAATGAGTTGTTTGATGGTATCTACCTGTAGGAAATTGAACGGATGTCTGGAAGAAGTTGTATTATTTTGAGTTTTCATTTGAGATGGTGAAATTAAAATCTATACTGAATCTTTTATTAATTTAACTAAACTTCAATATTTCTTAAAGCTCGAAATCTTTTATTCTTTATTACACAAAAACTCAAACTATAATTCTTTTCATCTATAAATTCTGATGCTTATAAATTCAAACTATTTCACCTTAAAAAAGAAGTATTTAATTACAATTGCAATTATAGTTGAAACAGTATATGCAGGATGGGGTGCCAAAGTCGAGGCAAGTAGTGCCAAGCTCAGCCGGCGTAAAGTCTGCCAGGAGAGTCTGGATTTCTAACAAGGCGTAGGTGTCAGAGTAACGCTGAACCGTGCAATCACGTAGTGACGAGTTACGACGAGGGTCACCAAAGGTCACCGAGTGATTCCTAGTGCCCTGATTTCTAGCTGGCTTCCGGACGATAGGAATACCAAATATCTCGAACGCGAGAGAGAGAAAGAGAGGAGAGGCTATCTACGACTCACTTAAATAGATACGAGCGATGCCGCGCCGATAACTTCATTTAAGTGTCTTCCTATCAAGATGGAGAACTACTAGGATAGTTATTGAATCAAGTATACTATTCCCCCCATCGAGATTATCGGAGGACAGCCGTTATGGGATTGGCCGACATTGTAGCCCAGATCTCTTCGTGCATTCGCACTCATCGGCTCTAACTTCCCCGGCAATTAGCTCTATCTTAAAGTCGATCGCCGCCATGAAATCCCGAGCATTCTCGAAACTCGTGGTTTCAGTGAAGTAGCCGCGGGTAAGATCTGGCCTGGAATTTCAATCGTTAGTGCGTCCTCTCTTCGTTATCTGGATTAATTACTTTAATTACTTATTGTTTGTCTTACTAATTTCTACTATTTATTTTGAAGGTTGATACACTCTTATTTTCTTAGTTAGGGTTTGAGTTATTTTATAATTTTTTAGTTTGTTATCTTGAATTTCTGGTGTCTGAGATACTGGTTTTATTATAAACAACAGTTTAATACTCGTTTGTTAAAGGTATATTTGTGTATTTATAAAGTAGTATTTTGCTGTTTGTGATGATGAGTTAATACTTACAATTTGATGTAATGATAGTCTTACTGTTTTAATGTTTGAGTTCAGGCACTGATTGTGTACCGCAACTAAATGTCACGAATATGGCATTGACGTGTGTGATTAAGCCTTAATCAAGTATTTATGTGACTCGTATCATTTTGAATACTTGATTATTCCTTGCTGCTCAAAAATACAATGCATATTCCGTCGAGCTGAAGGATGGAGAAATATTCCAGAGAAATCCGACTGCGAATTAGGAAGTGACACCAAAGAGGAAAATCGCTGGGACACGAGCTGCGCGTAGAGTCACACAAATTGTAATTGCTCGCGAAGGATTTTCCTGTCGTTTGCGAGAGAATGTTGGAATTCGTAGACTTTTCTCGCATCGTTGCTTAACGCTTTGTCGACTCAGCACTTAGGTACCGCTTAAGTGATTCGACTGAAGATAGTTTCAGAATAGAATAAAATAACTTCTGATGAACATTAATCCTCGATCGGTCGCTCCAGAGAAAAAAAATCTTATTTTTAATTATTTTAGTCATCTAAATTTCTCATATAAATAATAGTAAATATTACGTCAATAATTACAAATTTAATACTAACTCCACTCTAATATTATCGTATTATAAAATTAATGATACTCACAATCAGAAATGGAGGTTTATCAGTAATGAGCAAAAAGATAATACAGTGCCTTTCGGTGTTCAAATGATTCAGCGCGACTGACAATGACTCAACACCATAATTTATTGACACGCTACTTTAATCTAGTAAAGTCATATTGAAGATAAAAATATCAATACGAAATATTGCACGCTCTCGTTTAAGTGAAAGAACTTGGCTCATTTACTCGTGGCTTTTATTCTGAGTACTTTGCAGTTCTCTAAGTTTCAATGCCGACTATCGAGATTAAGATATGTCTGTTAAAAGCCAACGAAGATTTATGCATTAACGCCCATCTGCGCTGACCGAATAGGAAATGGTATTTTGCTATAATGGTCGGCCGAGGAATTCCCGAGGTTTTCCCAGGATTCCTTGGACGCTCGAGTGCGTTTATTGGGGTGTTAATCGGAACGTAATTTTCTTGTGAATAACTTTTAACCTTATTAATATCGTTGCTTAATAAGCAGAGGGTTGATTTCAGGAAAGATAATATTCATTTGAATATTCTGGGAAAGGTTTCTTAGGAGGATTGGAATTTAATTGATAAGTTTATATTAAACATGTGAGCAGATCAACTCAGTTAAATTCATTTCATATTAGTACGTGTTTTATACCCATGTTAATCAATTTCAAAATGTTAATACAATGATTGCTTTTCATAATCCAAAATAGCAGTGTAAATCCTCGCATAAAAATGTGATTTTGACATAAAATTATTTATTTCTGGACTTTTAAAATTTAATTTTCGTTACAAAGTAGCATAACAGAGCGTAATAATAATTTTCTGCAATCAGACAAATGATGGTGCTAACTACATTAACACGAATTCGAGAGATCAGCGGCTCATATGATTAATCTAAATCCAGTTTAAGAATTTTGAAATATTTTGACATCAACGCCCATTCCATTCGGATTGGGAAACGGCATTTCGGTAGAACGGTCGGCCAAGCAATTGCCGAGGTTTTCCGAGGATTTCTTGGCTGCTCGTGCGCGTTTATTGGGGTGTTAATCGGACGAAACGCGCTTGCAAATAACTTTCAACCCTATTAATAGAAAATGTTTAAACATCTCCGGGCGACGTCGCCGCTCGATACTGTTCTGTGAAAACCATTAAGGGCCCTTTACGGCTGCGCCCCGAATATCTTTCGCACGCTCGTACGCTCGAATTCGCGCCCGTATAACCAGGAATGATGATCGTCCGGGAGGCAGAACCAGCGTCATGCGGGTTTGCTAGGCATCAATCTCAATTAATTGTTCCGACTGCTCGGACTCCGGCGACCCACTGTTTCCCTGAAACTCGCGCTACCACTTCCAGCTCGAAAGCGTCGCGTCGAGCAGTAAATCCGCCTGGAAGCTCTTGAACTTGGTGAAATACTTGTAGCAGATAAGAGTTCTTTTAGCGATCTTTCTGTATGGTTTTACTGTGCTGTCATTTTGTCTTTTACAAGGCAATATATTTGAAATTATATATTTTTTTAGCAGACTCAGTCAAGTGTTTGATGGATGATATACTTAAAAGCAAAGTATAATTTGTCCGAGAGAATACTTTTTGTTATTTCTCTTGCAATTCCAATTATTCAACATTTAACATTTTAATTCACAATGTTGAAGCCTTTTTCTTCGAATTCCTTTTTAACGGAAGTTGCAAGCCAAGTGGAACTTTGTAATGTGAATGACGATCCGAAGATTTGTGAGCAAGCGCTTACAATGTCACGCGGACTGTGCTTCAGAACGCAATAAGCTTCTTAGTAATAGATGCACATCCATTGGTTATTCATCACTTACAATTAGATGTACGATACTCTGCGCAGGTGAATCACTGCTAATACTTATATCGATCTTAGAGTTCGACCCACAAATGTCAGGGACAGTTCTCTCTCACCTTCCCCAATGTTGTTCCAAGCGTCACATTTAGTCTGAGAAAACATACTCGAAATTCGATATATTTAAAAAACTGAAAACCACTTCCACTACTTCCACTACCTTTTGTTTTTATATGTTAATACGTGTTAACCAAGTTAAAAGTTTTATGGTACATTAATCTTTGGAAGCTCAACAAGAGATGTTTTTTTTTAAAGACACATTTACTATACATTGAAATACCTATAAATAATGGTCAGTCATACATTTTAAAGAAATGTTTATACCAAACTAAAACTCCCTACACTAATTGCGTTCAGAAAACAGATATTCATTAGTAAAAGTAACACAAAATAATACTTTCACAGAGGTATAAAGGGTTGGTTCGACCTACTTTTTCGCTATCATTTAGCATGCGAGGACCCACTTTCCACTTGAGAACAATAATTAAACCCTGTCACGCTCTTCAGAACTAACAAAGGAAAGAAAAAATGGCGGAAAAATCTTTCAGACCAACAAACACAAGAGAGCGAATAGCTCAGTCAGTGACATAATTCCACGTCGGAGAGCTAACGTCGCGGGATGATCAATGACTTGATTAACATCTCCGGCGTTTGCTGGCCATCTCGCAGGCATGCGAGCGAGCAGTATTTATGGGCGTGCGTGCACGCACAATGCGCGCAACACTCGCCGTAAACTCGTTTCGGCGATTTCCCCGAGCGTCTCCCCTCGACGCCCTTCTGGGTTCTGGGCGTGCCAGTGAGCCGCACCACCGCGACGCTCCTAGACAAAGCGAGCCGCAGGCGTCCGTTCGCCTATGCAAATAGTCGCGAGCGCTTGCCCGTCGCTCGCATTGCAAGCGGGACAGGAAGCATAAATTTCGTGGTGAATGCCAAACATAGTCTTCTCACATACAGGACCTTCATACGCACGAAAGACTTCCCCTCTCTTTTCTTCATTCTCCTCATGGTGTCTTCAATGATGAATTAGTAATCATCGAAGAATCTTCCCGATTACAAGCACGATGTTCATCGATTCACCCGGAAGTATCGGTTGAAACCTGCCGGTTTAACGTTTCAGGATAATCGATACTCGAAGGCGGCTCGAGAGAGGTCTTTGGACTGACTTGTGCGAGATTGAAACTAGGCAGCCGGGAATCTCCGTCTCCAGTCTTTTTTTTTCTTCCTTGCGTCGGCAAATTTATCGTCGGAATAATTCGCTCGGAACGCGTGGGCAGGGGTTCCTGATATCGACTTGAAAACAGTATTCTTTATGCATGCGAACGCCCGCTTTCAGGAAACTTATGGTAGCACACACTCCTGCCAGGAGTTAATGTAATGGCTTAGGGAAATTATAAGTCTCCTATTACAGGAACCTGAAATCTGAATACTGTTTCCGAGTTTTCAAGTAGTATTTGATGTACTAGAATTTATATGTACGTTTTATTCAATGAAAGCGTATAAATTATTGTGCGAGTAGATGGAACGTTTTGATAGTTCGATCATACAAATATTCTGTTACAGAAAATAATTGTATTACTTTCAGTGTAATGATCATAATTATTATTCAATCTCAATGAAATCTGATCGTTAGATTTTAGTTAGAAATACGGATACTATTCCAAAATTCGATAGTAGAATTTCTATGTACATTTTATTCAGTGAATACATGTAAATGATATATAATATCTTTGTATTTCGATGATATAAAATACTCTGCATATTGAAATTTATGACATAATTTTCAAATAATGATTATAAGTATTATGCAATCATAATAAAATCCAATCGTTAGACTTTAGTTTCACTGAAGGGCTACCAGAATGATACGCTATTGCTTTCGACAGATATACCAGCATGCTCGAGGGTACCGTTAAAGTAATTTGCCGTAATTAAAGTCGTATAATTGGGACAGATAGCGCCGTAACATCTCTCGTATATCCCCTCCGACCAATAGGCTTTGTCTCCCCGTTTCACACTGGCAGATAAATACCGGCGAGTCTAACAGCAATCCTCTTTCGTGCCGGACTCGTTTCCATCCCGATTATTTGTCCCTGTTTCGATCGATTACTCGGCTAATGACGCGTGTAATTGGCCCGTAGTAAAGGTGAGCCATTAACGCCTTCTGTTTTTCCCCTCCGCTAATTAGTAGCTCTGTTAGCCCCGCCCGGCTGCCTTATTAACTCCTCACTGAAGTAAACCAATTGTCTTCCCCGCGTTGTTTTACTTAAGACATTTATCGTTTCCTTTGTTACTTGTAATGACAGCCATGCCTTATGGGTCAGTTGGAAATTGTAGCATTGCATACTAATTACTAATACGTAGTTACAATTCATGAATAGAATTGAAACATGTACTTTTCTTGTGTAAAAATACTGATGGTTCGTTGGATAATAGTACGAGGGTCGACTGTTGTAAGAGTTTAATTGACCCACCTCAATTAATTAATTAGTGTGCCAAAATGCTGGTAGTACGCCGTTCATCATACGCCGGCACATGAGTACATTAATGGTATGATATCCAAGTTATTTTTCTAATTATCTCGCCAGCAATAATATAGTGTTTCATTATCTTTGACATATTTTTGTTTGAGAACACTGGTTGAGAAACTCGACGCGACAGCATATTAAACTAACAGAATATTAAAACTAATATTATCATAGTGGCAACCACAAATAATTTATACTGAAAATACTAACATTATGTTTGAAGCTTCCCTTTGTGTACTGCATTTAAAAATCTCTTCGAGACAATACTACTTCCTGGCGTACAATTTTGTAGTGTTACAATGTAGGATAGTAATTTTGTAGAAAGTAATTCGATGGCAAGCAGATGGGAGAGTGCGGCGTTCAGCCCAAGGCATTGGCCTTTTGAACTCTTTTCTCTCTCCTGGCGACCTTTCATCCCGGCAATCGTCTTCTGCCGACGGAGGGCGCACTCTCCTTGGTCAGTGTGTATTGTTAGCCGGCAGGTTCGTGCTTTATCGCCCTTTCCACCCGCGCATTTTTTGCCACGGCCTTGCTTCTCGTTTCCCTTTGCGCGCACCGTACACGCACACTTCTCTTCTTCTCTCGGCTTCTCCGAGGCTACGTTACATGTTACATTAGCCGAAGCTACCTAGGACTTCCAGCAATGACGCTATTATCCACGCACGTTGCACCAGCTAAAAATGCCCGAGCTGTCTGTTTACGTCTGTATGGTGTCGTGACCACTTGTCAAATCATTCTAGAACACTTCTTGTCTACATGGATTATATCCCTTTTTTCTGTTGGGTTTTCATTCACCAGCAGTGTGTTTTTGTTAGTCTAATGGTTGAAGTTTTTTGACGTTGAAATAAAATAGAATAGAAAAAGAAAAACATCAGTCAACTTTTTGTCACACTTCTGTAATAGTAAACAGTTCGAAAAATAGATAATCTATTTTTCATGTGTTTCGATTTTTGTCCACTTTTAACTTTAGTTCACATTCGTCTAACAATTTGGTTCGTGCAAATCTAAAGTCAAAGAACCCATAAGAAACTTTATAAAGTATTGTTATGTAAATTTGGCTCAGTTACCGTAACTTTTCTTCAATGCAAAAGTTACAACATTAACTGTCGTACAAACTTTTTCAATATACCAGATCCCGTTGAGAGACATCGTCCACCCTGTGAGCACATTGTGCGCCGAAATTTACTGTCTCACTGGACCAGTGTGTACTTTCCCCTAGGTATTCGCCAGAGCACTTGGAAGCTGGTTGCGACGTCCTCTAATAACTCGAGCATGTTATCGCCGTAGCGTTGCACTCTATCTACCGGCTCGATCGCTAACCGAATTCACAAACACCTACGATACCTGCAGCTCCTTCTGCAACTGGCTCGCTCCTACGCGCGCGCGCGCGCGCGCGAGACAGAATCGTTCTTGTGCTAGTGTATATGTGTGCACCTTCATCGTCTCCGAGCACGGCTTTATCTCCCTCGTAAATCGCCGCTCGTAAAAGCCGAGCGCCCGCTGCTTTTACTGGATTTTCATGCGATTTCGATACGAGCTTCCCGGCTCGACCTGCGGATCACTCCATTCTCCTTCTGCTCCGTCGTCCCCTTCATTTCTCTGCTGTTTGCTTTCCGTCTGGTCTCTTCTCTCCTTCTCTCTCTCCCTCCCCCCCCCCTCTCTCTCTCTCTCTCTCTCTCTCTCTCTCTCTCCCATTCCAGCCGGCGTGTACCTACGTAAATACGTTACAGAGTTCGTGCTTGTAGAAATTAGGGCGCCCACGCTTATGTCGACGACCGTCGACCGAAAAAGCACGATAAAAGCTTGCCGGCCAGATGGGCACCGGTTGCGCAAGCCGTGTCTTACGGACGCTCCGACGATTCTACTGTGCTTCGTCTCTTTTCCACTACCTCGCTTTCTCTCTCTCTCTCTCTCTCTCTCTCTCTCTCTCTCGTTCGCGTTCACTCTCTGCCTTGGTTTTTGGATGCCTCTTGTTTATGCTCTCTGCTTCGTTGGCGAATCTCGCCGCCCCGTGCGAGATTTAGGGTGAGAATGGCGACACAAGCGCTCGCATGGTAAATCCGTCAGGAGTGTTCCCGAAGAGATTAATGACCGGCTTTGCTCTGACATTCGGATTGTCGAGAGAACTTTGTTCCGCCGCGTGGACCGTGCGGAGGGGAAGAAGCTTCTTCTCTCGGCCGAATTCTTATTTATAAAACTCTATTAAAAATATCCGGTCAATATATGAGTTCCGCGCGACGCCTCAGCGCCGCGTCCGCGCCTGGTAAATATAAAGTAGATGGTAGTTAACTAGCGATTTTATTATCCGATATGATTTACAAGTTGCAGGCTTGTCAAGAGTGACGGTCGAAATAACGCTTTGCGTGCAGATGTGTTTTGCACAGCGAGACATTTGCTCGAGAGTGCTGTGTCGGGTTACAGGCGTGCTGACATTTGCTATGCTAATTATGCATAGTTAGTAACTCACCGAGAATGAATTTATTATAATTTTTTGGCGTAATAGGTGTTTATACATTTGTGTTACAAGAATAATTAATTAGTTGTATAATTGGGGATTATAGTAGTCTATTATAAACACAGTCACTATTACCACTGTGAAAATAAACCAATGAAATAATCCAAATAGAACAAAAAAATGTGACAGAGGATTATATTTTATTAATTAATGGAAACAGCTGATACAGTCACTCGATCACCTTCACGACACCTGTCTTTACACATTTACGGTATAAAAATAATTAGCTAGTTGTATAAATAGGAATTACAGGTACTATTATCGCAGTGAAAATAAAGTAACACGATAAGAAAATGAATTAAAAAATGTTGATAGGAGATAATATTTTATTAATTAATGAAAAGATCTGATACAGTTACTCGATCGGCTCTACGACATACTGTGCAGTAAATAATCCTGGCAAAGATATGCAGAATAGTTTCGATACGATAAGCTGCGTGCAAGATAAACCAAGTACATAATATAAATATTCCACATGCGGGTAGTGCGATTTCACGCGGTGGAAGTGTTACCCGCTCGGAAGATAAAATATGCAAATGCAACTGATATACCCCGGCGTTTCGGAAACATAATATTCTTTGTTCGAAATATACACAGGCCTATCAAGGAACCTGCGAGGTGTTGCACGCGAGTTATGAACCCGCCTTCACACGGTCGTTCGATGATGTTCTGAAAGCGCGTGAGCTTCGAGACGAGATCGTCCTTTTCCCGTACAAGAAGATACAAATTCGATGCGCGTCACCTGCCATGTGTGGTCGTACATGCTTTACATATACAATGGATAAAAAAGGATTTAAACACACTCCTTTTGATAGCATGAATTTCAATATAGAAGAAAGTTTTTCTTTTAAGAGAAAATAAATGTTCAAAGCAGAATGTTTTCTTTCAAGAAATTGTACTTTAGAAAATCTGGGTGTGCGAATACTTGGTTTTGCTCGGTGTATGTGCTTGGTAGAAACATGAAATGGCGTAGTGTTGGTGGTTTGCGAAATAGCCATGGAAAGAATAGGCGGGATCCGGCGCGATTTAAATTTATAATGCGACGTCTCGGATCCACGAAAGAAACAAATCACGTTCGAGGGGAATTCGTTTGGATTATCAAGGATTTATGGGAATGGCTGGCGCATGGTGTCTCATGATCCTGGTGGTAATAATGGCACTGAACGAGACTGTCGAAAGCAGTAAGAATCTCTTTCTCCTCTGGCACTTCCACTTCGTAGCGTTGTCACGTTCCCTGCCACGCAAAGATTGTCCAATTCGCTGCTAGAGTCTGGAAAACAGGTTCTATTCAACCATGCGCTTTTTTTTTATTCGATATACTACTTCTATAACGGATATAATAGGCGGAGTGTTAGGAGTGAATTATTCCGATTAGTAATATGTATAATTGTTTAAAATATAAATTTGTTTTTAGACTTCGTGAAAACTTGTTAAACAAGATGGTAAAAATAGCGCTCACTTGGCAGCAGAATTTTTTACAGAAAGACTATTAACCGTAATGCATTTAGTATTGTACTCTAATTTATTGGCATACATAATACATTAGGTAATTATATAATTGAAGACTATACAAAATTATATCTAAGATAACGATTCATATATACAAGCATGTTTTCTTCAACTCCATATAATTTATGAACAACCTCGAAAGCAGCAAATTAACAATTCAATTCTACCATTATGGCACTTAAACCACAGCTAGTTTCAATTCCATTGAAATTCACAGAAATCGGATACCACACACTTAACAAATGATTATTTTAACACAGAAGGACAGAAAACTAATAATTCAGTCGTCGCCCAACATTCACAGCTTGTAAATTCAAATTTCGACAACATTTGGAGAAACTCGGCTTTCTACATAAATGGCCCTTTCAAAAGACGAAACATCCGGTGCGTCGATTGACGCGATGCTAATGGCCGCCGAGTGTGAATTGACGAACCGGCTTCTCTAATTGTAGAAAAGTGAAAGAAACAGAAAGAGCTATTAGTTCCAAGTTGCATTGACATTGACAATCCTTCAGAAAAGCAGGTGGGAAGTGTGGCGCGCGTGGTACATATAAGTATTCCGGCAAGCCTCGGAATCCAACTATCGAGATTAGAGTCTATCGCGGTGGCATCGAGGATTCCTGGCTGCAATGCCAGAAGTTCTGGTTACGTTGAAACTCAAGCCTCCCCGACGGAGCCGAGATAGTGGGTGTACGGTAACAATACAGCTGGACACATTGTAATGAAATCGCGCACCTTCCTCAATGGTGATAGCCGGCGATAACGCACCTATCTCGCACCATTTGTAACTTAAAAGTCTGACAAGCTTCAGTATCGACAGCCACCGAGCCATTCCTCGTTCGACACTCATCAGAATTTATCAAGACCTTCTTTCATAAAGAGAATTGATTAGTTAATAATTAGACATATTTTCTTTTTAATAGGATTATAGAAAATGTCAGATTCAAGAAAACAACACTTGTTTATTAAAATTTCAATAACATATTATGTACAGCTCCGAATTCAGACTATGACAATTACTTTTCATTTTTTGTCTTGGGTAATAAACTCTCGCTATCTCTCTGACTCATATAGTATTTTAGTATGAGGGATACCCGCGGATTCTGGTCAAAGGATGACTCCCTGTTATTGCATTTCGCGCACTCTATCTTATCTATCAATGCATTACTTAATGCTAGCCATACTAATTCCATTCTCTTATTTCAGTCATTTCAGTGCTACTCGTATTTAACATCTTATCCAAACTTATTTTCACATTCCATTTAATAGAAAGAGGATCCAACCCTGACTGGCTCCCCCAATTGGTTGGCTGTCTATCTCGAGCCGTACACTTACTCCTCGTGTAAATATTAATCATCAGCCGTCACAAATAGTTGGCGCGTTGTGGGAGAAAAGAAGAGGGATTAAAGCGATGGCGTGCCCTACTTTAGCGATACGTGGGCCATGAGCGATGGAGGAATCACCTTTCACGCTAGTGGTCCCTGAGAGCGAGCGACACAAGGGTTCTTCTGTAGCAGTATGAACCAAATCAACCGTCTCTCTTTCTCTCTCCCTCTCTCTCTCTTTCTCTGGTTCGTTCGTTCGGGCTATCTCTCTCGTTCTATCTGGCGATAAATTCGATAAGGCGCGCACTCGTGCCCGAAGCCGATGGAGCTTGCGTGAGCGGAGAAACGAATGGCGAGACACGACGCGCAACACAATATAAGGCCGGTGGAGTGCGACCCCACGAATCGGAAGTGCGCTTTATTCTTAGGCAGCCACTCTACGAATAGCTTCGTTGCACCTTGGCGCAAAATAAACCATGCAACGTTTACCATTTCTCGGCGGACCGGTTATACGGACGCTCAAAAGAACCTCTCGTCCAAGGGGCGAGAATTGTCCATCCCAATTTCATTTGTTTACGGACCCCTTTTCTCACCCTGTTCTTAATTATTTTAGGGGAACATGAGGGTATGTCGATGCAGTCGGGGACATATTTGCTCCAGATTTAGTCCCCCCCTTTAACCAGCTCCAGTTCACGTGGCCCGCCGCCTAAACAGCATTATTCGGGTCTTCTAAACTTAGTTGCCGGCTAAACACTGTACAACCTGTGTGCGCTTGCCTTGGAATATCGTTGTGATAGTAGAATGCGGCCGGATGCTGCGGCCAAAATGAATGAAATGTTTGGACCACTTGGTTTATCGCCTTCGGAACTAATTGCGTGCAATCGGCGTTGTTAAATCCTCGGCTGTAGCACTGCGATCCGGTTGTCCCGGCTCCCTTCCTGGAACTCTTAACTCTTGTTCGTTGGAATAATTCGCCGGACGAGTTATTACGAGCGGGCTGTTCGGTCCACTGATAATTCGGCGATAGTCATGTTTTCACGCAATGGTGGCATGCGAGTGATAAGAATCGTTAGGATGCGGTTTCCTTGCTTCTAACGGCGGAACTTGTCATGATAAATGTGAGTTGTCATGTTGCTTTCGAACTTTTTATTCGAACAATGCTCTTAGAAATTGTGGGGTTTTCTTAGTTGAGAATGATTTTTGGAAGCCTGTTACTTCGTAGTGCGAAGAGTGTTCGTGGAAGCGGCGATACAATGGGTAGGAGTCGGAGGCAGAAAAATCAGTGGGCGAGGGATCACCCGAATACCAAGGCGTCCGAGCTATACATCAAAATCAAACGGTTTCTATTTATACGTTTAACGGCATGCTGCGATCGCCGAGCACCGATCAGACACCTGTTCCCATTCAAACAAACCCGATTTCATGATTATTATTTCTATCCATGAGCGGCACAACCATGTCTACACGCTAGAGAGACATTATTTCTGCATTGAAGTTGCGCGTGCCCGCCGACGCTTCGCTTTGCATGGAATTGCTCTCATGGGTGCAGACGAGTAAAAAAAGAAATAGATTGAAGCTGGCAGCGGCAACGAAGCTCCCAGCGGGAGCTTCGAGTGCGTACACACACTTTGTCTCGCGGTTTCGTTCCCATATCTATTTCCGTGGCTTGACTTCGAACTCGGTGCGTTCCGTGCTTCTTCCTCCTTCCGCTTCGTGGCCTCAATTTGCTGAATTCCCCGCTAACGCGCCCGTCATCTTTTCAGTCGACTCGTAAAAGGGAAAATTGTGCTACTACAATTTCGGCACATCTTTCAAATTCGTGTAGAGACAACATTTCTTTGGAAAATATTGCAGTTCTTTTTTGGAATAATTTCAAAAGATTCCAATTTGTGTTGTGTATGTTTCTTTTCTCGAATTGATTCACGATGTAGTACTTTGGTGCTGCTTTTGCAATCAAGATTTTTTGAGGTCAGAGAGCTGAAAAAAAACTGCTGGAGAACTGTTTGTCAGATTAATGAGAGAGGGATTGTATAATATTCTCAGGATAGAATGTACTTCATTGTGAAGAAATTGCAAAATCCGGGAGAATGTCAGAAGCATATTGCCATTTTGTCCTCCGCGCACCATTTTTATTCTTGAGAAAAAGTTCAGAGGCTCGGAGTGCCATAAACTTAAGTGTAGACCACACTGGCGGTGGCATCCTGTAGACATTAATCTACTGAACGAAGCACTCCCCAACTGACCTTCACTGTTACTCACTACAAGCTACTATTGCTCGACACATCCTCAACACTAAATTCTATCTTATTAATAAATTATTTAATATTATTTATCAATCAACTTCACTCTCTTTCGAGGATTAGTATAGCGAAGGTATTTGAACATTAAAACTAATATTATTTCAGTAAAAATCTCTTTCTACATATATGTTACAATACACAGTATAACAAAAATTAAAAACAAAGCAAAGTCGGCATTATCGCCACTGTAATAAAAGCGTAGATAATATTTCAAAAACCCTTAATCAATTATAATTCATTCATTAATAAATCTAGCATTAAAATACTATGTAACCCTAAATTAATATTATTATATCCTGAATTAATATACATACCACTAAACTATACCTTCCGGAATTTACGAGTAACAAATGATTCCCAAATCATCCGAAACACTTGTACCCATTTGTACCTATCAAACAATTCTTTCCGAACAATCATTTACTTATCCGGCAATCTCGAAAAACTTGTAAGAGACGGGTTGGCGGTGAACTATGTCGGGTTGCAGGCGAGAATTCGGCGTTTCTAGAACTAGCTGTCACGGTGAAGTATCATTGGGAATTACCGTAGGTGGCATATAGGTCAGTGGGTTCTGGGTTCGGCAGAGGGAGTCTGCTCGCCCTCGCATAACCCGTCTGTGCCTGGGGGCCCGGGTCGACCAGATCTCGCCCGAGGAAGTCGATTTTTTTTCTTGCCCGGGAGTGTAAGCTGCCCACGAGAAAAAGGCGAGTGTGTATATGCCGAAGTAGGAGGCGTCGAAGAAGAAGAAGAAGAAGAAGAAGAAGAGTAAAGAAAAGAAAGAGAGGGAAAGAGAGGAGGAGGAGGAGGAGGGAGAGGGAGAGAAGCATCGGATGCCTGAAGTCGGAGGAGGAGTTGCAAGAGCATTAGGCTCCGAATACGGAACGATAAAATTCTTACGAAACTCTGACTCTCTCACGCACACGGCCCAGAGGACTTGTATGGGCCCGCACACTCGTCCATTAAACTGGCACTCTCACAAAAAGAGAAGGAACCACTGGAGAGCCAGCTTCTTCGTCGACGGAGAAGGAGATGAGAGGAGAGAAGAGGAGAGAAGAGGAGAGAAGAGGAGAGAAGAGGAGAGAAGAGGAGAGAGGTTGGGCAACTCTCCTCTGCACAACTATCGCCAGGCAGAGGACATCGCCAAAAATCCAAGCCCAGAAAACAAACCTGCACGAAAGAAGCACCGCCACTCGGTCAGCTTGGTCTTCGAGGCCCCCTTGGTTTCTCTTTTCTCCTTATTTCCTCTCGTACACACACGCACCGCGCTCGTCCGTCAAAAATATTTTTGACAGCAATTGACAAGCTTTTAGGCCGACGAGACGCCCACCCGTCTACCAACGGTTATACCAACCATCACAACGCTCTCTTAGCTGTCTCGCGTTCGTACAATCGCTCGGATTTTGCTCGCTCGCTGCTTTGTTATTTTTGCACTGTTCATTCATTGATCCGCATTACGTAAGGTTCGACGGTTCGCCTGGTGTTCGCCCGCTTAAATATACCACCGACAGAAAGCGGCGCCGAGTTAGAACGCCCGGTACCGGGAATTGGACGACGAGCGGAACATATCAGACCTGGAATGCGGAATGCATCCACCTTTCTGCGTCACTATCATCCTCGATGTCTCTTCGTACAAGATACATGACTTTTCATGGGCTCACCGTATACGTACAATTTTCACTTCTTTTTGTGAAAAGCGTATCAGGTTTTAAAATTGAAAAGTACGTTTTTAAATGATGTAATATTATTTGTCAGACCACCATCGGTTTAATGTTGGTTTAGTAATAGTATTTTGATGAAATTCGAGTGAATTATACTTAATATAAAAGTAGGAAGAGCTTGAGTCATGAATAATGACTCATAATAATATCATTTGCCTTCTCTAGTCTCTGGGATGCGTAACACTGATGGTTTAACAGGTTGCATCGCGCCAGTGACATGTACGGCTTCATAACGTTCTGTAACTCCTGATAAGCGATACGAACCAGTTACTCCCATCGATAACGATCTCAGCGAGCAGCTGGAGTTATCGGCGTGTTCCGTGTTTCAGGTTCAATTCGTCTTTGTGCAACGATCGATGCCGGCTCGATAGCGCGGCAAGCGCGCCAAGGCCGGACTAATATACTTCTCGTTCTTTGGAAAAAGATACAAATCTTCGGAATGAAACGTCCGCTTCTCTGTATCCGTCTGTGAGAACACGTGTCTGTGTGTACGCCCAGGGAACGAGTTTGCATTTGCGACTAAGGCCACTCTGCCAGAGCGGAGATCTTCGATCCCAGCGTGGATCCACGGCTGGCGTTATAAACTCCTGGCTGGCGCACTAACGAGTCTTCCTTAATGCAGGCACACAGAGTACACTCTCAATGTAATCCCGTGCGAACAACATTTACATAACCCGCTTACTCGGAATTATGTAAGGGGGGAATTTTCGTGGAGTGAGGTTCTTTTTTCTGGCGCCGCACGTGGAAGCCTGGAACGGTAATTAGTACGTTCCACTAATCTACGGAGCAGATGCGAGCGTACGAAAACCACAGACGAGGATGTTAGTCTATCAAGACAGCTAATTCTCACTGGAATTCCCAAGAGACGGAGTTTACGAGCTTTGAAAGTGTCTTGTTTTTGCTTGCTTATCAATGCAGATGGTAGAAGCGCAAGCTTTACTGTGTATCGCCTGGAAGACTTCACTGGTTGTGTGGCTTTAACGTTATTCAATTCCTGCTCACCGCTATCTCTCGCTAAACCGCTTGCAACCATATTTAGCACTCTCTCACTCAAACTGAGCTAACAATTAGTGTACTGACAGAAGTCTATTGCTGGAAGAGGAAGCAAGGAGTAACAGTGGCAATGTCTCGAGGGATGAACCAATAACTAACGAGCGAATGGATAATTAACGTAGAGAAATGTGAGTTCATTATGACTCGATATTAATTCACCGCTCTCTCTCTCTCTCTCTCTCTCTCTCTCTCTGATCACTGCTTTTCGGTTTGTTGTCCCACGGCAAAAGTCCGAGGCAAGTTCAAAGATGTAAAAGCACAGTTAATTATCAAGCGGCTCGTTAAATTCAGCGAAATGTAAATTCGCCAAATTTCAATGTAATACATAATCACTCGACAGTCGTTAATCACTTGCGCTGGCAATATATTAGCGAACGCACGTGGTATTCGCATCAATTCAGAGTGACCTGCTAAATCATTTTGAAATCATTTTTATAGTAACCCAACAGAGCACGCCCTTGGTTATTGACAACCTTTAAAATCAATTTACAGATCAAGCAAATTTGACTATCAAAATACATACACCTAGTTTAAATATTTGCGATAGTCATCAATCGTCATGACATAGCACATTAATCCAGCGCAAATGGTTAACATTTTTTGACTACTCGAAAAAAAAAGAAACGGGCGAGGAGAATGTATTACTTGGCCGGAAATATCATTACACTGACAGACAATTTACAGGGGAATTTACTGACAAGAGACTTATTGTGATTGCAGGTTAAATGGTAATTAGAGGCCATGTACAACCTAAATGTGAATGTGAACCCTAGCCCGACGGCTGCCGCGGGTCTTCTCGGTGTCGCGGCGGCCGAGGTCACCCCAAGGACACCGGAAATCGTAAACTCCCTGATCGCCATGACCAATCCCTTCGAGGGTTACACTAACGAGAGGAGTAGAGACCGAACAGACTCTACGAGTAGCGGCGAGCCGAGCCCGCCAAGCGTTCAACACACCTGTAGTCAACTCATTAAAGAAGGTAACTTCCTCCTACGCAAACTCGCTGCTCCACAGTTGTCTCGATCGCGTTCGATTAGATTCATCGGCGCACCCAGAAATCATGAGGCTAGCCAGTGGAATTGAAATACATGTACCGATTATTAAAAGAATTGCGTTACTCTAATGTTTTATTGAACAGTAATATCAATTATCACGCTACATCTTACAATGCGGATGTTAATATAAATGCGCTATCTACATTCCGATAAATTTATTACATCTATGAGCGTGCGAATTTAGATTTCATATATATTATTTGATTTATGCTAATAAAATATAAAATACAATGGAGCAATAAATATTGATGAACAATTGATAAGAATATTTAAAACGAATGAGTAATTAGTTGTTTATATTCCGTTATTTCAAAAGCATCCTTTGCTCCTTTATTATCGACTTTCGATTCCAATGTAAATTCACATTAAAATGCGTATTTCCAAAACGATTTACACAAAGGTAAGAGAGGCCTCGCGATTCACAAAACGACCTTGCAAGCTGTACAACACGTGCACACACGCACGTACACACACAGCCACTAATTACCATGAGCAGAGAAATTTATGTACGCGTAAATTACGCGGCGAGATCGGCTGATTAGGATAATGGATGGCAGGGGCTGCGAAACTAGTGTGAGAACTTTCGCCGAATGCACGCACGCACGCACACACACACACACACACACACACATGCGTTTCCCTCTGGCTGTGCTCACCTGTAATCAACTCATTAACAGCGAGATGTACTTCCTCCTGGCTGTCCTTGACATCCAACGCGTTACAGCAGTGTCGCGTCCTTTGTTTCCTAACAACAGGCCGACATTAACTTGCAAATGGCCCGGTGGCCGCTCGAGGGGAAACGGAAGTGCACTTTTAAAGTCGCTTGTACACCGACAACCGGCAAAAGCCATGATTTTGGCGTCCGTCGCGCCATACAATGTCAAAATCAGTGCGATTTTCTACGAATTGCGTAACAACCAACGATTATGCAATAGCATGCAATGGGAGGAAGTGGAATTCGAGGTGTAAGGGAATTAAAGCGATGATCGATGGATTCAGGAATTAACGACCTGTGAAGTATTTCACCTTGGCGATCCTCTGTGTAGCGCACTCGTACATATCGACACATCATTTGCCGAACTCTCTTGCTCGTCAATTAAATTATGCAAACGAGTAGTTCGAACAGCTGTCCTTTCCTGCCATTTTTTTGCAAACTCTTACGAACCGGGACTTTCGAAATAATTTACGAGGTCAGATTGTGCGTGTGCAATATTTTGATTGTCGTTTCCGAAATGTTCAGGGTTAAAGTTGACACTCCAGACGAAGAGGCGGGTGAACGGGAGCAGCGACGAGGGTAAGAAGAAGTCGAAGAAGGAGAATAGCAGCGCGGATGACGAGGAAGAGGAGGATTCTAGCAACAACAACAACAACCGCGGTGGAGTAAGCAACCCTCACATACTGTTCTCGTTAAAAGCGATAAAACAGTCGTGGTGTCGAGTGATTGCGCTGTAAGTCGGCGTTCCATCGATTTCAAGGGTGCTCGAGAGATCGAGTCCTCTTTCATTTACGGGCCCAGACGCGGGTGCCTTCTCCACGATTCATTTTGGATCTTAACTCGTGTCTAATCGTGTATGTTCACGCTAATGATGCCGACTCATTCGATTGATACGCTCGAAATATACCTTCGAGAATGGCAATCAAAAGTTACTAGGACTTAAGGGTAATAATAGCCAGAACAATATACGAAATTGATCTAGTGAAGTAATCATAGAAATTAATCGCACTAATTTGTCAGACAGAAAAGGATACTTGGTATTCGATTATCTCGAACTCTCTCTCTTGGGTCACGAACTCGTCTCAACTTTGGTTCGATACGCCGCGGCCTAACGGCATATGTTTGACATTTGACGAAATTTCGAAAGCCTCTTCAATCCGGCGGGAGGAAGCAGCAGTGTTACTCACGTACTTTCTAAATCATTTTCAGCTGACACCGGAAGACGAAGAAAGGCGTCGGAGGCGGCGGGAGCGGAACAAAATTGCTGCGACCAAGTGCCGGCTAAAGAAGCGGGAGAAGACGGTGATTCTTGTGCAAGAGTCGGAGATCCTCGAAACGCAGAACCACGACTTGAAGTCCCAAATTCAGCAGCTGGAAACGCAGAGGCGCAGGCTTGTAGACATGCTGAACCTTCATGGGCCCACCTGCTTAAAACAGGGCGGCCCTGATAACTCGTATCAGCAGTACGCCGAGCCCTTGCACCTACCTAGTTACCAAGAGAACTTTGTTCAACCACCGCCGGCTTTGAATCAGCCGCAAAACTGTGTGTCGGACTACCCCATCAAGGTCGAGGATTACGAGACCGATTTCTTCAGGCAAGAAAACAACTTCGTACCCACGACAGACTCCAGTTGCACAGTTTAGCGACTCCATCGGTATCACATCGTGCCGCGCCATTTCAAGGAGAGCGCTCTTCGAGGTTCGGCCTAGGGGTACAAAGGATCCGGCAGCACTACTGTGAACGTGGAAGAAGGTTTTGGCAAGGCCCGGATCGCACGCGAGCGATCGTATGCATTCCACAAAAGATATCGGGGAGGAGAAATGTCCTGGAATCGATTCGCACGGGACTTTCATCAGCGTTGACTTAAGGGACTCGCTTCTGTTTGCGTTACTCTCTCTCTCTCTCTTTCTCTCTCTCTCTCTTTTTCTTTCGTGATAGGCTGAACCGTCTGAAGCTCTCTTTTCATCAGTTGCAAGTCCGTATATCGTAAGTTCTCCATTTTATGAATGGGCAGTGACCTCGCCTTTCTTTCAGTCGTACATCATCTCGTGTCACATCTCTTTCTCGTCTTTCTCTTCACCCATCGTTCCCTTCTATTTTTCTAGCAAGGCCGTTATACTCGAATCGTTCGGAGTAGGACGCTTAAAGACATTCCTTCGTAATAACCGTACTGTGACATTCTTAAGGCCTTATTAATGTAATCGATAAACGTAAGGTAGATACGGGAACCTTCGTAGTGTATGATCATCCGTTCGCTTCGTTGCGAATCCTGATTTGATATTCAAATGTCTCCATCTAAGACCTCGAATTTACTCACCGCGATGACAGATTACTTCCACCTTATCTTATAAGAAATGTATTCGCTGGATCATTTGGATTTGCTTACGACACATATCGTTAGGTTCTTAGTGAAGGCTTGAATGATCATACACGCGATAATAGGTTCGTCGAACGAAAATTGGGAGACCATTGCAATAGGCATCGCGTGAATGCCGCTATTTTTGTATAAATACCTTTCTCTATTCGTTAGTGAGAAAGCCACTCCTGACCCAGTGTTTAAGTCTCCCACTGATATTGATTGCGATTATGAAATATTGTCGATACGCGTTCAAAGGATACTTATAATTATACGAATAACGAATGATATTTATAAACGTGTATGCGTACACGTGCATATTTTATACAGACACACGACCTATATTTACACGCGCAACAACACACGCCTAGAGACCGTTAACGATTAACGAACACTTAATGGACATAACGATTGAAACGTTTCGTTAACGAAGACGACATACGTGCCTAACGACATACCTCAAACTTGTGGGTAGTTACCCTCCCTCAGTGCGTTTGTGATCGGAGCGATGCCGCGCAAGGATATTTCTTTTGTAATCTCGTCTATTTTATATTGTATAAACGCGTCGCTTTGTATTGGGATACGAAAACACGCTGCTTGAGCGCGCTGTCTTGTGTTTCTTGCCCGGGGTGCACCAAGTGCACACGTGTCGTTTGTGGGGAATCCAAGGATATGCCAAAGAACCGTCGCATAAGGCGGTCGGATGATGTTTTTGAGGGATAGAGGGATATATTTTTTATACTTACGTTGCGCTGGAGAACACAAGGGTGTGCTCGACAAACGCACTTTGGGATACGCTTAAGCGGTCGCGCAATTCACGAAAAAGCTACTTTAATCCAGAATGCAGAGAGCCACATTTAACGAAGAAGCGCTTCGAGATATCATGGGTTAAATGCTTTTCGTTTTCGGATTGTTATCGCCAGTTGAAAATCCAAACGACGGGAAAACAAGGAGGAGCGATTTTCCTTACACTTCACGTATTTGAAGTGAGACAAAGTCTTCCTCTCGTTATTTGACAGTATATATAGTTTTTACGAGATTAAGCATCCACGAAGATTCTAATCTCCGCCTTAAGAGTGTAATTAAGTAAGCTGAACAAACGTCATATATATAGTCACACATGTGTGGTGCTACAGATATATTCGCTTTTTTATATAAATTTTATTGAGTTGCCTGAAAAGAGTATTTAATAGTTTAATACATACGTTGCATATATTATATATATTCGATGTCTAATACTGCAGCATTCGAACTGACACCGAAATATCGAAATATAAAAGACTTTCTTTTTTTTTAGTTCAAGATTTTCATGTCATTGGTTCTACTAGATACTGAATCCTGTCACATTTAAATGCGAACACTTCTCTCAACAAAGTGTAAGAACAGATCAGTCGAATTTCGCGCAAACGTGCAAACATGCAAACCCTTGCATTTGTGGTGCAAAATCTCGCACGTGCTATTGCAATAAAAGGGAAAACTTTCTCGGCACACTGTACAGCAAATATATGAGAATCAAAAGATTATATTTTTATTGATGAAATACATACTGCCATTGTTAAAGCCCTGTTACCGCGGGTAAATAGTAATTTATAGAATCCATTGTCTCATTGACTGAGGATTGAACAATTCTCCTAGTAGATAAGCAAGGAAAACTGTTGTCAATAAAACAACAAAGTAATACACGAGATTTCGATTCAGCAAATAGCATTTTCACGATGTAATTCTGATCGCTGTGTACCTAGCCACGGATCTCCACCCAGGCGCTACTTTTCCGCAAACAAAAGCTTATAATATTACGAATACCAGCAAGAAACACCAATAGGAGAATGGATAGCAAAATTTTATTTTGTAATCTGAAGAAAAAGTCTATTCTTTAAATAAAACTGCTGTTAATACAAAGTCTCTATTTCTTTTTATTACTCATCTGATACGTTCGAGGTATTTACTAGGTGTTCTTTGTCAAATTGTTGTTCACATATCTGTTATTTTGTTTTATAGAAAATTTATTATTAACATTATACACACACTTTGCTCACTTATCTCAATCACAATCAATTCAAGACGCAATATATATAATTTGATACTATAAATTAAGGGGCAGAGGAGGAAGATGGATATAGAGCTCTAAGAGACCTTATTATTATTTATGAAGTAGAGTTTATGAACCCCTGCAAGATAAAATAATACATAGATTCAATATACAATCATTGAAAATAATAACATCACCATTAAATCATCATTATACTTACACAATGATATTGTTGATTGGAATATGGATGAGTTTAACGAAAAAGCCTATGAAACCCATTATGCAGAAGCCAATGGCAGTGGCGATGGCAATTTTCTGGAATTCTGTGGATAACTCAATCATTAGAATCTACGCTCACATTTCTGCAGCAATTTTTCTCAATTAATCTACCCACCTTTGCGGTCTGGTTTTGTACATCTTTTGACAAGACGGATGCTGTCCTTAGCGAACTGGCGTCCAGGCTCTGTCAATTTCTTTACTTGGTCCATGTTTTGCTAAGTTGCACTGAGCACAGATTGCACACTTTTAACGATATACCTGTTGGATTAACAGTGTAAATGCTATGTTCACTCATCCGCTATTATTGGACTAACATACAACTCTCGGGTCTGGCATGAATTTAGTTCGAAATATTTCTTATTATACATTTCTCGCATGTGCACATTGCTATTGCAATAAACTTCGGAAGTATTTCATAGAATGTTCCAAGTATTTCCCAGAAGAATTTTCAAGTTCTATTTTACGAAAATCATGAATTTGGTGTATTGGTTAGAGGGATTTATCCATTTCTTGTTGTTCGGTTATAAATGCTTGAGAAACATTAGACGCAATAATAAAATTTCTGTTACTTACGTTGTGCGTGATACGACTTCACTTCACGTAGTGTTGTTTGACGTACGAAAACCTGCGCTCCCGAGAGTTTTTAGGCGCTACGTGGACACCGTGCTGTAAAAACGTCACTTCCTGAACACTGACGTTGGAGTTCGGAACAAGCGGAACAAGTTAGAATCGATTAGAATTTGCCACTAGAGGCGTCTGTGGGCAGATCATTCACCGTCGCAGCGTGCCAGTCGATTTCCGACTACTTGTGAACTTGATACGATTCAAATATCCAGCGCGTGAAAATCTTCATACGTCGCAGTTCATGAAATCTTTGCAGATAACAAGAAGTGCTGAAGGATTTTTCAATTTCTATTTGTAGTTATAGCGTGTTTAGAATGAGATAAAGAGCAGATGTCTGTAAGTAAACACCTCGGATTATAGATACTATTTACAGTGTGTGTGATAAATTTATCCAAGTAATTTATATATTGCTCTAATCTTTAAAATTTTAGTTGGAATATGTATTTCATGTGATTGCATATTTCTGTAGTGCGAAAGCTTGGCAACATCTTGTCTATTTGTGAACATTACAACAACATATATACTTATATGTAGACATATATTAATATTTTATGATGTTATGAAATTGTCAAGTTAACTACTGATTCCGTTCCCACTTTCTGATATATATCTAATAATATTATATTTTATTGTATATATGTGCATCGTGTAAAGCCGAACGATGATCTAATTTGAATCGAAAAGTGTATATCGCGGACTATCTGCGATAATCGCTTCCAGAATGTAAAGCTTATTCATCGCGATTCTCCTTCCACGCAGTTTTATGTCCGGCGGATCCACCACTCTTTGACAGCTGGCTAACCTATCAGCTGTCACATAAGCTTTGTACCACTTTGTACTTTGACCTGGCCAAAGTAAATATGAGCTAGAATTCGTGCAATCGAGACATACTGCTAAGACAGAGTGCAGCGCGCCTCGAGCAAGAAAGTCATTCGACACTTGCAACGCTTTGCAACCTACTTGCTGCTGGTTCCTCACAGCTGTCGGCACGAGCGAAGATGGGAAACAGATCGAGTCTTCTTTTGCGTGAGGAGGAAATAGCACAAATCCAAGAAGCCACAGGATGTAAGTGAGTGCATATCTAGCTTGGATATGCCGCTTCCTGTATTTTGCGCCATAAATCAATCCCTCCATACGAGCATCCAGTGTTTGATTCTTGAGCCTGTATTGTATCGGTGTCACGTCTCTATCATTCTCCCAGCGATAACAATGTGGATGAAGGCCTTTTGCACATTGCCCGTTATTCGATGACTAGTTCCTAATCAAGTCTGCCACGCGTGGTTACATTTTCATTAAAACGTGCGTGATATTAATTTTATGACAGCTGAGAAATGAATGTATCCTTGCAGTTACTCCAAATCAAATTGAACGGCTATACAGCCGATTTACGAGCCTCGATCGTGGGGACTGCGGTACCATTAGTCGAGAGGATTTCCTGAGAATTCCAGAGTTAGCAATTAACCCACTTGGTGACAGAATAGTGAATGCTTTCTTTGACGAAAGTGGAAATGACAGAGTGAATTTTCTACAGTTTATGCAAGTGCTCGCACTCTTTAGACCTATTAAGAAGAATAGCCCCAACAGACTAAACTCCAGGCAAGAAAAACTGAGGTGTAAGTATAAAATAATAACTCTTGTATTTAATTCAATGATAGATATATAAGGGAAGGCGACAGTGTTACTTAGTATAATTTGTCTACTTCTTTTGTAGTTGCCTTTAAGATGTACGACTTAGACAATGATGGTTTGATATCAAAGGAAGAATTACTTGCAATCTTACAAATGATGGTTGGTGCAAATATAAGGTAAGAGTATGAATCTAGCACTGCTGGCATTATGGGATAGCATCTGTCATTAAACTGAATAGGTTTTGATTAATAATTATGCATTCTTGACTTCAGTGAAGAACAGTTAACCAGCATCGCTGAGAGGACGATAGTAGAGGCTGATGAAAATGGAGATGGAATGATATCGTTTGAAGAATTCTGTAAAGCACTTGAAAGGTCAGACGTAGAACAGAAAATGTCTATAAGATTTCTTAGTTAATTTTACTGTTCCATATGGTATTGCACAATTTGCTATTTTGTTGAAAGGATGTATTAAAAGTACTTGTTACAATTGGTAATGACACCATAATAAGTGGCCTTTCTTAGGTGGTGTTTGTTGGGATTCTCCGACGAATAAACTGTACTTATTGTAATACACGAGGATACAATAATTGTTTATACATAATTTACAATGGAAATTTTAATGTTCTTTTGTTTCGACTCCAAGATCAATGAAAACAATAGCTTATACAATTATTTTGCGATTTCTCGTTGCATATACATCCTGTAAATGTTACAAGCATTGACGTGTTCCATTTATGACAACAAATGTCAGGGCTTATTGCAGACTGCTGCAGAGAAATTAGAACGGTAGCAAATATATTAATTACGTACAAATATTGATAAAAAATAAATTACACCATGCAGTAGACGACAGACAACGTAATTCCTTGTGTCCAGAATAGTAGGAGGTTTAAAAATTTTCTGTGGCATGAATACAAATACTAATATACTTTATTTATACATAACTCGTACCTCCATTCGCGAAGAAAGAACATGAAAAATTGCATTTAATTGATATCTTCCCGTTCTATTTGTGTGTATATGTGTGTGTTCCATTTATAAAACGTCTATTCGGCACTTCTTTTATTATTAATTCATTGCAATTACGCATGTTGCATTTCGAACGTCCCCAACGGAATGAAATAATAACCACTTTAAAGGAGGCACTGTCAATTTAGGAATAAACAAACTGATAGTGATTCTCCCTGTTGCTGTTGTTAATATTATTTAGGCTGTGGACGAGACTGCTAGTTTCTTCAAGTGCTCCATGAATACTTGTAGACTCACATCGTCCGTGAGGACAGGTGCTCCGCTTTCCTAGATACAGATAAGTTATCAATTAGAAACGGGCTAATAAAGATTATCCAAACACTTGAAAGCCCAGAAATGTTTTGCCGTGCCTATATTAAATTCAAGAGAAATTCGGGAAAAAATCAATAAAATTGGCTGATTATGGCTTCATCAACCCACCGACACCAACCACACATAACATATGTGATAATAGAAACGTAAATGTTAATGGATACAAGTTCTTGCTTATGCTTGCAGAGTAACACATGGACATGTATTAGAAATAATAAAGTGATTTCGTATGCTGCAACAGCACCCATTTTCCACATTATATTCCCAAAAACAATTGATATCTTACTGCCTTATGTAAGTTATAGTGTAGGGAAGAGGGAACCTATTGTTTTGTCAGATTAATTAAATTGTTACATATAAGTTGTTCGAATATGTTGACACCTTGTAACCAACAGTTAGTGAGTTTCCTGTGAGCGTTAAGTAATAATTTGAGTGGCATAATATGAGATATCAACTGTGTTTAGATAAGGCAATCGTACATAGTGACATATACATCCATCCTACACCAAGAAATGTCATGTCTCAATTCCGAATAAAGCCAGTGAAGCGATTGTAGGAAAAGACAACAAATGAATATAAAACACACCCCGTTGGGTATCGGCATCCCCTGGTTTGCAGGATCATGGTGACATAAAAAAATATTAGTTACATATGACTGATACAGTATGATCACATACTTTTCATATAATCTTTACGAATGCTTCTATTGAACTTTTGACACATTTTCTAACGTTTCATTGCTTGCTACAATGTTCTCAATGCTATATGGAAACAAAATGTATATATAGTATTAGGATTCAAATAAAATCATAGTTACTTACCGCGCCGTATGCATACATATTGTTATGGGTTTGACTCGGGTTTACTTTGCTGAGTAAAAACCTCGCCTGCGAACCACCTTGCTCTGTATCAATGTACCTAGGTGCAGGGAATCTGCCACCAAGAATTTCAGCAGCGTCGTCAACAGGTGCTGCTAATAACTGCCGGAAGTTTTCGTACTCCGGTAGATCTTGATACTTCAACTGTCGCCACTGAGCAATGGTCTGGAAGCAGCGCATCGTTAGTTCATTGTGATTGAATGAAACTGCTTTACTGAAATTGAAGTACTCACTTCGCCATGGAAGATAAGAATTTGGAAGAACGTGTCCATCAACAGAATTCTATCGGGCTGGATCGACGACGTGTCTAATAAAACGGGTTCCGGCGGCCCGCCGAATCCATAACTATATAATATCGGTTGAACCATTATCAACGAATTTGTTAGATCTTCCCGCATTAACATATGCCTGCAAGGATAAAATATATACATAATGTAATACAAAGCCTTTTGTCTTTTCCTATAGTGTATGTTATTTAAAATTTGTACGACTTATCTTACCTGTAAAAGCTTGTTTCATCAGGAGAGTTATTAAACACTTGTAAGAACTGCGACCTACGTAAGTGGTACATAAATTGAGGGTATAAAGAAAAGTTTTCCGCCAGTCGAAAACTGTTGGGATCATCTTTTGCATATTCGCCGAACTTCTGACACTGTAATTCAAACATTTAGATATTAATATCCAGTGCTCCAACGTACACTTACCGTATACATGGATATTTTTGCATACATACCAATCTTATAAGCATTCTATCAACCCAGCGAAGAACGTCTGGTCCATCATCACTTTCTGCTCTAAATACTGCTAACCGCGACGTCAAAACAGCCGCGGCCTCTTGATCGAACCCAGCGCTTATGTGGTGTAACGATGCTGATGCATCAGCCCAACTAAAAAAGAAGTACATTATATGCAACATGAAAAGAGAAGTAGTAACATCTAAACAAAACTTGAACAAGAGTCTGCATACTTTCTGGCAATGGTTGTGACCCTAATCCTTCTTTGTCCGCTACTATGTTGATACTGTGTAATAAACTGAATGCAGCCTCGTCCACCTTGCGGAATAGGTGCGGTATGTTGGTTGACCACTTCAAAAAATATTGCTGTTGTTGTGGATGGTGTTAGCGAGCAGAATTTCCATTGACACGTCCCGCCTAATCCTATTTCTTGCTCGCCGACACTCGGACCTTTCACGCCGAGAGAAACACAAGGTCCAATAGCTCCTGATACTTTAATCTCACGGGATGTTTTAACTTCTAATGTAGCGTTAAATGCCATTTTTAAATCGCCTTTACTATCCTTAGCAAAGACGCGTTGGAAAGTTTGCTTAAATAGCGTCGAATTAAATGAGTCTCCCATGACCATGTGTCCACCAGTCGAGTTGCAACACTGCCTCATCTCAAGCAATCCTGTTTGATCCAACGCGCAAGAGTATATGTCGATTATATGACCATTCGTAGCAGCACGAGTTGCGAGGGAGTCGTAATGTTTTGTCGCCTTCTTCATATGCTTCGCGTTATCCTTCTGAATGTCGTGATGCGACCTAATTGGTTGTCTTAAATCGTCCGTAACAACCATACCAGGCCCTTGAGAGCATGGTCCACCAACAAACAGCATTATCCTAAAAATTAAATCGTTTATGACACACACTGTAGACAACATAAAAATTTGAATGATATAAAAGTATATGAAAGCTACCTAGCTCCAGTGTTAGCATAACTAGCCTCCAAAAGGCCAGTAGCAACAGCCAATGCTACACCAGTTGATCTGAGCGGTCGTTTTCCTGGCCCAACAGGCCATGGATCACGTTGTAATTCACCTAATAAATCTGTTAGACTCATATCACACTTATGTACAGGCTGCAAGAAGCGATTCGCTGGTGGCAATGACTGACCACCAGGACCTCTCTGTTGATTTGGATTTTGTGCTGGGGCTGGTCTTCCTATACCTGGAACATATTTAGTATCAAAATATTTCAGCGAAAGTACATAATACAATGTAAAAGATATATTCCGAATTTACCTAACATATCTTGAATTTGCTTTGGCTGCAAATCCTTTGTACCGCGAAATACATAACTCTTACTACATCCCTCACAGCCCAATTCATGTACTTGAACCATTCTCCCGAATGTGATGAGTCCAATAAGAGCATTTGGAGGAAGTAAAGACAATGACATCTGAAGGGAATCTTTAAGCGCTCCGAGTTCCTCTTCATCCATACAAGTATCGACAACAAGTAAAAAGATTGGTGGCAAGCATTGTGCCCTCATAATAGTGTATTCGATTGTTGAAAACATTGGGATGAGTTCTGCTGGCTGATGCTGCTCGGAAATAGCAGCATATTGCGGAGGGAACTAAAGAAACGTTTAAAAATATTAGACGACTGAAGAAAATAACTTAAGCATTCAATACGACTTAATCAGAAACACGAATCATCTTACCGGATTCCTTTGGAAGCAAAGATTGCAAACCCAAAGCTTGGCACGGTAATCCACCTGACATAACGGATTCAAAATTGCTCTACAGGTGGATCTTGTGCACCAGACTGGATCATATTGAATCGGTGGAAGATCCGGCCTCTCTTTGATAGGCTGATAGAGTGTACCAAGTGGCACGACCAGTCTGGTTGCATCCACCCTGGAGGATGGCCAGACATTCCAGGTAAAACGTACACCATCACGATCCTCGTTTTGTTGAATGAAGTCCTCGTAAGTGGTCATCCTGCTGCAATTAAAGGCTTGATTATTGACTGGCAATAGCACGTTACATGATTTACACGCCGCAAATCAATAGTATATGGCAAGTCCGTAGTTGGCGGATGGTTTGGCGCAGGTTAAACGTACGTGTGTGTGCGTTGCCTGGGGTCTGATATCAACGATGGAATCTAAAGCTGATCCTCTCACAAATAAGTTTTCTTAGCCTGTTCTCATGCTTGTAATGTAGTTTTACGGGAAAAGTAACGGCGACACGATCTCACATCGGCAGCGTACCACTCGTGCCGTCATTGAGGCCACGTCACTTGGGAGCTCGCAGGAACTTACCGAGCGCATGCGTAACTACCGTCCCTAATTGTCTGACAGCATTATTCAAAAATTAAGTCCCGTGCGTTACATTCTAACAAATAGTTATTTATTTCGACCATTACGTAAAACAGTTCTTTGAAAACTTATCTTATCTTTGGTTTCCATAATTTTTAGAGGATACAATATGTTTAGTAAAATGACGAACTATAGCAATGATCTATACATATGTAAGTATGTCAAAACCATATTGTAACGTGGAATCGTGTTCTGTAAATCACATTGAATATTCAAACTACTTTTTTGAAATATAGGATTACTGCCTGAGCAAGTCTATTTGATAATAGTAATAACTGTGACGGTCTGATGAGGTGACTATGGCGACAATTATTGGTTGCGAATGTTTAAAGGCGCTATAATATCGTAGTGATACAAAAAGCCAGTGTTTAAATTTCATCAATAACTTGTTTCAACTACTTTTGCAAGCTTTTTGCACTTTCCGCATAACATTATAAAAGTATCGTACTCCTCCAAAGGATAAATAATAATAAAAGGCATTACTTATTTATTATTTTAATTTGTATTATCTCTTTATAATCAGCCCTCGCATGCATGAACATTTCAAAATGTATAATTTAAAGCATTTCAAACTGCCTGTTCTTTATTATTATATCGTTACAACGGTATTTGCTTGGGAAAAAAATCTGTTTGTAAGCCATCAACGGCGTCACATGAGTCTGCACGCAATGAATGAATAAAGCCCGTAGGTGAGATCCGCGACACAGTAGCGAAAGAAGCCGTTTCAATGCAGCTGTCTAGTTTCATTCATACTCCTGAGGAACCATTATATAAAGTGTTCAATAAGTGTTCCGAAAATTGGAGGACGACTACGGAAACCTTGTATATAGCTTTCGCGGTAACAGCATAAGCAGCTCTCGGTACAGTTGCATTTCTCATCGAGTAAATGGTAGGGATTCCCTCGACCAATCATAGTTTTTAAATGATAACGAGCGGTACTGAGCAGTACTGAGTAGGCTTCTGCCGGGACCGGGGGTAGAAAAACAGTACACAGCCATCGTATTTACTATTACTATGTAATACTACTTTACAACCGTGTTGGTCCGAAACGACCGAGCGCAGTGTGTGCAGCGGCGCGAGTCACAGTGTGAGTCTGTATGTAGCAGTGCGACGTGCGACGGTGAGCAGCAGTGAGAGAATTCCAGCACGCGCACAGTGGTTTAGAGGCGACGTTCGGTCCGCCGTTTTCAATGTCACGCGCCTCGGAAAAATCAAACTGCTAGAAGCCACGAAGCGAGCAGGCATCCTCGAGAAACATGGATAAAAGGTGAGGGAATTCGCTCTCACGAACCACTAACCGTACACTCGCACATTGCGGCTAAGCAAAACAAATCCTTGTAGGTTGGATGCTTCGAGGTCAGGATACCATGACCAAGATCCACCGAGTCATTCTAAAAAGAGTAAGAAGAGATCCAACAAGAGGAGCGGCATTCTTGGCCCGTGGTTGAACAATGCACAGGGTGATCATCGTACCAATGACATGATGCCAGGAATGGAGTATCAGCATGTTATGTGGCCACCGGGTATGCCGCACAATTTTCCGAACAATGGTCGTCGCCTTTTCACCGCTGCCTCCGATCCAAGCATGTGTGGTTATACACCAATGCCAATGACATATGCAATGGAACCAGTCTCGCTGCCACCTATGTACAGACTGTACCCACCTGTACCATTCCCCGGTGTCAAAACAGTGCACAGTGGTGTTAGGCGACAGTGTCATCAGAACAATCCTGTGAACTTAGCTTTCAACCATAGCACGGTGGCGAATGGCTATACCAGCTTGCAAGAGAACAGTTCCGACGCTCCTATGCAAGCACATTATCAGAATGGAGATTATACCAGTCTCCCACCAACCGCCAATGTTAAGAATCATGGTATCAATGGTGATGAATTAAGTGCCGAGCATAGAAGGTACTCCGATCCTGGCCTTGGCTCTGCCGAAGCTCCTGTTCATGCTCACAGCGATGATTCCGAGAGTGTAGGCAGTAGCAGCTCTGTCACAACGATCGGACGTGGCAATAAACTTGTTTTGTCTCTAATCGAACAAGTACGTGTCTGGTAGAACTACTTTTAATGAAGTATGGTATAAGTTTATTGGTAGAAAGATTATAGCATTGTAATTTTACTTCTTCCAGATGACAGAAATGAAGGAAAGCTATAGTCAGATATTCAAAGAGCTCAACGAAACTAAATCTGAGTTGGTAAATATAAAAGTTAAGCTCTCTCAGTGTAAACATAGTTCCTCTTTGGATTACCAGCCAGGCATGTTGTCAGGTAAATATTCAAGCTCTTTATTTCATAGGTGGAGGTATTTTTGTTAATGTTTCTTTGTTATTGAAAAGATGAGCTATATTTCTGTAACATAGAGTCATCTTTTAGAGTAACTAATAATAGTAAGTGTTTACCAATCATAGTGCTTATTAAACACTGCCTTTGAAAACAGATTTATATTCTCTTCTTATTAGTATCAGTGAATTATTTTTATACTGATGATTTTCCCCTTTGTTACAGATCTCATTCGTGAAATAAGAGAAGCAAATAAGACGTGTGAAGAAGGTCTTGCAACAAAAGTTAAGCACATGGTGGAGGAAAAGTTCAATCAGATGTCATCAGAAATGGATAAATTGAATGTGAGTATTTATTCCAAAAAGTACTTATTATGCAACAGTGAAAGCATTTCTTTGGGTAAATGTGACCAGTAGTGGTTTAGGACCAAACTTTAGGTAATCAGAGATTTTACGCGACCATAACAAGTCCTTGTTTTCCCGTGAATCATACCTGTTGGTAGTTGCTTGCCGTAAACATGTTTCTCCGACGGCTTCGCCACCAAACAATACCGCCTGAATCACCTAATATTGTGAGAACAGTCAGTCACGATGGTAATGTGAATTATCGGTATTTTCGGTGACCATCTATAACGACTTAAGTGATTTATGGGGGTATTTTCGGGGCTATATTCCGTTGACTGCGACAACAACTGAAAACTCAAAATACTATAGTGTCGAATTGAATGAACTGTAACAGGGACAAAGGGAAAGTTATGAATAACAATTATTTATTAGTGCTCATTCTTATTAGACAGCACAAGTTGATACAAATGTACTTACTTACAGTGGGTAAAGAAAGTATTCGCTCGACCAGTTTTTCTGGGATAATCTTTTATAAAGAAAGAAACTTTCACTAAGTACATTCACCAAAAGTTGAACTATACACTGTATACTTATGAAACAGTACAGGATTTATTTATTTTATGCACGCTTTATTTGCACTAAATTTTGCCCATATTCGTTTGAACTTTACATACACGAATGTAAAATAGGTAAATGACGATATGTATAAGTATGCATAAGTAGTTGCTTGTCCAACCATCAGCGGTGCGCTATAAATCGCTTGAACTTTTGAAATGGGCGGGCTGTCCATATAAAAATGATTATAACTTATCACGAAGAGAGAAGAAGTTATAAAGGAAAAGCTCTTAGCACAGTGTCAAAAATGTGGGAAGGGAATACAAAACGGGTGAAACGCTTAAGAAGTCTCTTTTCCTTCTTGCAGTTAGGGTACCAGCGGCAGCGACTGATGCTTTCGGCATTCGGTCTTCCATGACATGCTCATGGGCATTTTGTTTGTCTAGCGTTCGTACGTTCTGTTTGATTAGGACAGCCAGGTGATCTTGGTGCCCCTCGCTCACCTTCCACTACAGTTTCCTTCTCTTCTTCTATTATCGCCTCTATGCGAATTCTCGACAAGCGAATACCGACAAAACGGCTCTAGATAAAACCAAAATATACGCTGCTTTTACTGATTTTGTTTCATATTATTACTACTATTTTTTGGGTAAAATTATGCGACATTTGATTCTGTCATGCATTTTTGGCGATCAAGTTTGTGCACATAGAAGTACTAGGAATTAAATAATATCTTGGTACATTTTTAAAAATTGATAGTATGACAATTATTATGTTGGTTAACGTACCAACTTTGTACGTTAACAATTTTGTAAATACCTTTAACTTCCGCAATGACCACACAAAAATCAACGTAGCACACTGTTTGATCTTCATTATTTTCTTTAAATAATAGCTGAACAATGACATACAGGTTGCCGTTAATTTCAATACAACATTACTGTTAACACATTTATATTCCCAAATATAACATGCAAAGGTCTTACGTAAACTAGTTATTACATTTATCCAACAAAACGATTAACAGACACTAATTTTTGTCGGAGCTCTTTCCCAATAGGGACTAGCTATTCTTCAGTGTGCGGCAGTCAAGGGGTTAAACGTTTAATTCGTGCAGTGGGTAGTGGCCGTCGCGACGGCTGATAAAATCGTGTGATACCGGAGAACGTAATGTAGATGTAATACGAAATATCCGTGAGGCGGTAAAAATGATTAGGTTTCACGTGAGGGTGGCACCTATGGGGGCAGAGTGTTTTAGGAGCAGGAACGAAGCGGCATTGGTGGGTAGAGGATGTTGGAGGAGGCCGCGAAGAGGGACGAAGAAGGGTGAAGGATGGGGCACTTAGCGGCTGTCAGAACCTCTCCCTTGGCCTCTTTCCTTTCCCTCTTTCACCAATCTTCTCGGGTTTCAACCATCCATTAGCCTCATCAACCGAAGCGATGGCCGTCCGCGCCATGCTGCTTGCCTCCTGCATATTGCCAATCTCGTAATTGAACCTCCGGGACCCACCACTTTCGTATATGTAAATTTCTCTCCTCGTAAAAGCCCCGCCGCAGCCGCGCAATATTCTCCAACACATGAAAATGCCGCTCGCGCCACTACCAACCATTCATGTTTTTAGTGCATTAGTGACTGTTCAGCAGTCCCCGGCCACTTCACTAGTAATGGAAGGGAGTTGTCGCAATATCAAGTCTGATGTGTATGTTTAATGTGAGAATCTTATCTGAATCATAGCATCAGTCGCGTCGCACTGGAAATAATGTGGGAAGGAATCAATTTAATGTCTCAGTCATTGTATTCAAAGTCGCATATTCTTCATCGTCGATAATATTTTATTACATGGTTTCAATGAGAAATCTTGTAAAGACTCACTACAAGTTAATTAATACTAACAAATCTCAAAATCATAGATATTTTCTCTTAGGAAGTCTCATGAATTTGTTGATTACTGTATTAATTCATTGTATTTTAAACTGTCGGTTGGACAAAGGGCTCCAAATATTTTGAATAAACAATACTTCGATTAAAGAACGTTTTAATTTGTATTTTACAGAACCAATGCCTAAAATTGTCTAAGGAGAAGGAGGAAAGTGAGAGGCGCGTGGCGAAACTCGAGGAGGAAGTCGCCACCTTGAAGATTAATGCCAAGTAAGTACACGAAACCTTCAGTCATTTTGTCGACAAAAGCTTCGGCGCGGTTTCTTCGCACACATAAATTGGTACATGTCTTCTGTGCACGCGTGTGAAGCTTCTCGTGTGACGGATATTGCACCATGTATTCCTATTAAGTTCCAAATTCTTAATCTGCTAAACTGCACCGTATCTGGAAATTGAAATGCACTTTGGAAACTTGAAGGACTATTTCCGTTTCCTGTAGTCGACTTATTGCGTTTGCACACGGTATCATGAGAAAAATATGGGACGAAGTTAGTATGTCCTTATTTATGTATCGGATTGCGAAATAACTCGGGGAATTTCTGATAAGAGAAGTGCGCAACAAGATTGCCCTTAACTTATTTACAATTGATGTGTCCGTTAGCTGGGCAAATATGTATAAATCATAATATCTCCCTCCACGGCTTAATTGACTTGCGGGAACGCTCATACTTTTTATATTATCGTATTAGATTGTTACACGTGAAATATTCGATTTCCCGACCGAAGTTATCGTTAAAACAATCGACAATTCATATGCAACAATCTAACAAAAAACAACAGGATATCTTAATTTATGACGCTTGCTTCACGCTTTTTCGTTTAGAGTATTTAAGCGGGTGTAATTTCAAACTTTGCCTCAATGATTTGTCGTTCCGGTTGGTAGACGAGGTTAATATTCTAGGCTTTTCTAATTCCCATTTACTCTCACATAAACAACACTCGCCTTCAGCGTGACTTTCTCGATTTCATGCGTGATGCTTTCATCGAATATATATGAAAATCAAGTGGAGACACTTGACACAGTGTTTAAGCAGTGTGGCATGTAAAGAGATCTTATATTGGTATCACGCAGCAATGAAGGTCGTGAGATTGCAGCCTTCGAGGAAGAGAATCTGACTCTGCGTCGGGAGCTGCAAGAGGCCAGGGCAACAAGGAGAGCCGAGAGTCACGCAGCAAAGTGCGTAAATGCAGTAGCAAGATCTGTCACGCCTGTATCTTTTGAATCGCCCTCTATAACCAGCACCCCCGTGCGTACCGCTATTTCCGACACATGTAGCCTCATCCCAGCCGTATCATCCTATGTTCCCCAAAACTTCAACGCAATCGCTCGCCCCTGTGCCCCGGAGGTACCTCATCACTGCGTCCCCGAGAGAGCTGTACCGAGTCTTTATCGAAGCATGAATGATAGTAGTCCCGTGCCGATTGAAATGCGCAAGGATCCCTGGACGTTGGACGACAAGAGCGAGCGGAGCACGGCGATCGCCTCGAGTAACGTCGATCGCGAGAACAACGAGCATTGCGAAAGGAAGAGCGACGAGCTGCTGCAAGGCCTCTTTGATCATCGTTCCAAGAAGGATGACAAATTTAATGGCGCACCGACGCCCGAGCAGGACAAAAACGTGGTAATACCCGCGTGCGAAGACGCATCGGAGAATAGTGCTCCGTCCGATAAGTCAACATTGGCCCATACGGAGAGTCGTTGCGACGTCAACTCGGTTAGAGATGCTAACGACGGAAGAACGGGGTGCACGCAAGAGAAAGATACGGAGTGGTCGACAATGGCGAGCTCGACCATCCAGGAGCCGAGCTCGAACACAGCTGAGAAGAGCGGGCAGAGTTCGTCGGCTGTGGTCGGCGAGAAGGCTGCCCAGAATGAAAGTAACAAGGACGAGGATCCTCGTGATCAGCGACAGGCGGTGCACAAACGCAGTTTGAAGAAACAGCGGCGCAAGCGGGCAGCAGTTGGTGCCTCGAAGAAGACGCAGAACGAGGCGGAGAGGTCGAGGAGGAACGCTAGAGCCGAGGATTGCCCCGTGGCGAGCGCATCCGCAAGCGAAAGTTTGTCGAAAGACGTCCGGAGAACGGTGAGCGAGGACGAAGATTGTTTCGATGATGATCAAACGAGCCGAGCCATCACCGAGATCCCGGAAGTGATCGTGGTCGGTGGTGGCTCCTTCGTGCCGAAAGATCTCTGCTCGACGGGAATCCTGACCTCCAGAGTCCTGACAGCACCTTCACGAGCCACCTACACCACCGCCTATATTTAGGTGTTCCGTACGCGCGGGGCCCCGAACAATATGCAAAACCACTCGTCGCCATATCGCAAAAGGGGCTTCAAGGGCTTGCTAGAGGCTACTACTATGTACATGTCAAATAGCACGTAGGTCTATCATTCACTCCTCGTGCATGCTTCATGTAATCGTAGCATGGCATTCCTCCGACAATATCTTCGCTCATACTCTCATTAACCCTTCTACTCCTACCTAATTATGCTTAACGTACGAGAAGAGTCTTCACCGGGAATCTTCGAGATCTTCTATTTATTCGTTGTATCGTTCGTTTATTTATCCTGTTGATTATCGTGCACGCGCTTGTAAATACTAGTTACTCTTCTCTTACTTGAATGTTGTATATAACTAATGTGTGGTTTAATGTGGGACACTCTGGTTCGGCGAGATTCCATATCTGATTACTCTCGACTCTGTATTTCGCATGGCCTTGCTGCTTTTCTAGATTTCTGCCTGTTTTCTGTACCATCGTTTAGAGATTTCGCCAACTTTCATTAAACACCCTGTTTTGTGTTAATTATACATCGACTCAAGTTTTCCGTTTTTTTGTTTATCTTCAACTAAACGTCTGTTTGTTTAATCCTTGTGCAAGATTCTCATTTTTAAACTTATCGAACCATATCCATTATATACCACTGTAACAAGTTTCTCTGTTTGGGACTTATACGTATTCGGTACTTACATCTTTGAAAATAAACTCTCATGTAATCGATTATATCAGTCAATGTTAGCAATCGTATTTTTTATTGGTCGTAAAAGGACCTGTTTATACATTTGTCCGTGACTTGTTCGTGAATACGATTGATATGCAGGAATCGCAAGAGCACGCCTTTTTTTCTGTTTTCTAGTTGGCAGGATGGCTTTGACCTGATAACTTTGCTTTGCCCGCTTCTAAAGAGAGTATTACAGAGTTTCCTTTGGGCCGATTAGTGGTGAAAGATCGGCCAGTCCAGGCGCGAATGTAACGTGAAACGAACCGTGATTTGTCAGACTGGAGAAGCTGGTGAAGATTCTGCGTGAAAAGATGAACGGTGCCATGGACCAGGAAAGCGTACCCAAAGCGTGCGAGCAGTCCAATACGAGGTGTCCATCGACCAGCACTATTGTCAAATCCAACGGCAGTTCCCCATCGTCGTCCTCGACGGACGAAGAAGACGAAGACGGCGACGGCGACGACGGTGACGAGGATGAAGATGAAGAGGAGGGTGATGGACAAGCGCAGCGGAAACGCCCGCCCAAACTCGATAAGATCAATGTGGATCTCAATGACTGCAAAGCCATAATCACACTCGAGAAAACTATCAACCTTTTGGGACCCGTCACTGATCTCTAGGATTTCGGAGTTCCTAATCATTCGTCATTGCGACCGGGTCGTGTAAACAGCAACGTGATGATTTCATATCCGAGAGCAACGGACTTTTCGGTATTAGTAATAATCACGTGCCAATCGACCTGCGATCGTTCGAGATCGTTCCGATTTCCCGAGAGTGGTTCCTTAGAGATTAGGGCGTATTTAGAAGGACTCCACCCGCCGAATATTGGCAGGGCTGTTGATTGAGTTTGTCCATTTGCCGCTCTGGCGAAGGTCGCTCAGTGGCACGCCTCATTAATTAATTAATGGGGCGGCGTTTATGTGAGCCAGCAGGCAGGCCACCGTATCGCCGTCGGCCTCGTCGTAAGAGAGTCGTTGGCTGACAACTAAATTGTATTTTGCGGTCATTATCGTTCATTAACAGGCAGAACTTACATCGATGGCTGATGTACGCTCGCGTTTGCTTAACGCCAACTTGGCTATCGCTCGTGCCTATGATAGCAACGGTCCTCTGACAGTCCGGTCTAGTTATTACACTAATCTTACTTCCACTGATTATGTTTAGTTTGCTTGTTGTACAGAATGTGTGTATATAGAAATCGATTGTTCACGGCGGCGGTCGGCTCGCCGACACTTTCGCAAATACGAGTTCGTTTCCGTTGAGTGTAAGTGTTTTGGACGTTTATACTTACACCGAATGGTCAGCACCCTTTTGCTTGTTTGTCAGTGCCCTTTTCACTTTGTGTGTCACTCACTGTGTTGTTGACCCTGTTTTGTTTCATTACATTTATCTTAACTGCAACTCTGTGCGCGTTCATCGCCGGCAAAGAGTGGAATGTTCTTTCTAGAGAACCCATGGCGGCTCTCCGTAAAAGAACACTCACGCTTACTGAAATGAATTACTCCTCGTCTTTCTTATTGACGTTATTGCACCTCACTGTTAGATAGTTTGTACATGTGTGTGTTTTATTGATTATTTATCTTCGCACATCGGTTTGAAGGATAGTTTTTTCACTGATGTATCGACAATATCGAAGTTACGTTCTACGTTGCTTCGTGGTTTTGTGCCTGAATAAGTGAATATATGTATCATTTTTGTACCGTTTTGTTGCACATTATATCTGATCTGATTGCCAAAATGTTCTCTTATGTAACAAGAGAATCATTCCTGGTGATGCTCGAGTGTTATGATATATAAGATCAGAGCGGCATTATTACGATTTGGGCAGAATCATTATATTCATTCTACCTATAAATCGTTCTGATGATGGTCGAACGAAATAATGCTCTCACGGAGATTTCTACCTCGCTCCATAAGACCTTGCGTGGCAAAAAACCGACAGGAAGTATTCACGAAAATTGTTTATGATTTCTGGATCCTCCGGATCATATGTAAATTACCGAAAGTTTATAGTTCCCGAGAAATATTCGTTAATATTGTATATATGATGAGCTCCTGGATCAAATTGATTTTACGATTTTGCTAATTACTATTTGACACTGATCAAACTGGGAATAACGAAATGAAATGAACGATTTAAATGAATTATAGACTTCCACGATTCATCTCTCCTATCTAATTTCCATAACGCCTGATACTCACAGGCACGCAAATGAGACTTCGTTATTGGGGTACACTCCCATCGCTCGGCTCAATACGATTATCGATAAGAACAGGGTTCGTAGAGTCAACCGCACGACTTATTGGTAACTGCGTACTTTTTCTATCGCGGAACTCGGAAGAAGGATCTGATTCCATTTGTCTCCTCGTTTGTGGCGAGTATTCCTCCTAGAATTTAAGGGGTACCCACAGAACATTTCGATCTCTCGATCGGGGAATGGTATATTTTTTTACTTGCGGACGCGAGCGTGGTTAGACAAATAAGGCATATGAATATATCATGTATGTACATAGGCGTACGATTGAACGCATGGTGAGCGAATTTACATGGACGACTAGCTGCTAATAATCCAGGGATACAAATATAAAGCCCGCCCGCTCGGCTGCCCCGAAATTCGCCGGCATAGTGCACAGGTACATTCGGTCTTGGGAGAAGGGCAATTATTATGTTGGTACACTCGTAAATGGACTAGCGTAAACAGTACATCTAAATAGCGTGCGGGAATTACCGGGGAGTCCACTGCTCTCCATGGAATATTTTTTCCCCCCTACGTAATTCCAGTAGACGTACACACAGATATACAGGAATATCGTATACGTATAGCGTAGGAGTCACGGATGGCGCGCGAGGCGGAGTATACTCGATTTTCCGACCTGCTTTCGTAGTCATTAGAGAGGAATAATCGACGAGTAATTACTGCGGTGTAGATCAACCCATCCCCCGAATATATCGTGTATATTCAACAGTCTGTACTGTTTATTTACCACCGCCGGTACAGCCACGTACACACATAGACTGTGTGCGTGGATAGAGAGCGCGTTGACTAACATAAGTCCAAGAGAAAATTCAGGACAGCAGGAATAATTCGCTGGGCATGAACTTCATTGTTCAGATGCCGTTATTTATTGCGTCTGTTCGAGCCTCTATTATTCCCCCAAGGAGTTACTTCGGAGAAATTTGAGATGGAATAATTTGCAGTTCATTGTCACGGTGTTCGTTTGTTTTTTGTATTGCAGTAAGAAATGATTAACAATTAGATTTATGGGACGTATCGTTGGGTGTAGTTGGTTCGATTAAGTAACGATTTGTTATTTTTGCAGAAAGATTTTTGAAAAGAAGTATTAGGTAGCTTTTGCTTTGGATTCGGGATTAAAATCATATTCAAGACTATTGGTAGCCGAAGATAGTTTTGATTGGCGCGAAATATATTATGGAAATTGCCAAAAGTAATAATGATCTCTGTGATACGGCAGATAAGTATAAGCGATGGATTCCTTCTGCAGTTTCAATTTTACCGAACCCGTCTAATGCTGTGTCTTCATTGGAGTGAACTTTTTATTAACGTCCTGTATTTGTCGAAGTTTTTACAGATTAACTTATAGAATTCTTTACTATTTCTATTGCCAGCGACAAAACATATGTTGGTGATATTGTAAAAAAAATACGGATGACAGCAAAACATTAAGCAACAATGAGCAACAAAAAGTCCCATGACATTCTTCCAGTGAGGACACAACGCAACATAGCAGCTTGAAGTAGTAACATACGATTTATTATCCACGTTACTTTTTATATGGCAGCGATTCGTTTGCAATAGTAGACAACGTTTGCCGGCCTCTATTTATATCTGTTCAGCATGCCATAGATCATAGTGATATTTAGCTTGTTTCTATTTTCTTACACGCTAGGTAAGTCGACCAAATTGTTAAATATTTGTACGAATACTTTGTAGCTGGCGGTTGCGTTAGAATTTGTTGACACTTTATCAGCATTAGTTGCGGACGCTTATATACTTTGTATTTATTGTTGTAACATACGAGCTAATGATTTTCCTTGCTTCGTTAGCAGCCAGCGTTACCTAATTATAACTTGCTCCCTTGAGAGTGTTGAACTTTAAATTACTCTCTCACTGGTAAGCGGCCACGTATTGTTTGCGAGTTTGCGCTCGTGCATCGTTCGCGTAACTTTGAGCGCGAAGTAGCGCGCTTTAGGAAGCATCCAGCTAACGTTACTGTCATTAGATATTAGATCTGGTTAGATTTCATCGCGACGCTCGCGAAGAATCCTCGTTGGGAAGCACGAGTTTCAGTCGTATACGGTAAAGGCTGCGCGTGCATTGGAGATTTTCTGTTGATTGATTGTTCAACCGAGCTGATAAGCAATGGCCTTCACCCTCGCAGGAAACGTTTCATAAGTCCGAATTCTTTCGCTTATCGAATTACATACGGTTTTTCTATTTTAAAGTGGCACAGTTCAGTTCAAATACTTTCATTCGAATGAAAGTATTTGAATTCAATTGAAATGAATTGAAATCGATGTATTCGAATTGAATCGATTCAATTGAATCTTTGATTTTCATTCAAATACCACTGCAATTCAAATACAAATAATATTATATGGCAAATTGAGGATCATTCAATCAGTATGATTTCTTTCTTCTTTCAAGCAACACAATATTTTTGACTTGCATCATTTGTATCACACTTTTGCAAATCTATGCAATTTATGTTGTCGAACCATCAGTCAAGAAAAACCTTTAATACACGCAAGCCCTGACGATGACTGGTTTCCGCAAATATACTTACTACGGTACTTACATAAGGCAGCAATCGATCCCAGGCGAATTTACCCAATGCAATAATGACCTAAACGCGTATCATTACAGATCGCGTGACTTGTAGCGGAGTGGCGCATTTTGCTCTAGCTAATCTCAAAGTGCCATTAAGATTATATGCAATACTCAGGTGGTCGTCGTTATTAGACTTTTCTATTCTGTCGCGAGGAGAAATGCACGTAGCGTGGTATAATAACCAATCGGAAGTGTCCTTTTGTACGTCGTCGGTTTTACAGCGTATCCTAGAATTACACACGTAACTTAGGCGTTTTAGGGGATCACTACCACATAATTCAGTGACTCCACCCTAATACATTTCACTTGTACATTTCGTAGCTCATCCGAACATCGACTCGATGTCCTGGTCATTATTGCTTCTAACCTACGAAACCGAAACATACATACGCAATCTACTTTTACAATCTTCCACATCGACGGGTAATCCCATTGTACATAAATATGTAAACCTATATTCTTGAGACTTTAATAAAATCGTACAACGAATCCTCGCATTTTCTACTTTTAGTTTGTATTTCTGCTTATCCTACTTTCATTCTTTTGTTATAAAGGATTCAAATATTTGGAGAAATTCTATGCAACATGGATATTCATCTACAAAAATAATGTCAGAAAATAAATATATTAGAGACAAACAATCAGGCACAAAGAGTCTACCAAGTTTCTGGATAACAAATTTATATTAAAACTATTATCATTTAAACAGTTGCGGTATTACTCAATTTTTTTCTGGAAAGTCTAATCCTTTCCAAACAATACGCTGTTTTCCGTTTGTCCATATCTTTTATAGCCACAGAGTTATAATTTTTCAAGGAAATATTGAAGTATTTCCAAAATCCTTTGGTACATTTACATATTTCTGTCTGAATAATCACTAAACTAAACTGAAGACATATTTTCATACATCTCGCAGAATATATTAGACATCGTGATCTCTTTAACCGGAAATGGTGCTCTCTTAATTAGCTTGGCGCCGCAGCATGCTTCTCCCTCTGCGGGTAGCAAGAGCGGCGAAATGTTTTTCTATTCGCGCGTAGCACCCGGCACTGTTGTGATTAACGGAGCGGCGAAAGATGTTATTCTTGTGTATGGATGTTTGTCTTGAGTGCGCAGCCTCCCACGAAGATCGGCCGAAACAGTAGCGGCTCTGATGGATGGAGTGCGACTTGGTAGCACGATGATAGCAAAACAGTGAAGATACGACGAGCATGGTTGTCGAGAGTCCCACTGTTACTTCCTCGCCACTTGTTACTCTTGTAGTAAGTCTCGAAAGCAATTCCTCGCCCCTAATGTTTTTGGAATTCGTTTTCCATGTACTAACTTCAACTACAGTAATTATTGTTTTGTCAGTTTACGAGATATGTAAGTATACATAGATATCGTGTTTTTGTATGTGATATTTATTTAAGAATCATTGGGAGATATATGAATTTATTCTTTGAAAGTTACATGAATATTAAACTTAACTGACTTTACTAAATTTTTGCTAATATTGATGATTGTACGGTCACTTGTTAGGCAAGGTAAGTTTTTGTAAAAACAACGGTAAGTTATAAAGGATTTCACACGATTTTGACTGAACAGTTCAAGTTTGATGTTGAATTTCATTTTCTCGATTTTTCACCCTGTTTTACAATCACACACGATTTCATTTCCACAAGACTTCGAGCAAACATTCGCCAAAGTGAGCGATTATGAGTTTCTTTATTAAGTTATTCCTCTTACCAGAACGGACTTTTTGTGAGTCGTAAAAATGCAAAAGCTCCTCAGAACTTTATAGTGTCCAGCTGGCGAGTGCGAAGCAATCTCGAGGAACATTGTTTCTTAGCATGATTGGAAGGATGCGAAAAAGCGGCGAGTCTGCAAGTAGCAAAGAAGAGGAGGACGAGTCGGTGTTCTTTGAGCTTGCGTCTGCCGAGGCCGAGTGCAAAGCGCCGCTATCGTAAATCGATTATCGTTTTATGGAGGGATTTTAGTCTTCCGTTCGCACGTTGCGGATCTTCCTATCTCGGTACGGGAGAATTAGCCCTTATACCTGACGCAGGTACTTACCCATTCCTTTTATTGTTCTCCCGCGTCTCCCAAGCCTCTTTTTTTCTGGCGCGCATATACCCGCCGAGCTTCTCTGCGGACAAACCTTTCGCCCAGATTCTCGTAATACTCCTGATAATCCATCGTTGCGTCATCGAAGTGCTCCGCCAGCGATCAGCGCATTTCTTAATACTTAATTCTCGGATTCTTTTTCTTCATCGCTGCTAATGCTAATGTTAATCCTTCGCACTTTGAACATACTTCGTAGACAAAATGTATATTAACAGAAAGTTTTTACATCGCAATTTGCCAATCGTTAGTGTTTCTCCAAATCCAACCAATAATAATCACTTCCTAAAAATAAATATGCGTATTTATAATTTCTTTATTATTATCTAAATCTTACTGCATGCATTTATTTTCGTGTTAAATTAACAATTGCCTACTTCATAACCGATCATTTGACCGGTTGCGTTAGAACTGTCTTTATACAAACAGTCGGTATGGTTACTATTAATATCGCAAACTAATACGTTAATACGAATCGATATCGGTCAAAAGTCAGAGAAGGCCTTTCTCCCGATTGTTAAAGCTCGTCCGGTCTTCCTCTCGGTAATTCGACGTACCGCCCACTTCCGGAAGTCCCCAGCTAAGGCCAGCGAGTTCTCTCTCTCTCTCTCTCTCTCTCTCTCTCTCTCTCTCTCTCTCTCTCGTTCCTGATGTAAACGCGTTGCCGAGCAAGTGTACACAGGCCGTAGTGACCGCGATCGATATTCGACGGAAGCAGGAGAGCCCGTGGGAGACAGGGAGTGCGAGTGCTGCGAGTGCGGATACTCCTCCTGGCTACTAATTGAAAGCCGCCCCCGGAAAATCGTGCCAGTCATCCACTGAGAAAGGAGCCACCCTATGTAAAAAGCGTGCGATATTGAAATTGACTGGCGCGGGTAGATGCGTGTGCCTAGTGAAAATCGCTGCCAATTTTCGGCCGTTTGATCGGCGAACTCATCCAGCACCTGCCATCTTTCGACTTCAACTCGACGTTCCCATCGATCGCGCTCGCCGCGCACACCGTTGCACTACCAAACCCCCATCGCTTACTGCTTGTTCCCGAGGATAGTTCCTCTGCATTTTCGACTATGTGTCGGAGTCATCTTTTCATTCTTAAACTGTGTAATTAGTTGATTGTATTAATTATAGATTTAGTTGTTGTCTTTTTGTAATATTGCATGTAATATTAAACCTTTTGGATGCTCTGTGTTGAAGGGAAAGAATACGTACTTCAATTTTTGTAACGCAAGAATTTTGTAGGGAAATGCACATCTTTAGTCTTTAATCTTTCTACATTCTTCGCGAGCATACAAGTTCGTATTTACTAAGGTTACGGTGGTTTGTCGTCACTTTCTTTAGTTATTTACAATGCAAGAATGCGGTTATATTTAAAGATCACAGAGTAAATAATGCAAAACATAAGTGAAAAAGTATGCGTAGTTCTTAAATAAAACTAACAATTCTACATTCTTGTACTGCTTGTTTTATTCTTTCAACGTTGTACACACAGGAAATATAAATCAGACATGAAAATAATTCAGATATCTGAGTGTCGAAAATCATCAGAGACATTTTTATTAATGGCAGAGCAGATTTAAAGATCAACGAGAAGTCTGCATATGCAAAGGCAGTCCCTTTAATGCGTTCGGTTAAAAAGCGAGTAAAGCCAGAAGTTTTTCTGCTGGCCCGATGGCCTGCTTACAACCTTTACCTCATCCTCTCTTCCTCTCTTTCTCTCTTTCTCTCTTTCTTTCTCTCTCTCTCTGGCAGCGTTTGCACGGAAACGATGAAACGGAAATTTAACGAAAGATCGGCAGACAACGGGCGAGGGTGCAGCGCTCTTGTTTGTACAATCGATCTCCTCGCACACTGGCTCCGTACGTACGTGCACGCGGGGAGACTGTCCTTTCTCGCCAGGAAATAACGCGCAACTCTTGCACTGCGCTCGGAAACCAGAGGCACAGTTTGTTCCAAATTAATTGGTTGGCAGAACACAGTTTCCATGTTGATTTGACATTTCATTCAGAAAGAAATGAAACCGATGGAAGATCGCGAAAGAATTTGTGGGTCAAAGATTAAAAAGAGAGATGCTGTCAATGATATTTTTGAGGAATATTTTTTATTGTAATTAATGTTAATAAATTGTCAACTTCTCATTAAGATAAAATCTTAAAAATGAAACCAAAAACATTGCAATTATTCTGAATTAATTAATCGGACATTTAATCCACGTGTAAATGAAAAAGTATGCTTTTCGATATAACAATGTTTTCAATGCGATTAAAAGGTACAATGATACAATGCTCGTGCAGTGTACAATGTGACGTATGAATGTCATTGTTCTAATGACAGCATTACATGTTTCCTTCACATCATTGAAGGAATGCTGCAATAAGACCACGCTTTATTGTTCAAGAATCAGGTAACAAATTAATCATTATGTCCTAATTTCTTAGGTTTATTTAAATAAGCAAAATATAAACGTACAGAAAAGGGCACAGTATGTTTCTTTAACAGTGTAGAATTAAGCCTCACCTGTGTGTTTAAAAAATAATGGAAATCTCGCAAGGTTTCTTTTTTATCTTCAGCAAGCAGCAGTACAATAATGCATTGACAGTCGCATCGGAGCAATTAAATGCGAAAAGAGTGGCAGAAAAGCATCGGTATACATTGTGCGATATTGGCTTTAAGTCGCTGAAGGAGATGGCTGTACCGTCGAGTCGGAGTCGCTTCCGAAATAAATACTAAAGCCCGCAAACAAAAGGCTCGCCGCGAGCAAGCGTAATCTTCAATCGACGTGTATCGTTTATTTGCGATTGCAGCAAATCCGTAAATATTTACAAGTCATAATGGCCTCGGTTATTGGATCAATAAGGTGTATCCTGCAATTGCACCAGTCTTTCGTTCGCTTTCATTGGCAACGACTTCCACAATACCTTTGTGTACACAAACAATGGAGCTGGAACAATAACAACTATAAAATTCTACCTGCCGAATCAACCTTTTGATCATTAAATAATATTGGAAGTATTATAAACATTTGTAATGTGTGAAATTTTAAGCAGTTTATTCATAGTAAAGTAATGACAAGTTTTTTGTTGATATTCGTGTTTTTTCAAGAAGTTGTTCAATGTTATTAAATATTTCTCAAAGTCTAATATTTTTATTGACAGATACCCAATACCCAAGTATTGAAACACTGTGAGGTATAAAAACTTCCTCGATGTTACTTCAGAAAGGACAGTTTATTGGTCATGGCAATGTAACCTGAGAAGTACTCAAATACATCTACATACATATTTGCAGCACTTAACGAGGAACCTTTTTCCGTTTCCAAATAGAATGCCACGATTTTCTCTTCGACTTAATCTATTTCTGAAAGATAGGCCTATTTTCCTTGATTCATCGGTGACAAGTGATAGCACGGGAAAACAAGCGGACAATAGATTGTCACGTGAAATACGGCCAGTCCGTCACCACTCTGAGTTTTTCGACTTTTGGACCTCTCGCTCGTAAATCGTAGGTAAATTGTGACTCAAAAGGCCGAAGGTTCGGTAGCGCGACAACCTGCTGGGATGCGCCCACTTTCTTTATGATCTTATTTACCTCGGCCGAACTGATTAGTCACCGGTGAACACCACCGAGTGCATGGTTCTCTATTGTTACCGGAACGTAAGCCGAATTATCTTGTTTGCCACCGAAATATCAGCTTGGATAATAGTGCGTTAGTCATCCGAGCGAAATTTTCCAGTCTCTCCTCGTTAATTTGGAGCATTTATGAGCCACGTGTGTCAGAAATTCTGCATTTCCATATCGCGTTATGGTATGATCGTTGATTTAAATGCATAGAATACTTTACTAGTTTTTAGGAGATTCCAATTAATAATTGGTTTAATCTGATCCATCAAATAATGCTTTCCTTCGCCGCATTCCGTTAAAATATATATTAAACACAGCACGTGTTCGAATATGTTTGCGATATAAATTCGAATGATATTTTAGTTCATCGCATATTCCAATGTGTGTTTGTATTTAGTGGAAAATAAATAATTAATTAATGCTGTTACATATAAAGAAACGTATGCGAGAATAATCTCTCCAACGCAAGGATGTCCGAGTATTAATGGAGTCTCCGCCATTTTCGGAGCTGCCAAATAATTCGCACCTCCCAGCAGAGTTTTAGCTTTTACGATCTTTCTTTCTTAGAAACGTAACTTTTATTGCTTCCACTTTAAAGTAGGTTGCATCAGGCTAGGTCGTAAATGCTTCATATTATTCTCTTTCGCATATCAGCATAATCCTACATGACACAGCAATATGTTAAAAACTGTCTTCATTTTTACCTACTTAAATTCGAGGTATACTTTAGTTTAATCGACTCTAGATCGAACACACCTTATCGAAACGTGTGAACCAGACATATGTGACAGTCGATATCTCAAAAACACTAAAATTGCCAAATTATATCAAATCCCTACTTATTGTTCGAAGTAAGAACTAATGCCTGAAAACATTTCCTGAAATCAACGAATATAATACAACTCATACAATCTAATCACCATGTCATCAATGTACAATCTATTAAAAATGTACTACTAAAGCCCTCACTAATACCCTGTAACAGGAGATGTGAGAATAAATAAATAAAAAATACTGTTTCGAAAATGATAAGATGGGTAGAATGTTAGTTTGAGTTGGCTGACACGAGAAAGTTGAGGGGGCGGTTGGGCAAACCTGGCGGCGATAGCTTGGGATCTTCAAGTCTTGTGGCCCCGCATCATCGGCTCTCTTTTTCTCCCTCGGGAGCGGAGAGTGGTGAAGCGTGCGATGAGTCTATTATTTTTGCTTTGCTTCGAGCGGGACGCAGGGGTGGTGGTTGCCTGGCACGGTTTTCATGCGGCGGTGCGGCGGTCTCGGCGAGATATAGGCTGCGCTCTCGGCAATTCGGGGCCTCGCAAATCTGGGAAAACCCTCGCGAGGCACGCACCGCACGTGACTAACCCGAAAGCTCCGTCTGTGCCCACTCGATGACGATAAAGCACACGCGGAACATCGTTTTTTGAGTGACTCAATCTCCTATCCGCACCCTCCGCCATCACTTTTTTCTCCTCCTCGTGTATCATCGTATTCGAATTAGCCGATACTGTTAGTCTCTTCCTTGATCGAGATTGTACTTTCCATTGATCATTTGTGGTCGCACGAATTTATGTATCGCAATGATTTAAGTACTTTTTCTTCGTCACACCATAATTGCGATACTGTAGAATTTTAATTTTTCATGTAAGAGTACATCTTAAAATTCACTATGAGATATTTAATCAATACTACCTTCAGGCATATTAATTCCTGAAGCAACTATTTCCTAGAAACAAGAGAATTCCATGAAAGTGTGATTTAAGCTGAAGAGTCGAATGGTTGCCAAGTGCCGCTAATTATATTAGCATTCCCTGACATTAATTCCTATTCATTGGCATCGAATACATTAGAATCATAAGGATATTTGTGCTATGTAAATTGCTCGAAGGGGTGCATAATGATTGGAGCGGTGGGGCACGCGTATTCCGATGGCAGGAAGCTGCGGGGGTTTCCCCTGAAACGACGGGAAAATTGGTTTTGCCCCGATTATGTCGGAACGGGGCTAATGCGCGCGCTCGCTCTCCTCTCGCGCAAATGTTGTGACAGCGACTTACGAAGTCAAAGGGTACGATTTACACGGATTTAACACCGGTCGTCTCCGCCGCCGCCGCCGCCGCCGTCGTTTGTGTCGGCTCCCATTTTAGCTAGGAACTCGCTCTCTTGGCTGGTTGCTGGGTTTACCAAGCTTTCCGAATGCTCCGAAAGCAGACCGACCGCTTTCCGAAAGCCAGTCAAATCTTGAGATCGGCAAACGTGCCTAAGTAGCACTTCTTAACCCCTGAGTCGATATTCCTAGTTTTTGCAAACACACCCAAGTCGCTTCACTGAATAGTTCGCCGTGCTGGTAAGTTAATGGTTTTAGTACATGGATTATTTCGTTATTCGTTTAATTATTTGTAAAAGCCATTGTTGATTGTTACTGTCAAGGTTGTGCTTTTTTTATGAAGAGAAGTCTTTGTTGTTCTTAGTTAGAATCTTTTGGGGATTTAAATATGTATGGGCAGATTTTAATACATTTTTGGAAATACCAGATTGTAGCATTTGAAAGTTATTGTTCATATGTATAATTTGTTTCACATTTTGCGCCAAGAGTGATAATACGAATTTTTTTAACAATTGCTTTCTACTCTACTTTTATGGCATTTCTTATCGTTAACTGGATAGGATTCGCAGAAATAACTGACATTACTTTATGTAAGTATGTCTTCGCACCTTTCCAACCACGACTGTAGGTACGAAAAGTGGCACAGCGAACTCCATTTTAAATGGTCGTGATAGTCCACCAAGGCGTGCACTTGGTAAAACTACCTTTGGCGATTTTACTATTCGTATAACTTACTTAATTATTCTAAATCGTTTCAAATTCTTTCTATCTTTCACATTAAAATTCAGTCACTTTCAAGTTTCTCGCGAACATACAAACAAATATTATATTTTATATTAATGATAACTCTCTGAAATAACTATGATCAAAACAAAGAAATCTTGAATAAATGATTGACAAACAATTTCACTAAACTAACATTCCTTCAATATTCGGAAACAGTACAAACAGTATAGAAGTAGTAGAAAACCTCGGCTTATACAAAATTTGCAAAGTGCTCCGAAACAACTAGGAATATTCAGGAATGGTGGTGCGAATGGTTGCGAACATTTATGCCTCAGCACGATGATTTCGCGCAGGTAAGAGCGGCGACGGTCACTAATGCGAGTGGGTGTTTCGAGGGCGCAGAGACCTTACGTGCGAGGAGGTCGACGTGTCGGCAAATCGTGTGTTTTCGAACGTGACCTGACGGTGGATGCACCTGATTTTCTAGGGCGGCGAGTACACTCGGGGAAGTACGAAACATTGACTTCTCGAACGGCCGGTCGGTTTGTTGTTCGTAAAGCCTTGAAACAACAAACCCCTTAGCGCGTTCGCTCTCGGCTTTCAAGAGTAGAGCTCTGCCTTTGGTATAATCGCGCGTGACAGGTACAGTATTTAGCTTTCTCCGAGTGGCGAAGCCGACTTGCCGAACTCGCCCAGATATTTTTCTAGGCCAACCTTGATACAGCCGGCACGGATTTCCAATGGAAATGCCGCGTTCGAGGGACACGCGCTCGTCCTCACCTCATCGAACGATATCACAACCAGTCGAGGATACTTCGATGAAAAAACGATTTGGTTTTCCCTCACCTTCGATCCTGTCGATTCTAAGCTCTACCTGGAACATCGCTGACCTGCCGACGGACCGTCTTGAGCTGCTTAACACTAGATTTGTCAAACATTTGAAATGACTGGAATAATAATGTGTAAGTATTAGATTTTCAAAGATTTTATTTTCTACAATTTATTAACTTTGCAAATTTGTGTAGTAGAAGTATATTTATGTTAGACTTTGGTGTTTCTAATGTTAAGTTATGTTTATTGGGTTCTGATAATGTGTGGTAAGCATTAGTGAGATGACAAGGATTTTCTCGGCTGTGCTAAAAATAAGAATCGTCTTATCTTTATTTCATTCTACACTTTAATTCCTGTGTGTTGATTTAAAATTGTATTTAAGAACATCCTAATTGAAGTACAGAATAGTATACCTGTACATTAACCACTACTTCACAATTTTATAAATTATAAATCGAGATTTAAACTAGTCCTTTGAAAATGGCAAACCTTTGAAATACGCAACATATGATTTTCCTGAATTAACTTGATATTTATACGGTTAAACTCATGCAAAAATTAAAGTTTGCACGTGTTATACAACGGTTAATTTACACATTCCTACCGGAAGCGAAGAAAAAGTATAATTCATTATACGGACAAAAGAAAAGCATACTTCCTAATTACCAGTTTACTATGATCGTGCGAAGTGAGTTGTATTCAGCGGAAAAGCTTGGAGAATTGAGAAAGGGTGGTTTAGAAGGCGAATGGCTTGTGTGCGGACATGTTATCAACGGCGTTAATAATAGGAAAAACAGGCGAGCGAAGACCACCCACGTGGATGAGAGAAGAGCAGGTAGAATCCTTCAGGAACTCGAGGCGCTGGCCTTCTTGAGTCCACCCTTATGTCACCCTCTCCAGCTCCTTATAAAAATGACAAAACACTTTTATCGTCGGCCAGCGCGCCGCTCTCTCGCACCTTTCGGTGCTTCAAAGAAAGTCAAATAAGCTCCGACTCGTAACTCGAGGCCGATGAAAAAATACGCCACTCGTACGAGAATAACGCGTCGCTCTCTCGTCAAGCCTGAGACTTTTTCCGAAAGCAGACTTTCCTACCACTGCGACGTTTATTTTTCGGAACAGGCTGACGTCAATCCTTGATTAAATAAGACGTGGATTTAATTCCGGAATGAATACTTGATTGTAACTGTCAAGTGTCACAGGCTTTTTTTGAGATCTCTACTCTTCCTTGTGCATATTATGGGACTTTACATTTTCTTTCTACAAAATTGGTAGTTATAAATGATTCAAATTTATTTTATTTTATAACAGGAGCTAATAAAATCAGAGTTTAGAACACTATATTACAAGTCAACTTCGTTCTTCACGTAATTCTATAATCACCGATACAGAAAATTCCGTGAATCATCAGTTCTTCAAAATAGGAAATCGCTGGCCAAAATAAATCTTCAAAAAAGTGAGTTGAAGCATAAGTATGTAGTTCAGTGAGTCGAAAGATAGACGCGGACGGGTGGCGGTGCGGTTAGCCGAGAATCGATCGGAGTCGCGCGATACGTGTAATCTAGGTCAAATAGCAAATCGTTATTTAATCGTAGATTAAGGATCGCTACTAACCGAAACAAACAGCACTCGATTGCGTACTTGTGCCACCGAAGGGGGATCGCGCGACGAGTGATTTGTTGTAACGAAGAACCCGTTGCGCCCTCCTCTCTCTCTCTCTCCCTCTCTCCTTGCCCCACCGATTCTCGCCGTCTCGCTCTCGGTACATTGTAGCCACTTGTTTACAGGGACAATATTTTCATTCCGCAAACAATTGCTGCCTCGATAAAGAGGCCGCGCTCTCTGTACAGGTGGCTGCTTGCTCCGACCTAACGTTGTAACGTGCGCCGCCCGCTTCGAGAATGCCATGCACACACACACACACACACACACACACATTTACAAACTTGTCTGCTTGTATGCGGCGCGACGTGTATGTGTTTACGAATCTCTCGAGTAAAGTATTAGCCGACTCTAAACGCTTGAATCATCGAGTTGTATGCCTTCAATTCGTCGGCCCGTCGACACCGCTGCTACGATGTTTCGTTTTCGCTGGGTTCGCATCTGCCGATGTATCTTTACAGAATATATCTGAACACGTGTCTTGGATCATGGTGAGTTTCTATGATGAAAGATTTTTTGGATTTTTTTAAAAGCATTTGAATTTTTATTTGATCTGAATTAACGTGTTTTACTTGGTTGTAATTGATAGTGATAATAGTAGCTTCACGAATTATTTTTAATTAGCCCAATAATTAAAATATTATTTAAATTATTATCTACAACCAATAAGAACATCCTCGATTTTCCTTGAGCAAGAACAAGCATCTACGAATTGCGTGGACCGATTTCGCCAAGGAGTAAAAGTCGTCCGATACCAGTGACCACGTCGAACCTAGGAGACACCGCGCTAGCGGGGGGTTAATATGAGAGACAATAGTTGGCGCATTGCGTATTTCCATAATCGGAAGCTCGCAGTGTTCACTGGCAAGAAGACACGGCTGTTGTCTGCGGGCGACAGAGAGCAGGTCGGGACAATAGACGGAAGGTGGGCGCAGAATAGAAGCTGGCAATAAAAGGTCGGGGCGGGAAAAAGGAAAAGCCGGAGAATGGTTAGTGTTGATGTGGACAGCATCGGTATTTAAGGAGGCCCTGCCAAATGAGACCAAGAAACAATGGGGAAACCAGGGGCGGCCACTCTCTTTCTCTCTCACACTCCCTCACTCTTTACCCCTGGGGAGATAATCCCATGCGGTGTTTACGATCGAGCGAAACCGCAAGAACGAAAACAAACGAGCAGCCAGAGTTCTGGCGGTACTCTCCGTCGCGGCGCTCGGCGTCGTCGTCTCTGGATAATAAGCGGTGCTAAAGTGACTGTAAATGAAGATTTGCTGGTTACCGAGGGACGCCGACGACGCCTCTTACACGATTCTGCCAAGCCGAGTGTGACCAATTCCTGGCATATTTTTATGCTAATACATTTACGAGGGAGATTTATATCCCTTTCATTATCCTTTGCGCAATTTTAATACGACCTCCTCTTCTTTTCTATCTTCATGTTCCCTTCCGTTTGTCGTCTTTCTTTCGCTCACTCGAACTCTTTCGCTCTTAGCTTTGTTATACCTGAATGACAATCGATGCACCCCCTCGCACACTCTTATTTTAAATATGAAGATATTTTAAAGGGAGGTGATTATTGATAGTTGCAGTGTTGAAAAAATGATGGAATGCTAGTACATATAATTGAGCAATTTTAATATGATCTCTTCTTCAACATCCTCACTGTTTCTATTATTCGTTTTCTTCCTTTGCTTTACATGAACTCTTTTTTATTCTTCTCCATACCTGACTGCCAATCAGTGAACTACCTCACATTCAGTTTAAGTATAAAGTTATTCTAAAGAAAGGTCATCATCGATTGTTGCAGTGTTGAAAGAATAATGGAATACTAATATAATACACAATTTTAATACAACTCTTCTTCTCTTCCACCTTCATTGTTTTTTCTATTTGTCTTCTTCTTCCTTTCGTTCTTCGGCTTCGCCATACCTGCTTCACTGACAATCAATGCACACCCTCTTGTTTCACGCTGTAATAAGCGGAGAAAGCGAATTACCGGCCACCATTGGGACGTGTGCTATGCCTTGCAGTGTGTTTGCTGAGGAATGATTGGCAAATAGAATGCGAAGCAACGGTGAATAATGGCTCGACTAGTTTAAGTATGAAGTTATTCTAAAGGGTGATTATCGATAGTTGCAGCGTTGAAAGAATGATGGAGCGTTGGTATAATGTGGCAGAAATAGTTTTGAGTTTCAAATACAGGAATAAATGAGAAAGAAAAGGAGAATAGAAAGAGACAGCTAAAACTGCAGAGTGAGAAATTATTGGTAACGAAATTATTGACAATTCCTTTGAACATCAAAGTTTTTTAATTCATTTGGAACGAGAATGCTCTGAAATATAAAAATAGCGTAGTGTTAGGAAGAGTATTTGAAGGTAACAAAGTAAATTCTTGATAAAGTTCAGAACAAATTACGTTTATTAGAAAATTCATATCCCATCGCCAATAATTAACATTTAATTTAACAATTCTTGTCACTGACTATTCTTATAATAGTTGCAATGCATGTTACATTATTCTAAAGACAGTGGCAAGTCCGTCTCTAAGAATACGAAAGGGCGCTCTATTTTCTCGCTTCTTACGCAACAAATACCAGGCAATAAAATACGACCGTTTTCTTTGTAATGAAAATCGGGGAGGGAAAATCTCAAGTTCACAGCTCTCGGCGACAGTTTTTTGCGCGATGCGGTCTGAGCTGCAATTGTACCTGGGATAGGAAGATTGCAGGGGTCGAGCAGTGCGATTAGAGTACCCTGCTTAGAGTGCGGGATCCTAATGCGCTTCTGCCTTCACACCTTGGATTTCGTTTAATCGGCGTGAACGGTACTTCCCCGGTTTCCTGCTTAACCGCTTCATTATCGAGCGTATGTCATCGAGGATGCGTCAATGAATGGTTAGTCCCTCGTAATAGAACTACATGATTCCATGTCTAAATTAATCATGACAATCATCGTCTCTCTGATATCATTGTAACATAACACATATTCCAATTTATATTCCGCATGTACTATTGTTATTTTATACTTTGATAATTCAAGTTTTGTTCACGCAGGAAATGATCTGTAAATAGTTTAAGTCACTTTGTCAACTTTTTATGGTACTTGCTGTTTGCTTCGGTTTCCGATTATTATTCTTTAATTGTTATTTACATTTCGATCGATAGTCTATTATCGGTAGTTTATTAAGTGAAATTAATTGATACATGATTTATATATCAATATTGCTTTTTCTATTTATGCACAGGTTACGAGGGACAAAAGTAGATCAAATCTTTTGGCATGCGATGAATTGTAAATACATCTCCTTTCGATGATTTGTTTGAAAAAACCTCGTCAGATAACACGCATCGCCAGATATTTGTCGAACAATCGGCTTGATAAAAAAAATTTGGATATGACAGCGCTGGTTTTAGACTATTGGCAGTCATTCAGCAGTCGGTTATCAGGATGTAGAGTGAAGCATTAGACAAGATACGGGACACTGTTGAACCAATCGATAAAATGGCGGGCTTCCTCAGAATCGGCCCGACGGCCTCGCTGTTTGCGAGGGATAAAGACTATTCCGTTTAATTAAAGTCTGTTTATCGCCTGCTCGTCCTGCGTAATTCGACTGTCTGCTCAATCGAACGAGAATCCCTATGATTGTAAATCGAACTGAGCGTATCACCGATTAAATTAATCCTGACACTGTTCTTCCAAGTATACAAGTGTATTTGTACTCTTTGAAAGTCGATTTTTATATTAGATACAGTTTTGAGTCATTTAAGTATTTTGTCATTTAATGAATTCGAAGAGAGAATAGAAATGAGTATTTTTCCTTTGATAAAAGCCAAATGACATTGTATGATTACGCACACTTTTAGCGTAGAGAATCGATTACCCTGAATTCATTTGAGAGAATTCTATTTTAGGCAAATAACTAATTTATCAAGAACATTATAAGAGCAGTTTTTATGAAACCCCATTACGAGGCACGTGCCAGTGTTAATACAGAACTGCAATTTGGTATAAAAACAGTAAGAGTGTTTACACAGGAAAAATTACAGGCTTGCAGCTTATTTGAGCACTTGCAATGTATTAAAGTACATTTCCAATGAAATTTCTCTGACTACATTCAACAAATTTTGCAGACGAATCTCTAAAAAATGTTCATAGAAAGAATTGCGAATGAATGTAAATCTGTCATGTTAGAGTTCTGAATGAAAATTTACTGAAATAAATAAGAAGCGTGATTACATCTTACATTTACAGAAGTATTTACAAAAGATTAAATACGCGACGAGCGATCATTGCTTTAATACTAAAATACGTAAGACTATTCTAAGATCAGAGCAAGTAGTCCGCGTTCAAGTGCGAAATTTATGGGTTGACTATCGCCGGTACTTTCGGCGATAAAGACTACATATTTGGGGCGCAAGCATCAAGCAAGCAAGCAAGCAAGCCGCCGGCGGCAGCGGCAGCGGCAGCGGCGGCGTCGGCGTCGGCGTCGGCGTCGGAGGCGACAGCGGCAACGTGCGGTGGTACACAACGATATGTCAAGGAAAGCGTAAATAGGCGAAAATTATATTACCCGTAAACGTGACTGCTCGTGATAAAGTAACGCGATAAGCGCTGGAGAATGTATTTTCGGCTTCCGAAGCTACGCGCGCTTCAAGCGTGTCTCCACTGATTCGTAAAACACAATGTATATCGAATACAGATACTGTTGAGTCTCCATTAGTTGAATTGGCTGCACGAAATATATCTCTTCAAATTAAACACCAACGGTGTACTTTGTGCTTAATAAAGTGGCTTTACATAGCTGTTTTAAAGCGACTCTGTAATAAAGTAAGTGGTCGTTGTAATAAAGTGAGGGAATACCCTATATGCTTTTTTCGATACACTATCTGTGATTGGTTTTGTAATTGGTATCACTGTTTGTAAGTGATCGTGGTTTACAAACGTCCAATTTACTCGATGGTTTAACAAGATTGATCGAAATTCGAATTTGCTTCGTGAGTTGTTCAATTTTGCAATTTGTTCTTCGTTTTGTCATTTAGATAAAAATCATACTTTCCGCTCGATATTCCTTTTGATAATACTTAAAACTCGGATTATATTTCTATGTATAAATTCAATGTTTCTTCTCACGATGTACAAAAAATGATTCTCTGCACTTTCATTAAACAAGCGGTAATATCCGAAAGAATGGTGTGTACGCAACACGCTGTAATGAAATTGCGTGAGTGTGTTCCAATCGCATTTAATAATTCAATTACCGCTCGAAAATCCAATGCCTTTTTATTACGGGCGCTTAATATTCACGAACGTTTAACAGTTAATTATTCGATGCAATGAATGAGTAATCGTCGTTGATCAGTCCGAGCACAAACACACACACACACACACACACACACACACACACGCAGTGAACACATAGGTGAGCATAGGTAGCGAACGCGGAATCCAAACATTCGCGGAAACGCGACGAACCCCGCTGGTGGCCGAAAAGTGCAAATAATTAGAAAATTTCAATTTAAATGTGTCGAGGGCCGGCATGCAAAATCGTACATATCAGCCGATCACCGCCGCTCTCCAGAAAGCTTATTCGAAATTAATGCGCGCCAGTTATCGGCCGACTAAGTTAGGTGTTCCGCTGAATTTATTAAAAGCGAGGAAACAACGCTTTATGAACCGGTGACATTTTTTTGATCCGCCTAACCGAATTAATCAGTGGTATTTATACGTTATGCGACTGCCAGCGGACATGAAAGATGGGGTGGGTTTTGAGAGTGGATAAAATTATGAAGTCTATCAGCCGGCTGTGATCCGACGAATCGCGTGCTTTAATTGCCGAGTCATGTAGAACGAGTTACAACGAATACTTAACCCCTCGCGGACCCGTGTTGAGTCAGCTTTAACATCCCACATTGTTCATGTATTCAATGTTAAATGTTTTTCATGCAATAACACGTTTTTAAATGTGTTGAATATTGGCTAGTAAAACTGTCATTGAAAATATAAATAATTGAAGTAAATGAAACAACAGATTCGAATAGTTTAGATCGCATCAATTCACTCGAAATCAGTCGACAGCACACGGATCCATCTAAACACAATGATTCCTGTGTAGTCTCTCGAATAAATCACGTATAAATACGATGAACTCAAATAAAATAATCAGTTCGCATGACTTACAAGTGCACCCTTAAAAATTCTTCACTTTATACCCACTTTAATACCCACTTTCCAACTTCGCAATGACACTCCTCCAAAAAACAGCCCTTACCAATCATTCCGAACGTCGTTCTACTTCATACAGGCTCTTTCATATTCTCAAATCACCAACATACTTTACATTACAACATATCTTTACATTACATTAATCTGGTACACTGTGTGTCATGATACTCAAGTCCATGATTCACCATGTCCGATGACTGGAAGCAGCACCGTAACGTGGCTCCTCCATGCGTCGACCGTCGGCCGTGCGAGGATCCTCTCTAGGTTCTACAGTCTTTTCCATGATGTTCCCACTAAATTCTCACGAGAGCGTCGCAGCTGTCCCGTCGAAATCAGCGATGACACACGTCGATCCTTTGGATTTTCTCTGACTCTTCCTTCTTTCTCCCTCTCCTCTCTCTGTGTGATCGTTGTGAAGCGTGAGTACTCGCGAGAACGCGCGTGGTGCAGCGACGTCGCCGCCGTCGCGACGGCCAAAGCTAGCGGGAGAGCGGCGTCGCCGGCAGGAGTCGAGCGGCGGCGGCAAGAACGGGAGCGCGGATCGAGAGGCGAAAAAAAGGGAGAATGCGGTGGGAGAGAAGAGACAGCGACGACCAGAAACAGACAAAGACAGAACCACACACACACACACACATTCACACACAGTGACGAGAGTTTGTCGGCGACGTGGAGCGCGCGATAGGTGTCAAATGCGTGGCAGACAGTTGACATGACATGGGAGAGCAGACGCCAGGCTTGAGTCGTCGGCCGCGCCAGAGAAGACGACGCTCGAGAGGAGAGAACATATGCGAGAAAGAGAGAAACAGATATCCCAGCAATGATACCAAGCAAGACAGAGAAGGAGAGCGAGAGAGAGAGAGAGAGAGAGAGAGAGAGAGAGAGAGAGAGAGAACAGATAGATCGTCAAGCGAGGTTGGGAAAAGCTCGTCGCTCGCCGTCTGCCCCAGGAAATTGCGCAAGCGGCTTTTGCCCGCGGTTCGCAGCTCACGCTTCACCTCGTGGTGGAACTCGTGCGCCACTCGACTCGCCCTCCCATTGGTCGGACGAGCCCCTGGAGGGGGAAAGTTGCCCCTCGCGTAATCGCCCGGTGGAGTCGCCGTCGTCGAAGGGAGCGACAGGGCAGAGTTAGGTCTGTTTCGATAGGTGGCGCGGTGGAAGTAGTGGGGCAGGCAAGTGCGTGATTGGTGGGATGAGTCTGGTCGGGCGCGGCGGCGCTGGTCGGTGGTGGGGGATGTTTGAACAAGACCGGGAGACTCAAGAGTAGCGGAGTACACTCGCTAACCGGCCTCCATCCACATCGGCACACACAGAGTGTGCCAGAGTGAGAGACAGAGAGAGAAAGAGAGAGATAACTCGAGAGAGAGGGAGAGTAAAGGTGTGTGTGAGCGAGAGTGAGAGAGTGAGTGAGAGGGGAAGAGAGGTGTATGCGCGCGCGCGACAGGACTGTGCTGCTGGTGGTGAATGAGGGAGAGTGGAGGTGAGGCGGCTCAAACAGGCCCCGCTCAAATAAGCGACCTCGCGCCCGCTGTATTCTCTCCCGCTCGGCCGTCGTTATACAAGAGCGTCACGACGCTCTCTCGCGCCGCGCGCTCTCTACCTAGTTATAGTGCTCGCGTTATATTGGCACAACAATCGGCCCCCTGTTTCTCGCCCGCGCACTCTCCGGACCAGGACCTGCTCCACCGGGCGAGTGGATCCTTCGGGCACCTTTAAACCTCCATCGGGATATCAGAGAAAAAGGGTGACAGCTTCTCCTGGAGATCAAGTACGAGAACGGAATTGGTGCGAAGTCTGGGAATACCTCGGCTGAGATCGAACAGAAGTTGAGATATCCTGTTGAGAGGAGTGTTCGTGAGTTCGACTGTGTACTTTTGGTGCGAGAGAGGAAAGATCTGTCTTGGAGAGAAGAGTATTTGGAGAGTGAGAAAAAGGAGAGTGGTAAAGGGAGTAGTGTTTTATCAAGGGAAAAAGAAGGAGTTTGGTGTGATCGGGATTATTTATGTCCGGGTGGTAATCGAGAGTGCGGTAAGCAGTGTCCGGCGAGGAGTGCGGGCCCCGGTTTTCGGGGCAAAGGATCAAGGAAGAGCCGGTGAGCCAAGAGGAGGACCGGTATCCTGGCGAGCCGTGGTACCCGGGCTTTCATGATTCCCGCTTGACGACTCGACAGGAGCCCAGCAGCACGGCACTGGTCAGATCTATGACCATGCTGCAGTCGCAAAAGCTGTACGGCGAGGCGGGTGGCCTCGGCGGTGCCATGAGCAGCGCCGCGATGTCTACGATGAGCAGCATGGCGCCGACGTACAGCTCGATTAACTCGATGGGATGCGTGTCAATGGGCATGTCAATGGGTGTCGGTGTCGGGCCTCGCTGCAGCCCGCAGGGCGCCGGAGGCTTCAACATGAGCAGTATGACGATGGGGATGGCATCGATGGATAGCGGCGGCATGGCCGGATACGGTGGAGGACCCATCGCTACCGGGAGTGCTTGCATGAGCGCCGTCGGTTATGCACCGCTCACACCCAGCGGCGGAACCGGTGTTAGCAGAGATCCACTCTCGCTCACCGAGCCCGATTCCCCCAATTCCGCTTTGCAACGCGGCAGAACCGATAAATCCTATCGCAGGAGCTACACCCACGCCAAACCACCTTATTCCTACATCAGCCTCATCACCATGGCCATTCAAAACTCGCCGACCAGGATGCTCACCCTTAGCGAGATCTACCAGTTCATCATGGACCTCTTTCCATACTACAGACAGAACCAGCAGAGATGGCAAAATTCTATCAGGCATTCGCTCAGTTTCAACGATTGCTTCGTCAAAGTAGCGAGGACCCCGGACAAGCCCGGTAAGGGGTCTTTCTGGACCCTGCATCCGGAGAGCGGGAACATGTTTGAGAACGGGTGTTTCCTGCGTCGGCAGAAGAGGTTCAAGGATGAGAAGAAGGAACTGACCAGGCAGAGTAACAAGCATCCGCAGCATCACACGGGACCAGCGGCAGCGGCGGCGGCTGCTGCAGCGGCTGCAGCCGCAAGTCACAATAGTCCGAGTTCGCACGACCTGGGCCACACAGCTAAGAAGACCCCGTCGTCCCTTCACCCGGCTCAGCAGCAACAGGATGACAAGGACTTGCACTCGTTGGTCACAAGTCATCATCATATTGCTCCCGCCGGAAGTTTGCATCAGCATCATGGAGCTCTTAAGAGCGATACGACGGATATCGGTGGTCTCCTTGGACCGGATCTTGGCGCTGCTCATGACGAACTCACCGCCATGGTCAGTAGAAGCCTTCATCCTCATTTGCTCTCGGATTCCGCCGCCCTTCACCATGGGATGACGGGGAGCCTGAAGCAGGAGGCACCATACACAGCGGCGAGCCATCCCTTCAGTATCACCAGGTTACTGCCGACCGCTGGCCAATCACCGGGCGGCCAGGATACCAAACCTGAGATGAAGATGTACGAGCAGTTCCACCAGAGCTACGCGAACTTTGGTTCGCCGCATCATCCACATGCTCATCCCGCGCCACCCAGCCATCATCACCACAACGGCATGCATGCTGGTTCCAATGCCAGCGGCGCCATGCACAACATGACCAATCATCATCCTCAGGAGTATTACCAGAGCCCGCTTTACCATCACGCGACCAGCGTACCCAGCAGCAGTGCACCTCCGCCGGCAGTGGCCAGTGCGGCTCCGGGCTTGTGACATCACGCCGCACACCCCTACGCCCTTGCCTGAGCCGCTGCTGCTGCGGCCTACGTTGCTACAGCCGCTGCTAATAATCCTCCACCGACTACCAGAATCCAAGACACCAAGAATCCATCGGTAAACATCGATCTCGACACGCATCATCAGCATCCAACTGCTGCTACCAACGTAACCCAACAGATCTCCTCCTCGGCCTTGCTGCCTTCTCGTTCCGACGCTGAGTCCTCTGATCCTTCGAACTCACAGGCGCCTATGTCCATCTCGCCACCTTCGCCGACTCAGCAGCGTCGGCGTCGGCGTCCCGACGTAGACCAGCATGGCTGGCCCGTCGTTCACGAGGACGACTACGAGGAGGAGGAGGACGAGGACGAGGAGGATGTGTGAGAGAGAACCTGCTGGTGGTTTGCAAGGTACGACTTGCGAAGGATCGCCTGTTATCTTTGAGAGAATCGTACATCCGGGGAGAGCTTACTTCCGCCGTAGGCGGAAACCTCTCGAAATTCCGCTTGAATCTCGTGCTTTTTGTGGGAAAGCGGCGTCGAAACTTATTCCAGGTCTTCTCTTGTCTATCTTTTGCTTTCTCTGTCTTACTTCGGCCAAGAATGGAAGAAGCGATGGGAGAGAAAGGGCCAGAGAGAGAGAGAGAGAGAGAGAGAGAGAGAGAGAGAGAGAGAGAGAAAGATAGTACGAGCTATTGACTGGTGTTCGTTACGGCAATCGTTTTATGGTATTACTTTACGCTGGTCCGATGATAAGATAGGCCGGTGGAGTACGAGCCGGCGGCTTTGGCGCCTACTCTTGCCCACAATACACAGCTGTCCCTTTGTTTATGACGGTGCGGGCGCGCGAGCGCGCGCGTCGAGATCGGAATAGCCAGCATCATTTAGCGGATCATTTCACCGGAGCGGAACGCCTCGTCGGAACATATAAAATCTTTATCGGGGGATCATCGTCGGTCGATGTAAGCCCGCCTTTTATCGTTTACTGCTTTCATTTGCTCGCGCGCGCTCGCCGAGTTTGTAAGCACTTATCACGTGCTAATCGAGTCGAGTTTCCACGGCTGCCATATCCGTCGGCGGCGTCGGCACGGGCGAGATCGGCGTCGGTCGATGCTGTGCACGAGATCGTATGACGCATAGAGTCACCCGAGATATGATTGCGATTGTCAAAGCCGAAAGAATACACGCTTGAACGCCTCGAGTGCGTCGTTTCCGAGGGAAACACTCTTAGAAATCATGAGTTTCTCGCTCGACGTGCTTTCCTAGGAAATGATCTCTCGAGGAAATCATTCGTCGTGTGATTTCAACGGGTTGCGATCTTAAACATCGGATTTTTGCTATTTAAATTCCAAGCTCTTCAAAATGTGATTGATTGAAAATGAAGGGAAAGTCATAGCGTCGATCGAAAGTCGATCTCGTCGTGTTGAGTTGTACGAACGAAGTCGATGTTTTCTGTGATACGAGACACAACGATGAATCGAGAGTGACGAGATTCTCTCTCTTGGCGTTGGTTGATCCTGGTGGGTCGTCGTGCTGCCCGGAAAAAGCTGTGTGGTTCGCCTACGGTGGCAGGATCTTCCCTGCAATATTCCAGTGCAATTTCCTCTTCTACCGCATGGAAGTAGTCCGGGAGAGGAAAAGGAGGGCGTAGAGCGTAAGGGTGAAAACGAGGGGGTGAAAGAGGGTGAGAGAGAGAGAGAGAGAGAGAGAGAGAGAGAGGGAGGGAGAAAGAGAGAAAGAGAGAAAGGGAGAGAGAGGAGAGTGGCGTACACGAGAAGAGTCAGTGGAGAGTTAAGGGTAAACCGCGCGCTCCGAAGCACCGGCGAGCTCGAATCCCGATTTATTATTCCTGAAAATAGGAAAAAAGCCCACCGGAAATTGCGTGCTACGGCCAAAGTGGAACAGTCATAGTCTCGGCTTTCAATATTTGGAGTATCACGGACACTCGCCCAGCATCCAGCGCGCATCAGCTTCCGACGCTCTGGCGCTCTTCTCACTTTGAAGCGCGATAACGAACCGCGCACACATTTTCGAGTATTCCTTTTCGCCCTTTCACCGGATTAGTTCGCTCCGAGCGGATCATTTTCACAAATTAGACGGCTTATCTTTCTACCCAGTGGAATCTCTGGACTATCGTGTTGGTGTTATCTATGGGATTCGTCCAGCTTACGGCTCAGGGAGTTGCTGTCTCTGGATGGTTTTGGGGAACGTTTTCGAGATTAATATCAAGTACTAGATGACGGCTTTGATATTCGAACGCGTTATTATCGAAGATTTACTTGGGTCTGTCGATGACACACACCTGCCTCTCATTAGCAATCGTCGATTCCAAATCTTCCGATCCACGCTCTTCGCTCACTTATCGCCGCGCAATTATCCTCATAGTTATTAGCGTATCGACGGAATCTGCAGGTTTATTAAGTCGACAATTAGCTTTATCGCGATTCCCCTATGCGGCGGCAAGTCGATTCCAGTTTTCAATTCATCCCAATCGTGTTTTACCAAGTCTTTTTCTTCATCAAACTGTCAGTCATACTCCAATGTCTTAGTTCCATCTGTCACTATTAAATTTCTCGAAATTTTAGCAAAATTTAGTCAATTCAACTCGATTTTATACACATTCTTATACAAACTCACTTTAGCACAATCATAAAGAAAGTCCGAGCGAAATATGACATTTCTACGATCTTGAAAAACTCTCTTTACATTCCAATAAAACATACATCCATAAATCTATACAATCAAAGTTACATCCACAAATCTGTACCGTGAAGAAAAGGTCGAGCTCGTCGAAAGCAGACCCAGGATTCTGGCAAAGAGAGTTGGCCGGTGCTTCGAAGGTCGCCGAGCGAAAGTGGGTCCTTTGGAGAGAGAGAGGGGCGATCGGGGCGGGCGCGAATTGTGCTTGGAAGCTGCCGTTTCGAGTTGGATGAGAGGGGCGGCGGCGTATCGGCGAGCGAAAAATGTGATAAATCCGTGAAGGATAAGTATAAATTAATGAACGTGGGCTTGCAGAGGCGACGCCTGTACTCGCAAGCGTGTAGGTCGCCCAATCCAACATACTCTCAACACTAGACACTCGGTACACGCACTCTGTAACGAATAGACGCGCAACATATTCACCAAGAGATTGTATATGTTCGACGAGATCTTTGTTGAAGGAATATAAGCGTCGCGCAGGACACGTCCAGTGTTTTTGTATGATACCTGTAGATAGCCGGCACAACGTAACGCGTATGATGTACAATACTATATGTTAAAGAGAGGTATATATGTAATTATATATATATAGATATATATATAAATAAATGGAGTCTTTAATGATACATTATGTTAGGTATTATACATATTATATATAAATAGGGAGAACGAGAGAAGCGTAAGGCAGCGAATGCGGAGCGGCCGAGTGAAAAAGTCGAGCGTATGATGTAAAACTTTGTACCGCCTGTTTCAAGAGTGAATCCGACAACCTTCGAACGAGGTCAGCGTGAAAACCCTCCGCGCATTCGTCTCCGCGTAAATTAACGTCGAGAGAACGCACATAGTTGGCAATGGTGTGTCTAGCAGTGCTCAATTCTGTGCGTCGAGCTTCGAAAATTAGAATGTCAATTTGACAGGAATGGAATTTTCATAGTAAAAATGATTTAGAGTCAAGGACAGTTTTGATTATTGCTAGATTCATGCTTTGATGGCTAATTGATGATTTGACAGAGTATTGTTAATAATTGCAATGATGGAAGAGAATGATTCGAGTTTGAGGATGAAAGACGCTGTTGAAACAGACGCGTACATAGGAATTTGTACATAGAGAAAAAAAGAGTGAGTGTGTGAATACGTGTGTGTATGTGTGTGTGTGAGAGAGAGAAAGAGAGAGAGCAACGCATCGTGGAGGATCACCGATTTACTGTAATTGCCATTGTTACTGTCACACACGCCTGGCATCGTTTTCGTCGCGGTTCGGTTTAGGTTCTCTTTCACCTACGCTCCGCGCTTCGACGTCCGAACGAATGATTCCTCATCATCATTCCAAAGGAATTCGATAGAGTTCCCACGCGAAATCGCTAGGAAAATTCGTTTCCTAATTTCTTCAATGCAACCCTGAACAGAATCGAACAAGTAGAATTAATTGGGAGTGTTGTCAGAAATTGGGAATTTGAAAATTGTTACGAGTGATTTGAGAAATTGATATATCGAAGGAATTTTTGTCGGTTCCTTTGCGATTTCGTGTGTCGGATTAATGAAAGGGGTGCGTCGGCCGGCGGGCGAAGTGTCAGCGGACGAAGGAAATCTCGAAATTGCGAAATCTCATGTTTACGCTTTCATTGTTCCTGCCGCGTCTTGCTCCGCTTTAGACGAGAGCGGCGGAGCCCGAATTTCGCCGCTTCTTCCGATATACTTTTTCAGCGTCCACACGTCACTCTTGGAAGGCCCGACTTGCTCCTCGGCACGCGGTACAGGCCGGGAGAGCGTGTCGCCGGCCGTCCGCTCATCGTCATTCGTCTGGCTCGAAGGCGAACACTGCGCTAGAGCCGCACACGCCTCATCGAGGAGATACGACGAATAACGAGGATGTAAATGTTTCAATAAATCCACGTATTTCTACGAAATTCGAGCGTGTTCTCTGTGTAACCTTTGCCGCACTACCTCCAATTCCTGTTTCTTTCACACATTTTTCAACACTCTGATTCCTCTAACGCCTGTTAAATCGAGTTCGATTTTATTTCAATTGTCAGGGAAAATCTGAATCATTTGGAAAATAGGTGAAGTTTATTCTGCGACTAGATTTTTTCATTATTGAATCAAAAGAAATAGTTCATTGCGCTTGAAAATTGAATTTAATGTTTTGCGTTCAAAGTATAGCATTGTGAGTTTTATAAAATAGGACAATACAAGACATTGGTTGTGTTCTATATTTGCGTTTTAAAGCAATCTACAAAGAGAATTTTACATTGTAATTCTTGTTAATTTCCAGTATTCTGAAGCTGCTGAACTCTTATTATTATTATCTTAATTTTTCATTGATTCTAATTTCGTTGTCCCTGCATAAAGTTAATATTTGTTAAAACGTCTCTATACTTTTCCAAGCAAGCATTCGATTACTGGAGTCATACTCGATTCTCATCCAGATAGTGGTGCTCGATCTTATCTTCTTTTTTTCACTGAACATACTAAAAATAGCACATGCACAACTTTCATTGTAGTCTAGTGCAACTTTAATCTGGAATTGAAAGTTCTATAAATTAATTTGCTTTTTATAACCAATTATTTTCATACCACTTGATCGCATCGTCGTTCTAAAAACGACAGTATTGGAAAAACTGAATTTTTTCAAAAGTAACACAATACTTACAAATGTATTGCAATCCAGAATAGTAATTTGAATTTTACATAATACACAATGCTACAGAAATATATGTATATTCTGCAAATTAGATCGCATTCTTTTACAATTTATTTTCGTACGACTTTCTCACATTGTCGTCATAAAAACACTTTTTCGAAAGTAATACTATACTTGCAGATGTATTACAATATCGAATAGCAATTCAAAGCATCGTAAATACATTATATCTATTGAAAATACTTCTACTCTACGTCTAGCGTTTCCAAGTGTGACAGCAATTTCAAAATAGAGGGCGATCATTCTTGGCCGTGACACAGAAGCGGCCCATTTGCATATCGATCTTAGGGCGGCGGGGACGGGCAACTATCATCACTGATCGTTATTCACCATGAATTAATCGAGTCGCACGTCACTCGCTGATAACGCCAGGAAGATACACTGGCCTCCGATCAAACTGCGACAGTGTGTAAGCCGTAACGCTGGTGTACATGTACCAGCACGAATAGTGTTCATAGTAGTTCGCCCAACGAACTTTCAAGGCTCTTGTAATCCGCTCCTTGTTAACCATTGGACGACAGAGATAAAGATGGGCGCACCGAGAAAGAGGGTATTCTCGGGCGCAGGAAATCAGGGCGAAACAGAGATAGCTGAGAGTAAAATGGAACGATCCGAAAAACTATTCGAAGGAAAGTAGGGTGAATGTAAAAATTCGTTGGGATTAATAAAAGTTCATCCGGAGCGAAACAGATTGCTCAGTGTAAAATGAAATGATTTGAAAATCTGTCAGGAAGAAAGTAAGGTGAATATTGAAATTAGTCTGAGTTGATAAAAATTAATCCAGTTGCGGATTTGGAAAAATTCAGTGACTAAAAACAGAAATGGATAATACAAAAGAAAACGGAACGGAGCAGTAAAATGATTGTCAAAGAAGAAATAAACTATGAAATATAATTAATATAAATACTAGTCCAGATTAACAAGATTTTTTCGCCCCTAAAATGTATTACAACTGACAGTTAATTATATAATATGGTTCATAACAGTGACGTATTTAGGGGATTTTCTTTAAAGCCTCTGAGCTTCACTAGCTTCCGCATGGAATTTTTCCTTATGTCGTCCGTTTAACTTCGGTGTCCTATACTTCATACGCGCTGGCAGAATGTAGTCAAGTGATTTTTAGATACGATAATGGCTAACATGCGTGTAACCCGCGCGATTCGGATAAGCTGATCGAGAGCCGATTAAAAATAAGATAAGCCTCGAGCACGTGTACCTTGTGGGCCTCGCGCTTCATCCACCGATGCCGATTGTAATACCAATTCCGTACCAATTGTAGTACAGTGAATGCTTAAGCCGAAATTTCGGTTAGAGTTCGCTAACGTCATACACATGAAATTCATACGAACATCTTCCCATGCAAAAATTCTAAATTGATATAAAAATCATTTTCCGATTCTTGTAATTTTGTCTGAATTTTTAAACTGTCGAATTCAGAGGAAAAAAACAACCTGCAACCCTTTGACTATGACAAAGTATTTACAACAGAGAAAGGGTTCATCTTCAATGTGATTTAAAGAACAATTTAACGAAAAAAAATACATTTTCTAAGATATTAGCATTCACATCTTATAAAACGTGACCAGGCTTCGCCTTTTACTTAAATATCTGATCTTCCGTGTGACAGTCAATCACTAAAAAAAGTTGGTAATAGGATTTCATTGTACATTGAGGTAAAAGTGCATAAACTAATGAAGCACCGCATTGGCCTACGAAGAGATTAGTGAGCGGCGTGCGCGTTGACAGTGAGCTTTTTATTGGACAAGTAGTACTGGATCGAGTGGCTCGTGTAAATGGCCTAATCTGTGTATGCAATCGATAGGCGCTCATTAATACGGATTTACTTTGTACCCTTCGAGATGATCGCCGCTCCGACACGTATCTGCCGAAAAAATTCCTGGTGTCGCGCGGGCGACGGCGAGCGCCGATTGGAGCTGTCGATTGACTCACTGGCCGATTCAAGCTGCCGGGGAAGATACCGATGTGACAGAACGATAGACTCTCTCCTCCAGTACGACTAATAGAGCCGGCTCCAACTCGAATAAACATCGAGCACTTCTACTTTGTTTGCGCGCCGGATTAAACCCCCTGTTTTTCCTGTCACCTCTAATTACCTGCTTCGAGTGCTCTCTCGATTGGTCTCTTCGTGTGCTGGCGCAACTTTCTCTTGCTATGATAGTTTTAATATCGCTATTTTTCTTTGATGATATAATGATAACTAATTGGGGATGATTCAAGAGTAGTAATGGATTTCTTCTCTTGTTTCTGGTAATCTTTACAATGAGTAATTAGTTTCTATTCTTTAATCTTTGATACTTCAATATTGTTCATGTAGTAGTATAATCATTTTGAAATTGCCTCCTTTTTTGTTGACTATTCGGTGGAAAAAGCGCATGTCATTATTGCAAAGAACCAATGTTTGATTTGAGGGTTGTAACGATTGTATGCGATTGAATTAACAAAAAGATTGACTGAGTATGTTTGTGTTTAGTAATCGATAAAGTATAATCATGATTCGGTCATGTACAAATGAAAGAATTCTTGTGGTGCTTTTGGAGATTTTTGCACAGAATAAAGGCTCCTTTGGGATTCGCCGTGCGAACATAGCAAGTCTATTTCCCACGATATTGATTTTCTCTTAGCACATATGTATCGCCCAACGTATTTATGAGCGAGCCTTTACTATCTTATCACTCCCTTTTACATCAGGTATTCCAACTTTTAATTATGCCTATCTTACGCTGCAGCTGAACGACCGCTCTTTCTCTCTCTCGTTTGACACGTAAATCTCTTAGTTATTATAGTCAATCTTCCATTCCACCGAAAACTCTCCTTTGAAAATCCGATGGCAATCGATTATTTATTCGACAACCAAACATTATTTCAAATACTACTATTCTTTCTATAAAAACAATTAAACTAATTTCTACATGACCGAAATACAACTCCATTAAAAGAAACTCCCAAACAATCAATTACCAGAAAACTAAATCAAATCATAGTCTTTGTAAAAGAAAGAACTGATTGATCAATGACAAAGTACTTTTATTCATCGAGCAGAAATCAGAAGTGACTAAATAGAAGAAACACGTGTCGAGCGACAAAAGGCTGGTGTTAGTTGACGAAAGGAGAAAGAGGTTTGCCGGAAGTCGTGTTGTTCTTGGAGCGCAGTGTTTGCGTGGGTTTGGCAGGAAAGCGGGAGGAAAAGGGCGATGGTCCGACGGTTACCATAACGAGTCTTAGTTAACGGGCGGACGCTCGGGGTGCAATCTCCCGCGGATTATTCGGCATGATACACAGGCAGATATACCTACATCGAGAGGCACTACAAACCTGTGTATCTCGCCAATATTTGACTAAATCATGAACAATGTTTGATTGTACACAGCCGCCCGCGCGCCACACACGCACGCGCCCTCCACGGAGCACGACTTCCCAGGTACACCTACACGCTCGAGTGCCGCACTACTTTATGTCAATGCATGTCCGTGTGTTTGTGTGTGCGAGTGCCAGTGCCAATAATGTAACAATGTCTTACCGTGCCATAATTATAGGATGCGCAGCCTCTTTAAAGGTGGCGTTGACAAAACGATGAGTACCCTTCGGATAAGAACATATTTAACATATTTATCGGGAGTTTTTGATTTTGTATTACATTTCATTGGCATTACTCTTTAATTGTTGGTTTAATTTGGTCACTGTGGTGAAAGTTAATGAGAACAGTAATTGTAAATAGGATTGCGATACGATTTTACGGGGTTTAATAACAGATTAACAATATCTCAATTTTTCACCGTATTTACTCAAAAAGCGTATGTATGCTCAGTAAATTTGATGTTCTACATATTGACAATGTACGTGACAATAAAAAGGTTAAAAGAAGAAGTAGAACTGAACGCAATTAAATGTAACAAACAAATAAGCTCACTGAAATAAACTCACTCATTGCGAGTGGCATAATATAAAGAGATGCAATTAAATTTTATCCGAGCATAAGCAATGACTATTATAACCATTTAATTCAAACTATTAATCAAATTATTTTCCTTGCACTAACAATAAGACTCGATGATTGCTTTAGTCAAACAATAGCTGTCTACTTCAAACGGTCATTGCGCTTATCCGTCGTCACCGGGATTGAACGCTGCGAGGTTTTCCATCAAATCATAAGCAAGAAAGGTCTAAAAACGCGGTTGGCTGCTGGCAACGGTCGCTGTCTTTTCCACCTACGTTCGTGTACACACGTACACACGTACATGTTTGTGTAGATGTGCAGGTTTGCTCTGGAATCCGCTCTCAACGCCCCCTCGCACCGGCGAGAGGGGAACCGTGCGTGCGTACGTGTCTGCTAGCATCCAGCATCGAAAGCGGAGATATAAAGAGAGTGAGTTATGAAAATAGGGGTCACTCTATGGGGAGAATTGTCTATAGGAAAAGGTGTAAGAGTCATTCGTGTTAGGTTTACTGAATTTTGATAGGAAAGTCGGAAATTTAATATAGTAGAAGATTTAAATTGATTCAGGAACGTGGGGGTTCTTGTGAGGAATTTTGGAATAATGGAATTTAATAGAATAATAGTATTTTTATGAAATATAAAAATATAACAGTTAGAGTGTTTGAATTACTAGAATATTTTGATAATTGGTAAGTTAACTTTTGAATTTCTTGATCTTTTATTATTACGACAGACTCTCCAACTTCTAATGTGTTGCTTGTTAACCTTACACGGAAACTCTTCAACTTTAAATATCATACACGCAACAATCCAACACATTAATCGCAAGAGTGTTATATCAACCACAACTTTCAATTCATATTTTATTACCAAAATATGTATCATTACATTCATCCACCGATGCCGATTGCAATACGAATTATGATGGATTCTAGTACACACATTGAACAATTAATTAAAACTCTTGGTTACTTAACCTTTACAATTCAATCACCTGACACAGTTTGCTATTAATTCGATATATCTATCATTCTACTGAAGTACATTTCACAGCAACAAATTCACACCCAAGAAATCCAAATCCATAAACTCTAACATTCCCCTCTCAATTTCGCAACTATAAAATTTACAGAACAATCATCCTTCAATCCCTAATTCAATTCAAAGAACAATCTAAAAATAAAAATACTCCAATACATCCAACACATCTAAATCCATCCGAACAATTCCCATGTCCCTCGAAACCCTTCAAATCCGACCACCATACACGCAACTATTCAACCCATCCAACTTTATATCAGGTACAGCGTGCAATCCTTATCTTATTAGCAAAGTATGTATGATTACATGCGATACTTGGGCTCCGGCCGATATTCCCGTGCAGAACTCCGGCGGCGGCGGCGGCCGGAGCCTCGAGCATGGGTGCGCCGATGGGCACGTTGATCCACGAGGGAGCGGAGAGGGTGCGTCGGATATACGGTACGTGCGAGAGGGTGAAAGTGGTGGAGAGGAGGCGGAAGAGAGAGAGAGAGAGAGAGAGAGAGAGGGGGGGGGAGAGGGAGAGAGGAAAGAAGTGAGCACTCGAGTTCACGGGGCCGGGGGAGAGGGACGGAGAATTCGGGGAGGTGGTGGGGAGGAGAGGAGGAGGGGGAAGGTGCAGGGAGAGAAGGCGTGGAGTGGGCCGAGTCGAGAGAGGAGGACGCGAGGAGGGGCAGCGGTGGGATAGATCGGCGCGTCAGGGGAGGAAGCGGCAACGATCCTAGGAGAGGGAAAGAGAGAGGGTAAGAAATGAGGAGAAACGAAGAGAGAGAGGAAGTGAGCAAGAGACACACTCGAAGGGGAAATGAATGCGTGGGTGGGCGATTTTGTCCTCTCTCTTTAACTTTGTCTATTTTATCTCTGTCTTTCTCTCTCTCTTGCTCTATCGTTCTGTTTCTCCTCCCTCTGGAATCGCTCGCTCTCCTCGTAATTTCTCTCGGCAGCGCTGATAGCAACTCGGCTCCCCCCACAGCGCTCGCGCGCACACGCGAGCAATGCTCCGCTCCGTCAAACTGTGGAGTAAAAGTTAGAGCGCCGTGTAAAGTGAATTGGATGCACCAATTTGTTGGTATCCTTGGTATTAGGATTTTGGGCGCTCGAGATTTCAGGATTTAAAAGCTTACTTTTTTGCATGGAATTTTTGTTGTGTTATTGATGGACACTTTTAGTTTATTGGTTGGTGAAGGTATTGTTGGGTGTAGGATAAATGACAACTGGTACTGGCTGAAGATTTGATTTGCTCTTTGTATGCATTTGAACAATGGAAATTATACTCACGTATGAAAAGTCTTTGTCCTATTGATTAATAGATTCTTACACGTTGTATGGTAGATAAATAAATACATCATAAAGGAGTGCGATTTTGGTAACATTTATGTATAAAACTTTCAACGGTTCGAAGGTCTGTGAAATTTCTCAGACATTCTTTCGGTCCTCGGAACTCCTAAAAAAGGGTGAAGGGCTTTCTTGCAAGGAGCGTATGTATTAATAATGTTCCGAGAGAAGGTCTCGGAGACGGCGATCTAAATGTTTCGCAGCTTCGTACGAGACAGGTTGGTCGTATCAACGATCGATATGCGCTTTTCAAGCAGAGGACTTTATAAGTAAAATAGGAAAAGCCGTCTGGACGGTGGCGGCCGTGTTCTACCTTTTGTATGAGCGCGCGCGTCCGTCGACGTCGCCGTCCACTGCTTTCAGACTATAATGACGGCACTTGAATCGTCGTCCTACCATTCTTAGGTCTTCAGTCTCGAACGAACGCGAAGTGACTACTTTTTCAAAAGTGCATAACTTTCCTACTGCTGCATTCTAGCTTCAGCGAACAGCTAGCCTTCTCGTCGCTCTGCCAGACGTTTAACGACCCCGTCCCTCCACGACCCTCTTTTTCCCCCTCGATTCTCGATCCTCGAGATATCGAATTCACGCATCCATCAAGCTTGACTTATTCCTCCATGGTGTTAATTGTCATTTGCTGTTAAAACCTTTATGGGCTACCTTTATGATGTAACTGATGCTAGTTTATGTGAGCTTTAATGTACTTTTGGATTTAATATAATTTAGTTGGGATAATCGATATACAAGGAGCGAAGTATGACACGTGTCTTCATATGTAATTAAAACTCATTTCTTTATGATATTATTGACGCTTGCTTCAGCTAATTATGAATTCCATTTCGATATAGAAGAAAGTCTATCTTTAAGAAAAAGCAAATTTTCTTGAAGAAGAAAGTTTCCCTTTCGAGGAAAAATAAATGCTCCCAAAGCAGAATTTCTCTTTTCAGAAAATCTGGCGGTGCAAATTTTTTACTCACTGTAATCGCAGCTGAGATATTACACTCTAAAACAAGACTACTCAATTTATAAAAATGAAAAATTTGAAAATAGTTGGAGGAGTTTGTTGAAGTGTGGAAAATGCCTTGGACAAAACTTGTCGTAACACAATCGATTGCCGATTCTGGAGGAGCGATTAACGGCTGGCTGCAATGCGTCGCTCGCATGCAGATATTTGCCCGGTACGCAAGTGTATGCGCGCGATTCGGCTAATTTGCAGCTCCGTTAATCTATGCATAGGTGCGCAAGCGTGAATTGGACGACGAGCGCTTGGCAGAGCGGGCGAGGCTGCTGCTGTGAGTCAAGGTTCCCACGAAATCGATGCTAAGATCTTTAATCGCCGCTCTAATAAAATAGAGTTCCAAGCTCAACTTAAGAGTCATTCGCAATCTCTCATAGCTGCAATTTTTAATATTCTTCCTCGTATTACACATTGAATAATATTACCACGAGTAATAATAGAAGAATTTTTATTTCTTCGAGTACAGTTAACTGTTTGTCGTTGGAAAATTCGAGATTTGCAGTTAGAGTGAATTCCATTATAATTTAAGTGAATTTCAATTTTCGTTGACTGTAATTTTCTCCGACTCCGGTTAAAATTCATAAACCGCATTTAATATAGCACATTGGAAAAAGTTAGTTTTAATTAATTAAAGTCATTTTAATATCTCATTTGTTTCATACTTATTATTCTTTCAACGGGAAATTGAAATCCTTCTTAATGTAGAAAAAACTCGGGAAAACCAGAACAATTGGACTGATATGAAACACTCACTTTTTTTGTTACAGGAGAGACTTTTGTTTACGAATTTATCTGATACTAATAATCAGTCCAAATGCATTTAAATATTATAATTAATTTTTAATTCCATTTTATGCAAGAATTCCAAAATTACTAATTCAAGGAAAAGTTCAATGATTTGTGAGTAATGACCGGTACATTCTTCGAAGTTACCGCATTTGTTGTTACAGGACGGACTCTTGTTTATCGGACTATCTGTTACGAATAATCTAGCGGCTCACTGGCTGATGACTGATAAGAGGCAAGTTCCAACAGCTTGCTGCGACTCATCCTAACGTTCCCAGTGCAACAAGAGTTCCAGCGTACCGTTGTCTCTTATCGCTTCAACATAATTCCATTATCGACGTAATTCCCGTGACGTAAGTCTTCTCTGCAGGGGAAAAGTTGATAGTCCTCGTTGTCCTGTCATTGTCGAGATAGTTGTCGGGCCTGCAACAATGCATCGCTTGGTAAACAATCCATGTAGCGCTACACGTCGAACTCGGCGCTGATTCACCGGCGCATCATTTATTTGTTGTCCGCGTTGCTCGCCGAGCACCGATGATTCCCCGCTCGGATAATGCCGATTTCCGGACAGCACGCTCGTAATCATTGCACGCGATGATCGCACGCGATTGAAATAAATTTACATTTTTTGGCGCTCTCCGCCCGGGCGTTCCTCGCGCGTATTTAACAAGCCGGCACCGTGCGCTGAAAATTCGATTTTAATGAACACTAATTGCCTTATGGAAATACGTCGCGTTTCCATGCCGGCGAATACCTAATAAGCTGGGAAAAACTGCAAACAAATTCGGGTGTGTATGTGTTTTATTTCGGCTTTTCTGTGCGCGTTTGTCGCCGGTGGCAATGATGACGATGACGATGGTCATTTTAACGCCGATGGATGGGACATTTTCGAATTTAATTCTCTTTACAGTAAACCGTGAATCCTCGGAGTTCATGAATGCTATTGCTTTTGCGGATCAAATGTCATGTAATTGCTTATCTTCATTCACTGTGTCTCTCATGAAAAATCGAACCTCGACCAAACTTTATTAACTTTATTTTTACTTCTATTTATTATTTCCCTGTTTCTTTTATCGTCGTATAAAATACGTATAAACATCCTTAATAATAAATTCATATTCCGTTCCATATAATTCACAGACTCATCATAGGATTGTATAATACATTGTTATTCATCGTACTCTAAATCTTTCACTTCCAAACAACAAAATCTTGTTTTCTCGCTTGGTCCAGAGGCTGTTGATTATCAGAAGAGATGCTTAAGCCGGATTCTAATCGAACCCACCGATTCTCGTGTATATCTGGGTCACTTAATAACATGTGAAATTTATCGCTGAAATATGCGCGAATTAATTATCATCGCCGGAGATATCGAATATTCCGGTGGCCCGGGGATACTTGCACATTTATATGCACGTGTACACGTGTCTCTCTGTGTGTGTGTGTGGGTGGGTGTGTCTGTGTACGTACCATCGAGTTCTCGAGCGGATGAGTGACCAATTACCCGCATAATCGGAACCGATGCTGTTAATTGCAGAAAATAGTCGAACATTCGATATCGGAAGTCCGTCCGGCCGGCGCCGACGCCGACGCGATCGAGAGGCAAAAAAAAAAAGCGGCGTATTTTAGTATCGCTGAATCAACGGATTAGCATGATCCCAGCCGCTGCAGTAATTGCTGACAAGCTATAATTAAGCCGACCGCGACTACCGGCGACACGAAGTACTGGTTCATAACGCTCCGCTTTCTATCCAGGCTCGCTAAAAAAAAGTCTCTGACTTCAGTCTTAACATCGGGATTAATGTTTGAGTGAAATCGAACGATGCGGGCCAATAAAATTATAATAATAGCAGGTGAAATATTAATAGATATAGTTATGCTTATTGTAAGAACTAGTTAATTAAGTTTACAAAAATTGACAATGATTAAATATTCATATGCAACCGTCTGTTGGATCATTTCAGTCTTACTCTAACTTTATTATTATCGCAAAATTCGACGCGATGCAGATCAAACCGATCGTCCTTCGAAACTCCAGGTGGATCTAACGACAACAGTAGCAAGGTTCTCCACACAAGACTATCGCTTATCAAATTAGCTTGTACAATAATTCGTATTCTGATTACTAAATAAATAAATATAAAAAGGAAAAATACTACTAGTATCTCAAAGACGTATAACATAGTGTATATTAATCCCTGATCCTTGACCTTGTATCCTTACAAACGACATATTCAATTTCAACTGGAGTCTCATGAACTTTCAATACTATCGGCTTTCTCCGCAGTGTGGAGAGTGAGAATAAAAGTAAAAAGATAGTGGAAGAGTATGTAAATCGCAAGAGAACCCACATACATTTCCCTATTCTTATCTACAAATGAAAAAAAGTGGCAGGATCAAAAGGGTTAATTTGGTCTTGGAGGAAGGCTTGATCCACAGTCATAATTTCTAGTTGGTAGAGCGGAGGAATGGCGAGAAAGGCAAAGTCTGTTCGTGGTTTGCATTCTCCAGGTATGAGCGGAGAATATTCGTGAGGGCCTCTCGAAGGCAGAAGAGCAGGAGAGGAAGGAATACGAGGCAGCTGGCCGAGCAAGAGCAGCCTCGGCCGGTTTACTTAGGTGCGGTCCGAGAAATTGAAATTTTCGTAAACGGATTAGGGGATCGGCCGCGCGACAAACTCCTTGTTAATTAGAATGTAATCCTGGTCTTAATGGGACGGCTGGTAATAAAATCAGGTGGAGAACGATACCGCCCCCTACTGGCGGTGTCCTGGTGGACCACGTACGGACACACCGCACCTAAGTCCTTTCCAATCATCTTCGTATCGAGCGACGTACATCCTCATTTAATAGGGAGGATACCCTTTCCCTACCTTTTCCCTACCCTTTCTTTGCTGGGCAAAAGTGGCTCTGCGCCACCGTATATTTTGTAAAATTAATCGAAACCTTGGAAATTGAATTCATAATATACTTGTGTTCTTATGGTTTTTTGATGTATTTTTATATCGTAGATTTATCATTCTAGTATTTCGTAATATTTATAGTTGTATTTTTAAATTCAGGCACGTTCACATATGCATTAAAAAAGGCATCAACGGTGTTAGTTCTAACTAAATTCGAAAAGTAGAATAATAAGTTCGTAAATTATTACGGTAATTACATCGCGTTTTCGGAGTGAAACAGAGTCTATTAATTGAGATTTATGCCAAACAATAATTTGAATTAGCAAGATTCATAAAAATCGATATCAACGACGTATACCGAGTCTAAATTCATTGTTAAAAAGTCAGGCCAGATTAGCGAGAGGTTTAAGTGGAGAACGCGGAGAAGTGGCGCAGGTTTTCACCTGGAATTCATTTTGAGGAGAGGCGGGCGCAGGTAAGTACTTGGGAGAGCGCACAGCTCCTGTCTCATGGGGTACTTTAATATTTCAGAGGCTGGTACTTCTCCATATTCTGGCGAAACGACTTTACTTGGCCTTTGCGGAACCACCGTATTCCTGTTACAAGTTGCTTTAAATGTTAATTGGAGTAGAACAGTGAGAGTCCACGTCATCCTTTCTTACGTTATCAGATGCCACTGATAAATAGTTCACCGCTGCTCTTGCAAGAAATGCTAGTCCATCTCTTGTTTTCAGACATTTGATACGGAAACAATCAACATTGGTGTGCTGTATTTAAGGAAATTTAAATACGTTACCAAATTTTTTATTGGGACGAAGCTAAAAAACTCTAAAGACTCTTTAGAGACGAAATATGACGTTCGTTATTTCATGTTTAGTTATTTTAGTGTCAATATGTTATATTTTACAAATTAATACAAGTATATTCAACAACCAATCTTCAAATAAGCATAATAAATCTGAAAGGTTCATTCAATATCAACTTTATTCCAAAACTAATACAGAATCGAAAATAAGACACTAAACAAAATTCTAAAGAAACAACAACAAAACATAAAAACAATAACAGATATAAGAAAGACTAACAAATTACTCAAGCGCAATAACATAACAACCAACAGAACATCAACGGGGACAGCAAATCCTCAAATCTGCCTTAAACAAACCATAGAAATCGTTAAAAGCTGGAGGATCGCGCAACAAGGGAAACTCCAATACAATCCGACAAAGGTAGAGCGCGCGAAGGGAAAAAGTTGGCAGGACAAACTTTATGGGAGAAGCGAGCGGGCGGGCGGCCTGTTCGTTTTCCATGTTGCTCGTCAGCAGTGTTCAGTGTACATCGGTCAGTAGTTCAGTGCAACAGCCTGCGCTCTTCTTAGCAGTGGTGTGCTCTCTCACCAGTCGGGCATCGCCCGGTTTCGATGTGCTTCGTCCTGCTCCGCTCCGCTCTGCTCCGCTCTGGCCAGTCGTTCGCCGCTCGAGGAAACCGTTGCCATCGCTACGTGCGCCAGCTTTTGCTTGCCTTCTGGTTGGCCGGAGCTTCAACTTCTCTCTCGCTCTCGTCAAGTTCACTCTCCTCTCTCTTTGCGTTCTCCATCCTCTCTCTCTCTCTCTCTCTCTCTTCGTGTTCTGTAACTTCTATCTTTCTCTTCGTTCTCTATTCTCTTTTCCTCTCATCATATTCTGCATTCTTCATCCTTCTCTCTCTCTCTTCAAGTTCACTCCTCGTCACTCCTTTATATTCTCGATCCTTTCTCTTCGTGTTCTGTAACTTCCATCTCTCTTTACGTTCTACTCTCTCTTTCTCTTATTATATTCTGCATTCTTTATCCTTCTCTCTACGTTCTCTACTCGGCGCCTGTCTTTCTGTCTTTTCGTATTTTCTACTCTCTGTCTCTCTCGATTCCGTCGTCCTTACCTATCCTTCTACTTCAACCTTTCTCTCTCTCTCTCTCTCTCTCTCTCTCTCTCTCTCTCTCTTTCTCTTCCACATACACAGACACACACAGAGAGCACCCACGCGGTCGCAGAGCAGGCGAAGGAGCTCCGGTATTGACGGGCGCGCACGCCGCGGCCGAGGGCAACCCTCTCCGAGAGGGTGGCGGAGGCAGCCGCGGCGAGTGAGACAGAAACACGCGTGCTGTAAAGCGAGAGCGAAGTGCCGGAGGGTGCTGCGCGGCCCGACGAAGATGGCAAACGTTGCAGAGCGGTTGTCCTCTTCTCCGAACTGGCCAGAATGAATTGGAGAGACACGCGTATCCTGGCGCGAAGAGGAAGACGGACGATCGGTGATATCGGAGAGTTGGAGAGAGATAACGCGCGTAGTAGGTTGCGAGAGGAGGGAGGAGAGTATTGTGGGAGGAAGAGCGAGTGAGAGAGAGAGAGAGAGAGAGAAAGAAGAGAGGAGGGAAAAGGCAGGGGCAGCCATGGGAGAGGCACGAAATCACGAGGAACGAAGTGAACGCGCTCTGGTGGGAGGACGAGGAGAGAAGAGGAGGAGAGATAACGAGGCGAAAGAGAGAAAGAGAGAGGGAGAGAGGGAGAGAGGGAGAGAGGGAGAGGGGAGATGAGAGTGGGGAAGGATCGGGTGGCGACGAGAACGCAGGCTCAACATGGCTGACGGAGGATACTCACACACTGATAAGTCCCCTCACATTCACTGATAGCCGCTCCCACGCTCTCTCGATTCTCCTATCCGCCTCCTTCTCTTTCTCGCACACCATTCTCAAAGATCCTCTTCTTCCACCGCTCTTCCCAGTATTCCCTGCCTTCGCTCATGCTTCTTTCTTTCTCGTGACTCTTCTCATCTTCTTTCCTTTATTATTCCTCTCTTTCTTTTTCCCGCTGGCGATTCTCTCTTTCTCCCTTCTTCGGCCCGAACTCGCCCCTTTATCTCCTCGCCGACACTGCCACCCTTCCAGCTCGGGGGTGGAAGCGCGACGGGACCGCTTCCAAGAGGACGGTGAGCTGTATCTGTGTGTGGGTGTCCCCTTCGCAGAATGTTGTGCACGTGTGTATGTGGAGAGCGACCAATCCCTCGCGCGCCGCTGTATTCAGGGTCTAGGGAAATTGCGGAAGAATTTACAGCGCGAGATTACAAGATGTTAGAAGAGCCGGCCGACGCAAGCCTGGCAAATAGAACCTCCGAGATCGATGTCCTTTCGTACGTTTACCCCTTTATCGTGACGCGACACCACAGCATTCTAATTAACAGACCCAGGTCTATCATACTGCTTTTGAATTCGGGTGGAATTCTTTGGATGATGGTTAGAATTGTTTGTATATGTTGAGTGTTTAGATATATCTGAAAATAGATAAATACTATTAAACTACGGCTTGAAATGTGATTCCATGTTTCAGTTATTTGTAAAGTAAGTGGGTTAGTTTATAAACAATTTTAGTTATCTTTTTTACCAATAACTGCATTCTAACTAACGGACCGAGTCGTACCATACTGCTTCTGAATTGTGGTAGAATTCTTTGGATGGTAATTCAAACTGTTCGTATCTGTTGGGTGTTTAGTGATATCCAAAAATAATCGAACACTAATAAGCTATGACTGAAAATGTATTTATAAACTAACTTGGTTACATCAGAAATAATTGTTGGTTATCCTATTTAAGAATAATCGATTTATTTAATGTGACACGACACCACCGCATTATGATTAACAAATATGTAATATTAATAAATATTGAATTTCGTACGTGCAATAAATACACAATAAAATTCATACTTTTAAAATTAAAGCAAAAACGTCGGAGAAATGTATTACGGCGCATAAATAAAACCACTCGAAACAGCAGGTTTGATGTAATATTACGCAGCTATTCACGATACACACGAAAGTTCCTAATTTTCGTACAACTATTTAAAATAGAACTCACATTCGTATGTAATTTTTTGCATGTACTTTTCTTGCGGTCTCCACAGAAAATCGCGAGAGTGCGCTCGAGTTAACAATAACATTGTCCTTCCGCTACCCTTCATTCGCAACTTATACGCTATTCGCGCCGACACGAGAAATATTTGCCAAGTGCGTTTTGTTTTCCGACGAATCTCTACGGCGATGCTTTCGGGATATTTTTGCGTGTCCGTCGCGACGGCTTTCCAGTGATCGCTGCGGCGAAATTCCACGGAAGAGTTTCGGTGGCTCTGCTTCTCCTGGCTTGTTCTTGTTAACGCAGTTAACGCACCGATTCTTTTAGCGCCAGTCGCCTTGTCGTATTCGCGATAACACCAGCATCCTTCTGGAAATTGGACGGTGCAAATTGGTCGCGCCGTTGACATAATTCACACCGCTCGGCGATGATGGGCTCGCTCGTCGAGAATATGTGTTCTTCGTTTCAGGTATGCTACACGTCGCTCGGTTAATCTTACAATGTAGTATTGGAACTTGTAATAAATTTATATAATTAAGCAGGGAATAATTATGATATATAAAAATAAGTAGGGCAAAAGTAGTGTATTTACTGATACTGGATGTTTTAAGCCTTATATTGCGATTTTCGACTGTAGTCGTACTTTTTTAATCACGAATAAAACGGAAATATAAAGAAACTAGAACCGTATATCAAATAATAATGCTTTTCTTCGTCCCATTGCGCAAAAGTACACGTTACACAGCAATACTATGTTTTGTAACGTGAACGTACATTTTTAGCATACTTTATCGTTCGCAATATAGAAAAGATTGAACATTAAATAAATAAATGACGTATCTCCAGAATCTACAACATGCATCTGAATTCAGCAAAAAAATAATCAATTAGCTAAAGTTATTACAAACAAATGCACGCGCCAATAATTTCCGAAACACGAGTATGCCCGAATATTAATGACAATCAGTTTAATAACATAAAAGCATCCAAAGTGAAATAATGAACCAACTTGTAAAACGGTGCGCGTGCCAATTACAGGGTACCTTAATAAAGCTAGTTTTATAAATACAGGAAAACCCTTTCTGCGCATAATGCGGGCGACGCGGGGTCGGGAAAATGAAGAGGGAGGCGTCGTTCGACGTCATTAATGCCATTTTAATGGCTACTGGTTCGCAATTTCACGCGGCGCCGGTCACATCCACCGCATTTCGCCACCCTCACACCTTTCTTCTACTACGTCCGCTCGCCCCTCCGCCGCCAGCCCCAATCGAGCGATTGTTATTCGTTCGCCGCTTTGTTTCATTGGAAACAGGCCGCGCCACACCGCGACGCTAAATGAAAAACAGATTTCGCCGACCGCCGCAGAGAGCGTACGAGCACCAAGCCTCTCTGATGAGCTGGTGCAATTGCGAATTTTGATTAGGTCCTTTTGTACTTGCCGGTAAATACGACCGATCTAATTAGTTGCCGGGACGTTGGCTTAATATCTTTTGGCTCGGCATTGCCGCCGATTGGAAAAATGTTGAGCTTTGATTGAGCCAGAGACAGATTACATTGGCAGTTGGACGATCAGTTGGATGATGCATGATTTTATAAGTGTATGAATTTACGAGATGATTCTATAATCTTGTAGAAATTTGGATTTTGACTGGAAATTATTCCAAACTTAAACTGACAAGATCGTACAATTTATAAACTTGGTATTTAGCCTGTTAAAATAGAAGTCGAATGGCTAGTCGATTGGTGAATCTTAAAAGGTTATTTCGTGAAAGTGGCACGATTGATTGATAGTATCAATTGATCACATTTCGTCGAACTTGGTATTAGTAAATCAATTTTATTGGTCGAACGCTCGACAATGGAATTGGTCCAGTGATTCTGTACGCGCGGCGATGAACCCCAAAACGCGGCCCTATTCGCCCGTCGTTTTATGATAATAGTGTTTGCGAGGAGATTTGCCGGCGCCCACCAGAAGCTAATACACCTTCTGAATAGAGTTGACGGTGCCAATTGTCGAAGCCTGCGACAGGGATTATTTTTGATCCAGTTCCTTGGTGAGGTCACAGGTTGAGCAATGCCACACACACACACACAGATACGTAGACGCACCCTCGCGCAACTAGAGAATCGTTCGGCCTAAAAATTGGCTGAGGGGTGAAATCAGGTGTGACGGATCAAAGGCGACCGCACATGTTCCTGTTCCCGGCCAGTGCAACCCCCGACATGTGCGCAAGCTTTGACGCGTCCACGCCAAACTGCCGGAGCAACGAGCTTAATTATACACGATTATCCTTAATGCGATTAAACGGCCCCGTTCGAGCCGATCACCGATTGTTTTAACAAGTTCCGGGTGAGGTTAACGAATAGGATCAACGAATTTTGGTGAACACTTCGGACGTTTGACATTTTAGACACCTGCGATCTCCTCTTATCCAGTTTCCTATTTTCCTATTTTCGATTTTATTGTATTATTAATTGGGATATTATCCTGTTTTGTGTTTAAATCATATGATAAATGGATTTTCTGTTTCGCACTTTTAATGTCGTCTGTAATAGTTATCTTGTATAAGAGAGTTTCTACTGACGATGACTATCACAGTATCAGCAGTTGTAATTATTCACGTTTACGTTATAGGAAGTCAACTGATGGATTTCATTAAATTTGACAAATTTTCTCTTTTAACATCGATTCGTGAAATTTCGAAATTTTACCAAACCTTGTAGATTCTACACGACTATATTCTTAACAAAATCATTACGCAGCTCTATGCTCGCTGATCAGTGATTGTTTCAAACGAATCGTGATCATTTACTCTACGCTTATCCTTTGACAGGATTCTACCAACAGAGTGACTCGTTGCGATCCAATTGCAGTGATATTTTACATTCACGTTACACAGGACGTACTAGTTCAATAGTTGGTTAATGATTGGCTAATTATCCAACGTCAGTGCCGTTGACGTTTGAAAATGTCGGCTGGCGCAAGTAGCCAATCGAAAGGGCTGCCGTTCGTGCTCGCTTTTGCTCTTTCGCTTGGGCGTTTACGCAAACAGTGCGCGAGACTGTCGCCCTCTGCTTGCAGTATCTTTATCATACTCGGAAAATCAAGCTTGTATCAGTAACATTTGTAACCGGATTACTACTTGGAAAATTCCATTCCCCATGATTTCCCGTATAATTTCCGGTGGCGTTCGTGTGGAATAGTTAAATTTGGCTAATTCAATACTGATATTTATTAGTGAACATTGTTCAGTTTACTCGGCCACCTTTGGAACTTGGCATATATGAAATTTGCGATTGGAAATCCGCCACAGTGTGACAGTGACTTTAGGAAAGTATTCCAAATGTCACAGAGAAACTCGGAGCATTAAAACTCTATTTTGCAATAAATTAAAGGGCTGATATGCACTTTATTCGGGCATCATTTTAGTTATTCCGATATTAAAGTACTTGTTAAGTGTTTCGTGCAATTGAATTTACGATGACATCGAATAACACCTTCTCAAGAACGTCGCGTAATTATTACAATATTTTATACAGGGGAAGGATGAAAATCGTACTTAACAGTTTTAAATATAAACATGCGATTTTCGCAATCATCCCCTAAATATTCTAATTAACAAAATAAAAATATTCTGCGTTGAATGCAGAGCGAGGAATTTAAGGAAAATTCGAGAGAGGTTCCACTTGATAAAAGGACTTCAGCAGGACAGTTCTTTCTATGTAATACTTTTCTAGCAATTTTTGCAACCATCCCCAAACATTCTAATTAATAAAATAAAAATATTCTGCGTTGAATGCGGAGTGAGGAAAATTCGAGAAAAATTCGAGAGAGGTTCGACTTGATAAAAGGACTTCAGCACGACAGTTCTTCCTATGTAACACTTTTCTAACAATTTTTGTAACCATCCCCTAAATATTTTAATTAATAAAATAAAAATTATCTGCGTTGAATGCGGAGTGAGGAAAATTCGAGTGAGGTCCGAGAGAGGTTCGACTTGAAAAAAGGACTTCAGCACGACAGTTCTTCCTATGTAACACTTTTCTAACAATTTTTGTAACCATCCCCTAAATATTTTAATTAATAAAATAAAAATATTCTGCGTTGAATGCGGAGTGAGGAAAATTCGAGTGAGGTCCGAGTGGATGGAAGGACGTCAGCAGGACACACGGAGGGATGGTCAGTGAGAAGAGAGCGCCGCCAGGATGAGGGAATCTATTATCCGCTAGTTGACCGCGTACGTCAAAAGCAACTTGATGGATGAGCGGTGATTAATTATACGATGTCCACCCCCAGGAGACTGCTTCGCCCGTTCTCTCACCCCGACGGCAAATAGAGGAGACGGGGCTGCTGCTTCGTCCACGGCAATGATTACGGGAATGAACTATGGCTCTCCCATCGACGATATTAATTTTCTAAAGTGCGCCTTACACATCGTTCCACACACCTACTTTCAACTCCTGATCAACCCACTTTGCCAAATCGAACTTCGACCAATTCAATTTCATCATGCGATGACACAATAAAGTTTGTCGTTAATAAAAATTCATCATTATAAAACAAATATCGACGATAACAAAAGCTTGAAACAAAAAAGCTGTTGTAATATTAGCAATAGTAGAGTAAAATAATAATCGTAGAACATGATCGGGTGAAAGTGCGATATGTTGACTGATAAATAAAACGATGTGTCTAAACGTCAAAAGTGATGACATACCACCTTCTTCTCTCATTCCATCTAAAGAATATAACAAACAAGTTTCAGAATGATCCAGAAAAGTGTGTGAAATCAGTGGTTAATTTGCCATCGAATGACACGAGCGCATGCGGTTAACGAATATCACTGAGTGCATATTTACACTCATAAGAAGAAAGTGTTCGCGTCGAAAGCCCATAAAAAGCATAAACAATTGACAGGCCGATACGAAAACAGAATAATCCACAGCACATTATTTACACTGGCGTTCGAGTATTACGAGAGAATTGACAACGAGTGATTCCGGCTCGCAGGAGCGTGGCAGTCTGTCATTATGGTGCGCGGGCACTCGTTATAAAACCGGCAAACAATGTCCGGCGACATTTTAAAAAGTAATCATCGCCAATCTCGCGTAATTAAATAGCGGCAAATATTCTTCGGTGGCGAAAACGAGTAGGACGAGGCGGTGCGGGGCAGAAACACGATGACGCCGGTTGGTCGAGTGCATTTAATAACGCTCGCCGATCAAGCCGATAATCAGATCATTACGCGCAATAATAAACGGCGAAGGAGGCGTGGTGGGAGTGCAAACATACCGACACTAGCATATTCACACACACACACACACACACACACATATATACACATCCTCCCATCGAGAAGAGGGGTTTTATTTGCTCGGGCGCGTGCGCTCAAACGAGCCCGAAAAGTTCCGCTGATTATAAAACAATGAAAACGCCCGATTGAAAAGTGCGCCGATTTCGAGAGCGTCCGGTCCGGCCTGCTATTGATTAGGAATAATTACCGTTAACGAGGATGAGGATTAAACGAGCGGGAATATTCCGTCCTGTCCAATGAGCATCAGTGAGAGAGAAGCCGACAAAGGAAAGAGCGAGGAAGCTGAAACGGAATTGTTATTAAATGCAAACAGCCATGTTTTCAACGATTCTACCGCCGATTTTCGCCACATCTCTCTTCGGTAATTTCCGAATCGCTCTGTTCTCTCTTTCTCTCTTTCTCTCTTTCTCGTATTCCCTCTAAATAAAATTGCCGCTCGTCCGCGTCTCCCGGAGCCCCGGGAATTATTTTAATTGAGATACACCGTGTTCCGTTAATTATCGCTGATGAACACGACTTTGTGAACACTACCGAGATTTTTATCCTGTTCCCGCGGTTGTTATATCAATGATTAATTAATGCGCATTCGAAGAATAGCCTGGATATACCGTTTAATCATTCGGTAATGGTTACTCAATGGAGTTTTTGTTTAGTTTCGTAGGGATTCTATTTATTATTAATATAATTGAATTTATTATACTGAGTTTTCGGCTTATACTATATATCCATAACAAATTATAAAATATTAAATGATGAACGTAATAATTAATCTGTGTATTCTTATTGCAAGTTTATATTTAAATGTATGATAAATGAAGTAGAGTCAATGGAATAAAACATTTTCTGCGTATATAAGGTTCACATAAAATTAATTTATCTGTTACTTATTAGACAACTGATTTTTACAGACCAGTCTTTCTTCTTTGATCATTAATAAATGAATTGATAAGTTAATAAGGTGAAAATCAATAAAATGGTTAATGATAAGGACCATTAATTCTTTGAAACGTCCAATTCCCTTGAAACGAGCTGACCACGTTCACGCCTTTCGGGATTTGTTCGACTGTTTCACTTAATTATCTCGATCGCGCTGGGCACGCAGCGTCCGGATTAGGGAAATCTTCTGTTTACAGAGTTCCTTACGCGAGTGAAGGACAATCGATCGCAATTTGCTAGTTAACCTGATTGGCCCGAGTAACCATTTCCGTAATTGTAGTGGACACCACGGTCATCTCTTGATCATTGTCCCGTAAATCCACCGACTGACCGGTCCGGCACGTTGCACGTACAATGATCAAATGGTCCCGGCTCCATCGCGCGCCGAATTGTTCACGCCGCATCGTCATTTGCCGTGGCACCTCTGGATTACTTGCTAGAAATACTTGAGGAATTATAGTCTCGCAATTCACTTCCATGAATAAATTGTTAACTGTTTATTTCAAAACGCCCAAGAAGAATCAATCATTTATACGTTCATTCAAAGACACAGTAATTAATGTAATTTGCTCCTCCATGGTCCTCCATGGTAATTAAATTCTATCGAAATAAATTCGAGTGACATGAAGAATAGTTTGTCTTTATTATCTTTATTTTGTGAGATTTACAAATCACTCAAATAGTCCGATTAAATATTTATTTCCAACGAATGAATTCTGCTATTCATTTAGCAAAGTGTTACGATTCCCGAAACTATGATGAAACGTTGAATTATAGGAGTACTGCGTAAATGTCAAGCTTATTTACTGGGGAATGTGGGAGATGTTGTGACAGGCAAAGTAGGGAGCTCCCCGTTCAATAGATTGAGCAGTTCATGAAAAGCAAGCGGGAACGTCGCACCCTTTACGCTGGGAGACAAATAACGAGATCATTGCTTGGCCAGAAAAATGCCCTGCTTGTATGCCAATCTGACAAACAGGGGCGATTCGCATTCGCTCGACGGATTCCGAGCTGCAGCTTCGCTTAAATGCCCCTGTATTCCTCCTAATTCCCTGGACAATTCTCCCTGATTCCCCTTTGGTTTTCTACCTTGCACACCCCTCTTACCAGTGATCCTCCGCCCCCCTTTCATTCCTGACATGTTATGGTGACCGTATGTGATCGTATCTGAGGCTATAATTCTATGCTCTGATTCCTTACGGTGTCCACAGAATCGTTCTTAATTCTTTTTCAATTGCCCTTAATACTGAATGAATTGGCAGTTAATATATTATATTTTTCAATTTTGGGTATAAATAATTGTTAACTTAATACGAAAACTAATACACAAATTGTTTGATTTTCATTTTTAACACGAATGAAACTAATAAGTGTTACGTTATAGTGAAACAAATGTAATTATAAACATCGAAACCAGTCAATTATAATTTAGCTTTAAAAAAGTCAACAATTTCACACTATTCGTCTGCAATCAAACAACCCTCCGACAAATCAACAATCACATTTCTCTTTTTCAGAATTCCTATAAACAATTATACACTCCTATTACTAAAACACTAGGTGTTCCAAGCAAAAAACACACTACTGTCTCGCAATTAGTTGAGAGCTGGGAGGACCAAGCGTTGGAGGGTTGAAAAAAGATGTGGCTGGTGTCGGGTTAGCCGAATATTCCTTGGTGATCGGTGTTGCCGGTGTGCATATCGATTAGAAGCGATGGCATGGTCGAGAGTAAGTCTAGCAAGGTTTGAGGATGGGGCTGAGTGAGAGGTGGGAGGGTTCTATGAAGCGCGGATCGAGCAAAGCAGAGCAGAGCAGATCCGAGCCGAGCCGAGCCGAGCAGAGGAGAGGAGAGCCGGGCAGAGGCTGAAGTCGGCGGAGGGGTGTGCGGCCGCAACGCGTATAGTTAGCATTTCATGGGGTGTTTTATTGACGGGTGTCGCGCCATCCGCCTCACCCTGTCCGCAGGGGTTGCCGGCTCTGCCTCGGTGTTAAACGGTGCGATCTTAAGCCGGATCCCTCGATGAACACCCTCGCCACACGGCGCTCTCCACGCCCGAGCATGTCTGCCGTAGCCCAGTTTAGCCGGATCTCATGATGACACGCCAAACACCTCTATTATCGCTACGCCTCTCTCATTCTTTCCCTTTGACATCTTGCTATTATGCTGTACTCACTTGTGCAGAGGGAGGAATAATAGTCTTTGATTTTCGACACATGGTTGTTGCCCTTTTTTTATTAGATACATGAAATATTACTGTTGTAAAGGATTATTTTTTATTTATGTAAAAGTAGGAATAATGCTACTGCATTTTGGACACATGGTTGTTGCCCTTTTTTTATTAGATTTGTTAAATATTGCTATTACAAAGCATTGTTATGTCTGACATCAAATTACCCTGCCAAACTCCCTCCGCCTCTGTCCGTCTGATGTCACTTATACAGGCGAAGGAATAGTTCCACTGGATTTCGAACAAAGGTTGTTATTCTTTTTATTATATCTATTAAGTATGGCTGTTATAAAGCATTGTTATGGCGACAAATGCTTCCGTCGCTGTTACTGCCAGTTTTTCTTACTTATTCTACTTGCACCGGAACCGCTCAGTAGAATAAGTTTCTGAGATTTCGAACATTTGCTTCTAGGGTTACTTCTTACTTAAGTTTTTTTTACTATTGTAATGAGATTCTAGTATAATATTAATGGCTGCCTGTCGAACTAGATTTATGCTCACTTGATAAATCATTCGCTGAACTATAATTCAAACATTGCTTACACTTTTAAAGAATCCTTTACGATCATAAACAATTCTTCCAACTAAAAGTATTAAAGATTAAAGGAAACTAGAGCTTTCAGTTATCGCGTCGGAATAAAACTGTGTGGTTGAAAGAGGATGCTGTCGACTCGCGCAGGATGAGCGGATGAACTCATCTCTGAATTTCTAGTTAAATAAACGCTCTCCGGTCTGTGGTGCGTGCGTGCAACGATACGAGGCCGAGTTCGCGTGACGATAGCGCGCTATTTGCACAGCGATAAATTGACTTGTACCTGGCGCCCGTCTCCTTAGCCATCCCGTCATCTTCCTCCGCCTCTCTTTCTATATTTCACTCTTTCTCTCTCTCTCTCTCTTTGCGTCAGAAATAATGCGCTCATTGTTTTCCTTTAGTGGCCGAAAGATGCGCGCGCGCACTGCGTTGTGGTGGTTGAACGCTGCAATTCTTTCTCATAGAAATGTGCAGGGTTATGCGTTTCTTTTGGAATCAATGATAATGGTATTCTGTGTAATATTGTGAATATTAAAAAATTAATTGTTATCCTAGCAGCTTCTGGAAAGAGTACTATGATTAATAGAAGGTGATAAATATGATAAAAGTGTTTTATTTCATAGAGTTAATAATGTGTGAAAATACTTGATGATTCTAACGTATATGTATTATCCTGTGCATATGTTAGTGTACCGGAAGTAGAAATTGCTATGGGTTGAGAGAAATGGTCTAATTTCCTTTGGTAGATAATATGCGCATAATCGCTCTGCTCCTTGCTCATTCGAGAGGCGTTTGAAAGGCGTATTATACTTTGATACGTTTATCTGCAATCTTGCGAATTGATAAGCGATGTAGCAAGTCTTTGTCGAGATGTTGCTCTGATTTATAATCTATCGTTGTCACGGAGATTGCTGAAATTATATCGCTTGTTTCCTTCGCTCGCAGCATCTTCATTGAACATGATGGAATCGAAATCTTAGTCATCACGTATTATTACTTTGAACTAGTCTTTTTCAATTTATATAATTATTGTAGCTCCACGGATCTACTTTAATTAATGACAGATGATATTTTAACCCTTTCGTTACTGTTGGCTTCTTCCTACGTTTCAAAAGTACATTGCGATTGCATTTGTTACAGCTAAAATCGCAATGATTGAAATTAGCATCCTACAGTAATCAACTATCAAACAACTATGAAACATAATTTATTAATAATATGCTGAAAAGGGTTCGCGCAATTTCCTCTTTGGTTCTTTGTGAGCGGCGGGTCCGTTCGAGTTTTCAGGTAAACTGGTAAAGGCTTTTGAGACACGGTGTTCCTGAGTGGCGGCATACCTTCGGGATCCCGTGGGAGAGCACTACCTGGAGAACGGGCACGATTCAGTGTTTGAGCCTCATTGCTGGACAAACAGCGGCACGCTCAGAATTTCGACGAAAGGGCCCCAATGTACTAACGAAAGCACTGCCACTCGAATGGGACTTATTTCGGGCCGAAGCAGCCTGCGACGCCGACGCCGCACCGCCGCCGTCGTCCGCTTTTTCGGCGACCCTCTTCTACGAAAGAGCGTAAAATGCACTCAGCCTTCTTGACTTTTGTAAGCTTACACCAGAAAGAAAGCATTGGGAAAGTGCTGCTTTTTTTTTTATTGTCCGGTTATTGTCATATCTTCATATGTGGAGAATTGACAGTGACTGTGGTTGCTGTACGCTGCATATAATTATCAAGATTTTGTATAGTAGGATTTACATTGTAAGATTACAATGAAGAATTGTTATGCATATACTTTTTAATTTCCTATTACATTATCGTCTAATAGGTAACATATAATTACATATAATTAAGTAATGTAAAGTAAGTGATGGAGCATGGTGATCAGAATTCACATATGTTTATTGTTAATTTATTGATTACTATAATATTTCAATTACTCAATGTTAAAAGTTAATTAACCAATTAATTAAGCACTGCCAGATGACTATTAACAGTTCCCAAGCTTTTAATATTTCCAATATTCTATACAATACTGTTATCATTGACTTCAAGGTAAATAAATCATCATGTACTTCAACTAGCAATTAAAAAGTCAGTTTACTCAGTAAAACGGGGGTTGTACTCCTCGTGTTCCTAGATAACTATGACTGGTTCATGCAAAGATGGATGACTAGAGTTTCCAGTTTATGAGTAACGATACATATTTGAGAGATGCTTGGGCAAACGGACGCAAGATAGCCCGATTATCGAGTGGATCGAACATTCTCGACGAGATCCTCTTTACATTTCTCCCTCTCTCTTCCGAGGCGAAGAGCAGATCGATCGGGCGATTTGTCGAGAGACATGGAGTTCCGGCACGCTTCCTTTGTTTTACGTAATTTCCGCGCTAATATTGGCACGCCGCGTCCCGTCAGCGTCCCACTACTCTCCTCTCTACTCGCTGTGTCTTCCTCATTCTCTCTCTCGCAGAGTGATCTCCCTCGACTTGACTTCGTGTATTGGTTTGTGTGTTCTTCGCAAACAAACCAATCAATACCAATGCCTTAACTCTCCTACTAACTCGGCGGGATGTCCCATTTTAAGCCGGAAAATCAGTCACAGAACTTCTACCAAAGTCACATGACACTGCGAAACATCTCTTTCGTTCTTGGTATAGGCGAGTATTGGTCAATGATGTCAAAGATGCTTTCGGGAAGTACGCGTGGAATATCCGATGCGTGGTTCCCAAAATTCTGACGTGCTTTGTGGTCAGGTTTTTTGAACTCGAAGTAGTCTAGCGTGTTATTTGGGAATTTTGTAGTGAGTCGATGATGGAAGTTTGGGTGAAAGAGTAACTTGTTTTGCCAATGATTGATTATTGGTTGGAATATAATTTTTTCAGAAGGCACAAGTGTTTGACTTGATACTTGATCAAAATTAAGAAAGCAAGAAAGGGTTGATAATTGAAATATTAATAACAGTTTATCTGCAACCCACTTAAAAACGAGCCACCATCAACAAACCTCCTTACATTCTCAATCCCCCTAAAATTTTGTAACTAAAACCAGAAAACTACCGAAATTTAAATGTAAGAAATCCACAACTTCATCCTTTTAATCTTACGCGAGTTACTTTTCTTTGCTGTATTATACGAATCCGACTAGAGAAGTACCACCCTGTGGGGGTGGCGAAACGGAGGGGGTTAACTGTGTTGGAGTGAACAGGGGGGTAAAACGAAGGAGTGAAACTCGCGGTAAAAGGAGTGAAGGAGGAGAAAGAGGAGAGAGAAAGAGAGAGAAGAGAGGGTAACCACCCACGGAGCCGACAAAGTCCGACAAAGGCTTCGCCACTTGTCCGATCTCTTGGATCTACGCAAATAGACGCCCACGCAGCAGCCGGCTTTTAACGTTCTCAAACCTCCACTCTCTCTCTCTCTCTCTCTCTCTCCCTTTCTCTTTCTTTCGCTCTCACTCACTCTGTCCTCCTGCTTTTTACCTCTTTATTCTTCTCCGACCCCTGAGATTTCCTTTCTTCCCTCGGATCCTCGTACACCTGTCCTCGAGAGTTCGGAAGATGCGAAAGGTGAAACCTCTCGGTTGTAATTGAGCGTGCTTTCATGGACTCACCCCATGAAAGATTATACTCTAATGACAGATTTAACCCATTAAATGTGGAATATTTGTCGAAGCTCGGATTTACGTTTGCATGCTTAAGTGAGTGGAGGTTATTAGAATTCGAATGGTTTGGGTTTTATGTTTTTTTTAGAATTATTATTAGAAGAGTCGATGGGATTGTAATGCCTGAGAGTTTGGTTTTGAGGTATGATAACTTTCTGGAAGAAATAGTGGAATTAGATGAAATATTAATCTTGTTTGACTTTTCTCTGATTTTGTAGGGTGTTGTTAATCAAGTTGTTTCATTCGAGTATTGTTGTCAAGTGCAGAATTCGCAATAGGATTGATGGACTCTGAATATTTATTAAGTAAACGATTTGCGACGGCTTAATCAGAAAGATTCAACATTCCATACATATACTTACATAAAAAACACGCCAAACATTACATACAACTCTTCAAACACACACACGACAGTTCATCCTTAAAAACGTAATACATTATCGCACACAAAAAGCCTGTGACGATATATGCAAAATGCAAACTGCACACACCGCAGTCCAATCATTACCTTTCAATCCATTTCAACACACATAATAATTCAGTTCACATTCCAAACAAGCATACATTATCAAACACAAATGCCACAAGAAAACTTAACCAAGTTTACTTAACTTAGCTTAGTGTTTGCTTAACACTAAGTTTACCGAACGATTTAGAATTTTACAAGCAAGCCTGATAATTATACTATTAACTGATAAGTTAAAAAAATAATAACACTATTATGTCATAACTTAATAATATATAATTACCGTATTATCAAATAAAACATACAATCGCGGACATCAAACGTCCGCAAACCTAACATCAAACGAGTAGGGTTGATTTAAGAAGTGCAACGAAACTGCAGAGTCGAATTCGTAAGTGCGAGCTCTCTTGGCTTCGAAGTAAGAAGAGGCGCGCCGGGGATGGAAAAGCGGAAGCGAGTCTCGAAGCGAGGTGATATTTGCCGGCAAACATTTGCACGCACGTAAACCGGAAAGCATTGTCTGGCTCCGGCTGGCTGGCCGGACTGGCGCGCGGTAACTCCTCATCGCAAATCGATGAGAGTGTGCTCTCGTTCGCCCGAGACTTTTCCTGCCTGTTGCGGGTGACAACGGATTCATGAGAGATCCCGATAGCGAGAGAGACCGAGGGCAAGAGAGAAAGAGAAAGAGAGAGAGAGAGAGAGAGAGAGAGAGGGGTTGAAAGGAGGAGAGAAAAAGAGGATGAGAGGGTGGAATGATGGTGGACCGATTCGCGGATCGTCCCGTGTTGGCGTTCCTGATGCCAGAGCATATTTAGAGAGGCCCCGCTCTTATTTGTTGGCATTAAAAACATCCCCCAACGCGCGCGCGCGCGCGCGCGCGCTTGCTCTCGTTGGGAAGCATTATTTCCCGGGAGCAACTAGTCTATCGGCCAACTGCCTTACACGAGTCTACCAACAACTCCCTGCTTGCTCCCACTCTTTCTTTCTTCTTGCGCAAGGCAAATGTTATTAAGCCCGCTGGAATCCGGGCAAGGCAAAATACTGTGTTACTCTTTCTCTTTCTCTCTTTCGTTTCGTTTCGTTTCTGCCGTTCGCTCTTATTCTCTCCGACTGTGTATTAAACAAGCGCCCGCTCGCGAATGCCACTCCAACCGGTCGCGTTCTGATCAAACACCAGTCGAATGCATACTCGCGTCGGATCAAGCTTACCATTGTTGCTTGCTTACTCTCGCTTCCCTTATTGACAAATTAACGGGGGACTCTCTCCTTTTGTTGCGTATCGATACGCAGGAGTATGGGGAATCGGGGATGAGACTAATTGACAGAGCAGTATCCGTACAGTTCGAGCTCTATTCAATGCTTCTTACGGAGTATTAGACTGTTGAGTATGAAAGGATTGCTAAAGTGGAATAACTGAATCTTATAGGATGATGGATTTCGGATTACAATCTGTTTCCAATTACTGGAATCCTTTAGATGCCTTTTTTAGGGATGTTTTATTTTTGTTGGAATAAAGGATGTGAATCTTACAGACGATCAAAAGGAAATAATGAAACTAATTAAAGAAATTCGTCGAAATTTCTGTCATAATTATAATATTAAAAATTCGAACTAAACGATGCAAATTTCATGAAAAGAGTAATATTAATTCAGTAGTTATTCGAGTAATTTTGTTAATGCAATGTTTAATATTCAATGAAATTCTGGAGATACATATCAGTCAATGAAATACTGGAGAATCTGCCAATCAATGAAATACCTCACAACCTATAAAAGGACCAAGAAATATTTGCCGAGGGAAATATAAAATTGCCGAACAGGTGTCCAACAAAAAATTAACGAAATATTGCACGGCTGCAATTCTGAAGAAGTAAAAACAAGAATTTTTCCGGTTTGGTAGTCGGCGCGAGAAGAGGAACATTATCACAAAGTAATGTAGGTCGATTGCAAACAGAGTGTTTTTTTATCGATTAATTATCGCTATGAACTATCCGCGGTATCTTGTCGATTATCCCGGAGCCGTGGGAGTCCTCTCCTCCCCTTCGAGTCATTTCTAAGGAGGCGTCGTTGTTTTTATCTGAAGGGGGTCGAGGACCCATTATCGCCTGCCTCTGTGAATCCGCGCAAATACAGAAGTCTATCGGTTATTTTTTATTTTATCTTTCATCTCATGATGCAGGGACTGCAAAAGACAGATTGTATCTTTGTTTCGATCGAAATCTAGCTGCAATAAGATGTAAGATTATTTTCAAATATTTATGGTGCATCTCTTTTGTACTCCGAACCTTAATGTTTTACATTTCAATTGTGATTAATGTTTTGAGGGTTTGCCTAGAAATTATGATGCTGATGTCTCACATCATTTTTTATTAGACCGAATATGTATTATATTATGTGCATTGTACATGCAATATAATACTGTATGTAATATTAAGAGTGGAGAAAAAAGATGGGAAACCTTCAGATTTTGTCACATTTTTATAACTTTGTTTAAAAGTTTAACATTTAAAAATTTGAATCTACTTTCTGTATTGGATATTTTAATCTTACTATATTATTACATTGTAATAAAGTAATCATTGCAGGTAAAAACTAGTAATTTGTATAAATTAATTATTAGACCTATCAAATGCATAATTCAGCTTTGCCTGAGCTTAATGAGCTTAAGCTATTGATCCATGTTACCGTATTTGAGCATATGAAAAGCTGTTTCTAGCGTCACCCCGAAAATTGTACGTACACGCTAACGATCGGCAAACAAACGTGCGTGTTTCACTGTTACTTATACTCGTAGAAGTTTGGCAATGACAGCTTATCTTGCTTGTATATCGAACTTTAATTCGAAGAATGGAAAAGCAGCGATAGGAAGGTCTATTTCTTGATAATATAAATATGTCTATGGTATTTGCTAATTATTCGAAAACTTTTATGTTGAGAAAGTGAGATTTAAAATTACTTATGAAATGGAAACATGAATAACTTGACTACTGGATTAAGTTCCGAGTATTAAAAGACTTTCCACTGTAAACAAACTTACTGTCATTTATTTGATATTGGTATTTATCCGGAATATTGTTCGAAAGTAATAGCAAATAGATTTTGAAATTCCGAACGAAGCATTGGACATTATATATAGCTCTTTCACCAGTGACAGCAATGCTTTTGCCAGTTGAACGCGAATAAATATTCGACGAACAAATATTTTCCTGCAAGTAATCATTTTTTTAAAGCTACTTAAACGAATGAACTTCTCTTTTTAATCCGAATCCCACAAACTTTCAAGTCCATCGTCATCAATCGATTAATTTCGAAATACCAAGCACATATTGTTTCAATTTATGATTAAAAAACCGTAAACGGCCCGACATTTTATTATCAGCTGACTTAAGTTTATTAAGGTCTCATAATTCAGTACAATGGAAGCCTCGTGCGTTTTGCCGATCGAGCATTATCAGGAACAATAATTGGTCCAAATTATCGAGGATTTGGCCCCGCCACCCCAATTGATCGGGCTTCGGCAGATTTTGCGCACGATAATAAACGGCGCATTACACACATAAACGGCAGGAGTAGACAGACAGGGGTTGGCGGAGAGGCGGGGATAGCAGTGTAGACGGGGCGTCGCTAATTAGTCGTGCAGCAGAGAGGTCGTGCAAAATTTGTGCGAGAGAAATCTGAACGAACGTGTCTCGAATCGCGCTGCGCGGTTAATACAAATGTGTATTACCGTGCAAATAAATAAATATTTGGCCATGAGCGGAGCAACTCAAATATGTTCAAGCAATGTCAGCAGCATCTCTCCTACCAACTTGTGGCCTCTCTTTTCATCCGGGATTCTCGCTCTCGTTGCTCCCTGCCATTCTACTTATACCAACGTAGATTCCCCGCTTTTCACTCAACATATCAATCTATGACATGACAATCTTCGTTTGAAGTTATTCTAGGCTTGTAATGGTATTAATGCTGTGGGAACTTGTGCTTAGTCAGTCAATTTGATTGTAATCATCGCAGGTGCAGAGTAGAATCAAATTTAAATTGTGTCGTTTCTTTCATCACACTCTACTTACAATGATTTCTTAATAAATGATTAAAACTGTATTATTAAACAATTGCAATTACAATTTTATTAAATATTTAATTTATCATAATACTGACAAAAATTACAATGTCAACTTGATTTTATAGTTTCGATTTTACAATTACAGTCATTGACAACAAAATTGTATTGCTACGTGTACAGAAGGAACTAAGTAAATGAGGGGAATTTGAAGTGTCAAGTGGTCGAGAATTGTATGGCGTATGATTTATAATTATTGGAGCAGAAATGAGGCGCTAATTTGGAATAGAGCTAATAGGGATTGTAAGGCTGCCTGTCAAATTAGAGGAGGTCGCACTAAGGATACGCGCACACTGTGTCAGGAAGGCCGACGAAGGATCACAGTGCTTGGGTACAATATGTACTTAGTCTACCCCACGGTTGACTCTTGGTATTTGATTCTTGAATCATTTTGTGTACGGGAGCGCTGGTTAATCGTAGGTTAAATATTTTGGCCAATCGAACCGCTCCCGACGCCGCGCTGCGCCGCACCGCGGCAACGACGCTCAACACCCCGAGCACACTAATACCTCTTCGATTTTCCGAGTATGCAAATATTCATCCCTCTGTTTATTTCGTGATACATACTAGCTTGTCGAGTTTCTTTTACTTGTATTAGAAATTAAAGATATTTTCTGATTTGTATATTACAACTGTTGAAAGTTGAAACATTTGAAATGTTACAATATATTAGTTAACTATTTTAATATCTAAGGAAGTCGTGTTTTAAAGTTTTGCAGAATTCTATTCCCTAGTGACCAGGAGGATGTGTTGAATCCAATATAATTTAATATAGTACAGTCAAATATCATAGAAGTCTCGCACAATACAAATCAAAACAGTGTGCAAATCAATCTAAAGAGGAAATATTTGAAGAACCCAGTTCTAAAATAGTAACTGCTTATAACACTTATGTTTACAGTAATAGTTTCATGGTATATCTTTAGGTTAACCTGTTGGAAGACTCGTAAGACACTTGTCCCCGAATCCCAAGCATTTGACAGATCGTCAGTAGAACAATGGTAGATACGACAGTTGCTGGAATGACGAAAGAAAATTTATTGAGGCCCGCTTGAAGGCGAGGACCAATTAATGAGGCAACGCGCACTTGTGCAAACGAGCGAGGGCGCTGTTGACACGCGATCCTTCGCCGGGCGTTACGCCATGGACGATTGTTTAAATAGTCTCGACCAATCTTCCTCAACATGTAATTCGTGCTACTTTTCAAAATTACCAATGCCAACGGAAGTCGGAGACAAAGCTGTTTTTCTTGATTCCTGATTAAGTTTCTTTGATTCTCTTGAATACTCTCTTGCCTATGCGTCTGGCTATGTTGCAACATTTCGTTATTTCTGTCACATATGCTTCAAACACACCTCAGAAAAATACCTATTTCATAAATAAATAATACAGCTATTTCTATTTTATTAAAATGTTTTTCCCCTACGCAATTAAAACAAGAAATGGTTTATGCACAACAGGGCTTGATTGTTACGCATCTGAGTATTCTGCGGTTTTTATTCACTCCATACATGTTTATTTGCAAGGATTCTTGCACACACACTTTTTACATCCTGCAATAAAATGCCTTTCTATGCTCGTCGTATCCCTTCTGTTTGTATGTTTGGATTGCCCCATTCCCATCGTACGATCGGCTACCTACAATGCTTTTATTTTTAATTACCCTCAATCCCCTGAAATGAGGAACGGCAGGATGTTGCTCCCCCATTTAAAATTAAAACGTTATTGCTCTTCTGCACATATTCGCTGGCAGGTTTATTTTGGCAGGCACCGGCTGCTTAATAAATTAAAGAGAGACTTTGCGGTGAATACATTGGCAGAAGAGTAAAAGTGCTCCCACGCACTCTTCTCTCGCTGTAGATCCGGCCGGATCGTAGCTCGGCAAGAACGGAAGAAAAGGGACGCAGAGGGAAAAGGAGGGGGTCGTTGGCATTGCGCTTAAAAAAAAAAAGGCGTCGTAATAAAATTATGACGGTGTCCCTGAGTTTGAACGCGTATGTAGCGGCGCAACACGGAGTGCCGGCGTTACTAAATGTGGCAGCCTTACTGGCGCGATATCTATCCAATCTCCTGGTTCATATCCCACCCCATAAATACATGCCTGATAACGCGGACTACGCTCCGACGACGATAAGATATTCCGGCGAGAAACAGTCGGGAGACTCTTGGTGAAATCGTACTATCCCTCGCTGTATGAATATTGCTAATGATTAGAGAGGCAAAGGTAGCCAGACAATTTTAATAATGCTCGTCTTTTGAATGTAACCATCAGACATCTTGAAGAGTAATATATTTGATAATTAAATTGTATTTAATGCATTCTCTGATCATTATTTCTTAATGCACGTCGACAAAAAAATGGATGTAATTGTTACGAGTTACTTTTTTTATGAATCGAAGTTCGATTAAGTATTTAAATTACCATTGCCATTTATCAGAGAATCGTTATTGAAAGCTCACTTTCTTGAAGTCAACACATTACACAAACCGTCATAAAATTAAACTTGAGAAAAAAGGGAGTAAATAGTCGTATCTTTTAATTATCCAATAACAATCTCCGACTCGGAGAAATGTTTCCGCGAGATTTTCTTCATCAAACAGTGGAAAAACATATCGGAAGAAGATGACGGTGTCAGAGTCTGTCATTTTTACGGCTAAACAGCCAAGAGAAGCGAAGGTGCGCGATGACGCAGTAGCACGTGACTGTAATTAAGTTCCTCGTGATTAATAGCGGGCATTTCAGGGCTCATGGTTGGTTCGTCAGAGGCGCTGCATTAATTTACAACTCTGTTTAAGGCCTGCCCGTTAAGGGGCTCACTCGCTCCGCTTCTATCTCGCTCGCTCACTCGTCCGCCATAATTTTATGTTGAAAAATGTTGCTGTTTGCCCTCGCGCTGATAAAGTGTACGTTCGCCGGATATCGGTGTTTCGCGCTCTGCACCCAACCTCCGCCGGGCTTCGGAATCCTACTCTCTAGCGATTTCTCCGATTTATCTCATTCGGAATTTATTGCCGTGCGTGTCTGCGCACGTAGCTCGTGTACGTGTGGCTTTCTCGCTGTCTAAGTGACGCTGGGAACGGGGAGACGGATTTCTTGAGAAAACTGTCGCACCCATATAAAATGAACGCAGTCTCGATTTCTATGATCAATCAAAATCTTAAATGTTGGCAATGCTTTGAACTTCTGATTTATTCCAGGTATTCTCAGTTCTTATTGTCTGATAAAATAGACAGGCATTTAAAGCTATTACTCACGCACCAGAAGTTTCTTTAATTTATTATAATTTAACGCAAGCATTTGTCATTCGAGTGTACTTTAAAATTGACACAATTCTAAGTTCTTTTTTTATTCGAAATTACTCTGAAATCATTGAAATCTACTACTCAAGCGGATGAAAGTATTATTTCTAGCAGTGAAGCTCAATAACTTCGAAATTACTCATTCGAAAACTACTAATATCTAAATATCTAAAACCTTTGATATTTTCCAGAAGATTAACATAATCAATTAAAGAAAATACGAATTAACAACAATTACTCTAACAAGATGAAAACAGGTTGCTTTAAATCGTCGGGCATTAAACACTGGTCAATCAAAGCGTCCGGAAAATGGTTGAGCAGGCGAGAAGCAGATCCTAATAAGAGTAAAGTCCCGGAAAAGGAGACGAATTACGAAGCTGGCAAAAGAAAAACGCTGAGAGTGTCGAGTTTCCGGTGGCGGGAGGGGTCGTTGGGGGGGGGGGGGGGAAGAAGATGGTCACCAAGGAAATCAGGGAGTCCGAGAAGGTGGCAGGGGATGAGCGCCTTCTTCCTTAATTTAAGAATTTGCCTCGTTAGTCAAATCACGTTCGCCTCGTTGCCTTCTGCAGCAGTTGATACAATTAATTAAGCGATCCGTAGGTGTTGCTTCGCGAGCGACTCCTAGCAAATCGGATTACGAGGCAAGGGACGTAAATTCTTTCAACGTCGTTTCTTCCGGATATCGATGCCGATTAATTAAAAGCCAGTGATTATCGTCGACACTTAATTCTCCACTCGGAACCCTCCCTTTTAATCGAGGAGTTAATCCTCGGTGTGTAATTGGCCGGGATTCTTTCGGCTGAGAGTGCGCGGCGCGAAGAGGCAAAGCGGAGGTTTCGGCTCGAAGAGTGCAGCTGCCTCCTCCTGTGTACCCGGCGTTTATCGTGTCGAGGCGATAAAGCGGATATTCTTGCCTGCGATAGCCGCCGCGTCTGCCGGTGGTGAGGAGGTGTGTTTGGCCGGGATTTGGCTGCTCTGATTAATGTTGTGCCATCTCAAATAGACATTTCTCTTTTTAAGTAGACCCGAGAGCAATCGAGCGCCACTCGGTAGCTACCACCTTCTACTGCCAGCCCTCTATTTCATTTTCGACGAAGAATAATCGAGCAATGAATTGTTTCCGTGTAATATACAAGAGAATCTGAGAATATTGGAAGTGGAAGAGAATTGAAATAAGAATGTCCCTGGTGAATCATGCTGCATGGACCATCGAATCTGTGTACTCTCGCGCTCGCAAGCTCTGCCATTTGCAATAATATTCCTTGCTGTGCAAGTTTTTCCGAGAAGGCATACTTATCTGCCGGCTAGGCACTCGCGTTATCTTCCTGTGCCAGTGGGATATGAGTCAATACGTCAAGTCCTCCAGTTCCTCTTCACGCCGGCCGGGGCAAAAATTCCCGACCCGAGAAAGCGAGTGTCTCTCCCGGCGAAGAGCTCGCATTCCTGTGCCGAGTATACGGCTTCGATGCCTTCCATAAAATATTAGCAGACTTCGTGTGAAAATTGTAATAGAATTACATGGACGGAAGATTTCTTGTTTAATTCTTCAAATATTATGAGAAATTATTTGTGTAATGTAAAAATATCAGATATGATTAAACTAGGAAAGTTTCATTCGTAATTATTCTTCTTTAGAAAGTTATAAAGAAATCAATATATATCAATATAATTCTACTACTGAAAATTGAAATAGCTGGATTCAATAATGCAAAGACTATAATCATTACAAAAATCATTTCAATAAACTACAACAGATAAGAATAAATTAACAAAGCATTACTAAATTATTGCAAACAGTAAACAATTCACAATTACTTTGAGCTTTGAATTTTCCAGGAATTTTCAAGAGAACTCCACGCAAACTTTACAAAACGACCACACAGGCAGTCACACAAGTTCTTCGACCGAGACCCCGTGTCATATGGCGCTCAGTGCGCTTCAAACGGGCGTGTGCCATCTTTCAATTGCTCTCGTCGTGACCCAGTAACTGGTAGGAAAAGATACAGGAGAAACGAGAGGAAGAGAGAGAAAGAGAGAGAAAAAGAGAGGGAAGCTGGCTCTGGTCTTGACGCGTCGCCAGCGGTGCAAACGGCGTTGGATTGTTACGGCGTCTCGACGGAGCATACGAACACCTTTCCCTTTGTCATACGCTTTTAACGGAATTCCTAATTTTCCCTGGGCTGCTACCTTGGCACCTGTCTCTCACAGTCGGGACTATTGTTACAAGTGTTTCACTCGGCCCGAACAAGATTGACAAGGCTAAAGGTAGTATCGATGCTTCGAAAAATTCGGGTGAAAATGAGCGTGCTTTTTTTTAAAGTTATTTAAAGTCGCTTTGAACTAAGTACTTGTTTTTTAGCGACTATACTTGTTTACATGAACAATGTTGGTTACAATACAGGGTTTATATTTTGTATACTTAATTATATGGAGTTATATAGGTTTTATCACACTTTGGTTCTTCTTTTTTGATGATGTGTGAATGAGTAAGATCTGTGTGACCTATTCTTAATCTGGTAATGATTACATTGTCTTTTCTGTTTGTCAAAATGGGGGAGGTGTCTTCAAAACCTTTCCATAGTGTGCTTTTCTTTTTTTATCTCAGTCTTATGTAGTTTTGAGCTGTCTCATTTCCGTGCAGCTATTGGTTAATCTACTTTTTTAATGTTCCTCTTCGATGAAATTATTCTTATTAATAAGAATCCAATATATATGATTTCAATCACTGCTGCTTTATCAGACTTAACTGCTTAACTGCATGAATCTTATGATAACAATTTAATAGTATAATAATAGTGTAATCGTAATTTTATGGAGCACTGATTTACATATTGTTTCGATTACTACTTGGCACCTATTTCTTCCAGTCGGAAGTATTGTTACAAGTGTTTCGCTCGGACTGAACAAGATTGACAAGGCTAAAGGCAGTATCGATGCTTCGAAAGCTTCGAATGAAAATGAACGTGCTTTTGTCTTTTCTATTTCAGTCTTACGTAGCTCCGAGCTGTCTCCTTTCCCTGCCCTTTGTGGACGAACGCATATTAGAGCAGACCGATAGCTCGATAACGTCCAATCGATAATCGTCGCTCTCGGGCTTGGCAGGTTGATGGGCTGTCCCAGCGCATATGTATATTACATAGGTTGATATGTATATGTTATGTATGTATAGGATGGAGCTATCATATTCCATAATCCTAAATTTTTAGCTTCGAATATCATCCGTTAAGAATAGTTGCAAGTTATGCAATCGGGGTTGATAATTTTCTATGCTGATCGCTTATTTTCCTGGTTTCTGAGAAATGATGTATAAAACATTCTGTAAAGCCTGTACTATTTAAATATATTTATAATATATATTCAGAAAGGCATTGATACAGTAAGTACAATAAATGAAAAAATTTCATAATATATCAGGAATTACATCTAATTAATGAATACTAAAACTCCGATTGGTTTAGTTTTTCACGCCAGCGTTTTCTATCAATAACTTCAAGACATTTAAATGAATTCTTATGCTAACTAATTAAGCCTGCTGGCTTAACAGAACGGCGTGGATATTCGCGGGAAAGAGTGCTTGGACTAGGGGCTTTTTCTTTCATTTTGCTTTGGGCGAATAAGAGGGAACGAGAGTGCTAGTTGGTCTGGCAAATAGGCGGGGGGTTGTAGACTAGTAGATGGCTAGATAGCTGGGGCAGCTATAGATTGGGCAAACAGGCCGCGCTTATAGCGCAGAAAGGACTCATCTGAATTTCCTCGCCATCGAGCGATCCCTCGCATCGCCGCTCCAACCGAACGTGCTTCGCCCGATTTATCGGCTACAAGCGAATACTCGATCGATCCTGCCAGTCCTGTCAACTATCGGACGCAACTGTCCACCGAAACATTCTCGCTTCTAATAAGTTACCGAATCACGCATGTTTCATGCATTAGCCCTGTCGAATTACTGGAACTCTCGCTCCTCCAACCTCCCATTAACACTTTACTGTACCAGTCGAGAGATCTGTCTATTAGGAACACGTGTCGACGCATAGATCGTCGTTGAATGTTAACATAGGATTCTTTGGATTTTCTAAATTGAATTTGTATTGATTGACTGGTGAGAGAAATTAGTAGCAAAGGGAAACATTTCTTTTATACATTTATTATACAACTTGCAATTATTCTATTCTCGAATGTTAAAATTATTATCTACCATTTTGTGGTTTCATATTCTAAAATAACACAAAGTATTTCTAACGAATTTAATTTAGTATATTACTATTTGGTAGGACAACATTTAGTAAGTTGCGTAGAGATCTTAATTCGAATACTGAAGAAAAATTATCTTCGTGATATAACAGCATAACATTTTTTTGACAGGTTTTATAAATACTAATATGTGTAAGCTCGATGTTGAATGTTTAATATCCATATGCATCTTTACATTATCTTAATTGTATTTCATTTGTAGATCCATATGGCATTCTATGTCCACAGCAATGCCAACCAGGTGAACCAGGTAGGACAAGATTTGGTAAGTTGTGTAAAGATAGAGATCCAGTAGAAGCAGTATCATATGGTGCAAGGGTAGAATACTCAGTCGCGCCGAAGGCAAATACACTAATTAAGCCTACCTGCCGCTTGCCACACACGTAACCCCGCCATGTTTTCATTATCGCGCGAGAGAGATAATCCGTATTTACAAGTTGTCGCGATCGTCACTTCGCCTTTAATGGGCGGCAAGTCTATTACCAGTGATCTCCAGTGGTGTGCGCCGTAGCGCAAGTGCGTCGCCCGAGCGAACATATGTCGAGCGACATGTGTTTCCAATCTCCGAACCCCCTATCGGTCAATCCACTTTTCCAATGTTCTTCTTTGACGAAATTATCTTCATTAGTAAGAAAAGCACGCAGCGTTCGGCATTTCCAAGTTTTATGATTCAAGGTTTACGTATGATTTCAATCACTGCAGCAGGTGTGTTTTATGAAATTTGAGAGTCGATTGCTTTATCAAACGTAACTGCATCAATCTTATTGATGTAACAGTTTAACAGTATATCAAATACTGTAGTTGAAGTTTTATGAAACACTAATTTACATATTGTTTTGACTATTTTATGATATTTCAGAGTAAAGCTCTGCTAGATTTATTTGTATGACTTTTATCGATATACTAATTTCACAGCATATGAAATAATATGTATAATTAAACTAGATTCCCAGATTCCTTGAGCTGTGAATCTGTAATTTCCAACATCTTATTTTAATGCCGCAACAGACAAAAAATACAACCCTTTTCAGTCAAACGTGCATTTATTAATAATGAGTAAAACGTGAGAGCAATACGCCTTAGAATGATTTCTATATTTCGTCAGAATCGCAGTAAACTGTGCAATTGCTAATAAATACATATTGGTTGTAGCTCTGTATGACGAAGCATTAGCATCTAGTTCCAAACAGTTGTTCAGAATCGCGCGGCGTTGAGCTAACATTATAATGCGAACGTAATATTTATTCGTATAATACTCGACATTTACTGTCTACGTAGCTGAATGATTCAGCATTCGCTATTTTCTATTGTGGTCACAGCGCTTTGCTTCATTAATCATTAATCGCCAACAGTAAACTTTACGCTGGATGAGCCCAACAGGGATTGACGTACCAAATCATCGACATAGTATATGATGTTTGTTAATTTTATAATATTATTATGTACTCATTGCAATTGATACATTCAAGTGAGCAACCCCTTAAGAAAATTAATAACTACAATTCATACCCATATTCTGTTGCAATATTTGTATTAACATACAGTTAATATAAGAATCAGCTTATCTGTTCTCTTTTTTACTAATATAAAGGAGAACGTTTACTTAATTGGTTGTTGAACTGATTTCCCTGCGATTTTGTCCTGCTATAAATTTATAAACAGAGGAATTGTAGCCACTAAAATGTAATATTTATCACATTATTTATATGGGCTGTCCCAAGAGTAACTTCAACATTTCAAAAGGTATGTAAGGTCGATTTATTACTTATTATTCTCTAAATCAACTTATTTTTAACGTGTCAAAACAGCTAATACAATACAAAACATAATATTTTTTAGTTCCAAACCAACAACGGATAATTCAAGGCCTAACAAAATTCAACTACGTGTTTCGAAAATATTCGAATTCGATTATTAGTTCCAGCATACGAATCAGTTTACTCTTGGGCGAACCTGTAGTGGCTCTCACGTGCAGGTCAATCGGGCTTTTGACGTTTGGCGAGCACTGGAAAGGTGTGCTCTCCTTTCCAGCACGCATTCTATGCCAGCAGGTTGTTTGTACGGTGTGTCAGGCAGTACACCGAGGCGTCCTAGCTTGACGGCTCTCAGTGATTGGCAGGTTGCGAGCACGAATTCGCACATATGGCCGCCCCGGTTTTTTTCGACGTGCCGTGCACGAAAGCTCGTCACGTACGTAACCGGGCAAGCGAGAGTCACGATGGATTATTTAACCCCGTCGAGAGCATATGTTGCCACCCCTAACACGTACCTGCTACCTAATAAACGGTTATCGCAATTAACCCGCGTAGAAATCGAGCTGAATGATAGTAATCGACTGTAAAAAGTCACTTTGCACGCGCACCCCTTTGAAACACTCAGACTTATGTGTTTTGACTTGTGACTTATTATTGTGATTGTCAATCTGATTTGCATTGATCCGATTTAATTACAGGCTCACAACCTGCATTTATGTAATTAGAGCAAAATATGTATTTATGCTTCCGTAAACACACTCTATAAATTAAACAATTTAATACGGTACATATTTACACATTTACTCATTAAATTGTTCACATTGATTTCAACAACATGGATTTAATTTTGAATACCACGAAAAGCTATTACTGTTTTACGTTTTTAATCAATTCTGTCTCAGCCATAAAAATAGAAACTTCTCTTGAAGATTGTATATCTTGAAATTGCCGAGCTTGAAAATGAATTTCGATCCATAAGCTGTGAACATGTAGAAACATGGTAGAGGAAGTAGAATAGTTAGATCGAGGCGATTTGAATTGGTGTCACGACTCGGTCGGAGTGTGCCGGACGATCATTTCCCCGCAGGAGGTACGCTCTTTCGCTCATGTCGTTGTTGCTTAATTCATGCGTCAAGAAACTCGCAGCGCTTTCCACTTTCCTAGACGCCTTTGAACCGTTTAATTGCAGGCCTGCGAGCGAAGCTCTCGTTACGGGATAACTTGTTTAAATTAGAGCCTGCGCACCCAAGTGGAACTGTCACAGTTTTCTTTCTCCTCTATTCTTCTTGGCTTGGCTCTTTCTCTTCGTTCTTTTTTTGTTCGTAAGTTGTAGTATTCAGTGTTAGGCGTGAGCAAGCGCGAGCAGGCGGAGTATGGCCTCGCGCGACTCGTTGACTTTTTCAGCCTCGCAGTGTCAACCCTTCCGGTGTTGCTGGCACTGTAACATACCTAATTCGCAGTACACATTGTTGACTAAGCAACGTCCGAGCAGCTCGCCCCGTCGTCAGTGCCGCTCGACGAGTACCTTGAGGTCATTTCGCCACCTGCCAACGATGCCTTAACCTTTCCACTCAAACACCTTTTCAACTAGTTTAATAGTTTTGTTAGTTTGCCAGTCTTCCCGGTTCTTTCAGTCGTAGTAATTTCTTAGCTGTGAATGAAAATCTGTTGTGGCTTTGTTTTCACACTGCACTTGATGTGTAAAAAAATCGTATTGCATCGAATTATTATATCAACTATTTTTCATCAGTGGTGATTAAAAGTAGGATAGAAAACATTCTGCTATGTATAAAAATTTGCATGAAAGGGTTAAGTGTATAATTTCAACATCTCGCATGGTCTTTCATTGTCTGTAATTATCATCTAAATTATTATACTAATTATTTTTTATGTGCTGATTTATAATAGAAAACATTCAACTATAAACAAGAATTTTCGTCAAAGTGTCGAGTGTATAATTTTGATGTTTCGCTGCGGTGTACGTTGATTCCGGATGATTAGTTGGAAGATTCAACTAAACGTCCGGCTGGAGTAAAAAGGTTTCTTGCTCAGGTGAAGCGGAAGCCCAGAAAATCCGGCTGCCCGGCAGAACTGCACGCAAGTTTCACTGCTTTCGAGTAGTTATGCAGGGCGCATGCCTGCATATTTCATGAGCAAACAGACTTCAACCCCCTTTCCACCCTCGGCCTGTGCTGCAATCGCAGGCGCTACCATCGGCAAAACCTGCCGGGTGCCCCAGCAGCCTCGATAACTTCCCTACGAAAAGATTCCCCGAAGGAAGCTGACTGATATTAACATTGAATCAGACATTTCGGAAGAGCGAATCTCCTCGCCACGTATTTCAATTGTAGTAATTGTATAGTAAATAATAAATTGCAATAATTGCGATAGTTTTAATAGTTAGATTAGAAAATAATAGAAAGAAATAAAGTTAATAGCAAAAAACAGTATCATTGTGAAGTATAATTATACTTTATATATTCTTATTGACATCGTTTGAACTTCTCGCTTTTTTAAACTTATGACAGTTTAAAAATAGAAATTATAATAGCAAAAAAAGTTTTATTATTTACCTAAAGGCACAGAAAAGGAATTAAAACTTTCCAGGACCGTGTGTTGGTAGGTTTTTTCATAATGATGTTTCGAACTATTTATTATCCGTTTTTAAGATTGCAGAAGCGATTGCCGAAATTTAAATTTAGAGCGCAAGCTTGGATCGACGATAATTAATTTAGTGTCGCCGAACTCGTAAAGGGAGGAACTCTATTATCGATGGTTTACCTGGCAAGGCTGACTCTCCTCAGCCCGAATTTCGAGAGAAAGAAGTTGCCCCGACTTTAACTTCGAAATTGCTTCACTCGAAGTTGAAGTGAAGCGTAGGTTTCGCCACGTGGCAGACTCAAATTATCGCCGGAAGGAACTGCTTACGAACTTCTAAATTAGTCCAGTCGCTGCAAATCATTTGCAGCTCCGTTCGAGTTCGAAAAGACTATTTTAAAATCAATTGCATTTATAACAAGGTGCATTTTCAAGTGTTTAAATAAGAAAACCAAAGTTAATTAATTATAAATATCTGAGCGATTTATTAGCGATTATAAATAAAGCTGATAGTAATATTAAACACAACAGGTCATCAATGAATTTCTTCAGGTTAACGTAAAGTTAAATAACCTAAATTAAACGGAGAAGCTAACTTATTATTCATGTCTCAAAGATGTTAATAATAAACTTATTTTCACCTTCTAAGCCAAAAGCCTGCTAAAAACTAGTACCAAACATGTTGGTAAGTTTGCAAGCTTTTTTGTAAGCGTTCGCCAGATTTTCAGCATGGGAAAACGAGATGTTTGCTGTACGTCGTTTGTTTTCTTGCTGCCGGTATAATCGGCCTCCGGGCGAGCAACGTCGTACAATGATTTTTATTCGAGGGGAAGCGAAAACAAGTGGAGCGAAAGATACTCATGCACAACTCTCGGCAAACCTTCCAGCAGCATTATCGGACGTTCGCCGATTGAATCGCAGCGATAATCGGACTAAACCTGGCTGATGGAAACATTGCAGTGTAAATAATTGCACTTTACGAGCGGTATACACCGTAGCTTGAAAACTTTCCGCTCGCAACTCCTTTCCTTACTTCCGAGAAACGTTGGCAGATGGACTCGACTGGATATATGACCCATAAATCGTTCGACCATATAAAATCGAAATTGTTCTATTAAAAATAAATTTCGTTACAAACCGTAAAAACTGCATTACAAAATATATTATTCTCTATCAATATCGAGGAGATGCATTATACAAATGCACTACATTTTATATTAACAATATTCCAATAAAATAACAAGAGTTCAAAAATAGTAAGAATATAACAGAGTATTACAAGTCGATGTAAATTTACGATAAAATTACATTATTGCTACCCATATAAAAAAGTGGTGTACCACATACAAGTAGACAAAAGAATAAGATATCTTTAACTTATTAAGATGCAAGGTAGCCAAGCCGGAGGCGAGCGTGAGATTGATACTAAAGGGAGCGATCGTGGGAGCTGGCGTGGAGCCTGGTGGGAAGGAATTAATTTCAATTAGATTATCGTGCGCGCCCGATACGAAATCACGGCGTGCTCTCTCGCCCCGGCAACAATAGCGTATCACTGCCGTGCAATAGCACTCTCTCTCTCTCTCTCTGGATCGCCTCTCCTTCCGGCCTGTTCTCCGTGGCTCTCGAGGCGCAACAATGCGAACAATAGCGGTCGCGTGGCGGCCCACTGCTTAATATCGGCGCAATAAAGGAGCCGGCGATGTTTTACAAACAGCTTCGCGCCACGTGCCACCACCCCCTGTCAAAACATTCCGAACGTGCGCATAGGTAACGCTGTCCCGTTATGGGTTAACCTGCCCGCTTCTCCGCCCGCTTCTCCGCCCTTCCCTTTCATCGCGAGAGACTCCAGCATCCCTCGGCTTGAACTGGACCGTCCCTTCAATCCCAATAAGGGCTCTCTCAATCCTGCTAGTACCGCCGGGTTAAACGGTAAAGCCAGAGACTTACAGCCGGATAATAGAAACACTTATTCACACTCTGCAAGGAATCGAATCGAATGTCTTAATGTTTTTTGTATGACTCTGTTGGATTATCTTTTGGCGTAGTGTGAAGTATGATTGAAAATTAACTTTTTTTAGGTTGTATAGAAAATTCGAAATCGAGATTTGCATTTCTTAGTCGATAATTTTGTAATCGATTTTGATGGCTGATCGTTTATATTAACGGAAGAGTAAATGATTTATAGAGTTGAATTTTCAATTGTCATCTTAATGAGACTATTTCTAACTGTACTGATTGCATAATCCATTTGCAATCGAGTTTCCACGAAGATTATTGAATCGTTCCGCTGACGTAACTTTTTCATCTTGCTGGCGAGATTTGAAGTGGTGGTGAGGGAAGAATGAGTGAATCGGTGAAGCTGGAGCGAGGAGAGATGAGTTCTGGTAAGGCGCATGGGAAATTGCTGGTTGGACGAGAGAAGAGGAGGCGCATCCATGTACATACGTGAGGGTTGCGGCGAGCGACGACCGCCTCGGGGAATTGGTTCAACATCGATGGACGTAGAAGTATCATCGAGCGCTAGTTTACATCGGCCAGTACCGCCTCGCGATTAACTTCTCCGACGTTCAAAGGCGATTGCTTTTTAAATAGACACTTGCCAACTCGTGGGAAAACCTGCTCCACGCATCCCGCCGGGAGAGGAGGCCAAGGGTCGATCACTCGTCCTGATCGAGAGCATAATTGCTCTTCAACCATGCAACTTCAAGTATCACTTGTTGGAGCCGTTTCCTATATTTTTTAATAATATGAATTCTCGTCGACTTGTTGTGTGGCGACTAAGTTAAATTTTAGGCGGATGGAATTCATACTCGAAGATTTTACTTTTTATGGAATATAGTCATTTAATTCATTCTGAGTATGTGTTTGACAACTAAGTAAGACTTTAATGATCCTCCACGGCGCACAAGTAACTTTCTTTTAAGTAACTAAAAAAAGGTTGAATGGTCCTGTATTTCAGTTTGGTGAAGGTTTGAAAGCACTTTAAACGCACCTTTTAAGTCAAGTATAGCAAAGAAAGTTTCATAGGCCCTAAAAGTTTTACACGAAAAAGGCATCGCCCAAATGCAAGAGTTCAATGTTCGCAAATGTACTCGTTTGAATACTTAACCAATGAATTCCTGAACCATACATATAAAATTGAATGTGATCTATTAAAAAATGAATTTCTTGATCATGTAAAATTGAAATCGATCTACTAAAACTAAATTTCGTTATAAAAGATGAAGCCTAAATTCTAAAACGTGCTATAATGATTTTCAGACAATTTGAAGTAAAAGTACCTGCGAAGGCACACGAAAATTTCCATTAATTAAAACTTCTGCTTTCCATTAACTATATTCTGCTGAAAAGCATAAAATAGAAGACTTCAATTGAGCCTAGAAAGAGGGACTTATTACAGCTGAGGCTCGATGTGCGTGAAGTGTCGGGATTTATTTTACTTCGACTCGATTATAATGCTCGGTGGCGCTCGCGCGTTCGCTCGCGCGTTTGCCGACAACAAACAGGTGACGCGCAAGCGGGTGCCGCGATCGTAAGACTAGTAAACATATGTATACGCCCGGCGGCCGCAACGCGTTACCAAGCAAACACGCCACGTCAAAATGCATTAGCCGATTCTGATAATTCCGATTTACGATGCGCTTATGGCCGCTAATTGTCTGATTTATCGAGGACGCCGCGATAATGCGATTAACATGCCGACGAGCGCGCGGCGCGCGGGCCCATTCGTTGTTGCAATAGCTTCGCGTCAAATTTGCAAATCGGCTGGGCAATCATCGTCAAATCGCACGTGCGCTCCGCGTAGATAACAGGTTCACCCTGCAATGCGAGCTTTCGACTCCGCTTGTCGATTGTTATGCTACTGCACAAACTACAAGCGCGCGTAACTTGCCAATCTAATGTGATTGTAATACGAGCCGCTATTTTCGATTTCCAGTTGAACGTATGTTCATTTTCACTTCGTTTCGAAGTATTTTACATGATACGTTTCCCTGTGTTTATTTCAGTTACCTGACCAATGGAAGCTGTGTCGAATCCTTTGTATTCGTTATTCTGTATTTAATTATTGATGTTTTATGATTTATTTAGTAGTAGTTTAAAGCTTATCAAAAAGGGGGTGAACTGTTGAAATATTATAATACAGCTTAATTCTCTTACAAGTATTTGCAGAAGATAGTCATTACTTGATACAGTTAAAAGGGGTGTATTAGTTAAAACGAAAGAATAAAAGAAAACGAATATTGAATCATTGAACATTGACACACGCATCTTTATATCCACATAGCAAAGCAAACCACACAGCACATAACATATATTTTTTGTCAAACATAACTCTCAAATGTTACTACAACTGTAGTTGAAAGCTAACGATCGAAATAGCAGATCGAGCGCCACCGTCGCGAGAGATAGTGAGAGATCAGCGCAAATAGTGAGAGCTACTTTTATCATTGTATACATATTCTACATGTATGTATATTTGCACGTTGCCGGGTGGATGTGTGCGTGGTTCCACCGAGAGTGCAAGTGTCTATCACTATGTATTCGTGCGGCGGCTATTGACTCGTAATATCGTTTTACCATTTATTTAACAATCTTCATTTAATGATTCGAATAATAAAGATCGAACACCCCCTCCGCCTCGCCCATTATTCCTAGTGATTTACAGGCATTTGCCCGGCAAATATTCTTTTAATATTTAAAGACCCTCCCTGCCCCGAGTAACCATATCGTGCAAATACTCGAACGCGCTCGGTAAATATGTACAAAATATACATCGGCCGAATGTATAAATATCGCAGTCATTATGCCACCGTGCTCGATCTAAATGTCTCCCTCTCTCCTCCGTCCACTCTCCTTTTCTACCATCACTTTCTCTGTTCAAGTAGTGTGCAATTGTATCGCTGGGATTTTTTATTCGTTGATTGCATGTCTGACAAGAATGCTCGAGTTTGACGGTGTATGAAATGTTATTTATTTCGTATCATTTCGTGTTATCGTTTCATGTTAGTGGCTGAAATTGAAGCTTGGTGTAAGATTGGGTCAGCAATGGGTGTACCAAAAATACATAGGCATAAGACTAATATTAACTCTGAATAAGTAACTGGCATGCTGCATACGCGAAATTTAGCTTTGTTTGTGCATGTCTGTTGTTGAATGACTGACTAGCAGTGGTAATTGTATATTTGGTTTGTAGTGGACCTAAGACGATGAGTAAATAAAAGAGAAAGTTGGCTGTTAAACAGGAATAATCATAAAGACAGTCTAAATCCAATAATATACAAATTGACTTACAAATAACCTTTCTTTACATTATATATTTCAGTTTTTCAGTTTCTCAGACTTCAAACCATATACAATTTCCTCGAACCAGCCTTAAAATTCAACTAACTTCAAAACACATAATCTTGCAATAAACCAGACTCTATCACCGACAAACCAAAACATCCTTAAATTAAGTAGACTTAAATAAGTGAGCTGCGGTTCGCGTAAAGACCGCAGGCCACAGCGGGTGAACTGGTGTCTTGAACCACGAATTAAGGGTTGAATCACATACTATCGGCGATTGGGGGTAGGCGAAGAGGGTCGCCACGAAGTACCGTGTCGAGGGGGTTCGAAGGATACCAGTGCGAATATCTCCGTAGCCGCAGGGGTCGCGTGTCCTCTTTCGAGTGGCCGCACGCGCAATAAGCCTCGCCACTGAGAGCGCAATCCAGAGAAAGAGAGAGAAAGATAGAGAGCAGTGAGAGGGTGAAAGAATGGGAGAGAACACAGGGGGGGACGAACACGGCGCCCAGCTGTGGCTTGTGTGTGCCCTTCGCCACTGCCTGCCAGAAGGGGGTGGCTCTCCGTTCAGAGCCCACGCTGCTCGCTTACCACCTGTTCGGAACCCGCTGACAGAGAGAAAAAGAGAAAGAGAGAGAAAGAAAGAGAGAAGGAGTGGGTGAGAGAACCTCCCAGTAAACGCACCCTTCAACCACCCTCCGATAAAAAGATCGCAAATCGCTCCTGCTTTCTCTTCCTCTACTCCCTTTTCTCTCTCTCTCTTTCTCTCACTCTTGTCTGACCTAATTGAATGGATCAACCCGCGGGAGTTAAGAAATGAAATTAACCTCGTTGCGTAACAACATCTTGATTGGACGATTAGTAAACGAGGGTGGGAGTTCCTCTGAGCAGTGGTGCGGCTTGGAATTACTTGCAATTAGAATGAATTGCGTTATTACTGCATAAAAGGACTGCTGCTTGCTGAGTAGAAAAATTTATTTGTGGTTGGGGTTAAAGAATTATGTAGGAATCCTGCTTTCTTATCAAATTTTCTGATAATAATACCTATGATTAATTGATTTATTTGACTATTGACGGTTCCAGGGAATAAATCTTTTTAACTTTAACCGAACCAAATAATATAAAAATGTAAATTTATAATATCTTTATTATGATCTAAATGTTGCTTTCTGTATTTATTTTGTGCTTACGCTAGAAATATATAACCATACATAAACTGCCGGTACAGTTACTGTTAATTCCCTAATTCAATACTAAATTAACAAAACACTAAGTACAGTATGACAAATAACAATCACGATTACTACAAGCACCATGAAATATCTGTAATTCAATCTCTGACAATTACAAACAATCGTATTTTCGAGTACTGATAAGTTGAACGTCAGGGGCAATGCTCCGGAGTACTTGCTAGCTATCGAGCCGAGGAGGAGGAGCGAGCCAATCGAAACTATCGTAACTGGAGTACGGCCGTATTAAACGCGCGGTACTTTATGCTCGACTTTTATTACCAGCCATCGAGATATCAGGCCGAGGGTATGGTGAGGAGGGCGGCGGAGCGGGGCAGAAGAGGACAAGGGCTTTAGGCTAGGTGCTCCGATGGAAGATTAAAAATAGCAAACGCCCGCACTCGCGCGCGCAACTCCATCGTCTCTTGTCCTCCACCTTCCTCTCTCCACTCTCTCTTACTCTCTCCCTCTCTCTCTCTTGCGCGTTTTCTCTCCCGCTCTGGTAATACCACGAAACAGAGCGGCGGTCTCCGTTAATTTGAAAGTTAATTTATGACAATGTCGGGTAAAAGAAGCCAGCCGCTATATGGGCTCGCGTCGTGACCGCGGCCGACGGTAATTTAATGGGATGGCGCAAATATTTGAACCAGCCGGCCGCTAAAAATGAAAAATAACAATTAGTTTAAAAGGCGTTTCGCGTAGGCATCAGCACCGCCGTCGACACAGCCGCCTTGCTTTCGGTTCGGCGCCCCTAATTAAATTGCTGTTTCATCCACCGTCGGTCTAGTTACCTTTGGCTTGTTCGCAATTGCAGAGTCATGAAGATTAGCAATATTGTTCTAACTCTTTGTTATTTTATGCAATGTGTACTGGTAATTATGAGATTTTTGTTAAGGTAGTGGTAAAATGGGTGTATTTGGTTTTTAAGAGTTTGTAGAATAGTTTATATTAATTATAATACAAGAACGATTATACAACGTACAACAAATCGAATAAAATTATCAAATATGTCAGACAAAAACTCTACATATTCTCCTACTTTAATACTGTTTATAACATAAAAATGTAGTGTTATGTCAGAGATCAAACCAAAATAATTAGCAACATATTCCTTTCAGGTTTCACCTACTTGATTCGATGTTTCATCGGAAAATCCGCCTATTCGAACACTCGAACCAACTGAATGCGTTGAACGAGGCAGGGCGAGGTTGGTAGGCAGAGTTTCCGTACACGCGTTTTCCGAGCTAAATTGTGGAGCAGAGGACAACAGGTCGTTCAATCAACCTGCGACGACAAACAGGTACAATGAAAGAATTGTGTCGGCCAACGCACGTTCGTAGGGGGCGCTGCGCGCGCTAACAAGAACGTTTCATCGGCTTTGAATGGACGTCTTTTGGAGTGCACTCGCCGGTCGAACAATTTATTTGCGCGTTATTAATTTCATGTCGGACTTGGTTTACTGGGTTTGGTGGCAGTGCTCGTTTCCCTTGGTAATTGTAACTCTTGTCCGTGTGATTAACTGCACACGTTCTCACGCAGTAACAATTAATAGTTGCTCTTACTTTGTGTACTCCCTTTCTCCATTCAACCAAGAGTCATTCATTGATCTTGACTGCCTTGCTATGAATTCAGTTTGTTAATGCTGGTTTAATGTAATACCGTGCTGCTTTACCGGCGACATATTCGCTCGGGCATTGTTTCTTACTGAGGAATTAATAGTGTATGTAGTTGTCGAATTTACTCTCTGGTTGGTCCGCTTGTCAAACATTTAACAATGAAGGTGTGGTAACTTCGAGCGGGCTAAGTTATAAGTCCTAATGTAATCCTAATACTGTTGTTTAATATCGATTTTGCGGATGACAATTAACATCGACTGGAAGGTTGAAATTACGAATCATATGTACAAACACTTAGCGATATTTCGTGCAATAAATTATACGTTATACATTCAAGCGTTAGTTAATTGTGTGGATAAGGTGATTCGTTAGTGAATGTGCTAAGGAATTTAATTGGTCAGTTCGATCACGTTAATTCTGTATATTATACAGTGCTTTGTAATGAAGTTTCAACTTGAAGGTAAGAATCACTCAAATCTCAATATTTACTGATATTTCCTACAATAAGTTACGTTCATATGTTTAGGTTTCGTCAAATAAGTAGATAAGGTGATTCAGTAGTGAATGTGTTAAGGAATGGAATTGGTGAGTTCGATCACGTTAATTCTGTTCATGATACATTGCTTTGCAATGAAGTTTCAACTTGAAGGTAAAAATCACTCAAATCTCAATATTTACTGATATTTCCTACAATAAGTTACGTTCATATGTTTAGGTTTCGTCAAATAAGTAGATAAGGTGATTCAGTAGTGAATGTGTTAAGGAATGGAATTGGTGAGTTCGATCACGTTAATTCTGTTCATGATACATTGCTTTGCAATGAAGTTTCAACTTGAAGGTAAAAATCACTCAAATCTCAATATTTACTGATATTTCCTACAATAAGTTACGTTCATATGTTCAGGTTTCGTCAAATAAGTAGATAAGGTGAATCAGTAGTGAATGTGCTAAGAAATAGAATTGGTCAATTCAATCACGTTAATTCTGTATATTATACATTGCTTTGCAATGAAGTTTCAACTTGAAGGTAAAAATCACTCAAATCTCAATATTTACTGATATTTCGTACAATAAGTTACGTTCATATGTTGAGGTTTCGTCAAATAAGTAGATAAGGTGATTCAGTAGTGAATGTCTTAAGGAATGGAATTGGTGAGTTAGAAGAGTACGGCGGGCAAGGGCGAGGGAGCGTGGCGGAGGGCTCCACGCCATCTTCCGCGGCGTCGAGGACATTGTATTCCCGTTCGGTGGAATTTTTCGTCACGGCGACACCTCGATCAATATTTGCGCAGCCGGGAGTGGAGACCACGTCACTCGACCTTCCGCGTCCATATGCGAAAGCGGCCGCGCGCACACTGTCGTCGGCCCCGACATATTCTCCCGCATCTTCTTTCCCCTACGCGCGCCATTTCTCCATAGTTCTTACATCTCCACAGCTTGCATCCTTCCTGGAATGCAATCCACTGCGAATAACTTTCTAATTCAGCGCCTTCTAATACCTTTCTTCGTTTATCTTCGTACTGCGTTAATGCGGCTTCAATGGAGGAACTCTTACGTTGCGAACTTTTTACTAGGTATTGTAAAACTTCGAATGGTAAGAAACGAATGTGTGATATTGTCCGCCTTTCCAGGATACGCCTGAGTAAATAAGTTTATTGATTGCACTGAATAAGAGTATATTGGCTGTAAAAAGTACCAGAATTAAAAAATTGTGTATTGTATTCTTTTACTTAATTCGAATTTATGGGAATTATTACGATCCTTGTGAAACAATTTAATCTTTCGCGAACTTGAAGGTTCAATTTTGACATTAATTTCATATGACCTCGATCTTTTCAGCGCGGAATCAGTGAAATCAATTAGATTTGATACGAATACCACAAAATCGAAACGACCACCTTTGACCTCTTAAAACATCGAATACAAAAGCATACATTTTTGCAAATCTACAAAATTGAAGACGATAGTATGAAGTACCAAGCCGTTAAAATCGCCGTATAGCAAGGGACAAAAAAGGAACACGTTGACCGAGGAGAAATCGGCAAGGAAGCGGTAAACAGGATGGCGGAGTGAAATCCCTGGCGTCGATTCTTGCGAGGGCAACGAAAATAGAGGAAGAAATAGATCGGTGGTTAAGGAGCGCGGGTGTGCGTAAGGCTGGCACGTATTTGCGTTACGAGTTACTTCCACGTTACCAGCCGCCAATTGGGAAACGAGCTGGCGCAGGCCTCGCTCTCCTCGTCACCGCTAAACGCTCGTAATGAGTGATTATCTTGGTTAGCCTGGTTAACACGTGGTACCAAGGTAGCGGCAAGTGTGCACCGTCTATTTGTTCCCGGCGACACGTGCCCACCACTACGGACACCTCGCTCTTCGCTTACGCAATTGCCAGCAAACCTACCATACGTGTAACGCTCCCTGATCTAGATCGGACTCACCCTGATCCGGTAGCCTGTATTTTCAATCGAGGAACAAACAGAAACTTTTTCATGTTTCGTGTTTCATAAAAAAAGGTCGCAGTTCTTAACGAAAATTTCGTATAACTTTCTTCGTGTTTCTGTTGCCAGTAAAACTGTTGTACCTGTAAGGTTCCCTGATCTAGATCGGACTCACCCTGATCTGGTGGCCTGTATTTTCAATCGAGGAACAAACAGAAACTTTTTCATGTTTCGTGTTTCATAAAAAAAGGTGGCAGTCCTTAACGAAAACTTCGTAAAACTACCTTCGTGTTTCTGTTGCCAGCAAAACTGTTGTACGTGTAAGGTTCTGTGATGTAGATCAGATTCAACCTGCTCAGATAGCCCGTGTTTTCATTAGGGGAACAAACAGAAACTTCTTGACGTTTCGTGTTTCATAAAAAAGCTGTCGTTTCTTAATGAAAATGTCGTAAAACTTCCTTCGTGTTTCTGTTGCCAGTAAAACTGTTGTATGTTTAAAGTTCCTTGATCTACATCAGACTCACCCTGATCCAGTAACCTGTATTTTCACTGATGGAACAAATAGACATTTTTTGATATTTGATGTTTCACAAAAAAGGTGCCAGTTTTTAACGGGAAGTCCGTAAAATTCCGTGCATGGTACTCACCAGCAAAGCTGCTACATCGATAACATTTTCTGTTTTATACTGAACTCACTCTGGTTTGGTAGACTGGTTTAAATCGTTGATTTAATTCTGATTTTTCTAAATCGACTGATTTGAAAGCGGCATGATATTTAGTATTGCGGTATTGTGTTTTATAAGTGATTGTAGGACAGTAATTCTTAATCGATGGTTGACGTTCTTTGAAACATATTTGTCATTCAAGCATTGAACTACTAACAACTCAATAATATAAATGCAACAGAATGCAAAATATTTTCGTGGTGTATTAATACAATAATAACGTATTATGCGATTCCATTGACAATTCTCGCAAGAACAAATTACACAGAGTATTATGACAAAAGTCTGTTATGAATGAATTCTACCTGAGAATAAATACATTCTATATGATGTTATTCCAATTTTGCTTGATCAAGAATCAAAACAAGAAAAGGATTAATCAACGCAAACTGTAATATACACAATACTATCACTGTTACCATTATCTTTGTAGTCAGTTACCAGAATATTTTGAAGCGAGCAGAAGCGACATTGGCCCATTTTCAATTTCACTGAAATGTTTTCCCTAGCTGAAGAGGTAGAAGCATGCTGGCACAAAAAACGCTGGCAAAAACGTCGAAGTTTGATATAGAGAACGTTTTTGTAGGTCCTCCCAGTTATTGTAGAAGCATTCAGTGCAATAAATACATCGGAGTTACGTGCACGTACGTTATCGTTAAGCAATCCAGATGGGAAACGCGGCAGTTCAAAAAGTTGCCAGCTCGAAAACGGCCGATAACCCTTCGGAAACGGGGAGAAGCATATTTGGACAGCGAATACCGCCACCGGAAGCTTGGAGAAAAAATGTTTTGCTTGTTTATCGCGTTACTACCATGGCGCTGCGTGGTTTGCGTTGTACTGGCGTGAGGCTCGACGTATATAGTCTGCATTTACATTTGCCTCTTTCACTCCTAACCCAATTGTGGTCAACTCAATTTAGCATCGATATTTCAGAGCTTAAATATTGTACGAAATCTTCCTCGGATAATTAGATTCTTTTATTTTAGATATGTTCTTGATTAGGTACAAATGTTAATTGCATTCTATGGTTAATATTTTTCTTATTAGATCATTTTATTATGCAGAGTGTCTGCTTGACGGATAGATAGGTGTAATAAAATCGATTGGGATAAAATACATTCGCATGTAATTCCGGGAATCACTAGTCACATTTATTACGAAATATCACTCTTGACAAGCGCTTTCTCTCGAATTAATAATATTTATCCGACAACTGGTGATTTCACACGAACAATAAATAATATTTAGCGAATGGGCGAAATACATGGGTGTGGCATCCCGTCAATTTTGCAAACAACAGCAAGTGTGCCCCCGACTCAAAACATTTCTGTATTTACACAGTGTCTCTTGCAAGTTAATTCAATACAAAAGCAAAAAATCAAGGTGACAAGACAAACAGTTTCACAGAATGCCTCGATAAAAAATTCGCGATAGTAAAATTTGCATTCATTTATGCAAAAATTCATAAAAAAAAGTCGCAAAAATAAATATAGACCGACAAGTTCATACTAGTTTTTATAATTGTTTTCAAATATGTCAACGCGAGAGACATCGAGCGAGGATTAAATGGATGTCAAAATACAAAAATGCACTGGGCTCGATGAGAAGAGAATTGAAGCAGGTCGCGTGCGAGACACGTCGAAGAAGCTTGTTTAATTCGACGACAGCAGGCCGTTGTTGTCGTTTGATGAAGAGATTTGTCGAAATCGTGCGAAACACGACTCCGGCTCGGCTCGATGTAACGTGTAATGTGGCAGGCTGCGAGGGGGGAGGGAGCCACGGACTTCCAGGACCCGGGCGCTGTTTGAACGACAAATATTTTGTCATCAAACTTCTGTCGCGCGGAATGAACGTGTCTATATGTGCAGGGCTAATACAAAGCGTTTCGCGGGCATTTGCTAAAATCAGATTACGCCCGGGGAAGCCGACGGCCCAACCAACCAACCCCGGAAACGCGATCTTGATCTTCCGTATGAATTGCCACTGAGTCAATGCCAACTTCCAACAGATCGGCCCGACGCTGTCGACGCCGTCGAACGAATTGCCGCCATATCCCCCCCTCAAATGAAACCTTAACCTTAACCTCACACTTAACTCACATTGTTTGCCACAGACGTATCAGCTCTCGCCTACTTGCACCACCAATCTTGTTGACACGACGCGTATTCGCTTGCCGATTTTACACAGACACGCGTGTAAGTTAAAGCCCTCGGCGAAGTTATTGTAGACTCCACTACGATTTGGATTGTTTGTTAGTTTGTCTGTGGTATTTTGAGTTAGTTGGCATTTTATGTTCGTGATTTGTTTTTTAGAATTGACGAAGCCTTTTCTAAAAACAATTTTTGGATCATTTAAATATCCAATCTTATAATCATTTGTCAAAATAAATGAATGTATTATTATATCTCAATTATGCTATGATTTGCTAGAAAATGAAAGACAAGTACGTGTTAAGTTTAAAACTGTAATATGGTGTTCCACGTATTCCTTTCTAGTCGTAGTGTTTGCATTGGGGGGCGTTTCGGATATGTAACTAAGGGAAACAGGTTTCTTTTTAACCCACTTTCTTACATTAGCCTGGACTTCAGTCCAATTCTTTGGCCCGCACGAAACGGCTACCGTTTCACTCGCGATAATGATTAATCCAAACACGGCGAAAGTACACGATGTGTTTGGAAAGCCGACGGCATCGCTCTTACCAGACTCTTTCAGCAAAGTTCTAGCTAATCGGGAACCACATATTTGGACACCATGATCGACCATTCGGTGTAATGATAATAACTACAAATATAATCATCAGTCTTTCTTGTATATCGTAATAGTACTCGACTTATTTTCAATTGTGATTTTTTCATACACTTTATAATATTATATTCTGTTTTTTTACTATATTTCTCTGGTGTTCGTATTCGTACAAAGTGGAGAAGCATATTAATTCATTTGTAGCATTATTTTTAATTTATTATCAGTGAAACCGATTCGGAAACTGTTTGTGTAACTTAATCCCTCTGTCTAATATTACAAACTCACACATAAATACCACCCCTTCTTTCGCCTTGTATTCACAGTACTTTATATTCAACAAATTCATGATGAAATTATTAATTAAATTATATTAGTGTTCAAATAAAACATTAATTACATTATACGTTCTAATAAATCAATGTAACAAGTTCAAAAAGGACAGAAAATACAAAGTTGACTGAAAATGTAAGAATCACTCGTGTACAAGAATTCTCGAACAAATATTACTGAAAATGGAGGACATCGCATTAATTGTTAGCAGTTCAGTGTGTTCTCGCTAAAGATCTCACTGGCTTCGCCCGTCGAAGGCGGCACCCAGCGGAGCGCGCGCGTGCGTGCGTGTACTTCTCGCAGAAATACCTGTCGCACGGACACTCGCCACGTACTCAGAAAAATTTCCGTTAATGCATCGGGACGCGCTCGTTACGTAAGCAGTCGTGTGCGACGTGAACTTGCTGGATTTCGCGGCGAGCGTTGAGTAACAGAGCGACGACTAAGTCTCTTTTCTTTTTATATTTCGAGTAAAAGGACTCTTTCCCATGCAAGAGACTTGTGAATTAGTCAATCAGAAAGCGGAGAAAAATATTACTTGGGAATTCCTACCTTTAATGTAGAACTTGTGAAATAGTTATCAATCGATGAATATTGCTGGTTTTTCAGAGGACTTCTCATCGCTGTAATAAGAATAAAAAATCGATAAAGTCGATGAGATTGAAGAGTTGAACATTCGCCAGTAATATTTGTTCCCCTAATAAGTATAACTAATTTCAAAGGATTTGATTCACTTAACAATAGAAATTCACATCTTTACTCGCAAAACAATGCCAACAATCCAAACAGCAATACAATTCGCTTAAATAACTAAATTCTAATTTTCTTTTCCTAATTACAGGTAATCAACAAATGTATTTCAAATGTCTGTGCCTTCATGTAAACCAGTGTAACCACATGAGGCTGTGTCGGCAGTGGTACCGCTTTTATTTCGGTGACGGTATCGCATGAAAATTCGCTTATCAGGCAAATATTTGCGCTTCTAATAATTGTTATAATAGCAGCGGGCGCGCAATAATGAAATCGCTCCGCCGACTTTTACAACAGGCCGAATCGGAAGGCTTTGTTGCCTTGTTAATTTATCGCCACGGATACATATTTATATTGTCAGCACGACCACACCGATGTCTTAATATTGTGTATAGGGATTTCAGTTTTGTCGAAGGCATGCTTGCCTGTTTGCCCGTGTCAATGTTTATTAATGTGAACAATACGCCACGGGCTCCTGCGACTTGTATCACTTTTATCTTGGCAAACGGAGTTACTGAGTTAACGCTCTTCGCATGATCGCTCGTTTAAACTGGAAAATCAGTTTACCCGAATGATGTGAACATACTTCGTCTTCTTCTTAACAAGTTGGTTGACAGATCAATCCATCTCGTTGTGAACTTTAAATGGTTTAAATAATAATGACTCTCAAAACAATTTAAGATCAACTTGTATTTTGATAGTTGCGCTTATTTTCTAACTGCTCTGATTTGTGTTGGTATATTTTCTTTTTAAGGTACATCGAATTAAGTAATATATACTGAAATATGGAAAAGTTAAAGGATAGAAACCGCTTATTTTATGATTTGTCCAGTCAATTTATGTTAGCCAGTCACTATTTATGGTAGTATTATACTGACAATATAATACCGATTAGGGAAGTCCGCGACACAGATATGTTATCTATTTCTTTACAGTAACGTGATTCATTCACATTTCCCATCTTCGAATTCACGCTTGTATTACAACTATGACGGGTTGTTAGCAAGCAAGAGATTAGTATTTCCTGATACCTTCATGTTGCGCTATATTAACTTTGCTAAATTAATTGAAATATATTGGTAAAAACTGTTCTGCTTCTAACTTCATTTCAACAAAATAATATTTCTATTATTTCAATGATTAATATTAGAATAACAAATCCTATAAAATTTCAGATATGCAGAATCTTTTCAAACTTATAGTTGGAACAAAAAAATATGACTACTTAAACTAATCGCATTCTAGAACAAAGATCAACCTTTTCATTTATCAGCACATTTATCTTAGAACCAAGTGAAGGAATCCCGCAAAGTACATTCGTATCTTAGGAGAAGTCGAAGTCGCGGACACTCTACAACGCTAAGACTGTCAGCGACGGTCAGTTGTGTTTTTGCGTGAGTGCTTACGAAAGCCGGCATTAATATTTCATTAATATTTCTCGAGGATTCGTGGAAAACGGGCGGACAGTGCGACGCAGTGTGTGATGGTCGCGCGTGTTTTCATGGGAGAGACGTTCGATGCTGAGAAGAAGGAATTTCTCGTCTCGTCTAGGTTGGACTGGTCCGGCCAGTGGTAGTTAATTAAGTGCTAACAAGTAGAGAAGCACCTAAGACGGCCGTCCGAGCAAAGTCGTACGACGCTTAACGAAAAACTTCCAGACGCCGCGTCGCGCCGCTCCCATCCGCTTAGAGAATCTCGCTCCGTTCTCGCCCAGACTGTCACCTGACATCGCTGGCTTTATTGGCTGCTTGAATGCTCGACTCTTTCCTTGCATATTCAAAGCCGACTTCTCGGATCTGCCACGGACAATCTTCTTCCCGGTGAATAATTGCGACAGTCGACGAATGGCAAGCATAAATGTTCTTAGAATTGTTGAAACCATTTTTGTAAATTTCTCAGTTTTTTACCTGTTGTATAATGTTATGCTAGAATTTATTTAAGTGTATCAGATGTTTCCTTGCATATTCAAAGCCGAGCTGTCGGATCTGTTACAGACAATCTTTTTTCCAGTGAATAATTACAAGGATCGATGAATGGCAAGCATGAACGTTCTTAGAATTAGTGAGATCATTTTTGCAAATTTCCAATGTTTCTTCCTCTAGTATAGTGTTATACTAGAATTTATATAAATGTATCAAATTTTTTCCTGCTTATTTAAAATTTAGGGAGAGATTGCTTAGAACCTTGTCAAAAATGATTCTGCACATAACACAGTTTCTCCAAAACTACCTTTTTAAAAAAAAATCCAGCTCTGTAACTATACAAGAAAACAAATATTGCTGCTATATGTATAATAAAATAATCTAGATTCCACCTTAACAACGTTATAAAGATCCATCAGAAATGCCATGTCTAAACATTGCAATATACTTTTCTGAATACACGTGTTCGTCCTCTTTAAAGATCCCCTTGGCTTTCTGCAGGCGAAGCGTTTCTTTCGAATTGGCGTAGCAGGCGGGTTGTCCAGTACTGGCGCTCTTTCACCTGACGGTGCTTTCTCTGGTTAACGGGACGTGGAAGGTAGATATGGATGTGGATTGGCCGCGGGTATAAGATAGAAGGAGTAGAAGCATAGGCCGGAGAGAGGAGGCCACTAGGAACTGGGAGACCGAGGAGGAGAGCGCCAAGCGCGAAAGAGGCGAATTAAAATTCATGAACGCTTCGAGCAGCGTCCGATTAAAATTCATGGCGGAATTATCGCTGGCTCCTCGAAAACAAAGGGACGTCGGGAAACCCACTCACGAACTCGCGCCCCGGAAATCATGCTCGCCAAGAGTTTTGCAAGGATGACGCTAATATATCTCTGCCTACTTTTCCAAATCAACTTGTAAAGATTGATTTGATAATTCTTTACTATTTAATCACTTTTTGTTTAAACGTAGCGAGAGTGACTAAACAGAATTTTATCTTTTCATTCTTTTTCAAGTAATAGAATTACAGTTTATTTTAGACAAAGTTTCTATTTCAAGTCCGGTTAACAAATAGATTAACTTTGTTATCATAACTCTTCCACATTACTTGTAAATTTGAATTCAAGATTAATTGCCTACAATTTAAATGTTATTTTATCCGTCGGGTAACTTTGACAGATATTCTACTAGATAAAGAAAGTCATGTATTAATAAACCAATGATTAATCCCTCCACATCAAAACAGCTTTTCTAGTACATTTCGAACTCTCGACCAGCCGGTATTTCCATTCACCCTTGCATCCAATGCGTGAAAAGAGAGTGGCGGTACTGCTAGCGCTGGTATCGGGAAACAGCACCCCAATGATCGTTCATCCCCGCAGGCAATCGGTTCAATTGTTTTCGGTGGTGGTTGGGGTGAGCGGTACGCTTGATCTTGAGGAATCGGGCGGGCGTATGTCCGAGCAAGTGGCCCCAGGGGTGAGAGCGGGCGAGTTTGGATGAAGAGGAGGGTGGAAATCCAAAGAGACAGAGAAAGAAAAGAAAGAGAGCAGAGTCCCATGACTAATGGACTAAACGAAATACTTTATTTTCTCCCTGCAAAATATTATTATATCCACTACTACTTCCAAGTAATTATTTAAATCAGTATTTTATTAATCTCATATCAAAACAGGGAACTTAAAATACTATTTGAAATAATTCCCAAATAACTAATAGCAAATAAAATCATTTTATTCATTTGATATTTTTGACAGTAATACCAAATATATTTCTAGCAATAGCTTTGGTACTTTTATGATAAAATATTATTCCGACTGGGTTCCATTTAAATACTTTAGAGGACTGGTGTCGTCGGCCCGATGGGATACGCGTATCCATGGACGTACTTAATAGCTGGGCGTCTGCGTACGGGCTGGAGGAGCAAATCAGAGTCGGTAATCCTGAGCGACAGGGAGGCTTAGCACCCCTCCTGGAAATGGTAGCGGCGAGGGTGGCCGGTGCCGAGTGAGAGAGAATCTCCTACGTTAAATGCACAGCCAAGCGGAACCTACAGCATCCCAACGCCTCTCTCTCTCTTTCACCTCCTAGGGTGCCCATTGTGCATGGTTGCTCGTACGCACGATTATGAGCGCACACGCTACGGGCTGCTTCCCCTTCCTTGGCATCCGTAACCCCGTTGCGATCAAGGGTCACGAGTAATGCCGGTTAAACGCTACATATTGCTCGGTTTGCCCGGAATTTAGCTGGGGATTTGAATAACGATTTGTCGCCTCCCTCTCCCCAAGCCTTGTCTCTCCCATCATCGACCTTTACAGATCGCCTGGGGTTTGACGGACTACTTATCATCCGGCCTAGTCTATTTTTCGGGGATTTTCGGGGAACATATGCACATGAGAGGTAAAGGTGGAATATGAAGTAGAGTATAAACTTGGAACTCGTGAGATTGTTGGTAGGAATTAGTAGTATGTTAGTTTGTCTGAATTTAAATAGTATCTTTGATTTTTTATTGATGAATTGAATAGATTAAATTGATGTATCAGTCTTTGATATATTCTCGAATAAGTCCTGAATACATATGGCAGGATAGTCTCCCGAAATACAACGCAAAATCTCGAAACTCTTTCATCAGCAATATTTATTTGGGCAAGTTTGCTCTTTAATATGAATTATAATGAGTCAGGCAAACGCTAATGAACAGTCGATCGTATTGCCGCGCACTGGTAATACATCGGGAGGAGTGCAGCTCATTGGTATATTTACAATTTGTTTTTCAACGATAAACTGCTCGGTGAATAAACCGCGCTACGGTTCGCAGTGAATCTATGGCCGGCAGTGAAGTGTTCGAAGCATGTCGGGGTAATTAACGGGAACGGCTGATCTCACCATTTCACGCGACGACTGCATAATTATTCAAAGTAGAATTCGTGAAATTATCGCGCGTTCTCCTTTCTCCGTAAATAGCTGGCGAGAATGTGCGAAAATTGGCGAGGAACTTAGGAACCGTTGTCTCCTGCATACCGTTTACCGAAGAGTAGAAAAGACTGAAGATTTATTCCGCTTCGCTTCAGGTTGTATGGTGTTAACTTTTCCAACCGTTCTTGCATAATTACCTTCGAGGAATCTTTCTACTTATTAAAGATCATGAGAGAAACGTATATGATAATGTTACAAACAGTTATTTCAAGTTGGACCATTTTGTATTTCAGTAATATTCATCTGTGAGACAAATCATGAAATAGTATTCACAATTCTAATAATCTCCTATTGTAAAAATACCACATTTTGTCCAAGCTTCCAAGAACGTCTATTCAAGAACATTCAAGGTACACAACCCACTTTTCAAATACCCGGTAAACACGCAAACTTTATTCCAGCAGCGAATGACAAAAAGCAAGGCAACATCGAGAAACATATAAACCAGAATTCTCTCCAACATCGAGAAGACTGACAAGTTAGAAAACCATCCCTCTTCCACAAAAAATCCGCAAAAGAAAAATATGTCAGAGGAATGAAAAAAAATCTGCCAAAAACCACACAGAAATGTGTAATATCCTGTTTATAAAAGAGCTTGATAATCCAGACTAGAAAAGCATGGAGTGAGAAATGTATCAATGGGACACTCGAGTTGTGATGTAAAACCACAGCTTGGTGTGACATCGAATTACCAGCAGGACACTCGAACGAGAACTGTCAGAGTGGCATAGTTGGACAGTGTATGCAGGCGTGTGTTAAGCGTGCGTCGAACGAAAGGAATCGGGATCCCCACGTGGCCGGTCGAGGGCTCTCGATGTCATCGCTACAGAGATGTTACTTCGCCGGCGTCTCCCGATTGCTCCCAACCTTTCACCAAACCTTGCGTCCAATCTCATCGCTCGAGAGTGTCAGGAACCCCCGGTGCATTTTCAGCGACTACTACCACACACTCTGCTTTTCACCACTCGCCACGTTCTCGTGAGAATTTCACTTTATTGAAAAGCCTCGGGACACGCTGTCGCCGCAACTTACTAACCGTTTGGTGGTGTTGGTCAACATATGTGTCGTCAGAGACACAAGTGTAATAATATTACGAAGGATCGAGAAGGTGAAAGTTGTACTGTCTGGGGATCGAGTAATAAGAGAAATAGTTATCAATGTTTTAGCAGTAAATTCTATAATAATCGTAAAATTTCACAAAGTAGTTCTGAATTAAGACATAGTTCAACCCTTTATAAATTTAATAATAATCTAGACACTCACAATTCGAAAACCCAAACATATCTTAACAAGCATCCCCAATAAAAAATGAAACTCGTTTTATAAATTTCACAAAGCACCACCCTGTAAAACCCTTCAAAGGTACCCCATCTACTTGCATCAGCCAGTAACTCGAGAAGTTGAATAGCAAGATTTTGAGTGATTCATAAAAGACTCGCGTGAGACGTAGAATCCGAAAGATAGCGCTGTGCGAGGCAGCAGCCCCTCTTTTGCGGACAAGCACTCAAGGGGTGGGTCGGGCGTCCCAGGAATAAGGGGGTGAACTGCTCGCAACAAATATCAAAGCGCCGAGAGCCCCTGAATTATTGGAAAACTGCCGGTGACAATTCAACGATGGTGGAGAACGCTGGCGGGGGAGTGGAGAAGCGAGGAGGGTGAAATGGGGGTTGCGAGGGAAGCGGTGAGTGCGGGAGGGTTGAAAGGGGGCGGCGGTTGCGGAGGCAGCAAACCCGGGGACAAGACTTTAGAAGTCTGAGGCAAGCGCTCACCCCCGCAAACTTTTCCGGCGAGTCTCGAGGGTAGAGTTTCAGTCGCATTAGACTGGTAAATTCCGAATCTACCCGACTACACCCGCCCCCGAAAACCCACCCCCTACCGCCACCCTCTTCCCTTTTTCCAACGGACACCCATCCCTTCTGCCGCACCACTTTTCTTCCAACTCCCTCAACCTCTACTTTTCACCCTTCCTCCTTCCTAGCCTGTCTTATTCATCTACTACCCTTTCGCAATCTTCCGACTGCTTTGCGCCTGCTTCAATGGTAGTTCATATTAATTAAGTCTGTACCTCAGTTTTCCTTAATTCTGCGAGAAGTGCTGACAAGTCTTTTGCTTTGTGTGCGTTTTTATTTTTACTGTTTGAACGAATATTATATGCGTGGAATTGATTTGGGTGTTATAGAATATTTTGTGTATTGTACTCGATGTTGTTTTATGATGTTTGGAATGTTTCAGTAGTGTATATACTTTCTCAAATAAATTCGTAATCATTCTGCAACAATAAGGTAATTACAACATACGGATATATCATTAATAAAAATTTGTCAATATTAGCATTAATTAGACTTTATTTGTCCTCATTAATCTTTCAATGCTTTCGTGCAAGTACTTCCAACAGATCAATTAGCTCCACGGGATTCACAATATTAGCTTCCGAGCAGTACAATTAATTGAACTGGCAGACTTAGCGAAGTGGTGTTCGACGTGGAATAAGATTGGAAGGAAAGCATTCAGTAGAAAGGCGGCATCATCAAGAATCGCAAGGGTATTTATTATACGTAGTTACATAGAGGAAGGTTCGACCTAGCGGCACTTCGCCATGATTTCATGGAAACCGATGGTGGAAAGCTGCTCGGAGGCAGCTACGCCCCGGCGAGGTTTCGCCGAGACTTCGAAGAGCAATATAACAAGAAGGGGAGAGAAGAGCAACGCTCCCGGTGGCAAGGAGGAGGAGGTGGCGCGGGGGTGGCGGCGGTGGCAGCGGAATAGAAGGCGGGGACGGTCTGGCAAGAGCGAAAGGGACGGAGTTTTATTAATTTCGAAAGTTCCCAAACTGATAATTAGATCCCTGGTGGACTGGGACTGGTGTTGGAAGGATCCCTGGGAAACTTCATTTCTGGGTCGGCTGCGAACGCTGCGAAACGACTTCGCGTTTAATTTTCTTTGGCGTCTCGCCGCCTTCCCTCTCGCAACCTTCTCTCGCTCTCTGCTTACAATTAGAGGGACTTTGTTGCCTGGCGCCTTTCCGCTCGCCTCGAAATTTCGAACGCCGCTTCGCCTCTAATTTGTTGGCTGCGTTTAAAGACTTTCTAGGTGAAAATGAACCTTCCCCCGGATTTCCTTCGCCTTTACTTGTACTGTTTTTATTGTACGTTAAGACACTGTAGATGGGATATTGCTTGCAATTTATATTGTCATACAAAAATGCAATATGATAAGTTATTTAAGATAGATTCTACTATTTCCACAAACTTTTAAAATCGTAGAAAACTTACACACCAATAACTTTACAATCCAACAAAACGAAGCAGCCAATAAACGCTTTTTTACCAATACGAGAACTATGCTATACGCTGAAAATGTATAAAGGCTAGAACTGGAAGTGAATAGCGGAAAGCGACGAGTTACAGGCTCTCTCGTCGGACGGCTTTAATATTGGCCGGTCGAACGGTCTGCGGATTTTTGATTCTATAAAAGGCATTGGTTTGGTTGTCGGTTATCGACACGTTTTTTTCCCCAGCGTGAACTGACTCGACCAGTCCCCACTTCCGCCGCTGAATTTGCCTGCGAGCGACCCGGATGGGTGGTAGTTGCCGCGAGGCATGGATGTGGTCGTGTTTCACGGGCCGGGAGAATGATGCGGCCATGATCACGGGGGCGAGGATAGAATCCGGTACAATATTTCAGCTCGCATCGAGCTGGGGTGGCGAATGGAGGCGGCGGCGGCGGCGGCGTCGGTGGCGGCGGCGGGCAACTCTGTGCGAGCAGCTCTCTCGGCCGGGCAGCAACTCTCTCCTCCATTGCTAGACAAATATACTCCGAGTCAACACTCGCAGAGCGCCGAATACACCGACGTCCCGATGTCTGATTGTGTTTCCTGCTATCTGGAGAGCACATCCCCCACCTGCACACCCTCACATTGCGCCGCGCCGCACCGCGTAGCACCGCGTCGCCGATGATCGTGAGAGAGCGGAGAGAGCTTGCGCGCCGGAAAGAGAGCTACCGAAAATCGCACGGCGCTCCACTTCCGCTCGCCATCCTTTCTCTTTGTTCTCTCTGTGTACGTTATGTGTGTCTACAGGCAGCATTATTCTTCGACCAACGACAACCCCTTTCCGTTCTTTCTCTCGCTGGAATAATCACCCTGTCAACACCTTTGTACTTTACGGCCCGCTCGCTGACCACGCGACAACCTTGCTTTTCCCCGTTATCGAGAACTTGTTCGATACGAACCTCTTTGCGCCGCCTCTTACTACGTTTAGATATCTTTCAAGTGCACTTCCTTCGAGATACTTCTATATTTTTTCTCAACGCACCTGTTCGATCCACTTTCTTTCCAAATGTTGAGGAGAGTGAATTGTTGGATGAGTTGCGAAAGATTACTCTTCTAACGCGATTGTGCGTGATTCTCTCTTATCAGTGGTATCGATTGATTTCTGATGTATTGCATGCAGGAAGTGAGTCGTTGAATGACTAAGATCGCCGGATGCTGGGATTAACGTAATAGTAAGGGAAGTTGAAGTTCGAAAGTCTATTTCTATTTCATTAATAAAAAGACACTGGGAAGATTTCGAATTAACAGTATCAACAGGCGCAAGTACAAAAGTCTACAGAACATTACACCAGGCAAAGTCGAGGATCAATTTGATTTAGCTGTGTCCACTGAGCGCGACTCTTGACGCGCGCGGGGCTTTTAAATCGGCCAATAATAAGTAGGCTAATTCCCGTGAGCAGGGCCCAATATACACATACGTGCGACACGATGTGTGCGCAGTCGCCTAATACCCGGCGTCTCGAGAGTAGCGGCCCGTTCGCACACAGGGGTTGAAAAATCTGTTTGATCGCTTTATCGGCAGCGTAAATACAGTATCGGCGCACTTTTCGAGCGCTTTTCAATCGCTTCTGTTGATCCTTACGTGAGTTCGTTAGAGAGAAAGAGAAGAAGCTTCCAGGAGAAACGGAAATGGAGGAAAGTCGAGGGTGGCAGAGGGAGGAGAAGAGGAGGGAGTGAGTAGTGCTCTGGCAATCAACGAGAGAGAGCGAGAGAGAGAGAGAGAGAGAGAGAGAGAGAGTGAGAGAGGAAGGCGGCATTGGCTGGCGATATCATTTCACGAATCAATAAAAGCCCGGTGTTTGACTCGGCTTGCCAAACTGCGCGTCAACGGGCTACTCACTTCAAACGCGCACACCAAACAAGTATACATTAGTATCATTTATCCCCTCCCGAACGTGCCCGCCAACCCCCTCGTCGCCCCCACGCGCGATGCCGCCCGATAATTATATGACCACTGATTATCCGGGCCGGCCCGTTTTCTAGTAAATATTTAGCCATTCCGTGCGTTCGTTATCTTTTGCAGCGCACCGAACAACCCCACACCCCCGCCACTCTCCTCGCTTGTTTGAAATGCGAAAGCTTATTAAAGCGCTCTCTACCGATACTGCACCCTTTCTGCCGCCCCTCGACACCGACGAGCGGCTGTACTCTTTACTTATAAAGCCAGTAGGCAAGTCAACAATTAGTGTAACAAAGCCAGCGAGACGCTTTCGAACGCCGGATAATCATCGGAATTGGAGGGTCAAAGCGACAAGGGACACAGCCTTTTTTAGTCGATGGATGTTTTAATGGGGTGTGCGATTTGAGAGGAATATTGGTTTCAAGTTTGAGTTCATTAATACGAAGGTTTGAGATTTTATTGGCAGATTGTAGTTATTTGTTATTTGATTCGAGACAAATTCTGGTGTTGATATTAATATTATAAAGCTTAACATCGATTTCATTTATTCGGGTATTAAATACAAAAAGTATTTATAATTACGATTATTGATACTAAAGATACTGACAATTTTATACCAAGAAAAGTACAACAATCGTTAAAAAGAAGTATTGCAGACATTCTCAACAAGCGAATATTCATTTAACACATAGAAATCTAGAAATGTCTGTAGAATATCCGAGTTTGCTCAAGTAGAAGTAATATATACTCATACACGCAAGCATCCAGAGAAGTGTTAGGAAGCTCTTAAGCGTTCCTCGAGTGCGATTTTCTCATTTCCACGAACTATACTGCGAGTACGAGAAAGAGGATATCCGGTGGCCGAATTAAGCCCGGCGGATAGGAGGCCTGCGGGAGCGAGGGAGTCCTTTCGATTCTCGGGCTCTCGCGTAATCCTGGCGCCAGGAACTCGGGCGAGCGGAGGATTACACACCGCTAGGCAAACCCATAACCGGAGCGCCGAGCTGTATACGTGTACAGTGGGCGGCGGCGGCGGCGGCAGCGGCGTCGGCGGCGGCTCCTATTATAGGGGTGTACTGCGATTTCACGGCTAAAGCGTGTATGTACGTATCTACTTAAACAGCAGGATGTAACGCACATACGCACACATATGTAATACATTCAAAAGCACACACATAGACACATACACATGGACACATATGTGACGCTGGGGAGAGCGCGCGTACCTGCACGTAACGCGTAGTCTCCCGGGCAAGGATGAAAGGCGGAGCCAGCCGCAGCCAACCAGCGCCAAGGATTTCCATTTTAGCTCCTCTCGCAGGACTAACATCGCTTCCTATGTACTCCACACTTCTCTCTTTCCTACCGGCAGCTCCACGCGCGTACTGAAAAATTCGCCTAGCTTCTACCATAAATCGCCACGCTTCTAGCACGCTCCATGATTTCGGGGGAATTGTCGAAATCAAGCCTGGCATCTCAGTTGCTAACTGTGTCGATGTAATAAACTGTAGTTGTAAAGTAGCTCTGTTTGATTTTGCTCATTGGTACTTTGAATTATTATGGGTACTTTTGGTTTATAAGAAAATAATATTCTCTGTGAGGTAATATTTGTTCAATAAAACGGTCAATAGTATTGAATACTTTTGCTAATATTCATAACATACTTTTTCATAAGTTTGTAGGCAATGAGAAGCGTGAGATTCATTTCAATATCAAATTAAATATTTATTATTTGCTGCTAGGAAAATATTGGTGCTACCGTAGCTGCTATCTAACTTCTTCCAATAAAGTTACCGTCAAAGGCGGTTTATTCAAGTATTTTTTTATACTTCACTCCAGCCTGGTGTTTTTGTCAATCTCTTGTTTCCTGCCAAACATTTTTCCTTAGAATTGACTTTTTTATTATGTGGACTAGTTAGACGATTTTTATCTTCTCGTAATTATAATCAGTTTGTCAATGCAACTCTGTAAACATATCTTCGATGGAACATACATACGTTGAAATCAGGACGAGGTTCTTTCAGGATTGTGATTTGCCTTGGAAAATTAAGTCGATGCAAATTCGTCCTTCTCCGTTTCAAATACGAAACCGGATTAGACGATGTGGATATGCGACTAAATGGGAGAAAGGATTTCAAACGCCGATTCGTATTTCGAAGTTTACGAATCGCTCTCGTCGACTGTTGATAGCAAACGGCGTTTTCGACTGTTGTAAATAACATTCGCGGAACTGGTTCCACCCCGTGTACAGCAATATAGTGATTTTTTTCGTTTCGATTCGAATGAAATTCTATCTAGAAAGAGATGCACCCACCGCACGGACTTTACTGATCACAAATACGCCTCCACTTTCGAAAATCGATGATAGAATTTGTCACAGAAGTTTTCGTGCATACAAATATTACACTGCGAGCTAACTAAGTTTATAGTATAATATTTCGACGTTCATTTCAGTTGAATTTTTCTTAACATTCGTAATAAATATTGAGTGTACTGATGTTCAATCGTAAATACTATTATTACTAATATTATTAGAATATTACTAATTATTATTACACCTCGAAAGCTGACAAGCTTGCGGTGTAAAATTACTGACTTGAGCACAAACAGAACATTACAAGCTACAATTCTAGAAAAAATTAAATCAAAAAGCCTAATCCAAAACCACGTATACTTAGTATTCTAGATTCATCGATCAGATACGTATTTCAACTGGAACGAGATTTCGAAGGATTGTCTACTTTCTCCATTGAACAATTCAATCTCATTGTAAGAGCTTTCGACGACAAAACAGCAAGAGTATGCCCAGCAGCCTTGAAGGAGGAATGCTTGGCGTATTTGCCAACTTCCTATTGGCCCGGATTCTCACAATTATGTAGCATCTGGAGGCAATATCGCGAATTCACGCACGACGGAGCGTCTTCGACTTTTCCGACCCCAGTTTTCCGCTGGCTTCCAGTTCTTCCAGGGCTTTTTCCCACCCAGATTCCCATTCTGCAATGGCTGTGCACGGCGTGCGTATTCTCCTGTCCCACGGGAGAGCAGCCCTCCGCCTCCTTCCTTCCGATTTGTTTGAACTCGTTCCTCCATTATCTTCGACGAGCATGATTATTTATGAGTCGTACAAACAAGCCAACTACTCGCGCGCTAACTCCGCCGAGGGTGGAAACAAGGCTGCTATATTGCGTGGCGTACACTTGATCTTAAAATGCAGCAGAAACGATTGACGTGGAAAATTACTCACTCCTCACAGAATATTTTAATGTAGATTTAAGGTTCTTATTGCATAAATCCACTTTTTTACTTGCTTGGAGAATATATGTATTTATACATCAGGATATATTTATTTATTATTTACTAGATTAAAATTCAGCAAAGAAGTAAAAGGAGATAAGTAAATAAAAAAGAAGTTCTTCCTTATTCCTCGAATGTGGACGCAATTTAAGATTGACAATACAAAGTATGTACAATGAAGATTTCTCTCACGAAAGACAAACCATTAAAACAAACGAGATATACGGAAATCCGAGATAATGGGAAAAAGTGATCGAACCAGGACGAGCTGACTGGATGATGATCGGCCAGTGGAATCGGTTGTGCGGCAACGGCAACGTACCTTTCGTTAAAATCGTAGAGGCGCGCTCGCCACCAGTCTACGTCGGCCAATGAATAGGCCGTGTTTGCATAGGTCCCGAGGTGCATCGAGGACGTAAGGGATGCCATGGGAGGATGGGCCCCGTCAGCGAATGCGGAAGCGAGCCAGACTCCACCGGTGAAGAAGGATGGTCGTTCTCTCTCCGATGGGGTAGAATTCGAAGCGAGCGAAACGAGAGGAAGAAAGCTCGCACGGCCTTCCTATGTACACTCAGCTGTCGGCCTGTTTTCGGCCTCACTTCCACCCTAATGCCAGAGAACTGCCGATGGCTCCACAATCTCGCTCCGTTCTTATTTGCATCGCTTCCCTTCCCAACGATCAGTCATATTCATTTCGAAATATGAACGCACGCAAAATTATATTTTTTTTAATTGTTTTAATGCTAAGCTAGAAGAAAATATGTCATAGGTGATAAAAGATGAAGTATTTCCGATTGGAATCGAATTAGACTCGAATTAGAGTAGGTCATATGGATAAAGTGAACCATCTTATAAGTATAAGTAATATAGATACTGATATAGAACTATATATTGAGATAAGTCCTCTGTCCTACTTTAAACTTCCACGGTTTATCTTTCGTCATAATATCATTTGCACACGACTATATCAGCGAAAGTGACTAACAAAACTCGTAGTAAGGCTTCGTAGTTCAAAACTTTACATTGAATTCAGTTACACACCAAGTCCATTTATACAACTTTTAATCCATTTAGTATGTTACACCCAATAAATCTAACTATAAAATACATATGCAAAGACAGCAACAAATGAATTTCTACTTTAAAACCGATACACATTTCAATTACACTCACGCATAAGTTGCAGTCGACAAATACAACTTTGTAATATTACTAATGAAAGTTGGTTGAAAACTAGTCGGAACTTTCTTCGAAAAGGAGGAAGTGGGAGAGCAGTTCGAGGGTGGTAAATACCCAAATACATTTCAATTCCACTCACGCATAAGTCGCACTCGACAAATACAACTTTGTGATATTAGTAATGAAAGATGGTTGAAAACTAGTCGAAGCTTTCTTTCCTCGAAAAGGGGGGAAGTGGCGTTCGAGGAGAGGGGTTCGAGGGTGGTAAGTTCAGTGGAAAGCTCAACGATGATGTGCCGCCCCCAGGGGGTTTTGAGCTTTATAAAGGCTTTCCGATGGAAAGAGAGAGGGGGAAGAGAGGGACGCGAAGGACGAAAGAAGAATCGTGGCGCTGTGATAGGGAAAGGGAGCCGCGAGGGACGCTATAGCTTGTAAGTGAATTTTATTGCGCGATTATATTGAATCCCTCGCAGCAACCGCCAGCACAGACAGCGACAGTCAAGCTCCACCCTCGAGCACCACCGCCACTAGAACCGCAACCTCCTCGAATATCCACCAATGTTAATTTCGAATTTGTCAGCACTACTACGAACGCTTCAAACTGCTTCGTAGATTTACTTTGAGATTTATCAAGGAGTCAATCACAGAAGGATACTTTAAGTATAAGTATGATTCGTTTCATATCGTATGATTTGTGTATTATGCTGTTATGTTGAAAAAGAATGTTATATTTAGAATCTCATGTTTACTTGTATTTATATGTTTTAGTGTAACTTTTTATACATTTCAATCTTCCTCAAACATAGTAAATTTAAGTTGTACACAAAGACAGAAATGTTTGAGGAATGTCAGTAATTCACTGCATATCTATGATCAAATCATTAGTATTACACTATATTTCGCAGTGAAAGGCTTAAAGAAATTGTGTCTGTACTATGTTATACAATAAGGGCTAAGGTAAACAGATTGCAAGCACGTCTCAAGGACTACCAGGACTGCGAGAGGACGAAAGACGTCTATCAATTTGTGCGACGGTGTCTCATGGCAGGAGTGATCGGTAGCGGCGACGGTGAGCACCACTTTTGAAACTCGATTGTTATATACTAGTCGGATGTCAAATTAAAGGCTCTCAGAAATAAATCAGATAGATATTCAAGAGGGAAATGAAATGAAGAACTGTATTAAGTAACTTAGACTTTGAATATCACTTTGTAAAGTAAAGGTTAAATATGCAGAATAAATAAATAGCAAACACATCACAAGGTATAAACACATCTATCGGTAACAAATAATTGATTTCAAAAACAGGAGTCAAAAGAATTTTACTAAGTATTAAGTAACTTACACCGCAAAGAAAGAATTCTACCTACAATATAATCATTCTATTTATAAAAGAAATATCAGAATAAATAGATGGCAAGTCCATCCGAAGGACTAACAGGACTGCTAGAGGACTACTGGCATGTATCTATTGGTGTCCGGTGTGTCGTGGCAGAAGTGATCGGAGGCGGCGACGGTGAGCACCACTTTTGAATCTCGAGGGTTACACGGTAGTTACCGCCGGCGGATGCCAAATCGAAGGCTCTCTCGCCCACAGGGATGTTTGCACGTTGGATCACGACCTCCATGGCAAAATTCACCATAGCCAGACCTTGCGAGTCCCAAGCGGCACGCGGGTGCACCAACTCCACACTCTCACCACCGTTGCTCGCCACTCGCTTCCCTCATGTTCAAGTTCCAACCAACCTTCCCAGTCTTCCCCCGCGTCCTTCCTTCCCTTTGCCGCCCACCAACCATCCTCCCTTTCCAGTCCCTTGTTTTCTCTACCGTTTCACATGCACTCGCAAACTTTCCCGTTCAGACTTGCCGCTCCACATATATCTGAATCGCCGGATATATGTATACCGTTATGGGAGGAAATGTATGCCGTGATGGAGCTGCAAAATCTTCCCAAGTTTCCACTCGGAGATTCCTCCACTGTAAATACTAGCCGGCTGCTATCGTTTAGTCTTGTATAAATAATATTTTAATTACTCGGTGGAATGAAGTCAAAAATGAGAGGGAAAGGTTAAAATGTCATCGTAATGCAGGATGATTCACTTGCAAGTATTACAGATGTATTTGCAAATAGATGTCTGTTTATGTTATGCAATTGGCAAATGTGTTAGCAATCTTATCATTGAAACAGTATTTAGTATAAAATTGATATCTATATATTTTTTAATATATAATTAGTATAGAAAATGTTAGTATATTGATTCATCCAATTTTTAAACATACTTATCAATTGTTCATTAACTGCAAAAATAGGATAATCCATCTTTTTAGTATTTTGGAGTAATTTGAACGCACGAAAGGCAGAAGTATGGGAATAATGGAAGCGTTAATTAATCTGCCATATACATTGGCCTCTCAAATGGTAACAGTATATTGTAAATTAATATAATGAGTAATAATTGCTGATGCGCGCAATTTTCCTGCATTCTGCAAATATACCGGTAATGGCTCATGTCGTTATTAATGCGACGGCTATGCTTCTACGGATGCTGCGCACCGAAATTTGAGCTCTTTGCATGATGCATTAAATACTCTTTTAAATGCCGAGAGGAGCGGATTAAATTGAAATTTATTCTGGTGCCTATAATGCGAAGAGAAAAATTCATTGACTTCCGTTTATCCTTCGGGTTTGCGTGAACAAAATTGGAATTTATATCGAGCATTTTCGGAAATATGATTAATTATATGATAATTCACGATGTATTAACCATATTAACATTTTTTATTGACAGTTTTGATACACCTACTTTGTATTAAATTTGACTTACTTTCCAATGTTTGTAGTACATTTATTGTATTATAAAGCTAAATATCTGTATAGCTTAAAGTTGCTTGATCACTCCACTTCGCTTCTATCACTTGAAAATTAAAAACCTAACTCCAGATTAGATTTTACATAACTTGTGCGTGAAGATGCGTTCAATAGATATCTGACACTTCGAAGAAATCCCATAAAATGCGTGTAATAGACTAACAAACATGTTGGTCCTTTTTAGCACAGTTTACGCATTGTGAGTGTACTTTGTATTTTTATGGGTCGTTTATATAAAGTCGGCCAGAAGCAAATTGGTTTCGAGAAGAGGTAGCCTGTACAGCGTGAGTGGCGAGAAGTTAAGAGAAAGATAGTTGAAGAATTAATTCAGCAGGACGATCCTGTGTCGCTCAGAGGCGTCCCGAGGGAGCAACTGGCTGCCTCTTTGAAGAAGGGCCAATAAGATTCTCCCAGGAACCTCCTTCTTCTGTCCTACGGGACAAGACCAGCCACTCCACTCTCGGCTAAACTATCAGGCTCTTTTTGCGAATGCCCAGAACGTTCGGATCCAAGTGATTAATTTCTTACGGGGGTACACTCTTCCTTCTTCTTCTTCTTCTACTTCTTCCTCCTACTTACTACCTTTTGTATCGTGACACTGTAAAATGTGACGAACTGAGAAAGCAATTAATGCCGAACAGTAGTAGAACTCTAATACCATTAATTTCACGAAAAAGTTCTCATTAAACATAAAACAGATAAAAATTAATAAAAATAAACAAACGATAAAATATCTAAGATAAATTTAGATTCAATAAATTCTTAAAAATCCATCATATCAAATAAAAACTCTAAAACATATTCTACCAAATTATAATCTAAACATCTGTTCATTGCAACTATCAATCTTTTAATAGAATAACAGAAGAAGAATCACTAACGATTCTCGTCGCAGTTGAATCCATCGTACATTCAGATTAGAAGAGCGACTTGCCTAGCACACTATTACACTCTACGCTAGATCGAACCAATCCATTTGGAGGCTGTGCGCATAGATAACGGCATCGCGCGCGTGGTACAGGCTAGTACAGTGCACTCGATGGGCAAATGGAAAGCGCTCGATCGGCCGAGGAGCCGGTCAAAAGCGTCATCGGCAATATCGCGCGAGCAGTCGAGATCAATACGAGAGGGGTAGTGAATCGCTGCCGGATTTACGCCAACGGCCTGGGAATCATCCCTGGTATATCCATGGCGTAAGAGGGAGAGATGGTCACGTAGGCAAAGAGAGAGAGAGAGAGAAAGCGAGTGAGATAGAGCGAGAGAGAGATAGGTAAATGGGGAGGAAAATGGAAAGAGGAAACTGAGTGAGATTGGCGCGAGAGAGGGCTGCTGCTGCGGTGGGTATGATTTCGTATGATTTTTAATAAACACCGATCAGACAGCCAGATGTACCGCTCGCGCCACTTGACTCGAGGCTCTCGGAGAGCACTCCTGCCAGCTTAGCGCTTAGCCACTCGATGCACAAAACCCCCGAGCTGGATGCTGGATCCTCGATGGATGGACCAGGCGAGCAAGCGCGCGTCCATGATGGGCGGACAAGCCTCGCTGCATCCAACATATTACGCCCGAACAAAGCTCCGGCCATTGTTTCGTGCCGTCAATAATCCACTTGCCATGACTTCGAGAGGAAGCACCGCTCACTCCGCGAACGCTGGACCCCGCACAATTGGAGGAAACAAGAAAAGCGATGCCCCGTCGGGCACTCCTAAGACCAGGCACCCCCGGCACCCACCGGATGTTGAGTTCTTCACCGCGGCCCAGACAACCCCGCGCGCATTTCACCCTGCTAAAGCCTCTGCTTCACTTGTGTTCTTAAATCATGAAGTCCTGATAAAAATGCTCCTTCTGTTGTTTTCAATGGAGTACTTTCAAAAAGTATGGAAGAAATAAATTGAAACTTAATTGTATTTATTTATCTAAATAGATTTAATTATATGTATCAATTTTGAGAATATATAATTGTAGAAATTTAAGTTATTTTTCCTTCGAATTGTCTTCAGAAGAGACTTTGCTTTCCCTTGATTATTTAGAACCTATTATCCGGTGCAGTTGCGGAGACAAGTTTCCGTGCATGCACCTTGCGAGACGGGTGAATAGCGGGGGAGATAGCGGTGACAAAATCGACAAATTAATTTAACGCCCGCGTGGCGAGAGAGATGTCCGGCAATGCGAATGGTGAGTAAATATGCTCGGTGAGAGGGGTAGGGCCGAGGATATGGTGTCCTGTGGGTGGCAAAGAAGGAAGGAAGGAAGGAAGGAAGGAAGGACGATGAGCGTCGTCGTTGGCAATCGAATGATTAAAGGCGACTTCGCTTGGTTGCGCCGGATAGGGCGAAATTCCCGACGGAAATCAGACTCGCCGACCATCCAGTTGGATTCCCTCTTTCTAAGCAACGACCATTTCATTCGCATCGCACCCACCCGCACCGCTCTGCCCTCCTCTTGGCCACCTTCCACCCCCCTGTGGAACCCTGCCGAACCCTCTGTCAACCCTCCCAGTCTCAAAGTCACCCCCTGCCTCGTCCAGTTGCCGGCTTACACCGGAGTCCTTCGAAAGTCCGTGGCTTCTGCATCCTCCCCTTCGGCAAACACCGATCCCTTTCAATGCTACTCGAGCGGGATTCTGCGGATGCGCCTCAGATGAACACGCGTGTCGTTCATCATAACTCACGCCTGAATTTAAATGTAACTATTTGTTTTTTTAGTTCGTGGAGAATAACTTGGGATACATTCGAGAAGGTTTCCATTGAAAGATCGCACTTTCTTATCAATTTTTTTCCTCTATAAAGGAAAGCTATTTCTCTAGGGTGAATTTGGTAAGTAATATTGGAAGAAGAAGCTATATTTTTATGTGATAAATCTATATCGAATTGTACATATTATCGTACGAATGTACAACTTTTAATTAAACACATAGCACATTATAAATATAGAAAATTAGACAGGAATGAAGGCAGTTGTAATTACTAATCGTAAGAGCAAAACGCGAACAACTTCGAATCATTGCCGGTATCCCTGTCAGTTTATTTTGATGTAGGCTATGCTACTTTTCTCGGAAATTGGCATCGAATTACTACTTTAAGATCATCCGCCGCATGAGAGGAAATGGTTCGCCGGTCCACCCTCGTCTACGACCTACTCAGGACCGAGCAATCGCAGGAGGGCTTCACCGAGAAGGAAATCGTCGAGCATATCAGCAGTAAGCATGACATCGTCGCAGGAAAAGGACTTCGAAAACAAGTTGCCGTGGCACTTCGTCGTGGCGTTGACTTTGGCATCCTCGCCAAGAAGAACAATAAATTCCGGTATTGTTTTATATTCAGTCTAGTCGCACACATAGTTAATAAAGAAGCGCCTGAGTGCTTTATGGTTACACACTACCATGTGCATTGCACATAATTCATTGTTGGGGATACAAACATGCTTTATTTTGCATATGCTTTTGTATTAACACAAATTAATAATAAATAATAATAATTCTAGTAACAAAATTAAGAATAAAATATATTTCTTCGGGTAGATTCGATTTGGAATACATAAACATGGCGCGAAACACGATCAGAAAGAAGAAGGAGCAGAGTAAAACGAGAAAACGGTCAACATCTACCAAGACTAAACGACGAAAATCATCAGCAAAGTCTCGTACACGTAATACTTCTGTGCCACAGCCGAAAGTACCGAAGCCACCGTCTTGGACGCCAAAAAGGAGAAATCTTGGCGAGGAACCAGTGCCAAGGGTCAGGAAAGTCAATTGAGCTCAGCTAGACCTGAGTAATGTCATCTTTTTAATGGAAATTGTCAAGTACGAGTTACACGTGTGTCCTTTTAAAATGTATTTGTAAATCGCTTTTATGTTATGATACGTATTATATTGAAATATATTCTCTCTCTAAATTCATTTGTTGCTGTTTTTACGAATATATTTAAGTATTTGATTTATTGTAAGTAATAGATTAAATTCAGTAAAAGTAATAATGTAAACACAATGATATAATATGTCTAACATGATCCCCTATTCCTAATCTTAATCTTTCATTTCTTATTAATATCATTCATAATACCAAATTCATTAGAACAAATAAAAACACGCTCTCGAATCCAGTGAAATCGAGTATCGAAATCTTTCAACTTTCATCCAACTTTCTCAAGCTATTCTCCCTTTCCTCGAGGGCTTCGGCCGTGATTGATCCAAGAAAGGAGTCTGGTAAGTAGAGCAGAAAGGAAGAGCGGGTGGATCGAGATACGCAGAGCGTAATCTTTTCCCATGAAATCCGCCTTCCGCCGACGAGGACGTCGATCCTGTTAGGCGAGACTGCTTCAAACGATGCGGCAGATCTTCCAACCGAGTCGCAACTCTCCTTCACGATAATCCGTCGAGGATCATCCCGATTGCTCGACTTGCGTACCTTGAGAATCATCGAGCAGGTACTGACCGTTCGCTCATTGGTCACGGCAGGTTCCCTTCTCGACAGAGAGCGAATCTAATTTCCGACTGACCATGGATTTTCCGGCGAGTTTTCATTGCGGCCAAACTGAACAGATTCCTCAACAGGAATCTATGGAAGAAAATTACGCAATGCCTTCCAAGCCGGATACGCCGTAGAAATCCATAAGATTCGCCATGGCGAATCTCGTAGAGATCTTCGACATCCGGCACCTGTTGTCGATGCTGTGCGAGTCGCTTGCGTTGGAGTTTCTATGTTCTCACGGTATTTGTCGATATTTTATTGATAGCAGTTTAGAGTTATCCGGTTAATAATAAGAAAGTTGATATTAAGTGTGAAAGAAACTGAATGGTCAGTGATGACTTAAATGGTTTTGATTTTTATTAAACCAATTACGGTTTGAAATTCAGTGCTTAAAATATTTCCAAATTTGCAATGCTAATGAAGAAAGTTGTGAACGTGCTCCTCGGTGCCTGTATTAACAGTTTTAATAGTCAGCATAGTCGAGGTTGGTTTTATACCTGCGACTTTACTTACAATGTGTGTAATATAGGAGCTTAATTTTTTCTCCTGATAGATTATTCAGATTTATCGCGTTTTTTACAATAGTTTGCGACGATTAAATAAACCCGTCTACGTACAGCTTTCTTAAGCAGCCCGTATCATAAAATTGCTTCTCAATTAGTACGACAAGAAATGGTCGAAATTATACTCGTCGGTTCAATTTGCCGAGCAAATATCTGCAGTAAGATATTATGGAATAAGCATGTTTGTCCGCAGTATGTATCTTCGAGTCGAGCAAACAGGACTAAGGGAGCGAAAGAGGTCCGGAAAAGTGGTCGACTAATAGCTCAGTGTGATTTACGAACTCGCCGTGTTTACTGCTTTGACTCCAGTCTATTCGAGCCCATCAATAAACACAGTTGCAGAATAAACCCAACTTACATTTACTAATGTCAAACTCAAATTAAAAGGGTACATCGATTAAGGCTACTATTGACAAGATTTACTGCGGTGATTAGATAATAAAATAGAAATCAATTTCTGAAAGTATATGTAAAATGGAAATAGTGTAGTTTGTATTAGAACTTACTTACTGGTATTATTAAAAAATCTAAGAGTAAGCACGTCCTTTTGAAAATGTATAGTTGCTCTTGAAACAAGCCATATAAATAATAAATATTGCAATATTTTATAGTCAACAGTTTGCTCGAATCATAATTCTATCCAATCGAGAAAAGTGCATTAGAATCGGTTTAGCCGTTTCCGAATTTATTGTGAGCACACAAACAAACGTCAGCCTTTATAATAGTATGTATAATTCCACACAACACACATGTGTTATCCCTCCAAAAATATATCCAGTTTAATAGTTCGACAGAGAACTTTACTAGCATCACTAAAAACACTCAAGGTTTAACTCGAAAAGGATTCCGTGCGATTGATTAGCGTCAATCTAAATTTTTGAAGGCTATCAAACCCAACCATCAACGCCCATGCATCGGAGCCCTACCGCTTAATATTTCAGAAGAGCCACTGCGTCGTTAAGTAGCAGCGGTATTGTTAGCGATCGACAATAAGCGGCTCTATTGCAACGAGGCTGGCAGCGCGCCCTTTGTTCGTAAATTGTGTGTTGCCTGGCACAATGGTAGAGCGAACTACTCGATCTTGCCGGTTGCCCTGCTTTGGGGTGAGCGACCATGCTCGAGCAAGCCAATACGAGATATTACGCTTGTAAAATTGCGGATGACCACCATATGTCAGCGCGAGCCCTGTCAATTAGTGACACGGTAATCATAGCCCTGCTGGGCGCAATCTATCGACGTCCCCGATCGAAACCGCCTTTCATGTGACATTGTAACTTCTAACCAATCCCCTAGGCCCCTGGGAATTCTGGTTTACGAGCTTTCGACGAAATTCAATTATTCAATGCCCTGCTCTTATTAAGGCATTTTTCTGTAATGAACGTGATTTATCTTGCTAATGACGGAGATTAAAAAACAGGAGTAGTCATTCAAAAGTATTAGTTTGGTATTATAGTTTGTATTTGATATTAAAGAAATTGAAGCTTATATTGATTAATACTGAAAGTATAAATCTTGAAAGTGTTTTTCTATTTCTCACTATTCGAATATTTTGGAATATTATTAACTAACAGACTTTAGAAAAGGATAACCAGCCTTTTCGAGACTAAAAGAATAATACCAAATTAGCTTTATCAGGCCATCAAAGACTGACAGGAATTCCCGGCTCCCCCCATGAACACCTTAAAACCTTCATCTGCTGTTCTTCTTTCTCTCCACTCGAAGTCGTTGCTATTCAAGAACGACCAAATTCTCAACGCTCACTGGAATATCTTACAACAGGCATCCTCGTTCGTTCTCCTTTCTTTCGAGTTTTATTGTGGCTACGATATTTCGGAAAAGAGGTTGCGCTATCGAAGCGGACGCACGGCGAAGGAATGCGTTGACTAGAATTCAAAATTCAAAGAGAGAAAAGCGATGCGAGATCCATATGGTCCATTGTGTTCTTCGATATATTCTAGCATAGAAGTATTCGGATTAGCAACGGGTATCATGAATATCAGAGTGCGAAGACAACGGGGCAAGAGAAGTCCCGCTCTTTCAGGCGGACTCGATCGTCCCCGAGTGTATTGTCCAGTAATCAAGTGGCATTTACGAGTCCCAGGACCTCCCGCGTAGGAATCATTGTTGTCCCAAGTTCAACCCACTCTCACCGAAAGAGGATGGCGCCCACTTTTTTTCGAGACGACGCGTGCCGCAGGTGTTTTTTTTTTATCGTGGCGGGAACGATTTGTCATTAAGGACGGACTCCTCGTGTATGAGGTGGTTGGAGACACGTGTCCACTCACGAGAACAGCCGACGGTTTCCGGTCCGATCTCATCTACTCACGGAGGAACTAACTGCTTTTGCCTTGTTTGATCAGAGCCACTTGTCGTCGGCGAACCCTTCCGACACCCTTCTTTAAATTCGATATAAATGACACCGGACATGTCGGGGGTGCCACTTGCTTCGACTCATATTATTTCGCACATATAATTTCATTCAACTGTGAGGAATCGAAAGGATCATTGTGGGAGTTGATAAAGAAAGGTTTTAAAGTACGATAATGTTGGGAAAGGAATATTATGCGTTGAAATTAAAAATCTGGAGTTAAATTAAAAAAATAAATAATCTCAACATGTCACATTATTAACATGTTAGTATCATTTGGTAAACATTAGAGAATCTAAATTCTGACTTCCTTTAAATGACAACTAAATAAGACGCAATATCATTAAAATTCTTTGCCTATCATAATATTTGCCTTTTCCAAACAAATATTTCTTTTAGCATTCTTCCCTGTCATCAAAACTACTGAAATATTTAAGATAAAATAAAAAGGAGCATTTTGAACATGTATAAAACAAAAATTTATTAAACGCATTGGAATAAAATCGTGTAGGAATAAAACTTATTACTTAAGCGAGGCGTTCGGTCGTAAAGAGCGATGATCGCTTCTAAAATTATTCCAAGCGTGTGAGCGTGCGTTCGAAGGTGGAGGGCTCGAAGTGTACTTCAAGGGTTGCCGGACAAAGAGCGGAGGGCGAGCGAGCGTCGGACCAATTAGGCGCTTTATTGTTACGAAGCCGGCGTCCTATTCGCGTCAACATCAGTGATATATTACCTGGCAGACGTTCATCGTTTACCGTCTTACTCGTTTGCCCTTTTAATCGGCTGTCGTTCGTCTGAATAAAGGCGCAGGACCACCTTTATTGCTATGGCACGAGGCCTCCGATCGCACGTATTGGAAGACTCTGGTAACATTGGGAAATTTATCACTCTAATTTCTCGCTAATAAGGACCTTCCTAACTCCCTGTGCGAGAAGTATCCCAGGAATTTAGTCTTCTTTGTTTACTTATTTGCGAATTGGTTCTTTAATCTAAATTAATCTTTCGATTGAAAATAAAAACTATTCCAAAATACAATGAAATCCACCTCACATAGTTATTTCATTTATTCAGGAGTAATAACCTATATGCAAAATACAAAAGCAATATTAATTCATAATGCTTTCATAATTCAAAAAAACAATATTCCTTTTACCGAAAATTGCCAAAGTCATTATAAATAACTATACAGAACTAAAATTGGAAAACTTGTCGCCTTAATTTTTCTTTAATGATGCCGAATGCCGTTTAGTAGCTAGGTCGAGAGTGTGATCCAATTACTATCAGAAGTGTATTGAATAAAGGCCCGAATCGATGCGATTCAGGCATGCCGGTGAATATGTTATACGATTGATCCGATACTAAGGGTGTTTAAGTATAGCATGTCAGGATTAATCTCACCATAGAACAGTTACACGAGGGCTGAGGGGTACTAGTAATCCTAATAGAATCATGATCAGATCAGCCACATGGGGGGCAGGGAATTCGTTACGGGCCTCGAGATTTGTAACACCCGCATCATTACCCCATTATCACGTAGAAGCATACCCAAGAGAAACCTTAACAAATCCGTCCGCAAACATTCTGTCATCGCACACCCTAAATACTATATGATCACTTACAAATTTCAATATTTATATTTATAGATAAATATATAATTTATTCATCTATAAATATAAATGGCTGGAAATAGTCTATTCTCATAAATCATTTCTATCTTTTTGGCAAGCTGCCATAGATAGATTTATTATGCAATCATATCAAATTTACAGCAATATACGTGCTTTAGTTTGTGTGAAACTTGTCCGACGCAAAGTAGAGAGATATATATTTTACTCGCAGAGATATTATGTTTCTTATGAATTATTCTTGTTGATGAGTATAATATCTAACAAATTCTTCGGAAATGAAACAGTTATGTACTAGAATCGGATACAACTCTCTATTTATCGGCATTAATTTATCGTCAGTGGCGTCAATTTATTCATACTCAAAAAATTGAAACTATATTTGAATATTGCTATATAAAATAGAGTATAAAGCAAACTTAAAGCACGAAAGAGCGAGTGCGAGAGGCATGAAAAGACAAAGCAGTGAAGATAAAGGAAGAAAGGCGAAATATTGTGGGGCTCATGTTTAAAGTAAAAGCGTAGAAGCAGGTAAGAAACAGAGAGAGAGAGCCGCATTTCAAGGAGTGTTGGGAGTTCCGGTGTGAAGCGGATAGAGGAGACTCGGTAACAAGGCGTTTCTTGTGGTATGCACCGTCCCCGACATCTGGGCCGACGTTATCTTTGCCTTATCATTTTTGAGATTAGCCTTAGTAGACGCGCGTTTACTTTGCACCGCGATGCTTTCTCTGTGTGTACCCTCGATTATATCGCCGCCTTGCCACGCCAAACTTCGTCCCTTTCGCGCCCCTTTATGCTTCGTTCATACCGAGTTCACACTTCAAGTAAAACGCTCCATCATTCGTTACCGCATTTTACGTGAAAATTCATTTACTTTCTTGTTATAATACTACACTGTTACTCATGCAGTTGAACATTAATTACACATGTATGTATAAAAAGATTGCATTATAATAATAATACTGTAAAAGTAAACTGCTGAATTTTGAAGTAGCATAATTCTATTTATAATAGTTTATTTCTCGTACTGGTATTTATATGCATGAAAATGCTTTGTAGTACTTTCTAGTGCTAGAAAATTTCGTATATTAAATTTAATTAATTTATCATTATTTTTACTATTATTAATACTGAATTAATAAAGCTCTGAATAAAAATAAATAAATATGTAAGAAGCAGGATTGACAAGCGCAGAATTATTTCGGTTGTGAAACAGGCTTAACGGGAAGGACAAGCCAGTATGCAGGCCGTCGTATCCGAGGCCTCTAGAAGACTATCATCTGGTAAATTTTCCTGTACCGGGGAAGGAAGGTGATAGCGTTTGCCTGAGCAAATATCAGCCGGCTACGTTGCCTGTGCACGGGCCCAGCCAATTGGGCAGGGCTCCGCACCACCAGCGTGAGAATAGTTCTACGAAAATGTTAACACCTTCTAATTACGATTTAACTATCACCCATTTCCTTTTCCTGTAAGGAAACAAAGTAGTACTCTGTATTTTTAGTATCTAAACGCAACATACACTCTGCAATGATATCGCATGTTTTCCCATCAGAATAAAGTTAGGAAAGAGCGATAAAAACATTGCTACTGTTTCACTCTGTGTCCCACATGTTCAGGACCGCTCTTCTGAAATATAGCTGAACGTTGGAATTAAATATTTTACGGGGTTATATGCAGATTTGGAACTAGAATTGTTTAACTGGATTGACAGTATTTGTCACATGCATATATTTTTTAGTCATACCTTTAGGTTTTTAGCATTTTTAAATACGTTTTCGTTATATATTTTCATAGAAATAATTCCATTAAGTATTAATGAAATAAAAACACTTATAATTTCAGACTAATCTAAATAATCTATAATATTATTGTTATCATATCTGTATTACTTTGTTAATCATTTCACTAAACAATTAGCAAATGATTTACTCTGCTCCATAATAAGTATCCATTAATGACATACACACAAAATTCTATACTTTTCAGTTAAGACGTATTTCGCACGTATCAGCTTCATGAAAATACGTTTACAGAGTTTCACCTGATGCGCCGGCAAACAAGGCCGTTCGTTCCAACAGTGTCTACAGGGATGCATGGAATCCCTATCGTATTCCAGGCAGTTTTGCTGTTCAAACTATGCTTTTTGCAGGAATACACAAAGGCGTCGGCGATTTAGAGATCAGCGTAGCAGCGCGCGAGGGATGGAAAGAACAACGCGTGAATCATGGCAACGTATAATCGTGCGAATAAATGTTTGCCCGCTGATAGGTGGCCGCCGCGAATACCACTGGAGAACGAACATACACGACTGGCCATTCACGGTACGCTTTTTAACCGGTAATGTCCGCCACGGTATTTTTACGTTTCATGAAGTAAACATTAGAACGCATTCGCACTCCGGATGCGGTTACCCACCCAACTGTACATATCGACATTTCTATTTAAAATCACCACCCACTGCAACCCCCGCTTTTGTAAAAATTCAAGGGGATGAAGCGTAATTTTAAGTCACCCCGACGAGTTACCGTTTCATTATGCAACTCGTCATAACGTTTCCGGCGATTCTCGTTTAATGGACGCCACCGCAACGTTCAATGTACACATACACGAGGATGATTGTTCAGCTTCAACAACCAATGTCGAATAAAAGAGCGGTGAAACTTATGAAACTTGGATTTTCACGGAGTTCGAACTTTCATCAGTTTTTAACTGTTGTAATTATTCTAAAATCTGATACTGTAATTACTGTAAATCCCTGAAAAAAGAAATCTAAAATCTAAATACAAATATTCAAATAATGTACTGTTAATCTCAAATTACAAAATACTTCCAAAGAAACTGCATACTGATATCCAAATGACTAATTCCATCCATTAGAAATGACGCGTGCAATTGCTCACGGAACAATCAGGTCGTATTCCGTAATTGGAAAGATTGACAATCGGGAGGCGGGCGTCCGCTTCATTGACAGGGACTTGGATGGACTTTGGCGGAAGAGAAGGCAATGTTGGCGGAGAGTATGAGGCGGTCGGACTCGCAGCGGCTCATCTTCGCATTATCGGCGGACGAGAGGAGAAAAGGGCGGGGACAGAGAGTGGAAGCGTGTGAAAGGACGAGATGCCGACGGGTGAAAGAGAGGGAAAGACAAAGAGAGAAAGGGAGATAGAGAAAGAAGTGAGGGAGCGAAAGAGAAGCAAAGTGAGAGAATGAGGAGGTGAGCGGGGGTTGGAGAGAGGCCGTCCGGGATGACAAGGAAGTGTGCGGAGAAAGAGAAAGAGAGACACGGATCAAGGATAGTCTTTGCCAAATACCAATATTTGCGACCGCCCTGTTGGTACCTCTGCTCGACTCGACCTGACCCGACTTAACTCAACCGATCCGGCCGCAACTCAACTCGACTCCCTCCATCACCGCCTCGGCCACCTCTTATCTTCCAACCCTTCCACCCCCAGCCCCCCCCCCCCCCCCCTTTCAACCATCGTCCAGCCAAGCCAGACAAAAAATTCCTACAGTTCTACAGTTATTACTCGCTTCCTGGAGGACAGCACGGTTGATAGGAGTGTCAACAAACCTGCTCCGGCAATCTTGCAGCTGCAGTTGACGCTCGGCCTACAGTCACAGTTGTTCGATTACATTTAGCTGGGATAGAAAATCTGAAATGCCTTTTGAAAGTGGGGGAGGGGCGAAAAAGAGGTTCTTGAAGGGTGGAGATTGTTGACTCGACCGAGTTTATGTATGAAAAGTCTTTAACTGATCTGTGTAGAGTAGGGTGGAGTTCAGGGATGTTCACTTGGAGACTTTGGTCAATGAAAGTAGAAGGGGTGAAAATTCTTAGTAATCTACAAGACAATTGTAGTTCATTTATTCTTGTTTTGGAAGAAGGATCAAGTTGATATTTAATTAATTCCACACGAAATTCGTAGTAAATCATACAAATTCTTAATAACTTATAGACAATTAAAAGACCCTTTGTCATTTAAACTATCAATACTATGATCGAACTATCCCAACTCTAATAACTTCAACATCGTATACTAAAAACAATCAGATTAAAATCGCATTTACACCAAACCAAACAACTCTCAACCCTTTCAAACTCACATCAACTTTCCACAAACCCTATCAAACCCTGCTTACAAGTCGAGGGACATTCACGCATGACTCGTTCGTAGGAAAATCATCAATCGAATCCTCTGCGACAATTCGACAGGCAATCGAAGGGCGTGCATGCGAATCGGGCATAGGCTGCGATTGGCTTTTTGCCCGAGGCATGCGAATATCGGGTGGACAGTAGCTGCGCCGACGAAGGCAACGGGAGAGGCCGGCTGGTTGGTGCCAGTTATATTACGCAGTGTGTCGCTGGTTTGCCCGGAGCTGCTGCTGCTGCTGCTGCTGGTGCTGGTGCTGGTGGTGCGTTGGGGGCGAGTGCGGCTCTCCCGCGTCCGATGCAATAAATAATAATTAGGCGCTAATTAGCGGCAGCCATGTTGGCCGCGGGCAGTTGTCAGGGGCGGCGAGCAACGGCGTGGAGGGTTCGGCCGGGTAGCGACGACGCGAGAGAGATAGATAGACAGATAGAGAGAGAGGGAACCAAAGAGGGAGAGAGGGAGAGAGAGAAAGCAGCGGACAGACAAAACCGGAGTGCGACAGAGAATCGGAGCGGACGGATGAAGACAGCGACAGGGAGACAGTGAAATGCTGAATGCCAGCGAGCGGGAGGAAGAGAGAGGGTTAGGACGGGTGGTTTAATTACGTCAGACACCGATGTACTACATCGGCAACGACGCCTATGTGCGTCTCTCCGGTACATAGTGCCGGGCGGACATACACCTTGTACACACGTGTGTATATTGGCCAGGCCGTTACACAGTCTCTGTATGTGTGTGTGTGTGTGTGTGTGTGTGTGTATGTATGCGTGCGGCATTGCCGCAGCGGGCCGCAGGGCCGGCGCGCGGCCACCGCAGCGGCTGGTCCTGGTCATGATCCGGCGGGTTGCTGCGCACCCCCGCAACCCGCTTGTCCCGGACATGTTGACGATGTAGGGGCTAGCCGGTGCGGTCGTACGATAATATAACAGAGCGACGGGGACGCGCACCGTCGCGCACTACCGGAACCCGTCGACGACGAACCGATCGAGAGCGCACTCGGTGGGTGGAAGCTCCTGGCAAAGCCGAGCCGAGCCGAGCCACGCCAACAAGCTCTCTCCGCACCATGGATAGTCCGGGAGCTCCTGCCGATGCCTGCGGATGCTACTCCAGCCACATACTCTCTCGTTCTCCCTCTCTCTCTCTCTCACTCACTCACTCACTCACTCACGCCGAGATGGTCGATTTCACGCGGTCGATCGCTGGACCCGCAGCTCCACCCCCGGCGGGCTACGCCGGCCCTGCTCGATTGCTTCCGCCGAAGTGCACGCCGCAGTTTCGCTAAGGCATCGACCTTGGCACAGCCTCTATTATGGATTCTCAAAGTATCAGAGTTGTTGTTTGATGGTCCGAAAGATATGTGATTGTTTGAGAGGAATAAGAGAGGAAATCTTGGGAATAATATTTCATATGTACGCAGTGAGAGTTTAGATAGAAGGTTGATGATAGTATTTGAAGGTGTGTATGTATTAGTGAATGTTAATCTTAGAAGCTACTCTTGAGAATTTTATTTTTAAATGGTTACTTAGATAGTAATAGCTGAATGTATATCATGGATTTTAATCATAAGATATGATTTAAATAATTAATAATAAATGTCTGGTGATACTTAAGAACGGTATGAATGATTTTAAGAATTAGTTTGGTGAAAATAGGGATTAATTATCGCCTATTCAGAGATAACGAGAAAGCGTAGGAGGAACTCAGACGCTTTGAAACTTATTTGAAATCACCGTCGTTGTTTAGGAGCCGGTGTTGAATAGTTGGTCGACACTGTCATCGCCACACGGGGGCTGCTTTAAAGGACTCGTTAAATCAGCACGGACATTTTCGCCTTTTACCTGCAAATTTTGCGGTCTTCCTGGCAGCCGAGTTTTCTCAAATATTGAAATTGGCTGCGCTGGCCTATGCACCTCCTCGCATTCTTCCAAAGGAACGTATTTCACTCCTGATGGGAAGACGAACAGGGAAAGGAAAGGATGGCGCAGGGTATTCATTCGACCCCGTTTACTTGCGGTTTCTCGTCGCACCCCTCAAACGGCTTTACAACTACAACTACAACTTTACAACTACCGAATAAGGCAATCACTCTTTCACCCTTCGAACCATCGACATAGAACTGGACTAGCACTGATTGGACCCGATGTTTTGCCACCGTTGCTTTCCTGTCTTTGTTTCCTCTTTTGCATCACTGTTGACAACACGTGTGTTGTTTGTGTATTTAATATTCAAGTCCTTTTTATGAAAAACTACATATTGGAATACAGTTTTACAGCCTCAAAAGTATTGACCGTGTGTTGAGCGCCAATATGTGTAGCATGGAATAAAATTGTCTCTCGGCATGGTTTTTTTTACATATGAGGAATTCTGTATTACGAATGAAATGAATGTGATTAGTGCTCACTTTACCGAATTATAAATACAGTCATATAATTTTAAAGTGTATAAAGCGTGTTCTGAATCTTCAGTTGCTCGAAACAGTAACAATTGAGTAGAGTTCGTTACTGCTTCAATAAAGGTGGTCAATAATTTTCCATCAGGCAACTGATACATATGTATAAAGATATACACACAGATAGACAATGTCAAGAGTGTATTGGACGCCCGACACGAGTCCATTTGTAATACCCGGCGCTGTATCAACACTGTTATGACCCGCCGCGAACAAAATACTCTCGGAAAGACATGAACAAACGCGCGTGTTAAACGCGAGGGAAATGAAAGAGTGTTCAAAAGGGAGAAACAGGGGTGAACCTGTGTAGGACTTGGTTGCAACCACCATTTCACCGTAGAACTTTGATTATTTTGCAGGTAATCAGTTTAGTTGCTATTGTTTGTTCTAGCAACTCTGTTTAAAGTGCGAGAGAAAGAGTTGTAAGAAACAATGAATGGTAGCGTACAAAGAAAAGCAATTTCCAGGAAAAATCACAACGAAATAACGAACCAATTTTCAGGTAGTTTATCATTGATAGATTCTCAACGCTTGAATGTCCCAAACCTTAATTTTTCAGGCTCGAACATATGAAAAGCTTTATTAATAGAAAAATATATATATGTTTCTCAACTTTACTTTTTCCCTGCAGTGTAGAAAGTGACAGAATGAAAAAGGATGAGGAACTCTTGATTCACTCTGGTTCACATTACCCTTTTTCTTCCCACTTCCTCTCTACTTTATAATGAATATCAATAATTTTAATGAATTCATAAAAATACTTAGAGAGAAAAAATTCGAAACATTTATTCGTACAAAAATCTATGTGTTCTACAAATCCTCGCAACACTCACACACGAGTGACATGTTCGAATTAATAGTAAGGCAAAATAATAATTGAACCATAACGTTTGATCGAATAATGATACAGTGTGGAAGGAAAAATCGTTCTATAAAAAGGCGGAGCGAGAGAAATTTAAAGCGATGCGATGAGAGGAAGGACGAAATTCTGGCGCATTACCATTTGGATTAGTTAGACTGGCAGGTAAACAGAGTGCGGCGGACGATCGGGCGACCGCGGCGCGCGCTTGACATTTTAATTTCATCGTGATAATTACTTTCAAACGGATGGCTTTTTAAGTAGATTAAAATATTCCTGGGCCGAAAGCCCGAGCGCGTCCGCATTCGTATAATTAATGCATTTCCGGGCTGCAGCTTCGAGGCAGATGGAGAGCGGTGGTAGCGTCCGAGGAGAGAGGCGGAGAGTGCGAGAGTGCAAAAGCTTCGAGGGAGGATGGAATCGGGGCCGCTCGAGAGAGCCAGACAGAAATGGCAATCCGAAAGCTGCATCGCGCTTGAGTTTTAATGATTCGCATGCCTGCACCGTTCCACGCGCGACCTGCTCTAATTTTAACTCGATTTCCACCTGCAACGCCCGGAAAATGCCTGATTATCTCTGCGTTATCGAAACAACCGCCGATATCAGCGCCCGTTTTCACGCACCTCATCCACACAGATCCCCTGCGTCCTCTTTTCGTCATTGCCATGTAATTTTATAGTAGATATTGGAGCGAAATAGTACTGTTCGCAACAACAATAAATCCAGGTTCAATTTTATTAATTTTCATGATCTTTAATTCAGAGTATAGTACAGTTTATAAAAGATGCTAACTCGAGACTATATATTGTAATTTTTATTTATATTGATTAAGGTTCTTGAACATTTCAGCGAATTTAATTTATATTTTATGTTGATATTCGATTTTATAATTACAAAAGCATCCTTCTGTAATATCACGCAGTTGCTATTTACAATATAGTACCTTAAAAGACTTTATTGCAATACTTTAATATTTGATTTTTAATAGAAAGTCTGCTCGTATGAAACGTGCTCCCCAATATTCAGAATACAGAAGCTCTTTCATAGCTGAGGTGAACATTCAAGTGGAGATGAATGCCGAGTAAAGAATAACAAGTTACAGGGGGAAATTAATTGCAAGCTTCTCCGAATGAACGAACGGGTACACGTGTATACACAATCCAGGCATTCACGCGTTACCCTTTCTGACTGGTGAAAATCAATCTCGCGACAAATGGCTTTATTACAAGCTTTGTAATAGCCTCGAGCAGGATTTTTTTCGAGAGGGTTGCGAAATGACCTTAACGGCTAAAAAAGAGCTGCAATTGTCTGATTGTCCTTCGATATCCTTCGATCCAGATTTAATAATCGTTTCATTTCGAAAGTCGAATATTTCATATCCTAAAAAAGTGAACGCATAAAGGTGACGGTCGTTCGATTACCAAGAAATCATTAACGAACCGCGATTCGATAAAATGCACTACAACTTTTCGGTAAAATAATATTACTTCGAAAGGATTTTATTTATTTGCATCTACGAATCTGCAAAATAAAGCATATTTTCCATCGCTACTATTTGGAATACACGTAATAACTGTCCATAATATTTACACGTGTCGCCAACATCTGGGAAATGTAAACATACTCGAACTTGTTGACACACATTTTTTAATAGAAAATGAAAATCTATATTTGCGTGCACATCAGTTTAATAAGAACGAAACCCTTCGGATCTGAACATCGGATCAATCGACTCCCCGTTAACTCTGTGTACGCCTTTCCGAGGAAAAAGGGTTAATTAAATCTAGATCGAAGGATATTGCAGGATAAAGAGGGCGACTGGGAGCTCTTGTTCATTGGTCGAGGGATGCTCGAGACAATGTCGGGTTGGTTCGCATCGGGGAAAAAGGGTCACCAAGGAAACGGGTTTACGCGGCTGCTGGTCAAGTGGGAGCGCAATAGCCATTGAATAAACATACCTGTTTACCGGGCAACTGTAATACTTGACTCATATTTCCAGTCGACTCTTCAGCTTGACTCTCCTCGCCCGTCTATCTGCCTGCCTGGCTGCCTACTACTCGTGAGATTCTCCTGCCATTGTTCCCGATTCGACCCTCCATCGCGTTCTCCACCAGCACAACTCTCCTACCCTGTAAATAAATTCCTCCTGCATAGGTACACGAATCACACGGAATCTCTGTTAGTCGAGGAGTATGATAAATAATGTTCAGCCAGAGAGATTCACTGTGGATTCACAGTCTTGTCATCTCCGTTATGCGTATATCATTTGATTAGTATGATTATGTAATAGTAAAGAATCTTTAAAATTAGTGATTCTATAATATTAACACCGTCATTGCAGATTTCCTTCACACACTCCTCTTTTTGAAATATGTTATTACTTTTATTCTATTGTATTGAATGTAATACAATAAATACTACACTATAATACGTTTAAATAACTAAACGTTAAATAACTAAGACTTATTCTCAGTCAACAGCTTATGAAAAAACCACGATCTTTTCCTTCTGCGATTATTCTATCAAAGAACAAAAAATCAGAAGTGTGCGCCGAGGCTAACGCGTTAACCAGATGCACGTATCCGGCGAGTGTCGGTCGAGGGATGAATTTAAAGGGCGGCGCAATCGAAGCGGAGGGAAAGCATGTCGCGGCGTGCTGGTGCGCATTGGGGAACGGGGCTTTAAAGCAATAGTTCCTCCCGGGGGAGCACGGGGAGCCAGGGTGGAAGAGGTTTCGTGACAGACGGCCGGCAGAGCCCGTGCAAACAATGGCTCCAGTTCCTTCAGGAAGACTAGGCGTAGGTGGACCCCGACACACGTCCGCGTGAGGTGCTTATTGGGTCTGCTGGGGGGGCTGCTGCGCTCCGGAGAAACAACCCTCTGGCCAAACACAGCAACATCAATCAGCACCAGTCACTCGTGCGTCCACCATTGGCGCCAACATTGTGATATTGCTCGCATTTACATCCGACTGGGAAAAAACGACCTTCTAACAATCCTACTCGTATTTCGATGGAATCAAAGCTTTAAGACTTCGAGCTATGTGCTTGTTGTTTAGTCTTATTGAATGTGTTCGAGTTATCTCCAGTTGGGACGAATTAAAAAAAATATTTGATTGTTTAATTATATTTAATAACTTTATGTTTACTAAGTATGGGGTTTTATTTAGATGTAGAATAAACAAAACCTGCCTATTTTATATCGAAATAAATTTTTGCAAGTCTAGTATTAATAGCTAAAATTAATAACACTTTAGTAAACTGTTGGAAGAGTAATTCTTTTTTGTCGGAACTTAAAGACTCTTTTGTAGAACTCTTTACCACGAAGGAGCACCCCCGCAGCGAGGCACTCATCGATTCCAGTATTATCTTAAACAACAGGGAGCGCAGCCTCGAAGACGATAAAAAGATACACACCGATGGGGTTTACCTTGGCTCGGCGGAGGTAGACAGTGTTTCCCGTAGGACTAAAAATTAAAACGGCCGTCGAAGGAAAACAGAATCGAGTGTTTCCACCAGCCGGCAAGTAGAAGCGGCGCCCGCCGCTTTTGCATGGCATTAGCTCCTTCTATTATTGTAAGCTGTCGCTCGTAATTCGCACCCTTACATGCCGCTCCCCCACTCTTCTTCCTTGCTGCTGCCCCCTTTGCAAATGTCGATCTCGCCGATTTAATTTAATACTGTGCCGCACTCTGCACCCCCTTCGCAGTACAGCAACGCTCAGTGCTAATCGTTTGATCCCGAGATGAAATGAAACTTGTGCGAGGAAAGGTTCTCATAATCCTTTGAATTGTACTTGCTGACAGACGAGCAAGAAAACAGTTTCGGATAATAGTCTGATTGAATGAATACGAATGGTATGAAAGTATATCAGGTATTACAACTGTATTACATGTTGAACGTGATTCACTTGGAAATAAACTGCTGGATGTAAAATATTTTTTTCGTTATCTTATTTTAATCTAACGTGCATGGTTTGTAATTCTTCCCTTCATATATTGTAGACATAGATATATGTATATTCTTATACAAATTGGAATACCGTAATAGTGATTCAGAGGCAAGTGAAAAACCCTTAACCATATGTTTTACATTTACAAAATTACTTTCGTAATTTTTTTTAGTATCAAAAATTACTTTTTCCAAACAAGTCTTTCTATCTTTTAATAACCTAATTAATTAAACTCACTGACTCAATTCGTTTCAATTCTCGATAACTCGTCGCAGTCATCTTATATTTCTCTCATATATGGCAATGTATGCTGTATCGATGGGAAAGCGCCGAGAGTGCAGTCAAGCACGATAAGTCTGCGTATGCGTTAATAAATACGAGAAGGTCGTACTGTCCCACGGGCGATACGCAGAGCAATCATCAGCTGAGCCCTCGACCTCCTTCACGATGATGACGTCGATGAGGATGGTAGTACGGCGATCGGCTCTCTGTTGTCACAGTGACTCAGTATTTGGACAGGAACCCCGTGCTCCAGCCAATAAGCGATTCAACTTTCGGGCAAGGAGCGCCCTCCACCCGGCATTATTGACGCTGCAAGACTATACGCTGCTACAACCCCCGCTAACCCCCTCTTCGACATTCTGATCATCTGTGACTTACCCCGCTTTTAATATGTTGTTTACAAAATATTTATGACAAAGCGAAGTGCAGTAAACTCGTTTTGTAAAATAGAGATTAGTTTATGTAAATAGGGTGACCCCATTTATGTGGAGTTAAGGATCGATTTGTGATTAAATACATTTGGTAAATGGGCCAGTGTGATATTGTAATAGGGATATTGTATTTTTGCTGTACTATTGCAATCCAGTATTAAAATTGTAAGTTTGTTCTCATGTCATTGTTATTACATATTTATACCAATTACTGTGCGTAAGAAACAATAAGAGAATATTAGATCACTAGGAATCGTTGGTCGCATGTGAGATAATTTGTGAAAATAATACTTAGTACTTTCAAGTAAAATTATAACGGTACCTGTAAAATAATTATTTTAATTGAAACAAGTAAAGTTAAACGGTCCTGAATTTGGCAAGGTTCTTAATAAACGAATATCTACCTACGATTTTTGCACCTCACATAGCTAAACGGCACAGTACATTTGTCTCGAGTTCGCACGGAGCACTTGCTCTTTTCAGCGGCGAAATATTGAAGAGTTACAGTAAATACGCAGCAAGCTCATATACATAGCGGGCGCCGGGCACCGATTACTTTTCGCGGCGAGATCTGCGGTAACTCTCGAGTGCACTTGCCCGTATTGACTATGCTAGTGGGACACTGATAAAACACTCGCTAACACTCTACTTCCGTAAAAGCATATTCAATATACGATCGGCGTGTATCGAGCAGCGTTCGCAAAGATTGTAAACCAACAAAGCGAGCCCTGCTGTGCTCTCCCGGAGGCCGCCCGGCGAAAATTCCCGCGTTTCCCCGTCAGCCGACACGAGCACCTATCAGCTGGATTTTCCATCGAAGAATGTAATTGCGCTCTTTCATGTGAATGATGAAATGTGCATGAAAAAGTCATGCGTGCACTAAGTGGAGAAATATATTCTTGGTATTGGAAGCAGATCATTCGTGGATGTAAAGGTCTTAAAAAGTATGTCGAAGATAAAGTAGACTACAAACCACGTATTAAAGTAAGCGTTGAATTATTTAACAGAACAATTACAATGTTAAGAGAAAGTACTCATTAAATACTATATTTCTAGTGAACTACGAAACCCTAAAAATTAATTAAACATCCAATTAATTCACAATAATCACAGTTTGCTTAAAGAAATCAGTTCTCCAATAAAACTGAACTCACTCTATCCTTACTTTCATATTTAATATCCTATTCATACAAACAACAAAATAAAATAACTACCAAAGAGGCAATATCAATCGTCAAGAATTCGATACGTTGCTTTCCCAGACGGGCTGCTGCGGCGCACCACGTAGTAGGTTTGCGGGTTGTGCGAGAGCCGCGTGCGGCGTGCCTTGTGCGATCTTACACGTCGTCACTCCGGCAGGTATATGGGTATCCATCCCATTTGCAACTAGTCGCATTATTGTTAGCCCTGGGTATCCACCATACTGCGCGCGGGCGTGCGTGCGCGCGTGTACGTGTGTGCAGGCGGGGGTGGTTGTGTACACACGTATGTATCCGAGGTACGAGGCGGCTACGTACGAAGCGGAGCTTCATCCTCCCGGAGAGAGAGATACATGGAACCCTCTCACACAATCTCGTGCATACACACACACACACACACATAGACGTATCGGTACCCTCGGATGCACCAGGGAGGGTGTTGCGCGTGTGTCTGTGAGGTAGGTTTCGGCTGTGAGCGTCGGCGAGTGGGTGTAGCGTGGGGGTGGTGTAATATAGAGAGCGGCTAAAGGCGGACGTAATTTCCTGCCCGCCTAACAACGCTGCAGACATGTTTGCGAACTCAACACACACAACCTACTTAGAGCCTACATGTGTCCCTACGACAATGCGCCAACACACGCTTAATCTATTCCCCGCAGCTATATACCGCTCACTCCCTCTCTGTGTCTCTCTTCCTCTCTCTCACTCTTGAGGGAGCGCGCGCGCGCGCGAGCCTTGGTTCGCCTATATCGAGAAGCTCTCCTTGTTTCTCTCCGCCTGTATTCGCGATGACAAGAGAGAGAGAGAGAGAGAGAGAGCGATGGAGAAGGAGCTTGTGCAAGTATCAGAGAGAGAGAGAGAGAGAGAGAGAGAGAGAGAGAGAGAGAGAGAGAGAGAGAGAGAGAGAGAGAGAGAGAGAGAGGGAGAGAACAACCGCATTCCCAATGCGGCCTGCAAACGTCTACTCGACCGCCTGAGGGCTTTGATCGGAATACAGAGAGGATGACCCAATCGCCGTACGTCAAGGATATATACCGATATAAGCGGATAGCTAGTCCGTACCCTACTCTCACTCCTGCTCTTCCTGTCCCCGAATTCGCAGACTTTTCCTCCAAGAAGTTATATTGCTGGGAGAAATCGCTGCAACGATTTCCCATTGCTTCAGGCGTATGAAATAAATATTGGGGAGATTGTAACGATTGAAATAATAATAATTCGATGTAGGAGTAATAATAGAAAATTGTTTCTGTGATTGTTATATAATAGTAGTGTGTACAATGCTCGAGTTTTGAGTTTGTTTCCTAAATTTGATTTTTCATGGTAGAATTTATATTAGTTAGGAGAAATAACTATTTAACGTGGATATTCTCGTGGTGAAATTACTGTAAAATTTGCTGTAAATTCGAAACCAAATACCTATTAACAATTTTCCCTATTTCCAATCCATATAAATAACAATCTTCCAACCTACACTTCCCCAAAACCCATGCGTCCAACCCTTCAACATTAACTCGACATCAACCCGACACGAAAACCAGAACAACTCTGCATCCAATTTAATTCCGAAAGCATCCACCAACTTGTTACCACAGCGTCCCGGGGATCTCTCTCGCGCGCAAGTTCGAGGCCCGCACGCGCAGCTTTTTATCGAGAATCGAGCGCCGAGTGCTTTCGATAGTGCGAGGTGAATGACAGTGAATCGGTGAGTACTCGCGGCCGCGCTTGTCCTCGCTCGTCCAAACATTTCGGACAGCCTAAGGAAACACATTTGCCTGCGGGCAAACAGACTTCTCTCTCTCTCTCTCTCTCTTTCTCTCTGTGTCGGTGAGGTTAGAATACGTATAGCTGATGTACAAGACGGGCGAGAGAGAGAGAGAAAGAGAGAGAAAGTGAGCGAGAGAAGGAGAGAGCGGTTCACAGAGAGTCGAGTCTCTCGACTCGAGTCGTCGAGAGTCGGAGAGCAGAGCCGAGGCGAGAGGAAGCGTCTTGGCGCAGGCAGCCTCGAGGCAAAGTGGAACGCAGAATGTGTAGTCTGGCACTGTTTGCACTGCAGGACAATATTCCGAGTCTTTTGAAGGACGAGCCGAGAAGAGCCGTGTTATTTCGTCTCTCTCCCCTAGACCGGCACACCGCTCGCCTCTCTTTTATGGCCTCCTTCCGAAACTCACCCATCTCTTCTTCTCCTTCTCCATCTCCTTCTCTCTTTCTCTCTCCTCAAACTCCGATTTCTACTTCTTTTCCTTTCGTCCGCTGTTCTTCTACCGCTTTGTCTTGCCTTTTGACTCCGCGAAAATTTGCGCAGATGTAATTCTTTGATGGACCTTGATATTATGGGAGAATAGACAGTACGACCTCGAAAGAATTAGATGAGAGACGAAGTGATAAATGAATTGAGGAAAGTGAATTATTGAAGAATAATAGTTGATTATTTGTTCGTTCAAATGTTTCTGGGTAATAGAAATATATTGGCGAGATTTCTAATGTATAATTAAAATGAATAATTTGCAATTGATACATTTGAATATCGTGAAGTGTAAACATACTGAAAATTGATGCTCTGAAATTTGACCATGAATAATTCTACTCTTTTATAGTAGTTATCGAATACAATGATTGCAATGTATATTAAATGGCTGCTTATGTATTAATCTGAAGTAAAGCACGGTCAGATTTTCACGTTGCATTTTAGGATGTTGGCTAAGGGTGATATTGCGTGTCACGTAGGCGGCAGAAATCAACTTGCTCCTAAAAATATAGGGTTGGCCCACCCTCGGACCTTCCCGTTCTTTCACCAGCAGAGATTGCGTTCCTCCTCGCATAATAGCCATCCCAGTAAATGCGAAGCCATGCGAAGGTATTCAAACGCCCTCCCTGGAAAGCAACAAGATGGGCGACCCTATTTGTTGACGGAACAAGCACCGATTTTAGCCACGTCCCCCGTAGAGAGTCCTCTATCTGAAACTGACCCACTAAACCAAAATACATGCCAAACTATCCCCGTTTGTTTTCCCTAACGCATCCCCCGAAAATGAGGCCAAGCTTTTTTCGTACGGGCGATGATACCTTCTGTTAACAGAAATTATGAATCATTCAACCGCGCATACTTATGCAAATGTGGATTTTCATTTTTCTATTTTGATAGTAAAATGCTACGAAAAATATTTTACCTGACACTTTCCTATGTTTTTTCCAAAGTAGATGCTGAATTAACCAAGTTTCTTTTCCCTAACGCATCCCCTGAAAATGAGGTTAAGCTTTTCTCGTGCATTTGTCCGGAAGATTATACTTTCTGTTGATAGAAATCATTGATCATTCGACCGCGCATACTTATGCAAATATAGATTTTTATTTTCTCATTATAATTCGGGTAAAGAGACAGCAGCGATTATGTTTCATTTTCAAAACCGGCGCATGGAAAACATTATGGACAGTTACTGTTATTTGCATTGCAAATAGTCCATTTGCGGAGGACGCGAGTATGTTTTACTTTCTATAAACTTCCGCGGTGTAACGATCATTGACAGTGGTGTTGTCAAATTAACTATGGTAAATGATAGATTTTCCATGCCGGACAGAGGAATGTTTGCGGTAAATAATAGAATGTACATTGGTATGGGAAATCCACGAAATCGAGTGTTTACCGACGATTTTAATCGATATGGTTAATAGAACTAGTGTTAAAAACTGGATTCCGACGATCTATCCAACATCAGCCACAGCAAACTAACCAGTAGTATTCACAGGACGAAGTAAACAATTTAAATTTCAGATTACTCCCAGAAATAGTGGAAGAATGGTCGATATAATCCTAAAAAACTGAGCTACCGTCTCTTCAGTTACCAACACTCCGTGCCAGAGGGACTCTCTTGCTCGAGCAGGGCGGCCATCGTTCAAACTCGAAAATCGCACTAACACAACAGCTTACTCCGGTAATCCGAGCGATGCAACACGTTCGCGAGAGAGCGAGCATTCAGTGCGGGTATGAATAATAAATTTTCCAAGCTGCAAGGGTGCCCTCGTGTTGAATAGGCGAGCTGGCGACGGCTAGGAGGAGCTAACAAGAGGGAGTGAGAGAGAAAGAGAGAGAAGTAAAGAGACTTTTCTCTTCGTCTGTATGTGTGAAGTCGAGGGCGAGTGTACAGGGTGATGCATTTACCTTGGAATCAGCTTGTATCTTAACTTATATCCAATTTTGTGAAATAAAACAGTTTGGTTACAGTTATTACTGCTGACTTTTTGTGTTCTTATTTGCATGAGTTAGACAATTATTAAATCTATCTTCCATGTTTCTACAATACAGAGGAATAAAATCCTCTATTACAGTGAATAAAAAAAGTTCTGACACACAGTGTTTTTCGGAAAAAACATTGTCAAACAAGAAAACTCTTTTCTCTAAATACAAATACATTTTCTTCAATAACAAAATGTCTGTGTTAAAAAATAAATTTCCTCAAAAGAAACAGTTTTCTTTTTAATGAGAATATATTCTAAAAATAATGAGAAGTGCCAATATTTATCTACTGTATATCTCAGTTAGACAGTTTAACATCAAGATCTCTGATTCCAAGGGAAATGCATCACCCTGTAGAGAGAAGCGCGGGTACACGTAGTCACATGCGGCGGCATTATAAGGCTCGGTTAAAGGCGTGATCCGGAAGACAAACAACTGGTCCTGCAGCCAGTCCTCCCGTGTCGGCGCTCGAGGCCCTGTTTCTATTGAAAATTCGGCATGGCCAAGAGAGCACCTCTCGCCGATCTGCCCTTCCTCTCCCCTTCCTCCTCCTCACTCCCCGTGACGGGATCTTCCCTCGATCCTTCCCGCAGGCCCTTTTCTGTCATGCATCCCCCTCGATGAATTCCCGCTCACTCGAGCGTCGATCGCCAATACCGAACAACCGAACACGACTGCGCTCCTGTCGCCCCCGGGTTATGAGATTTTATGAGAGCCAAAGCGGTTTACGCACGTACGCTCTCCTCTCCTTCGATCTCCCAATCCTGCCATTCCTTCCCTTTCCATTCTCTCCTTTTATTCTTTCGATCTTGTTCCACAGACTTGACCAGATTGCGCCGTTTGTCGATGTTGTGGATGTTGAAGAGTGTTTGATGTAGTTTGAAGAGTTTTAATTTTATTTTTATTTTTTATGTCCCTTTGGTAAAACGTTGATTATTTAAAGAGGAAGAAAGGGGCACGTATTCGTGGGAGGTTGAAGATAGCGAGTTTAATAATTATGAATTATTGAACGGAACGTAGAGTTGGAATTTGAACGAATCGATGGCTGACCACTTTGATGTTCGATTCCAATATCTGTCTGGTGAACGGTGTTACAATCAAATTTGTGTACCGAAATCAACTCACCGACAATGAGTCTTCATTCATCAAGGATGGTTTCAGTAATCCCGCATATTATAACGTATCTCTCAGGCAAATAAGGAGTTTGAAAGAGGTTAGGATCGAGTGAAACGCTTTCGAGTTCCAGGAAAGCCATCCTTTCTCGAATAACCTTTCCCGACGTTCTTTGACTTTAATTTTCCTGATGTAGTAATTTCTTTGACTTTTTCCCTCCTATGTGGAGACTTCCCTTTCGGGTTACATCATGTGTTAGGTGAGTAAACTCTTTCACGGGTCTTAAGCGCCGCCGGACTGTTTGCCCGAAAGAAGTGATTCCCCGTTCCGCTGGTATAACTCTCGATTTTTCACGGAATCGAGACCAAACGTTAGCACGGCACACACGATCGCGCCTCGCATTTTTATTCTGGTGTGTATGACAGGAATGAAATCCGAGATGGATAATAAAAATATGATATCCCACGTGTATTATTCTCTGCCAAGGGATTCTCACACCGTGTAATTATTAGAAATATATTTACCAATCAATATTAATTAGTAATTGTTCCCGAATCAGAAATGAACTTATATCCTACTTCTCGAAATCAATGTGATCTTATTTAAAACAGTTTAAATATTCTCTACTAACGCATACAAATCTTAAATATCAATATACACAAGTTTCAATGATTCCAGCGCAACGAATTACAATTCATGTAATTAATAATCGTTTCAAATTTACGTTCATCCTTTTACAAACGTTCTGCTATCTAAACACACATCACTTAAGAGATTTCTCATGAGTGTACCCAAATGAATTTCGATCCTCTGAATTCTTATGTATTATACATTCGAGCAGGCTTTCTTCGCAACGATGTGTTAAGTGCATCGAGTCACGTAGGCACAGTGAAGTGAAGAACTGAAGAACTATAGGAGAGAAGAATAAAAGCAGGGTGATACGCGAGGGTAAAAGAGCTCGGTGGATTTTTCCTTCTCTCGTTAGAGTAGGATCGGTTGAGCTCCTTCGTTACCACGAGACGACGGACTCCTCTCGTGGATGTTATGTGGGTCGGTCCATCTCATCTCGCCGAGCTACCTTCGCTCAACTCATCCTCGGCCTTCTTCTCTCTCTCCCTCTCTCTTTCTCTTTCTCTCTCTCCCTCTCTCGCTCTGCTGACTATCATCTCTTCTTACCTTCAGTTCCATCGTTCTCCAGCGTGTCGAGCTATCTAGCTGTGAGTTCTCGGTGCTCGGCGCAGCAGGTTCTCCGTTTCAGAGCACCAGCGCCGACTCCGACGGCTCCGACGGCGGCGGCGGCGGCGGCGGCGTTGCGAGAGTCAGCCCAACTTGCGTCAATATTTGAGTCAAACACGTTAAAACAATACCCAGACCCCGGTGTGCTGGAGAGTCGTTTCAACGTGCTTCCCGGAATTTTATCTCGCGTCAGAAAACGCCTAACGACTTCCCGCCGCAGAGAATTTCGGGCTTGCGGAGGGAGTTTGCGAAGACCCCGGCGAGCCCAGCAGCGCTCTATGCCAATGAAAGATATCCCATAACCTCTTTTCCCTCTTCAATTCGCCCTTTCCGTCTGCCTCCGCCACGCCCCGCCCTTATGCTACTTCGTTTCTCGGGCTTTCCTCGGACAAGCGTACCAGGATTCTTCTTCGTTCTCCCTGGTCTTTTTAATTTCGTATTTATCCTTCCGTTTTATTGGCCGAGCGAGCAAGTGGCACGCGCACTTCATTGTCGATGCTTCCTACCCGCCACTGCCGCCGCCAGGCTTTTTAGTAGTTTTTAAGTGGCCTTTAAGGTGTAAATAGAACCGATGATTCCTTCGAGAGTTCTCTAGTACTCTCCGTTACCAATCCCCTGTTTTGTTAATTGATTCTACGCTCGTTCCTAAATTGCTCTTGTTGGTTATTGAAAGCTTTTATGAACTGTTTTTCGGGACGAATTTCAAAGCTTGATGAGTGTGAACTTCTCAGTGCTTTGAGAGTGTAAATATCTTTTCATTCCTTTTTTTAGAAAGCTCTCTTTGCAAGAGCGTTTCTGCTTTACTCTTTGATGATTTGTATTCACATATCAACATTGAAAACTCTCCATGAATTACAACTTATATTAACTAATAATCACTTTTCAGGTTGGAACACAATATTAATAATACTCAGCAATATTTGCCAAGCGAAATGAGACACAACTAAGACACTATATCCTAATAAAACATACAGTCTATAAATCAATCCCATCAATGAATGTCCACCATCCCAAGAATCCTGTCAGTCACCAATCATCCAAAAACTACCTGCAAGTCAGTAGGAAAGCATCTGTTTCCCAAAAATCGGTGTGAAATGCGGGTCGAAATTCCTTAATCGTTAGGAAACCAGTGTGTTGTGAGATCGAGTCGAGGGCTCGTTTCAAGGAATGGCAGCTATCGGCAAGGGAGTATTGTGAGAGGAGAGTAAAAGATGCTTCGGTCAATGAACGTCGAAGAGAGAGTGAGTGAGTGAGTGAGTGAGAGAGAAAGAGTGAGAGAGAGAGAGAGAGAGAGAGAGAAGAGTGTTCTGTGTGCCGGCGAGTGGTCATTCGTTCTAGCCGGGCCATTCCTTGGCCATCGCCAGGCATTTAGGCAGAGTTTACCGGAGCGTTTCACCGGCTGAATGGCCGTGTAACGCATTGCAAACATTTTACCGTTGGCGGCACGTAGCAAACAGGGGCGCCGTGCGCGGCGGGGGGAGACACAATTCTGACTGGTAGGACATTGTGCCTAATGTTTGGACATGTGTTCCGCTCCGGTCACGCCTTTTGTTATCATATTCTATGCATGTTTGTCCGCTTAAAATGTTGTTTTAGCGCTGGCGCGCGCGCGCAGTTGCCAGCCGCCCTTTACGATTGCCTTGCAACGACACGCGTTTCTCAGGAACGTCAATGGGAATTCTACGACGATTTCGCCTTTATTATGCTTGCAACTTGTCTTCCTTTATAGCTACACGTCTCACCCGCTACTTTGTGAATGGAGCCACTGCCGATCTATGTGACCAGCACACCCGCTGTGATACCGTGAGCACACCTCCACTCTGGCAACCACGAGCGGCAAATATGCTCTGTTTGCCACTTGATACTGGCTTTCGAGGAGGAAATTGGGGTTAATTGGCAAGGCAGTAAACATACTCATTGTCAATGGTTGCTCTATTATTTGTATACATACTGTTCGAATTCTGGTAAATTCCTAGAATTGTATAAAGATTTCTCGTCAATCATCACCTTTTCGATGTACACAAAATACATTTTCTTAAGTAAATAATTGTTAATTATACACCAGCTTTTCTGGAGGTAATTAATAATGTTGAGCTTAGAGAAGTTGAATCAAATTTATATTATTTATATAATTAAGCTTACTGGAAGCATAGTTAAATTATTAAATTTATATAAATTATTCCAATACGAGAGAACTTCCGAATTCCCCAACAATTATAAACACCGTTGTGTGAGTAACAGTTGATACAGGAATCAATATTCGCAGGTGAATAATTTGACGAAGGGGGTGGCGCGGTTCACTCGGGCGTAACCATAACTCAGCCGAAGGAGCCCGATTAATTGCAAGAAATACATGCTACGCCCGAAGAAGTTAATTAAGGCTTCAATTAAGTGCACCAAATATTTGACATTCATCCGGAGTATCCGTGCATTATTCAGGACGCACCTGTATGCACACGCGTGCATATATGAATGTGTGCGGGCGACTTCCGACGATGGTGCTTTTCGTCGAACTACGAACTACGAAGTTGGACGAAGGGCACGCTAAATCATTAAATTCCATTTCGATACCCTGCCAGACTGGGAATCAAAAGGTCGCAAATACGCACGCTTCCCATTAGATGATTGTGTTGGATCCGCTCGGTCAACGAAGGCGGTGTGCGCATCATTTGTCAACGTGCACACACGTAAACGTAGATGCCTACCACGCCCCACCAATAGAGAAAGAACATTGTGTCATTGTGTGTCACCGATCGCAGCCTGGCGTCGACCCAGTGCTTTGAATACTGTTTCCTGGAGGCGGGAGGGGCGGCGTGCTCGCATTCATCCACTGACTCCGAATTAGACAACCCAGACGAATTGGCTGGGAACGAGCCTACAGGTCTATTTGCTATGCAACTTATTTTTTTGCACACCCTCATCTGTTATTAGATCCTTTGGTTTTCTGTCTGTTCTATTTGTATGTTCGTAATAAACACCAAAATGGATACATTGATTTTAATGCAATTTCCTTTTTTTTTATATAGTTATAATCCAGGTGAAGGTTGGAATAGAAATTGTTGGAGTATTACAGTAAGTTATGGATTTTTGTAACGAAGGTAGTTGTAATAATCTATTATTCTTCAGAGTGTGTTCTTATTAATGTGCACTTTAATTATTGATAAATCACTGTTGACAGTTCATGTTTCAAATAGTATAAATCAATAAATGTAACCACTATCAATATAGAAGAAAGCAATTAGTCAGAAATATCATTAATTATATTCAACAACAATATATAATAGTCAACAAATAGTTAATACGACATTGACATGTTTCATTCAATATCTCCATTGCATCCCAAGATTGAAAGCTGCAACTGTATCCATTGAAGCACCGCAAACAAGTGCACCGCGGAAGTGCGGTTCCACCAGCAACAGTTATCCAAACAAGCTCTCGCACATGAGATACACATCAATCTCGAAACGAGAGTTTACTATGCGAATAATTGGCGATCAATGAGTGTCGAATAGGGGAATTTTCCGAGCGACCAAGTAAGAAAGCGAATTCGACCAGCGAAATGGTAGTGAGTTTCGAAAAGGATGTTAGCGCGTTGAATGGTGAAAAAGGGAGCTGAAGGTTTGGGGTAGCAAACGTCCGGCCGGACACACGTACAAGAGTAGTAGTAACATGGTTAAAGAGAGCGGACAAAAGTCAAAACGCCCGGAATCGGCATTGTGCACGCGCAGAATCGCCGTGAAATTCGTGTTGTGCCCTTTTCTCCCTAGTGGGCTGCTGCCTCCTTTCACGTGTATTTCAATAGAGCCGCATTGCACCGACGAGAACCTTCCTTTTCCACTACTAGCAGTAGCCTGACGATCCGAGACTGGACCAAAGTACCTTTCGATGATCAGGGCGGAGTGTTGCGTGTAGAAATCAATGATCGATTGTGGGAAAGCGACTAGCCAATTTCGAGAGACATCACTCCCACGCATATATATGGTACCTGTAGTCAGGCGGGATTTCATTCTTCGCGCGAAAGTGTCGACTACTTCCGGTGATCAGACAGTTTCTGCTCAGTCAGCAGTGTTGACACTTGTAGAATTAGCTCTTAATGGCTTCGAATGTAGCGTTGGTGTCAAAGCGCACGCATGACGTGGTTCGAATTTGCTTTCACGCATTTCCACGCTTGCCTGCTTTTCTTATGGTAATAATGTCATAGTGGGAGGAGCGGCAAAGTGGAAGTCGGTGTGTTGTCCCTTTTCATATGTTTGAATGTCTATGAGAGGAGTTTGATATAGGTATAGGAAATAGGTACTTCATCATGAAGTATTCTCAGGGCTCAATGAAAAATTCGTCTTAGGAATGCATGATGGATTAAATACTATGTTGTATTGAATTATATTTATCAATAGACAAGGTTTAAATATTTCTAAAATAATCTTGGTGTCAGATAAATTTTGATACGTACACTTTTAATATCTAATTACACACAAGAAAAAAAAGGTTCATGATTAATTTTATACGGCTTTGTCCGTAACATTGCAAATACAAGTAAAACATCCAATACGATCCGCTCCAACGATTAATCGCTCGGACAAATAAGAGGAAGAAAAAAAGTAGTTGGAATGGGAAAACGACAGCAATTAGTAACATGATACTGAAAGGACGGAGGATTGAGGAATTTCGGAAGGAGCAGCGATCGCCTTACTTTCGGAATCCGCAAGGAAAAGGGCTAGTGGTGAGTCTGTTTGATAGATAGGTCGTCGGGAAAAAAGCTCGGCCAAGTAATCCTATCGTGAAAGGTGAATCTCGGTCTTAGGTTCGTTTGTAGGTTTAAGTGTATCGGGTCATTCGTTGGTTTCACCCCAAAGTTCTAGGGCCGCCGGTTGCCGGGAGGGAAGGAAAGGGGGTCTCTGTCTGCCTGGCAGCATGGATTGGATTGGATCGGCTTAGCGTTGATTTAAGCCAATCAGCAAACACCCAGCCACCAGTGCCGAACCTCAACATTGATCTCGTTAGCTCTTTACAAGTTCAATGTTGCGTTCCGCGCATCGCCGCCGGTTCGGCCCAGCTTTCAATTCGCACACACCTCGCTTGGCTGGCAGCGCCCTTTCTCCAGCCCTTACCAACCTCGTCCTCACCGCCTTACAATTTCCCTCGAGCATGTATCCTGCCCTCGAGACGCTCGCACATCCGCCCGATGCTAACCATCTAGTTTATTTCCACGCAACTGAGGTTTTACTCCTCCACTTTATCGTTTTCTTCTTTTTTTACGATTTTTTTTATTATTGTACTAAAGTGCCTGTTATTGAATAATGTAGAATTGTAATCCGAGTGAAGCTGCATTGCGTCAAAAACTTATATGTATATTTAATATTAATTTGTTATTACATAATTCGATTTGTAAACGTATGTGCTTAAATATGCACCATATGTGCCAAGTCACATATACATATTGACAGAAATTTGAATATTGAATTCTGTTACATATTACAATTAATTCTTACAGTATATAGTATAGTCGTTCCTCAAGCAAAATCTATACTATGATTCGAAAGACTATACAACTAACTAGTATAACATAACTATGAATTGCTCGATCAATCTTTGATACCAAATCAAATTCTAGGTCACAGATTCAATTACGGAACTCTATTTATTCACATTCGAACTTACAAATTTCAACTCCACACGAACTTACGAACAAACACAAAATCGAACTCAAAGAGTCCTTCAGCACTTATCTTCGCATCAAGGACGTTCATTACCACAGGATGTTCGTCCCGTAGGATTTTCTAGGACACCGTTGATCCTGGAAAAAGTGGCGATGGCGCGATCGGCTGTCAGTATGGAGGAAGCAAGCCACGCTAGATTGTCAAGTAGCCGCGAGCGGGCGGGCGCACGAATCGAGGGAATCCCAGGGCGCGACATAACGATATGACTAAACACACTTGCACACACAGAGAGAACGAGAACGAGAGAGCATGCTACATAAATACACACACACACAGAGAGTGATTCTCTCTTCGTTGCTCCCTGGCGGCGCACAGTGCGCCGCCAGTGGTGATGGTGGCGAAGCGAGAGGTGGATGTTAGTATTTTAAGCCTATTTAAGTGTGTTTGTCGTATAATATTGACATCGCGCACACAAGCAAAGATACCGGGGCGCGCGCATACACATACACACAGAGGGAGAGACATAGCGTTGCATACGCGCGACCTCCTCTCCGTCTCGCTCCCCTTTCCACGGCTGCTTAAGTCACCCTCTCCCTTTATCCGCCTTTCCTTGCTCTCCTTTCGTCGCGTGTCTTTTCGAACCCTCTCCTCCTCCGCCGCTCGCACACACGCTCTTGTCTTCTTCTCACTCGGCAGAGTTGCAGGTGTGTGTGTGTGTGTGTATGTGTGTATGTGTGTGGGCGGTGAAGAGAGGGCGAGAAAGGGTGTGGGCGAAAGAAGACACACGCATAAATGAAGGGAGAAGCTGCAGCGCTTCAGCAGCGCTTCAACTCGCTGCGGGGAAACGAGCGAGTGAATCAAATCGCGGTGTATGCTCGGCAAACGATTGCCCTTCCTCCTCCTACGCCTCGCCTCATCCTCCGACTCGCTCGCCTTCGTCGAAGCAACCGAGTGAAGGATGGAAAAAGCTCGTCGTTGATCGTGACACACATACCGATAACCCGTGTTCCAATGCCGCGATTCTTTCCCCGACACTCTCTTCTACTGTATGCTCGATGCCGAAAGTATTGCGATCAGTTTGGATTTCTTGAGTTCGAGCGTATGGTAAAGTTTTTGGTAAATATTATAAATATATAGTGTTAATATGATTCAGCTATTAATAGCGATGGTGCACAGAAAATAATTATTTGGGTAATTAATATCGATTTTGTCGTGTTATTTGTTATTTAATTAAGTAATGTAAGTGTCAAACTTTAAGAACTTGCCAGTTTTGGGTGAGCAACTGCTTAATGCAGTAAATAATTCTAGTCAGATTGGATAATCATCATAGTCGAACCAGATATTGTTTAATATTATTCAAATATTTGCATTAAGGTTCAAGTTAAATGCCCACTTAAGTTATGCAGTAGCATATTCAATAAAGGGGAGACTCCTCAACAATTGCACACTGCTAATAAACCTCATAGTAGTAACAAATAACTGTTGGAAGCACTTGTGTAGGCTGCATGGGCCGAGTGGGATTAAAGGCAAGTAGAAAAGTCAGTGATAAGGAAGGCAAGTAGAGTAGATCAGAGTTTCAGCCGACCTCCTTTCCACTGCTGCATTCACGGATTGCCTAAGACTTTTGAATGTGCAACGACTAATCAGAACTAATTATTAACACTAATAAAACATATCTAATAATACGTACTTTTCAAACAACTATACATAAAATTACTTTTTACTCTTAAATTTACTGAACACTGAAAAAGAATTACAGAAACATTCTACCACTGGCAAATCCTTATTCCTTACCTTATTCCATCCTGTTTGTATCTCTTAATTACAATTATCTTTTGCTTCGAAAAACGAATATGAATTGAAATAAAAAGTCGATTATCTTCCCATCGATCCTAATACAAACTCCCAAATGGCATGGAAGATTTCCCAAAACGCGAGGAGACAATATATCCAGCGGACATCGTCATAAAAGAAGTAGACTTCCGGAGGACTGGATTCATCGAAGCAGGGAACGGAAATGGTGTGGAACCTGTGCTGGTATAATCTACAAGGAGATAAGCGCGATTTTCCGGGAGGAGGTGGGAGGAGCAGCGGGAGCAGCCGGGCTGGTAAACGGTAGCGAAAAGGCTGTCAGCGACACCAGTAATCTCCTGGTAATCGTGACAAATTACGGGCAAAGTTATGGGGTTTCTCTCCCTCTCTCTCTCTCTGTCTCTCTCGCACCCTCTCTTTTTCTCGAGCTGCTTCTCTCCCTGTAGACGGCAACACTATGGCCTCAGGATGAATGGGGGACCAAGTGCCAGGTGGGGCGTGCCGGCCCCATGCTGCGAGGCAAACAATTATGTAACACCATAGAACACCATGGAACATACCGCTGGCACAGCAAGCCTCTACCACCAATCCAATCCTCCACTATGGGACTTTCGACATCCGAACATATTTCACGAATTTTTAAACATACTGTAGAATCGACGGAGAAGTCACTGAGGAAGTCTGTTTGGGAAGCGTTTGACACTCGCCTGCTTTATGGGACTATGTATGTAGCAAACAAATGGGTGTACTTTACAAATACAGCAGCGTATTTCCGTATAGATGTGTCTGTTTTTAAAGAGATATTCTTGACAAAGAAATTGATGCTTCTAAATAGGAATACAGTTTTGTGTTTGTAATGTATACGCATTTAATTTGAGTTATTAACTTCTGTGACAGTGTTTCTTTGGTTTTCGGTTTATATAGTAATTCTACAAGATAGTCCATTGATATTACAAGTTCATGTAACTTTATTTAAAGTAGACTCAAATGACTTAAATATAAAGTCAGAATTATATATCTGTAATTTATGCGTTAAATACTATTCGTAGTTGTAAATACAAATATATTAATTATACACATATTTAACAAGAAGCCACAAATCATTATTTGAAATAACTTTGAGTGGTTAGCGCGAACTTGGAAGTCGCACATAAACGGTTTGATTTACCGTCGCATTGGATCTCAGGGAGTTATAAGCGTGGATGATAACGATGGCTAGGAGCTAGCTTGTCACTCCGATGTTTAGGTAAGATATTTGGCCTCGCAAATATTTGGAGATTGTCTACAGCCTCTAAGCACCGCGCACCACTCCATCGACTCTTACATTTAATTAATGACGTATACCAACGTTCGAGGTGTTGATGCACCCCACCGCAATCGCTGCTCCATGAGTACACATTGCATTCTTTCGCTTCGATCGATTGTCTCTACCCTTTCACTAGTCAAACATAATTACGTACGAATATATCTTTAGTCCTGTCACACTAATTCTGTCTTGTATTAGAAAGGCAGTTTTGTCTGACTAATTTAATGTAGATGAAGAAGTTAATTAAAATGTAAACAGAAATGCCCCTGACTTTTTATCGTTTTTGTATTGTTTCTCTTTTATCCTTTTTAACATTTAAAGCAATATTTGTAGAACGTGTAGATTCAAGTCTACAGTGGGTATCTTTATTATACACCGCAAACATATATTGACAGAAGTTATAATATTAAAGTTTGTTGTATATTATAATTAATTCCTATAATATATATAGGTTTTGGTTTAGCAGAATCTACACTATAATTTGAAAGATAGAGTAACTGACAGGTATAATAAAGCTGTAAATTTTGTACCTATATTACTGTATACATACATAGATTGCAATTTCTACCAATTTCGTACACAAAAATCAATCTCTTTCACCCAGAAAAGTAGCCTAATACATAAAATAAACATAACATTTTAATATCTCTCAACAGTATTGCAAATTTGTATATATAAAAAAAGTTTGAATGTAACATTCTATCAAAAGCCCGCAATTTAAACGTTGACATTCTATTCTATCATCGGTCACACTCTCAACAAACACGCATCTTTGGCATCGGACGCCGAATACCAGACTGAACTGCAAACAAACACATAAAGTAAACTGCAGATTCCGAGTTACTGTAGTAAGTGTCCACCGCCTGTGTATAAATCGCCGGTCCAACGACAGGCAAACTAACAAAACATCTCTATAAATCTGCATCACCCTACAAATCTGCGTGTAGTACGCGCGTTCCACGAATCAGCAATGCGGAATAACGAGCACAGCTCGCACTCTCAGAGTAGAGTGTATTGTTCGCTCAGCTATACATATATGTTTTGTTAAATGCTGAATGATTTTCTAGGAACTTCCAAGATTCATGATAAACTATGCCTTTCATCAGTGAATCAGTAAGGAAAAACATACGCGTTAGTGTTGTTATATATATGTATTAATTCTTTCTCTTTACGCACTGATTTTAATAAATCGATTGAAATCAATTAATGAATCAAGAAGCATACATGTTTTTCCCTTTATAATTAAATTAATCGAATTAAATATAGTTTTGTGTAGAGGTTAAGAAATTCCATTCCAATAAATCCCTCGAACTTTCTTTCACAGCCAGAATATCAAAAACAAAAGCGTGTTGTGTAGCATTTGCCAGATATGGTCTTATTTTTGTTAAATCATGATCACTTAAACTGCAGATTCAATGTCAGCCTTATTGCCAAGTATAACAAAAGTTTCCCTTTCGTTCACGAGGTGGAAATAAGTACCGTTAAAATTGTTCCAAAGTATCCTCGTAGTGGGCTATCCAATGGGAGAATGAAGTCCCGTAAAAGCGTTTTACGGCAACTGCGTGTGAACCACGCGTGGCCATAAACCACAATCCTGCCCCAATATCCTTTAGGGTCATCATGGCTCTCATAAGAAACCGCAAGTCCTTTCCAATAATGTGGTCGGCCGTTAATCAGTTGTAAGGACGACCGAATTTACCCTTGTCGCGTTACCACACGTGTGGCGTGTACTGCGGTCTCTTTGTGTGACCTGACATTCGCTCCGAACGCAAACTCACTTCCACTTGACTACATTCTAATACTACTAGGATCATTTAAAACATCTACAATGCTTCTAATCATTGTATTCTGAATCCCACTAACTAAATTTTCAAATAGCTAAAATCTACATTTGTATTTTCTTCAGTTTTAGTATCTAAATTTATATAAACGTATTATATTAGGGTGAATTTATTTGTGGTAGTCATGATTAGTAATTTCGAATAGTTAGACAATGAAACGTCTATTATGAAAGTTATTATGTTACTTTTAATTCGGCTTGCGTAATTCTAAAACACCACGTTGAAGTTGTCGATTCTTCAAGCATTGATGTATCCTCTCGAAAATAGGTATATTATTAATACAGAAATTAACGACCAAACTGTGCTCGTAAGAGATGTTTGCAAGAACGTTCGTTGTTGGGCCAATATTTTCGGCGCAAAGGCAAACCTTCCTGGTCTCAATATTGTTGCGTTGTCAGGATAGCAAACATTTTGAGGCTGACGAGCATGGTACACGTTCAAAAATGAAATTCGACGCTACTAAAATAATTACTCGACCCTGGTCAAAACCCAGTGTACCAAAGACTGAAAGGCAAGGTTTGTTGTTAAAAAAGGACTGTTATACTTTCAATGTCGACACAAATTGGAAAGTCTCGAGTGCTTGCCAATCGATTGATACAGCAAGGAATCAGAATTGATGAATATCATATTTACTTGGAAAGGACGTTTAATGGATACGTGCAAATTTGATCGTCAATTTGCAAAATGACCGTACATATTTAACACAGTCTCCAAAGTCTCAACTTTAATACTTTTAATTTCCCTATACGTTTCAACAAATATCGCACGAATTTAAATCTTTCAAAATAAAATCACAGTACTGCTGAACTTCAAACAATAAAACGCCTTCAGCCAAACCATCTTAAACTTCCAGGATGACCTTTCCAACTTTAATTGATTCAATACGAAAGCCATCAAACTGAGCCAAACTCCTAATACCCTAATCAGTCAGCGACACTTTGGCAATCGTTTAATCAAAGAATCGGGCAATTAGAAAAGCAGCAGAGCGAGTGAAGAGTTGAGTTGGTGTGTGTGTGGGCGGTTGGGTGGTACCGTGCGAGTATGAAGAGACAGATAGATTGCGGGTAGCGGCAAACACGATTGCAGGCGAAGGTAAACGCGATACTTTGATCAGGGGCTCAAAGCGGAAGTGGCGGGTGTAGGAAGGCGGACTGTGAAGGGCTCGCGTGCGCAAGGGGGTTTGGTGGAAGCGACGACGGCTGGGTCACGCGCTCCATGCTCACCCGCTCCGCTCCGCTCTATCTGCCCGGTTATAATGTATGGCCTAGTCAGGTTCGGCACGGTCCAGTAGGGGCTTCGGTTGACAAATCATTAACTATGCATCGAGCCGGCCTGCAAATACTCGTTACTAGTGCTTCTCCGTACTGACCCGCTCCTCACCCACACCCTTCCACCCTCTCCTTCTCTCCTTCTCTCCTTCTCTCTCTCCTTCTCTCTCTCCTTCTCTCTCTCCTTCTCTCTCTCCTTCTCTCTCTCTCCTTCTCTCTCTCTCTCTCTCTCTCTCTCTCTCTCTCTCTCTCTCTCTCTCTCTCTCTCTCTTCCTCTCACCTTCTCTATCATACACGCATACACGCACACACGTCCTCCAGCTATCCACTTTAACCCCTTTCTACGGCTGTTTCTATCTATTGCATGTGTACCCTCATCCTGCTAACTTTAACCCCTTTCTACTCCTGTTTCTATCCGCCGACAGCCAACCGCCGCACCGGCTTGGGCTCTTCGGGATCGTTATAGGTATTCTGACTGCATCCATATGCACTGGTATTCCACGTGATGAGTTGGTTTTGTCGAAGAATCTTACATAGCTTTAATTGCTTGACTTGTAGAGTATAATTTGTGACGGAAATTAGAGTGTAAGAATTAAACGATGTTTCTTTTAGTATTGTGTATGGCATGCGAGTGAAAAATATAAGGAACAAAGTGCCCGACCAACCACAAGTTGCATGCAAATTTGCAGGAAAGAGTGTAAATTATAACGTACACCATGGGATTTTATATGATAATAAGATGAAGTCCAGTCTACGGCAGAGATTTTATAATACTAATATTACAAATCACAAATTAGTTCACTAAAAATAACTAACAAACTACAAAGTGAGAAATCGTCTGAAATCCCCCACTCATCCTATAAACACATACGAATTATTCTAATTATTAAGAGAAACCCTATCGTATTTGCGAGTGTTTAATTACACACATGCGTTGCACAAAGTGTTTTGCCCGAGCGACCAAACCTCACTGGAGGCGAAAGCAATCACTGCCACAGTAAAAGCGGCTGAAAACAGGCTCACTGACCAACGAGCAGGTCAGCTAGCGTATTATTCCGATAAACAGGGGTATAAAGCACAATTCCATTGGAGCAGGGGTTTGATCGAGGGCGAGAAAGAGTCCGCCTCGACAGAGTGGTCGGATAAAAAGGGGGCAGGAAGTTCCTCGGGTGGAGAGAAGGGGATAGGAAGAGACTGGAACAAAATGAGATGGATGGCTCATCACAAGCTGAGAGAGAACAAGGTAGGGCGGAGAGGAATGGGGATGCCTCGATGTTCGACGCCGTTTCCAGCTGCTTGTACATGGGAATTTGTTGTCCGTTACATGGCGCGCGACTGGATTGCCAAGGGTTCCATCAGGACTTTTACCGGATAAGCGGAGAATACCGCAGTAGTCCGTGGAACACACTAAAAAAGGGTGGCATTCATCTCCGCTTCTATGAATATCCAACAAATTTCTTTCTCCGTCATAAATTATCTTGCCACCCTTATTTAAAAATACTAACTAAATAAATCAACATACTCGACCTTTCCAACTCTTACAATGCCAAATCCAACATAGCAACTACTCCCAAAAATTCTCCCTCACAAATTGAATTTCCTAATATAAAATCTTACCAATTACCAACACCGTGCATCCTTCCAAAATCCCCCATAAAGCTCACTGACCAAGGACACGCGGATCCATCACAGGGAGCATCAATCAGTCGAGTTAAGTATGCAACGCCTAACAACACATATCGGTGCGATCAGAGCTACTCGAGATAGTCTGCGCGGCCCGGAAGGGAAGGCTTGGTAAGAGAGAAGGGGTTTGTCGGCGAGAGGGTAGGAAAGAAGGGCGCGAGAGGAAGAAGAAGAAGAGCGTTTGCTGGCGGCCGGCGCGGGACGGGGATGGAGGGGGAGGGGGATGGGGAGGAGGGCGAAGAGGGGGGTGAGTGGCCTGGAAGGAACGGAAGGGACGAGGGATGCAGGGGGTTAGCATGGCGTAAGGGCGCGCTGAGGCTCGAGTAGAGGGGTTTGCCAGGAGGAGGACGAGCAGAGACGGAGGTTAGGGTCGGTGGTAGCGCAGATGCCGACTCGAGGGTGAGCAAGTGAGATAGAAAGAGAGATAGAGATAGACACAGATAGTTGACGAGGGAGAGAGAGAGAGAGAGAGAGAGAGAGAGGGGGGGGGCAAAGGGACGAGGCCGAGGAAGCCTCGCTTGGAGGGTGAGCGAATTCGCAGCATTAAACATGGTGGACTCGCGCATTGGTTGCGCAGTAGCTGGGCGTTACGGGCCGCACCATCGACCAGTGGACTGTACGCGCTACTGTATACCAACCATCCTGCGGCATGTTCCCTCTCTCATCCCCCCCCCTCCCCCCTCCCTCCTCCCTATGCCACCCCACAGCCTCGCCAACCCCCCTCGACCACCCAACCCCTGCCCTCCACCACTTCTCTATCTCCCTTAGCGACTAGTCTGCCCTATCTCTATCCGCCTGCTCCTTTATTCCTCGATTTTTCCTAGCCGCACTTACCAATGTAGAAGCCACCGCCGATGAGGCACGCGTTCTCTCTACACAGCCAACCCTTAAATGACACATTAAGCGGGAAGGCATATTTTCGTAGCGGTTACAAGGGAAGCTGCCATGCGAAGTCAAGTAATCGTATGGTATTGTATTTTTAGGTGTCGTAAGAAGTGGATTAGGAAGCGGGGATTGGTGGATTAATATTTGTTGAAGGGTTGAGTGTAATATGGTGGATGGTATGTTGTTGGTTTAATGATTACTTGGTTTATTAAAGGATTGATGGTTTGATGTATTATGAAATGTATGTATATTCGTAGATAGATTTAAGTGAATTTCATATTTTCAGATTCAAGTTACAAGTTTTTTAAGTGTACTTCAAGAAAGATTCCTAACGCTCGTTAAAAGAATATTTCAATTGCGGCATGACAAGTGCACTTTCTGATAAGACGGGAGAGTAGCAATCGCACTGATTTCCCTTTCAAGAGTAGGATGGAGAGGTGGAAAAAGTTTGCTTTCTCCTAACAGTGATGAGATAGGTAGAAAGGTAGGTACAGCAAACTAGGAAGAGAAAGAGAAGGATAGAGTGAGAGATGGTTCGATCGAAAACTCTCGTGGCGGGCTTACGTACGGCGTCGCAAGTTACACACTGCTGTGAGCTGTGTACCGAATAAACAGATCGGGAGGGTAGCATTTGGCGCGAGCACTAGGTCAAACAATTAATTTCTTATTCCGGCTGCAGCGGCCGGTGAGCCGAGTTTATATAATACACATTATACGTGTGTGGCAAAAGAGTACCAATGAAATTCCTTGAGAAGTCAAGGATCGCTAAGATTCTCCTGGAAGGTTAAAAGAAAGAGCGAGAAAAGAGCCCGAGAGAAAGAGATAAATGCTCCAGGGGATGAAAGGAAGCACGGGTAGTCGTTCTCTCGGTTACGAGGCTCGGCTGGCTCAGTGGGAAGGAGAGGCGGGGTTCTCTGTTGGAAGGGAGGATGCGCGCGAGTATAATAAAGGGTAAACATACCCTACCACCACGAAAAGGTCCTTTGCGATTTCGTGAGATTTTCAGTTAATTTTCTGGTTCCTCTTATGGACCACTCCATCAGGCATCCTCCTCACCCCATTCTCCTAGCAACCTCCCTCCGCGCAGGGCTTAACTTTCCTCCTCTCTCCCTCTCTCTCTCTCTCTCTCTCTCTCTCTCTCTCTCTCTCTCTCTCTCTCTCTCTCTCTCTCTCTCTCTCTCTCTCTCTCTCTCTCTCTCTCTCTCCTCGGCTATCTCTGGTCCACCATTCAGATTCTCGGTCCGCAGCCCTTCCCTTTTCGTAAGAGTTTTCAACCCTTCCGCCGAGGCAGGCCTGCCTGGTATAATATTCAATTACATAGCTGCAAGTAAAGTCAAACAGACCCACGGGCCTGCAGCTCTCCCACTCTCTCCCACTCTCTCTCTCTCTTTCTCTCTTCTCCTTCTCTCTACTAGCATGGCTCGGCTCCCTTGCTCTTTACCATCCTGGTTCTTCAGCCTCTCTCGACTTCACTCGGCGCGTGTTGCTCCTTATCTCTCACGGCCTGCTCTCCTTTTCGCCTCTCGCTTCAGCCGGCGCGCGTTACCCTCTCGTGCCGGGGTTGGCTGGTCGAGAGAGCCTCGAGACACACGGGCCGGCGGCGAAGCGAAGCGAGGCGAGGCGGGTGGAGGTGGATGGCTCGCTGGCTAGGTCGCTGGATGTGTACAGCCGGGACCCCCCATGTATATACGTTGCGTTACTCCACGTTACTTCGCCGTATACCGTTTGTGCAGTTTGCAGAGACGCCTAGCCTTGGTAACGAAGAGAGTGCAAATTCTTGTTTGGAAAAGACGAGACTGTACCGGCGCCCTCACCCTCAACCTATTCAACCCCTCCGCGCCCCGTAACACCCTACAAGAGGAAGCCTCCACGCTTCCGTCGCGCGCATACGTTTTATGAACTTAACCGCACCGACACTGTTCGCTTCAATCTCTCTTCTTCCTGGAATATGTCTTCTCGGTGTTCCCCGCCATAAGTGACTCCTTGCTACTTCATTTTTGTTTGGTGTATGATAACGGAAGGGTGAAATGATCTGTGTCTGTGTTAATATTGTATTATGAAGGGTTTTTGTTTGATTGTATGGATCCTTTCATGATTAGGAGAAATGGATTCATGTATACAATATTTATCACTAATGACATCCTAATTATTGTTTGTGTATTAAATAATTATATTTGACTGAAATTTGATCAGTCTAGCAAGAGCAGAATTTTTATAATCCCAATTCTTTAGCACTGGCATTTTGATAATTGGCTTTCTCGAGTCTCATGAGAGAAACCGAGACTTTTCGCTGAACATGGCTTACTAATGACATATGTAATCGAAGTAACGAGAGTATGAAATAGTTCTCCGTCTAAGAAGCTCGATCCCCGAGGGATTGTTCCAAATTCAGTTAAAGGGGCGTAATAGGTGTCTTTTAACGGCCTGGAGACAAAGAGGACTCTTTGAAAGTTATTCTCATGGATGAAGGTACTCGGCGAGCGAGAGTGTGACTGGCTAAAGCCCCGCGGGAGGATTACACTGACAAAGTTTTACATCTTGTATTGATCATAGTATTACTGCGGGGGCTGTCTCTCACTCTATAAAGTGGCGCCGCTGGCGCCATCTCTAGTGTTTTTCAGGAATGAGCGCAACCCTAAAAGTGCCGGGGCTCAGCCACCCCCCTTTATCACTCCGTCCAGATTTTCTCGAGACTCCTCGCTGATCCTTATAATCCGCGGCACTTATGGACCTGCATGAACTTCATGTTTTTATTATTTCTATCATTCTTGAAACAATAGACCTTCTAGAGTTTCTTGAAAACCATTTTTACCGATGAACAGATTGACTCTGGCTTTCACCCTTGCAGAATAAATATTTTAGACATTTTTTGTATAAGATAAATTTATATATAATGTTTTTTAGTAATTTGAATTTTTCCTAGTCGCTTCTAAAACCCTGTAATGTCAATGACTCTTAATTTCGTCTGTCTTGTATAAGTATGATAATATTAACCTATCTTCTCAAACATAAACTAATAAAGTAGGAAACCTACATGATTCTCACAATACCAAGTATTAATCTATAATGTCTGCATTATCTGATAACACCTTTCAAAATTGGATTAACTATAATGACACGGTACTTTCATTACTATGCGTTCAAAGGGGAGACCACTCGGAAAGTCCTAAATCATTCGACTGACTTTCAACTCCACTAGCAGTGGCAATTGCCGGAAGGTGTAGATTTCGCGTGTCGGGCTCATTAAAACGTGACTATCGACAAGATGTACATTAGGGTTTACGGGTCGGGCTGCGGATGATTCGGCGTGCGGTTCACGAGAATTATTGAGGATGATGGGCGCACAATGAGGCCAAGTCATCCGTGAAGCGGTGGTATAATGGGGCACGCTTGCCCATGAGTAAAAAGGCCCCTTGACGTGCGAGTGACGAGAGCCGGTGCGAATTAAATATGAATAGCCAGAGCTGGCGCACCCCGCGTTGGCCTCCACCGGCCGATTCTCATGCTCCCCGTCCACTTTGCGGAACAAATTACATTGCACTCGCTACGGCCTCGGCCCCGGCCACGGCCGCGGCTAATTGAACAGCCACTCTCGGCGAAAATCAGGAAATCCACTGACACCACTGTCCTCGCCCGATGCTTCACAGAATTGTGTTGATGTACGTGTAAGTCACCTTTGACGATATTATAATCGTTCTCCATTATTTTTTTCTTCTGTAAAGTTTGTATTTGATCTTGTTTTATGTTAGTATAATGATTCGTATTTTAATTCGTAGGTATGTCCATTATCTTACTTATTAAAAAAAAGATCCGATTATCTACTTGACAGATGTATGACTTTATTGTCAATGCTGCATAGAACAATTATTGTAGAAATAAACATCTGGTGAAATCAACGCAGGGTGAAAATATACGGGGTGCAAAGCGCAAATAACTGAATAGATCATTCGAACACATAAGTGACAAATAAATAATTGGAAACACATACTTAATGTACACTATTCTTTGTGATGAGGAGAAAGGACATTACAATCGGCGAATGGTGTCGACTTCAATTAATCAGATTTATGTAATAATGCGAACATTCGAGGCAGTGGGGCAGGCTGGACAGAGTCTCGCTTTTATCTCTGATACAGAGAGGTTCAATTTTGATCGGGCGTACAGTACAGCTAAATTGGTTCGACGAGCTAACGATTTTCGGTTTGTACTGGCGGCCAGAATTTTCCGGGCGCACTGTTTTTCAATCGGCGCTGCACGGATGTAATATCAGCGAGGCTCCGGAATTATTAACAAAAGGAGAATCCTGTACCAATGTTCACAGCGGTAGAGAGAAATTAATGTACAAGCGTCGCCCGGGGCAGCCAGGGTATTGGAAAAACCTACCAGTTGTAAAAAAACTCTTTTTTAATTCGCATTCGAATCTGCGAACGAGCATCCAGTAATTAACGAAAAATGTCTTTGGAGCATCAGTGAGATATTTGCTCGAAGAAATAGTTACCGAAGAGAGAATTAGTCAAATTGAACGCAATCAACTGCTACTACTAATTCCATTCTTTCCACCACTGTCCTCACCTTTGAAAGGTTCATTTAAATCTCACTCAATATTCCATAATTAACATGACCAAGCATTTCATCGAATTATGTATACGCGATACCAAAAATTCGATCATCACAGACAATTAAATACAGCCCGGGTAAGCCTAAACTAGTGAAATAAAGGTCCTCCCTTTCTTCCATCACTTTTCAGGGCGGGTTTCCTCCTGCCATCCTCCTATCGGGTAACTCTCGACAGCTTTCGGGGAACACGGCTCGCCACGCTTAATTCCAGCTAATTAATAAACTTTTACCATCTCCGTGTTTGTACCCATTCCTGGGTAGAGGTACCCTTGAGAAGTCCCCCTCCCGCTCCCCCCCCCCCCACCCCTCACCATTCCATCCCCTCGCTCTCCCTGAATCCTGTCTCTCCCTCTTTCTCTTGGCAGGGAGCGTTCGAATTCATCTCCTAACCAGTTCGTCTCAAAGGGTTGCCTTGCCTTGCCTCGGCGCATTCGCTCGCTGCCGGCTCTTTCTGTCGAAAGTCCCTTTCTCACTCTCTCGCTCGCTCGCTCTCTCTCCCTCTCTCTTTCGGTTTCAGCTTAACTTTAGCCCGCGCCGCGAGTAAGTTTAACGGGCTTCAAAGACAGCGCGCGCACAATCAGGCGCGGGGCTTTCGTTACACGAACTTCAAAGTACGGATATATCTCTCTCTCGGCGTTCTTCGAGCTTACTCTCCTCGTTTCCCCCCTCCCCCTCCCCCCTCACCCCTTTCTGCGCACCCCATCCAACCCTTTTACTCAACCCGTTTATCGAGCTCCCTTTTTTTCCTCGAACGTATAGCCGCAGCTATATGCCATCGCGGAACTTCTTTTTATTCCTCCGAACGAGGAACACGCTCATGCTGAAATGCCCGCCCCCCTCCGCCCCCCCCCCTTTTTAGGTCCCCCTTTCGCTCTTTGATAACGTTTGATAACGAATCGACGCGACGCGTGTGTGTTTCTAATTCGCTCGAAAGGAACTTCCTCGAGAGAGGAGTGATTCCCTTTTGCGTTCGATGAAGTATGCCGGAAGTTGGATGTGAAGCGCACTGCGACGAGAAACGGAGAATAGTATTTGGAGTAGATTAATTCAAAGTACTTTTGAGTTTAGAATTGCAGGGTTTGAGAGTTTTTGAAAGGTAAATTTTGAAGGGAACAAGTTGGTAGTTAGTATAATTAATCATTTAAAAGTACCCTTTTTTAGGAATCTGTGAATGTAGTTTGTTGTCCTGAGTAAAGCTCTCGTAAGCATATTGGAAGCTTAATGATTTGGAGGAGGATAAACACGCTGGTTTAATTATCATGCAAAAGCTGGTCGGGTTGTTATTTTTATGCCGATTTCGGTGCGAGTGTACGATCCAGTGTGACATAATGGCGATGATTTCTGGCTAGTCGATCGGGGGTTGGTTGTTTACCGGATTCAGGAGGCCGGAAGAGGGTGGCTGAAGCTCAGCGGGGCATTCGGTCGTTTTAATAAGTTAATCAGCTATATTTGTCGTGCGCTGCTTAAAAAGGTCGCCGTCATTATTCACCGCTCGTTTGCCCGAATCTCTTTATTAGCTGGGATTATTGGCTTTTTGAGTTGCGAAATCGTCTAGTCCGATTTCACACACGCGCTGCCACATGAACACGTGTACAAACCAGCAGCCAGGCTCGTTTATTAGCGCCTGCCTTGTCAAAGACAGTCGCGGCGACAGCGAAAACATTTTAATTAATTATTGCATCGCAACGGGCGGGATTCGTTGGCTTCCACCGAAAGCTTTAGCAACGGATACAAAAGCCCTGGATACCTGTGTTCCCAGCGCGTATGGCCGGTAAATTGATTTGCAAGCGACGAATTTCGAATGTCCCCACTCAAAGCCCGAGCGCTCCCAACCAATTGGTTGGTAGTCAGAGCGAAATATGTAACAGAGATTCTCTATTTACGAAACCGTTGTCGGTAGACAAATAATGTGATTAGTTCTTTTTGAAAGAGAAAGCAATTATTGCCAATGCGTAATGATAGGATCTCTCATAAAGAACGTAAATAGCTAGAGATGCTATGAAACCAAAACGCTTTATTTAATATTGTCAGAAGCTTCCAACAGACTCTATGTGCTCCTTTTATCAAAATTTCGAAGTATATGATGAGATAAATATAGAATTCTTCAAATCACAGTATTTTATAATTATGCTAAATAGAAAGTTTAGAATTTCTTTGTTACACTAGTCAGTAATTCCTTTCGCTATTATTTAATAAATAGTAGCAGTACAATATTTCTTCAATGTTCCATTAACTCATTATTTTAGACATCAAAGAGTTCGTGTAGGAAATGAAAGATCCCAAAATAGATTTGACGTCACATGTATTGCAATACGAAGCTTGGAGCTTCGACGAGAAGAGTAAAGGCGACGATAAAGGCGAGCGCAAGCCGCGTAATTTGTACCAAGGTAGTGCACTTGCCAGTGTGTAAATCACGTCTCTGAAGTCAGGTTTATTAGCGACACGGCGAGCGGCGATGTTTGCTCGGTAATAGAAGCGAGCGAGCCGTGGAAAGAAGAGGCGGCAACGAAGCGGTGCTAGCTGAGACATAGTCGCGCGTTACTCTCTCAAAAGATTCTCCGCTCGAAAACGGCTGAGCGTGTGTGTATGTACGCGCCGCCCTCTAATAACTGTCGTATTGTGTACCGGCCGAAATTATGCCCCAATAAAGACAGCCACCACAGGACACCAGCAGATTAGAGTCGCCTTGCCGAAGCCCGTTTTCGTAATTACGGCGCCTCGGTCAACAAATCCGTGCGGCTTTGCACTGCGCCGAAAGACGCCCTTTTCGCCGCACGATAAGCCGTGCAGAAACTTTGTCGAGCTTTATTCGAGATGTTGATAAGAGTTTCCAGTGACGACAGTAGAAAAGTCATTCCGTGCTACGCAGTTAGTTGGTAGTCATTGGATAGTAATATTATTAAATAATCTACTCTTAGTTTAGGAATCGAATTAATTACATACTGTACAATATACTTTCCAATACTCAAGAACAATTATTTTCATCTACAATAACTATTTCCTCATCAGTTTAACATATTATTACTAATAAAAAAGGCTGACAGACACAATAATTACTCCGAACGAGTAAGGCGTGCCCTGCAGTTTGGTCAGTTTTTAAGACGCTCATTAATAATTCGTGCATCGCGCTCATTAGAGGGAGACGCGGTGGCGGTGCGCGTGTCTTCCACTGTCCAGCGAAGTGTTTCCGGTCACGTGGCGACTCCAAGCGAAAAGAGGGTCAAGCGGAGGCCAGGCGTCGTTTATCGGTGTTGGTTGCCGCGTGCCGGAGCGACGCTGTAATTACGCGTCACCTTACGTTACACGTAACACTACCGACGCGTTACGTACAGCAAACATGTCGCCAGCCATTAATTAGGGGGCGGGGGCGGATGGACGAGTGCGGAGGGTGTCGAGGAAATTTATTTGGCCGTTTCGTGAGGTACTCGCGACGGAATCTTTCCGCTTTCCCACGAAAGGGGCGCAGACCCGCCGCACTTTCGTACATAGATGGTAAAGAAGAGAAAGAGAAAGAGAAAGAGAGAGGGAAAGAGGAGCAGGCGACTGGCATCCGCTTCATTTGCCCTGCTCAAATATTAGGTCGCCTCGTCGTTGCTCGTCGCAGTCCTCTCTCGCTTGATCGTTCGACTAATGCCGCCCTCGAGTACGATAAATAATTTTGCCGCTGGCAAAAGAAAGGTAACACGGCAGGCATGTTTGTCTATTGCGAGCGCCGCTCGACTCGACCCTCTAATTGTCACTTCTCGTCATTTTCGATACTATGCCAATGGGGGTGTTTGACGCGCCAGTGGCAATGGTCATTGAATCATTGCTGTATGAAGAAAGGAAGTTTGGTATGTTGAGAATTATTTGAGATAGTTGTGTATAGAATTGAAACGTTAAATATAAAAAAGAAGTATCTTAGGAACTGCAATTACATGCATACATCAATACAAAACTGTATAACTGGTTAGTTAATAATTTCTTCTGAACCTCATAAATGTTTCAGGTAAATCCTAAAAGTAGTATAAGCTTTTTATAATTTTGGAGGGAATTTATAAGGTTCGTAATAATATTGCACAAATTTAAAAACACATTATAAGGTTCGTAATAACAATTTAATATATTAACAACTTCATGCTGGAAACTTTTGTTCGTCCTGACAATGCCAGCAGCCGGCTATAATGTATCGACGCAGTATCAGATATGAGACGCGATCGAATTAAAAATTTGTACCGCCCGACAAAGGCACAATGAGGAGTCTGGGATTCGGAAATTCATGGAGCGCAGGAGAACTGTGCCGGATTTAGCAGCTTCATCCATGTTTCAATTAGGAAGCGGTGCGGCGTACATTTTTTAAATAGCGAACACCGCCGCGCGCGTTTCCCAGGATTTCGTGACGCGCATCGGTGTATTCTCTAAACAAAAGCCATTTGTTGGCAAGAACAAATTTAATAAAGCTGTTTAGTCTGCACACACGCACCCGCACGGCAACGTGAGGCGCCGGAAGAGAAATAGAAAAAATAGATATATAAATTGGTCACTGAGTGAATATTCTCTTTTGCGGGTTTGCACAAATCAACTCGATTGTAATGCAGGAAAACAAGGGCAGATCTGCGTATTGCGAGTACACTTCAATGTTTGCCATAAAAAAATGAAGATATCGAGTGACGCTATAACATCCCGCGCCATCTATATAAAACAACGTAGCACATATATTAACACATTCCTAATTACAACCACCATAATATTTACCATTAAAAACACATTCATCAACTTTCCCTACTCTTAACGATTTTCTAACTTCTCATAATTCCATACTATAGCAATCTCTAATTAGTACACCCTGATTCATTACACTCTTGGTTGCACAGGGTCGAAAACGATTTGGGGAAGGGCGATAATTAGCCGGGCGAGCTAGCGTGTAAGAATGTTTAAACTTGAGAGAAGTGTGTAGTGAGAGGGTACTTGGATGCTCTCTCGGCCGGTGTCGCTTTAAATCGACACATGCAGAGAGCACAGAGAACAGCGGGCCGAGAACTACGCTGGCAAGGTTGGCACGTATACGCGTATATCCGGACGAGAACAACTAGGTATATTTGCCAGGCATAAACGGAATGGCACGAAGTACCATGGGGTTGCGGCCGGATATCTATGCAACGCGACTACCCTGTAATAATAGGCACTCGCTCAAATATTTCCCCGGTTAAATATTTGATCAAGGTTTTTATACCATTTATTAAAAGGCACAAGCGAAGCCGGCAGTGCGCGCCACCGCCGCGACGCACACGCCCTTCGCCCTTCCCCCCGACGAGAGTCGACAGTCGTCCACACAATCCTAGATAGACCGACGCCCATTAGAATTTAGATGAGCCCTGCCCGAAACTCCACTGCTTCCTATGTTCTTTTGTATAGTTGGATATTACACGCACAGTCTTTTTCTTTCGGTCAATGTGGAATGTTCGATCATGATAATCTTGTTTAATCATTTGAATCTTGGGAAAATATTTATATCAGTGTTTGCTTATTGGAAAAATTTATTGGAGAAATGTAGAAAAATAATTACGAATGTAGACTATCTGCATTCTAGGCAGTAGTTATATTGGTTTTTAGCTGGAGCCACTTTACAACATTTATGCTTTCCTATTAAAATTTACACTTTTCGCTATCACAGATATGTGTATCAAAGGATTTTATAATAAAAATATATGTTTGTTCATTATCAGGAGTTAGAATTAATGGAAAACACAAATAGAGTCGAGAAAAGTATGCAGTAATTAATTTCTTTCGAGTAGGCATCAGTCAGCAATAATAACTGACTGCATGCTAACAATGCAATTGTTTGCACACAATGACTGCAATTTTTTGATAATGAAGCCCCCCACTGTGTTGCCACGACGATTTTCGTGGTTTCTAGTAAAATATAAAATAATTGAGCGTGTGTACACACATCGGGAAACGCAACGGCTTCGTAATTCCCTGGCTATATTATCGGTCAAAATTGTTTGCCAGGTTCGACAGAAAAGTAATCGGCAAAATGTTTTACGAATGCTTGATCGTAGGTTGCGTGCGCGATTCCAAAAATGTGTTGGCGATGTTAGTTTTTCATCGGGCTAAGTGTACTAGCGATCCCAGTAATTTTCTAGATTAATGTGGAACGGTTGCGCAACTGCTGCCTTGGCGGACGGGCGTGTACATTGTTTACACCGTGTTTACCGCTAACGAAGTTGTAAATTAAAAAGCTATTCTCCGCCCGCTTTTCCATTATTAATTGGCTTGGATGAAAAACCTGCTGGTGGCACCAAAAATCGTCTAAAAATATGAAGTGCGTTATAGTATATGTATGTATAAGAAACGATGCAAAATGCATCAATTGTGTTTTAAGAAGTATTTTTTATAGGAGCTTTCATCCAAATTTCTTTAACATAAAGCATTACCGGATTAATGTGTTATACCATGTGTTCACTTAGCATTACGATGATGTATTATTATCATAGGCAATCATCATTGGTGTTTATCCTCGAAAAAACTCCATTTAGGGATACATTTGATTTTGAATAGAGTTTTGTGAGGAACACCGAAATTTCCTTGTTCCTTGTTGAATTTGTAAACATACCCGTACCAAAAGAATCAACACTACATGCTTTCACTTATAGTAGCTTACGAAACAGTAGTTATTTACATAATAATTTTCTGCGGTAGAAACTAAACAATTATAAAAAGAGAAAAAGAATACAGAGAAAGTAGGAATTGGAACTCGGAGGGGTTTCAGATGAGAGAAACACGGAGCGGACGACTGTTACACAGGTTTGTAATTTGTAACATCAGTAAGGAAGGTGTTCGGTAGCCGGGCGGAGAAGATAAAGGAGAAAACGACGGACACCTACGATCCTTCCCTTTACTAGTTCACACGTTCACTTGCTCTCCCTGCTCGCTTCCATCCTCTCTCTACTCTGTGTGCTTTTAATTTACCAGGCGGCAGGCAAATGTTTGCGGCACTGCCCCGCCGATCGTGCAACCCTTCTCTCTTCGTCCTCTGTCCTCTTTTGCCGAGCTGGTCCTTTCGCACTGAGTCTGCCTTCCGGCACCGGCTGTCTTACATTCACGGCGATGCGCTTACTTTGGAACCACCAAGATTTTTCACTCATCCTCAATTTTATAAAATGAACCGCTTTTATATTTATTATTACCTATGATATATTATCATTTGCATGAATTATTAGACAATTACTACCCAGCTTTTCTTAGAATATAATAAGTCAAATTCATCGATTTCTAAATCGCATAGATATTATGAAACAAGGGAACGTATCACAAAATTTATAACTTGATTTATATTTTTACTTACTCTTCATTCTTTTGTGGTTACGTAATACAGTATAGGCTTAAGTTATTCGGAGAAAATTAAGCTTCTAAGTAGTGGAATGGTAACATTATGAAGGAAACACCTCGCATCTTTATACAATATTTATATAGACGATTAAATTGTGCAAACATCGGAGCAAGCAGTGCCAATATCGCAAGGGTTTGATATGACACTGATTCCATGTCATTACAACGATTATATACCAGGCACTAACTTGTTTGTAGAGTCGACAAAAGCGACAGAGGGATGTTGGGAGAGAAAGCGAGCGAGTGGGAAAATCAAGTTCTCAGTACTTATCGCTGGCGTGTCAGTGCCGCCCTCGTTGGGCTTTGTCTCTCAATCGGGCCCTTTTATGATTCGTTTGACTGTTGCTTGCCAGGCGGGTGTGCTGCATGGTTTCCGGGCTCCTCTCGTCCTCCGGCCATCAAACGTCCGCTTGGATATGCATGTCGTTTGCGTGCGAAGGGATGGAACGGAATGGCGCACGCTATCTGGCGCGCGAGCCTTCCTCTCTCCGGTTCTCCTGCCTCCGTCTCTCTCGCCCCCTCTGTTGACTGGTAAATATTTGTCGCGGCATACACCACCATCGTCAACCACCGTCAACCACCGTCAAACCGCCTCCAACGACTCGCCTCCGCTTCTCCTCCATGCTTTTCGCCTTCGCTCTCTTCTTCTTCATCTAATACGCCCCCAACCTTTCCTTTCCACTGATTCTCCCTCGCATTACTTCCCCTCTCAAATGACACAGAGTACGCGCAGTGCTAATCTTCGCAGATCGTTAATTTAAATTAGTGATCTATCGGATTATACAATCACAACATATCGTAAACATTTGTCCATAATAAACATCATAGTTCCGCATACAAATAATGAAAATCATAATTTAATGATGCAATTTGTACACTCAGATTCAACAGTATCCTGCAAAATCATACTTTGATGGCATGGGTAATGTCAATTGACTCGAATCATCGCTCTCGCATCGAGCACTCGGAAGAACGAACCAGCGGCGATAATGTGGCGGTGCGGCTACTAAAATATACCGAAGGCTCCAACCAAACACGGAGAGAACGGGCGCCAAACATACGACCAATCGAAGCACACAGATCCAGGGGCGGGGGGAGAGGATGGGGCCTTCTAATACCACACCGGACGAAAGAAGAGTGCAAACGGAACTCTTGGAATCCGTTCTGCCAATAGTGGCGCTGTGTGTACGCGGCAGGCGCAAGCTTCGCTCGACCCGTTCACTGGATTCAATGGGGCTAAATGATAGGTGTCATACTTTACCAGTGTACACGTAGGTGCGCGCCCCGACTGGCTCAAACACGTTTTAAACGAGGGAAAAAAGGAATCAGAGTGAGTGGAACGGAATGCAATTGAGTCTTTGTTGCGGTTTTACCTTGGAGAGAGCCGGCTAGGCTCGCTCGCAGCGCCCTCCAACCCGCTAGCTGGCGCGGGCGCGCGCGCGCACTCTCGCACGCCCCGGCTATCTAGTGTCTGCCAGTGTTTGTCCCGCGCAAACTTTGTTTTTACAAATAGAACCACGCGTTCTCCTACGTTCCACCCTCTAAACCGACACCCATTCTCTCCTCCACCCGCTCCACACCTCCCGCTCGCTTCCGCTCGGCCCCGCTTCGCCTCCTCATCCTCCTCATCCTCCTCATCCTCGCCCTCCTCGTCCTCCTCGTCCTCCTCACCTTTTCGTGTCCTCCGCAAAGAGAATATCTACCCTTTCGCTCTCCATCTCTCTCTCTCTCTCTCTCTCTCTCACTCTCTCCATCACTTTCACCCTGATAAGTACACACAAACACACCTACACCGACACGGCTATAGTGAAGCTCGGCTCGACTTCGAAACCCGCACTCCCACAGGCTGCGCACACACGCGACAGGTGGTAAACTATGGCAAAAAGGCGAGGCCATTCAAAACGGCTTGCAGCCCCAATTCACCCGGCGACACACACCGAACTCCTTAGTGAAGATTGGGATTCCTGTGTGCGTGTGGCTCGCAGGTTCCACTTTGTTCGCATTGTTTGCCAGAGCTTTCCGAGCACTCCTACCAATGTCGGAGCCCTTGAGAAAGGGATTTTGTATGTGTGCAAAAAGCTTGGCATGAATGTTTTGTGGTAGATGATGTTGTAGAATTTTGGGAATTGGGTAATTGGGTGTATGTGTGTGTGGTTACAGAGTTTTGTGGGTTGGGAGAATTGAGAAGTTATTGGGATCGATGATAATTATGCTGTTATAATTTGGATGACTTTGTGATTGGCCTTTTTATTAGGTTATACAGTTCTACTGGCTTTTTAGCGTGGCAGGGCATTTAGAATTCTTCGAGCTTCCATAATGAATGTTCAAAATCTTATTTTTCAATAATAATGCGCACATATTGATCGCGCGAGCAAGCCAAGAAACACTGACGCAAGAACAAGGAATGTCGGATGGAGAAAAAATCTGCAACTTATGAAATCGAAGCTGCCGACTACTCTGAAGAGCACTTCTAGCTAGATGTGTGCCTTGGACTCCAGCTTTTTCTGAAATATGGAAATTGTACGGCTCGCGTCGTCACACGCGAGTGATTTGTTAATTAAGGCCTAAGCGCGTCGGCGTGCCGGTGCACGTGAAGAGTGAATTGCCGTGCGTGCAAGTCGATCGTGTCCTCAAAGTTGAAGTCGGAGTCGCTGAATATTCATGGCTGGCGACCATTCGCCAATCCATCTGCGCATTCCTTTGTCAATTGAAGAAGATGCGCGCCGCTAATGCCGAGAATGAGTCTCGCTTCTTACAAGCTTCTTTCATTAATCCCACTGGTTCTTAAGAGCCGCAATCGTGAAATTACTCTTGCTGGACTATGAAATCTTACGCAAAAATGGATTCTTATTGATATTTTGTAGATTCGAGTGGAAAAATGTTAAAATACTTATGTTAAATTTTAAAGAAACATTCGTATCTAGATTAATAATAACTTCATTTAAAGAATCTGTTGTTACAACTATCTTTGTTGGAATAATCTTTTAATAATGTAAAACTCAACACTTCATTCCTTTTGACCATTTAAAGTTATTCTAAAAGAGCTCTGCCTAAGTAATAAAAATCACAATATTTTATAGTATACAACTTATCTGCATTATAATTCTATGCATTACAATTAAATAGTTATTTTCATTGAACTCTCCTCAGTAAATTCATTACACTCATATTTATATAAATGTTCAACAGAATAGTGTTCAATTTACAAATACTAAATTCATAAATTGAATTGCAGCATAATTTGAATAAAATAGTTTAGTTAAACTCGCGTCAGAGAATTCATTGACCACTCATGGTGTGGTGAACGAACTCTAGTCGACGAAGTGACGTTTTCATTTGGTCCCGAAGGCAATACAGAGAATAAGGATTGTTTCTGTGGGATGGAACGGCTCCCAGAGGTGCGCCGGTGTTTTCTCTCTGGCCAAAATAAACGGGATCGTAAATTTGACTGCGGTCTGAAGAGGTGCTGTAGCACGTGATTGGAGAGAAGGTAGGAAATGTATACTAATTGAAGGGCCGGTTGGAAGCAACACGGTAGCAAGTCTCCTGATTAACACCTTCGCCGCGTAGACCACACGCAGTTTTGCCCTCGTCGACCTGCTGTTCTATTTTCACGTGTCAAAGGGAATGATGATGATCTTTCTTATGAATAAATATCTTTTAATAACTAAAAGATATTAAATTTATGAAACAATTGTTTATAAGATTTAAATAAATTATATTCGCGTAACGAAAAGAATTAAGAATTCCAGCAAAATCCTAATTAATATGGACGTTTGCCGTTAACAATATTATTTACCAAGTCTTCTTAATATTTGTAAACGTAGAATTATTGTGTTGTTATACATTTGTACTAATATGTGTCCACTAAAGGAAGTTGATTAAAGGTATTTCATTGTAACTATAGTAAGACTCAATTTACAAATATAGTATTTCTACATTTAACACTATTCATTTAAAAACTATTACGATAATCAGAACAAATCATATCGAATTGAGAAATGATTCAAAAGCCAACGAACAGACCAGCAGGACAAGCGTTGGCTAGCTCTGCGAAAACATCAACAGCCAAAGGAGAATAGGAAAAAAGCGACTGCTTTCGGAAGTTCATGAAAGTTCGTTTACACAACTCTTTCCCGTACTGTGATGCATTATGCTCTCGAGACGGACTGACCTGAAATCTTCGGCCTCTGCTACTCTTCACCAAGGAAGAGCACGGCGAGCCATCATTCCGTTGTGCTTTCTACGGCTTTGCCCGATATACCATGTGTTCCGAAAGTAGCAAATCGCGCCTTTCTCAAACGTAATAATTGGTATAGTTATACGAAAAATATTGGTAATTTGATTTCAATAACATTCAAACAGATTGCAGTGCCCTTATAGTTAGCAACATGAGGTTATTGTAATGCAGATGGGAATTGACAATTGGTGATTATTCTAAGAAGATTGTTGAACTCCAGTAAAGTTAACCATAGAAATTTGTATAGACTACATTTGTATTACTTCTTGGAAGGTTCAAGGATATCCAACACAAAAACTCAATTTGATCGCACTATAATATTATCTTTCTTCAAATTCATTATCAAATCATTGACAATATGACACCCAATTAACACGTAATCCAACTCAAAAAACAAAATAGAAATAAATCAGAAATTTATCACAAAACTCTGAACTGTAATTTAAAATATTAAATTAAAATTCTATTGCATCATTTTCATCATAATTCAACAATAGCAGAAATCAAATATTACGACGATTACAAAATACAACATTTCCTCGTGAAAAGACTACTGTCCGCGTGCCGGGATGATTCGTTGAAGCAAGGCGACATAGAATGAATTACAGGATAGCTAGAAAATGCAGGCACTCATACCTGGTGTCATTTTCTACCCGGTATGCTGTCGGAGCGACTACTCGTCGTCCGATGGAGTACTTGGTCCGCGAGCAACTCCTGAGGGCACTCGAGGCCAAGTCGAGAGAGACTTCTCTACATGGGTGGTCCATTCTCCTTACGCATGCATTATATAAGTTCAGTAAAGTTCACACTAAGGATACAGGATCCGACAGTCACCTCGCCCCTGGAATTCGTTAATTACATCCTAAACTCCTGTCTCACGCCATCGTCCGATTGTCACAGCCGGTGATGGGATCCCCCACGTTTCAGCCGTCCTTCTCTAACGCGTATTTGCATATATTCATCTGACATTCTTACGAGACACAAGACATTTACATTCCGTTTCGACCATGTGAAAAGGGAAACGGGATATTTTTGACTTAACGTATACCAACCTTACATCAGGTTTTAAGAACTAATATTTTACGGAATTTAATTTTGACATGTCTTTGTTAGACTGTTGCATGGTTAATGCAATAAAATGTAAACGTCCAATACCCAATGTTATACCATAACGCAAAGTTATTATAGATACAGTATTTCTCTACGTTTTAGTAGTAACACACTTTCGTCAATACTAATTCAATAAAAATTCAAACAAATTGAATTAACGCAATCTAATTCATCACCCGATTGCGAATAACCTATTAGACATCAATTGTTACAAACCAATATAAAGGGAACATTTGTACTAATTCATCGCAATATAATAAACGTGTAAAACATATAAATAATCAGTTTATAAATACCATAAACAATGAATCTATAAATTCTGGTTGTAGATATACATCCAGAACTTTGAAAAGCTGGTATCCGAAGTTACAGGATGAGAAAGGACTAGGTTCACCCTCTTGAAAGGGCATGGAAGGACAATATGGTCGATTCATCATGGTATGTCCTAGTCCTCCTGGTATCTGGACGGAGGATATAGGCTTGGAAACTCGGCACTCGGGAAAGCCCGGAGAGAAATGTTGCCTGTATCCCACAGATAAGAACGGACCCTATATTCCTGGGAGGACGGCTCCACCCTTCCACCAAATCAGATGCCAACCCTCTGATATTACGTTTCTGATCTTTGCATCGTCACGCGGTCGCATTATCGTCACTCTGCAGTGCGCGAATATCATTTGAAATCTTATGCACTAGTAGCAATAAATGGCCAAATGATAAATCGTAAATAAAATAAGAAAAGAATAAAAGAATCAATCGAATAGTAACATGTTTTTTTCTATCATTTTAGGTAATAGTAATTTTTTAAATCTTATGCACTAGTAATAAGAAATTGTTAAACAATCAATATAATAACAGCATGCTATGTTCATTATTTTAAGTTGTAGGAATATCTAATGTGTTGTAAAACAGTTTTTTAAATCGTAGTACTAAAAGAAGGAACTATAGAATAAAAATATTTGTGCTACCTGGGTTTGGTACTAAAGTAGTTCACCGCTATTATAATTAATATTAAAATTCACAACTACAGTAATGAAAGACTGGTGCTAATATAAACTACCTACATGATAGTCAATAAAATGACCAGTTGCAAATTAATGAATGCAATTATTTTATTTTCAGAATCCACTTATGCAAGACTGACTGCTCCCCAATTCAGGGTTTCAGTTGCTGTCAGAATGCCTTATACTTCGCATTGTTTCCTTTGCTTTTCAAGAGGCACAAGATACTTTAGCAGTGGGCGGGTCGGAACTCACGGGGAAAAGAATGGCTTCGAATGTTATGGCAGTAGCAGTTTCGGAATGAGTATTAGTGGTCAAGTGCACTCGTCGTGTCTAGGCTTGGAAATAAAAGAATACGAGTTGGAGGTATAAGGAGCCAGATGAATAAATCGATTGTGTGAAAGCCTGGTGAAAACGTCATTCACGCACGAGCACACTCGAGGATGTGGCAATGCAGTTATATTTAGCGTTGGGAAATCGTTCTTGCGTCTGATCATAACAGTTAAGAGAAATATTCGTCTTTAAGTCATGACGACTGCTTAATAATGAATAATTAAAGTTGGTAATAACTTATCTCTATGTCATTGATAAATGCAATAAGAAAATATTGTATAATTCTAATCATTTGAAGTGTAGTTAGTAATAGTCTGTGAATATCTTAGGAAATTAACTATCCAACTTTGGCGTTAATCTTGCTTAAAAATGCTTATCTATACAAAAATTAGGAATACCGATTTTTAACATTCGTCTGACATCTCGTGCTGAATGCCAGTATGATTAACATAGTTCTCGCTAGGCAAAATAGGTTATCAGTTGGTAATACAGATTACATCTTCTGAATAAATATAAAAGGAATAAAGTAAACGAATACATTAAATAAAAATTTCAAGAAAATCATTAATATAGTCGATTTTACTTGCAAAATGTAATTAATATTCAAATTATATTTAACATTTGTAAACTTCTATTATTTTCATGATCCTGCAATTTCGTCTTTGAATTTGGTTGGAACTTTGCCATCACTTACATTTTTTTACTACATCCAGCAATTAATATATCACTATTGTAAATAAGTGAAGCTACATCAAACACAGATATCTAAGATATTCACTCATTAAAGACAAGTAAAACCCAACTGGGTAAATATTTGCAAAGAATGACAATTCACATAGGTCCTACCTTACTACCGCAGACGTCAGCTTCGAAATACCCATTGCTTACTCCAAAGGCAATTTTCGTGCAGCAGCAATCACGCGAAAATCCAGAGAAAAGTGTCGACAAACCGCGTCACAAGTTCAAACACTTCGCACTATTTAACCTTGACGAAAGTCTCGCTTGTAAATTGCAAAGTACAGACAGTCCACACGAATTACACATCACAAACTGTCGCAACTAAACGCAACTATATTCGCTAACACTTTTACCGCAAACTGTGTACTATTTCCTGAAAAATTCTCGAATTCCTTGACAATAGCGGAACAAACATATTCTTGTGCCGAGCTCCCTCCGATCCACTTCGATATTCCGCAATGGAACAATATCTCGAAAGCGATTCGAATTCCGGTGTTCCGCTGCGAAGTTCAGACAGTGGAAGCACCGATCGTTTCGAGCTGTCGGTAAACGCGTCGAGACGCGTCGAGTGTTCTCCCAAATCGAATAATGTCAATTACCTCGAAAATCACCTTCGGTTTGTGCTGCGCAACATCGATTGGTGTCATTGGCTACGTGCACTGGAAACAAAACTACGATCGGTATGTTAATGATAATCATTTCGTGCCGGCTTAGGTTAACTACAGGATTCTTCACAAGTATCCCAACATACAGTGTATTCGATGATTGATATATTGAGTACGGGCAATGTGCACACTGACAACTATCGGAGTAACAGTTTTATTACGATTGTTATTAAATTCAGACATTCGACACGCAAACATTCATAAATCTTCCTTAATCTTGAACATCTTATATTACGTCACCGTATTCAGTTGATAATCAATTGATAGGTGAGGCGATCACATGTTGCCGATTAAAAGTACAAAAAGATATTAATTGGACATACTAGTAATGGTATAGTTTCACTGTAACAAGTTATTCAAGAATGTTATATGAAAACAATCGGTCTTTGAAAATATATATCTCTATGAATAAATCAATCTTTTATATTACAATATACTCAAACTAAAATTAATTAGGAAACATAATGTGTTATGCCAATTTAATTGCATTCAATTATTTATTTAAAAATTTCATAATCTCCGTTGATACATGTAGCATCAAATGATCATTACTTCGTAGGTTACTGTCTCTCCTGTCACTGTTTTCGTCTTACTCTACGAAACTACTGCCAATTTAATAATTATACCTGTTTTAAAATTAAATACTTTCGAATACCATTCATATTGTTACGATTATTGAGATAAACATGTAGAAAGTGTAAACAGAGTTGTTTATGAAACGAACTGTAGGACTTCCGTTCCCTTTTCAGGCAGCAACTTCACCTTGGTGTGATACGCGACATTGAGCGGCAGGAGCGCCGAAAAGCACAGAATTTGTATCTCCTGCAGCAACAAATTGCGTTGACGCAGCATCTGAAGGAGGAGCAATCTCGTGAGAAGCTAGGAAAACAAGAAGAATCCGAATTGCATGTGCTTCCTGCAACGAGCGCGGCTTAACCCGAGTGGAAAACGGAATTGTTGATGCGATCTCCCGCCAAACTGTAAGTCTCGCGTCATTTATGTCCGCTAATCCCCATTTGGACGCTTTGTACTCTTCATGATTCGCGTTCACCGAGCCGCGCAACTTAGGCTGTTTTTTTGATTGAAGAGAAGCACGTTTTCACGACCACTGAACATGAACATTATGGCGGCTGACGAGGTAGTGGATCAAACAGGTAAGTGGTGCCAGGAGATAATGATAAACAATCATGTCCAAATGATTTGTATAACATAAAAATGATAATACTGATCGCATTCTATCCAAAGTAGACCTGACTTGTATGGAGGAGAGCCTGATGAGCCTGGAAAAGTTGGACAGAGCCTCGCCAGACTTGTGGCCCGAGCAGAGTGAGTCCATGTTTCAAAATTCTATCGTCGATAGACGAATCAATCGTTCATTGTATCATACATATTAGCGACTGCTGAAGTTCCAGGTGTGAACGAGTTTGTTGCCCAGAACTCACCGCAAATAGAGCCTTGCTCTTGGGCCTCCAATCTTACTCAGGATGATATAAATCAACTGCACCGTAAGTGCTGCGTAGCATTTTTGCTGTGATTTAGGTGCAAACAGAATTTAAGTGAGCTCTTCTTTCCAGAACTGGGAAATCTCACGATGACTGGATTAATAGCGGAAGTTAAGAAATTACATGACACAGCTTACCAGTTGGGATTAGAAGAGGCGAAGGAGATGACGCGGGGGAAATACTTAAATATATTCAAACACAAATAACAGTTGTGAAACAATAGTCATGTACAGTAAGTACCACATATGAAACCGTTCTTTTGATTTTTTCTCAACACGCGTTGACATTGTTGTATTTTTAGAAAGAAGAGTTCTCGATGATCCATCTGCTGTATTTCTGGACATCCACAAAGGCAGTTGGGAAGTTTGTTCTTGGATCGCAATTGGAACCATAGGATAGAATACCCACCTGAAAGAGTGTGTATAATTTTGTATTTTTATGTAAATATGTACAACGATTGTTACAAAATAAAGATTAGTTAGTTTACCAAGTAATAAGCCTCCCCAAATTTAGATACAAGCGGACTACCACTGTATCCTGCACATGGCATTTCATTTCCAATTGCACATAGTTCAACTGAAAATCCCTGATTATAGTAGCTTGAGCAGTCTTGCACAGATAAAATTTTCATTCTCAGAGACTGTTGATTTGGAACTCTGAGGCTTCTTTGATTGGACAATTTGCCCCATCCAGCAAGAAGTGCAAAATTACCGGGATTCGCGTATCCTCCTTTTGATGTTAAACATATTGGCTGCGCCGTGGCTATGTTGAAAATAACAGAATAGTTATTTTAAATCTTCATAACGATAGAAATATTAATATATTCTACCTGAAAACTGAATAGGCTTTTCCAATCGCAAAATAGCAATGTTGTTCGTGAAAGTATCACTGCGGTAATCTGGATGCTTGATAACACATGAAATGTTGTGACATTGCGCTTCGTATCCACAGACTGGATCGCAACCAGGCTTACTTTGAGTATTGGATGCGCCAATTAATACTGAATATCTATTAAATAAATCAATAATTATGTTAATCATTACAATATTAATATTGTCTGTACCTACAATTTGTGTCTGTTCGACGTAGCTAACGCACAGGAAGCTGTTGTCAAAATTGACCATTCGTTTATAATCACACCATTACAGGGATACTTTAACTCGCCCGCGTCACCTATGACATTTTACAGTAAATAAAGAACTTATCTTTCGCTACCATCTTTGAATCAAGTGAGTAATATCTAACTTTATACGGACTCATGAAACCAATTCTTGCAACGAAGGGGAACGACACTCCTGCATTGTCTGTTCTAGTCCAAGAAGGATTTCTCCCGCATTCGAAGCCAGAGTTCGGATTTCTAAGCATTACACCATCCTGATCGGTAAAGGATGGATTATTCGAATTCCTGTTTACATCACAACACACCTTTACATTGGGTCCTTCGTACCCACAAATAGCTTGGCGAAGCCTGAATGGTTAAAAAGTAAGAAAAAGTTTATTCAACAATTCTTATGAATAAATCTCTTGACAAATATATTTCTCACATGGTACCTGTGCACAGGCAGCTGTTGGCGATTCATTAGATCCAAAAGTGCAGGACAGTAATGAAGGAACGCGCATTTCATGTCACTCGCGCATAATTGGCCATCACTTTGGTAAGCATTGTTCACAAAATCTTGATATTGTTCACTGTGCTCCAAATTAGCCATCGTAATAATTAATATTAGCAAAAGGAACATCTTCTGTATTATATTCTAATAAAAAAAGTGGACTGAGACACACTCTGTTCTAAAGTACAATTCATTAAAAGAGACTAATTCAGTGGGAATGCAAATTCGTTCCTCTGGAATTGTCAGTTTGCAATGATGAGCAATACTCAACTGGTACTAAACAAAATGTATCCCGAGTAGAACAGGCTAAGCCAGGACCTTGTCGGCGATCTCGTAATGCAGAACATAAAGCGGATAATTTCGTTTTACCCGGTTACCTTGGGAATCGGGTATTATTCTTCTTCCGCCGGAACTCTCATTGTCACGCACAAAGAAAATACGATTACCTCGCGGATACAATAGTTTAAGTGATTTCAAATAATTACTTTTAATCAGCTTTACCTCCACATTAAATCCAATATACCTTGAACTGAGTTTTTAATTATTTAAGTACTTCTTTATTGAATTCCACTGCTACAATATGTTCACATTACGAATAGTATAAAAAATAGAAGACTCATGATAGCGCATCCTTTTGACGAGTCTGATGGAAATTACCATCATTTTACTATGTATATATTAACAATTGTATTTTGCAGATCGCTAGCGTTCTGCGTCCTTTCACTTCATAATGCGATACGCACTATATAAGTACTGTAGTAATGCTCCGGGTAAATTTGATCACTTCGGAAACCATATCATTTTTTTCCTTAATGACTTCATTAATCTTGAGAAATATTACAAGAAAGTTGCCATTAAATTCGAATGCTAGTACGTAACAGATGGATGTATCGTACTCAATACTGTTAAATGAATGTAAGTGTCAGCTTCACCGCAGTCTCTCCTACGCAACTCTCTATACATTTGCATAAAATCATTAAAAAAATCTGGACGGCATTCCAAAATAATAGTATATGTACATTTAAGTACTACTAGTTTACTCTGCAATGTAATTTCCTTCTATCGTTAGCTTCAATGGCAGTTTCGACTATGCCAGTATTCCGGAGGAAGTCGACAGAAACTATATTAGCAGTGTCCTGCCATAAATTGCTGTACCAATTAGTTATATTGAGATTTATCCCTTGTGCCATCTTCCGGAGACCACCCAACCGGTTTAGTATGACGTCGAGTGTGTTTGGCGTGAGCTCTGCCATCGCTGATCTTGGTACTATTCGATTTACCCTAAAATGCAAGCGATAATGAAATAAAAAGGATCACACTTTTCAATTGAATGAATCAATGCTAGAGTTACCAAAGGAATAGAATTTTGTAATCTCGAAGAACATAGCTTCAAGCTTGGACGTAAATATTTTATTTGAAGGAAATTGTCACTTAGGCTATTCTAGCATTGTACCGCTCAGTTGTATTTGTAATATATTTTATAATAGCTCTGAATTATGAATATTCATACCCACGAAAAGATCTCTCGGTACGATCCAAATAGTCAAATAAATCTTGATTGGTTCTAACATTGCCCCACTGGTGGGTCACGCACTGCCATACATGGTCGTGCTCGCCAACCACTCGGCTATTGTCGTAACCAATTATCAATCTCTTTCCCGTCGACCAGATAGTACCCAGTGTAGTCGTCCAGCCGTAGTACTTTGGTAAAAGGTAATCAGCAAACTGTTCCTTCAAATGCGCCACAAAATCCCGATGGACCGTTATGTTATTGAAACCTAATGAAACATTAAGATAAAATAATCATATTGCGGAATGAATTTGTAGTATCAAGGAAGAATATGCGAGGCACTTAAAAGTATTACCAATTGGGAATTCTTGTACATCGAAAATCACAATTTCCTGGGTATTGTCCAGGAAAGTCTTGACTTGATCCACTACATTCTGAATTGGAACTGCGCGATAAATTCCATGGTTTATCCACCAGATTTCTTTGGTTTTTGGGTAATGACCCACCCTTATGTCCAAGTATCGCACACCATATATTAATTGCGATAAAATATCTATGTCCTGGAAATAAATATTTTTTAATTAATATTCGCTGGCAGTCATCATTTCTGCCTGCCAAGAATTTTTTAATCGATGCGTAATCATTGTCTTGTCAATACTATCATTTTTTATATTTTAGTTATACTATTTCTGTTATACTTTCTAAATATTATTTTTACTTGTATGATTATACATTGTATTACATTTATAAGTATACGGCACTTTAGAAAACTGAGTGCTGTTATAGTGCTTTATTCTATGATTAATACATCGATAACTTGTCGATGTTAATATATCAATGAATACCTGCGTGACCGCGTATTTTTGAATGAAATTCTCGATTCCAGGACGTTCGTGAATGACGTACGTTGCGGCATTATGAGCGCCTGGTATAAACACTTTACTCATTCTCAACCATCCTAAATAGTCCTTTCGATCGTGCATCCAATTAGGCTCAGTCTTAATGCAGTTCTTCTTCAGAACAACGCCGTCCCTTAGCCATCCAACATGGTATTCTGAAACCATGTTATTCTCAGATATTTTCAATTATTAACACTCTGACACATGTATCTGTAAATATCAGTGACGTGCACTTCTCATTCAGTGCCTTCGCGTGCCCAATTACTCAATTACTCGACTACCATAATTATAATTTGCTATTGTTATAATTAATAATTCTCTTTATCAGCACTAATATTTTCACTGCCAGCTAAAGACTGTTCTGGCATTACAATGATTCATTAGGGGTACATGACTGATACGTGTGCTAAAATGTCAGTTATTTGACAATTGGTAAAAGAAAAAGTTATATTCCTTACGAAGGCATTGTTGGACGAAAGTCAAATTAGAACTGGGAATAAACTTCGCCTGAATTCCAGTTGCGTCGGAACCACTTGGACTTTCCAGTGCGGTAGAATAAATAGGTTTCAGGCCACCCCCGAGTGTCTCCTCGTAAAGTACGATAACATCCTTCCCACGATAGTTCAAGTTATTCCAATAGATTACGATCTCGTTAACAGATTTGATAGATAATATTGGAGAGATGAGCAATCCTATACGTGGTTGTGCTGCGGGAAATAGTTGTATTAACAAAATTGTATCAACCCTGCTAACCGACTAAAGTAAACGCAAGTAAACTGGGTATGAAATATTCGGAGTAAAATATAAAAGAAAAAATCTGACAAAATAAATACTTATATATATACAAAGTACAATCAATTCAAATGTTAGTCTGGTTAACAATGTTCCATTGAGTAGAAGATTTTACTTTCAAAGCTTTAATTTTTAATCACATCTATGCTTACACACGCAAGGTAATAAATATTACACATTTAATGGATATATTTAATTATTGTATTATTGCATTGAAATAGTTACACCAAAAAAGCAGACTTACGTTCATACATGGAAGGGTTGCAATCCGTTGCAGCAACAGAGTTGTTATACTTTGCTAATGTGAGGATTGCCAAAAGTAAAGTTCGAGGATCCATTCCAATGTACATTTAGGAATGCGAATAAACCAGGAAACAATAGCACCCGCGCCGTAGCATTCTTTTACTTTGCAGCCGTATAGTTTGTCCCTGGAAATCAATTGCTTTGTTCAAGCTACTTCTCATTCATGGCACATAGGAATTTCTTATCGCAGTCGTATTTTATCTTGCCGGTCAAACTTTAATTTTGAGCATTGCAGCGCAAGCCATGAAAGTCATTAGTGACGTTTAAGTAGATATTCTTAAAAATGAGTGGAATGGAGTAACATACAGTAATATTAAATGAATTACATGTTTATTAATATTGACATGACAGTTGAAACAATTTTAATCAAACTTCTCAGTTGTCGACTTCTTTTTGCACCATTTAATGATTTTTTTTAAGCGAAATATTAAAATCAAAATGAAAGGAAGGTTGTTTATAATAATATCAAAATAATAACAGCCGCAATTAACGCGATTGAAATCATATCAACATTGGTCTGCTCATACAAGCAATATTCATTGATGAGTATAATCGGATAATGACGGTTTCATCGCACTGGAATGTGGAAAGCACGCACTCGCGACTAGTTGACGATTGTTGGCAATCGCGGCCGCAATCTAATCGTACTGACACCGTCCGCGGGTACACGTGTGCTATTATACTACAACAGCAACATACGACATAGAAGGAGCAGTCACCCACCGACACGTGCACTCATACTCAAAATCCCGTTGTTACGGTCCGTAAGCTGGGAAACAAAAGGAGAGAATTTGTCGAACATAGAAACCTGTCTAGCTGACTGATGGATCGATAATAAAATTAGACATACTCACTTGTGATTTTCTCGAGTGACTATTTGATTGTAGAAATGATTTTCAATATTTTTTTATGCGAGCAACCACACATACAATTGGAAGTCATCTGTTTAAAATACAGCTGACCGTTTAGTTTAATAGACAAATGTTTCTTCTAATTGAACTAACTCTGACATACAAGAACTATCGCTTTAAATGAAATATGCTTTCCCACGCGTGCCACTAGACGGATACACAAGCTTATCGCTCGTTGTGCAATATGTAATTCAAAACACAAGGATGCCCTGAATATTGCACGCGAACCGATTGCAAATACTAGTATTCATATCTACCATAAGACCCAGTACTACAACTATCAATATTTTATTATGTTACTTCCACTTTAGTTCACTAATACTCGCTTGAAGAATTCATCTATGGTAGAATATCTTAGCGTAATTATTTACTCATTTTTAATCAATGAACCGATTTCAAAAATCAGTTGATTATTAAACTAAAAAAGTTTCAAGAGAAAATGCCACGAAGAATGTATTCACCGTCGAAGCAGAGAAGCGAGGATTCCCAATATCCGTGATACTTTCGATTAGCCGCTCTCCCAATAATCGTGCGACACTCGCACGAGATAGAGAGCCGGAAGAAAGACCGAAGCAGTGGGAGCAAAAGAGAGAAACGAGCAGAGATTGGACCAATGCATGAGATGAGATGAGAGACTGAAATGCCTAGTACAGTGTTTCGATCCTGCCAGTCGATGCGTGAAACTATGCAACTCGATTTCATAGAGACACAAACGTGTATCACACATCGCAGCACATCGCCCGTCACGCTACGTGATTATAGCTTGCATAGTCGACAAAGCGTTTGTCTATTATGCTGACGCTGCCAACAGAGTTGCCAAATTCCTTCGGACAACTGTGAAACTGATTGAAACAGTTGTCATGTTTCTCCACGAAGAGTTTGCATCAAGAAAAGAAGGTCTGGACTAACTGTAAAACTTATACGAAAGTCACGAATCAACCTTTAGTGGCCCACTTTTCTAATTTCTTTTTGACGAAAGCCGAAATTTCTATAACGTTCAGTACAATTTTATTTTCAAGAGAATCTGGCACAAAAATTAGAAAAAGTATTATCTAATAAATGATTACGAAATAAGAGACACTAAAAACACTTATATCAACAGACACGTAGACGTACATAAGACTAATGCAATAGCAAGCAATAAACTTTGTAAGACACTAAATGGCCTGGTATATGCCACCGTGAGACTCAAAAGATGAAGTTGTTTAAACTGCTGATTCTAAGTTAATTAGTGCTGAGAAATTAGACAAACTTGTTCCCATTACTCTTATTATCTCTATGACTGGAAGTCATAATATAACTAATTGGACAACTCTATTTATTAGTATACCAGCATCGTTATCTTAAAAGTGAAAGAGCAGTATGAATTACCTGCGGCAAAGGTGGGAGAAATTGCTGATAGTGCACTTGTGGTGAGGCGTCCGTGACTAATGACTTTAGAAGTCGTGCTAAGCACTACCGAACTGCGACCAGTTTCCTTTACCGTCGGGTATCACAGACTGTGTGGTACTTGGAGGCTGCCAGGTACTTTTCCAACAGCCTTCTTTCCTGTGAACTCTGCTTGCGTCTCGTACCTGTAATTACGAATTGTACGGCCTTCCCGCTGGTGTACGATCGTCGACTGCGGTTGCTTTCGCACCTGTGCTCATACGAGATTAACGAAATCGTATCGACTTGTTAGGATTAAGCATCAATTCTTCTTCAATGAAGCAATTATGTTTGCTTAATCCAATATCATATTTTATCATTAACGTATATTATGTAATTGAATTATGCTAAAATTAGCTGAAACATACTTTTTCTTCTTTCAGGATAATGAACTGTATCTTTGGGTCTATAAAATTGGTTATTTTTAAAATAATTCATTTGTATAGTTTATTTATTTTAGGGATTTCATTGTTGGTCAGGTATAAAGGGAGAAAAGAAGGCTAAACTCATCCAGGGGTTTTAATCATCGTCCTTTATTACAAAACTGAGAAAAAGAAACTTTGCGAGAGTAACAGACTTTTGGCTTATGTGACTAGTTATAATACTCAGCGGCAATACTAAATTAGTGCAGTTGTAAGTATGTACAGTTCCAGTGTAATTCGGCGTGTCGGATTCCGGCGAAGTAATGCGCACGAGAGATCGTCTCTATGATTATGAATCATTATCTAACAGGAAAACATCAAGAGAACGTAGGCACAAGAACATCGCGTAATAAAATGCAGAAATATTAATTAATATTCAGCTCGAAATGCATATATTTGCGTGAAAATAGCTTTTTTGGAATACCAAATGTAAATCTTGGCTTTTTGGAAGAACAATTTCTACGTTGACAGGAGAAAATCTCGTCATGAAATGCAGAAATATTGATCGATATTCAGGTCGAAATGCATATATTTGCGTGAAAATAGCTTTTTTGGAATAGTGAATATAAACTTTGTCTTTTAAAAGAGCGATCTCTTGCGCGCCCTTCGCCCAGCATCCGCTGGCTTCTCGAACGATACTCTAATTGTAAGTAGTGGACTGCTTAACGTTATCTTATAGAATGTCAACATGATACACATACACACGCGCGCGTACATCATCATTTGCCATAGGAAGGTCGGCGGGGTGAAACTTTAAATATTCACTTTTCCATGCACTCCTCGTCATCTTCCTCTCGCTTGCATTCTCTCTCTCTCTCTCTCTCGCATACACTCGCACGCCTCATTACCCATGTGAGAAACGGCAACTTAGCTTACTTCTTAAAGACACACAAGCATACTTCATTATTAACCGGCACTCGTCGCGAGTGAACTCCGCCTAACTCAAAAACAATCCACCTTGCCCCGATTGCTCGTAAATTAACACAAATCTTAATCGCTCTTTCCTTCGGAGATGCGACGGCAATAAATAACGAAGTACGAGCGCACAAAAATACGAAACTTGTTTACGACAATATACACGCGTAGTCTCACTCTCTCTTTCTGTCTCGTGGAAGACACAGTAATGCAGTAGGATCTTTCTTCTGCTTTTAACAATAACCCAGAAGTTCGAACGTTAATTCTGCTTGCATCGAAACTCAGAAATCAATAGAATGCATTTGATCTTTGATTAAACAGGAATAATATTTCGCAGATAAGGTTCAAGTGCTTTTATACTTTGCTTTTCAAAACGGACTCTTCCTCCTTGCTATCTGCCCTTGTTTAATTACCGTTTGAACCCCAACACCCCTCCCCCCGTCTACCGATTGTAAACAATCGTATAAAAGAATTATATAAAAATAATAGTCGTATAAATTAGTGTTAAGTAGAGTATAAATAGGTCGGCCGTGAAGTATGTATGCGTGTTGTTGGGGCGAGCGGGTTACACACTGGCAGATAGCTAGAACCAGATGATGTTCGGGTCATCATCGAGATGATGAGAGTGAAGAGGATTATCGTAAAATTCAACAACGTTCACTCATTCTGGATAATCGATAATTGTCGCCGGGAAAAATCATTCCACCATACGAGAAAACGGGGGAAAATGTTTTGACAGAGTCATCGAATCATCTTAAATACAATTTGCATTGTAATGACTGCGTTCGCATATACACTGATTTATTGCTATCCCAAACAAGCATTAAGCCCAACACACACCTGGCAATTTATCTTCGATTTCGGTTTCGGCATTAAGATATTTTTGGAAATTTTTTCTAATATTGACGATAAATTGTTAAGTGTATGGGGTTTCATTGCAATGGGTTTGGATGGGACGAAAAAGACACTTGAATTCAAATGTAGGCTCATGCGCGCTATAAGTCGTAAATTATTGTAATCGAAATATCGAATTGAGATTCTCCCTGTGAATGAGACATCCTATCTAAGTGTAGTGACAATTAACTGGATGGTTTTATCTCTAAAGCATTGAATTACCAGGGTTCGCCATCGACAGGGTTTGTTTTCATTAAATTTTTAAATCTTTGATTACAGTTTTATTCGATAAAACGCCTTAAGTGTCTTTCAACGATTCAATAACCAGATCGAATTTGATGCCTGATATGGTGGACAATGCATTGCTCATTAGTTAATAACTCGAACTCGGCGTATAAGTACCTAACCAATACTTATTGTTAGAGTAGCGAGAACAGTAAGTAGAGTTTACTTAAAAATTTTTCATGCCTGGTAAATAATTCTTCGCTGAGAGTAGTTAGCTTACTTTTGTAACATCTTTCTTACTCATCAGTAATTACATGCGCTCTACGCAATCTAGCACCAGAAATACGCCCAGTTTCACCGAGTTCTTTCCGTGTAATTAAGAAAAAGAAAAATACACAGACCGGGAGAAATGAAAAGATTGGACAAGTGAAAGGAGCGAGATGATACCTAATTAAAATTTTAGTCTTCAGTCTCAGTCCATGTTCTCGTGTACACGTTTAGTAAAGTCGGCAGAGCAATTACCGTCACTGATATTCTGGTACTAAAACTGTTTAAACTCAGTATTATACTTTTACATTTAACAGTGAACGACATTGTCATTTGTTGCTTCGCGATGAGCGAATTAAGCCAAGAATACTTATGATTCAGAAAACAATAATTACAATGAATATCTCGTTCTTCAACCTTTAACAGAAGTTTTTGTCTCGCGGAGAATTCAGAATTGCCACCAGCAATCGAACTTAGTCAAATCAACTTAATGAAATCTGCCATTTTGCCACCGTCTACTAGACCGAATTAACTAGAATTAACGAATTAGTCGCTTAAACAACTAAGGTGCTGTACAGACAACGCAGACCGGTTGTTCAGAGATAAGCTCTGAGTTGGGTGCGCAGGACGAGCCAAACGTACACTAAACTCAAATGATCCTTCTTAATCACACCGGCGATAATCCAACAAATAATACCTTACCAAACAATTATTGAAAATCAATCACTCGAAAAAAAGAAATTAAGAATCAATTCAAACATTCCATTTCCCTTTTCAAAAAAAGTACGAAACTCTGTTAACTATATCGACAAAAATTAACATTTGATATCGAAATTCGTCGAATGATTCCCAAGTTAAATTCGAAATATATTTTGTCAGTTTCTAGGAAATGTGTCGCCCATGCATGCACTTCGAGAGCACTTGCGTCAAGTGTACGATGTCCCGTTTCTCGCGTTCAATAAATATCCGTCGCGACAGTAAAACTTACAATACAATAATTCGCTGACGTTCGCTACGGTGTCAGGGCTCGCGGGATTGCGAGTGAGGCTATACAACAACTTAACAGTGGTGCAATAAGTTAGGATGGGTTAACTGGATACGCAAGTCCTACATGTTAGGTGTATACATATGTATATTATGTACAATAAACGACGGAAGTAATGTATATTAGTAGTCTGGATGGTGCCATTTAGGGTCACCGGTAAACTAAAGGGGGAGAGTTGTTGGGTTGCTTAGATCGAAGCTTACTCTGTTAATCGCTTGACGGGGTATCGATTCTCGATTAAGGGTATGGTGTGTGCTCTGTTTACTGACTTAGCGAGTCGAGGAAATGCCTGCTAATAATCTCGCTTCGCTGCACACTCACTTCCAAACTGCTCTCACCCCTCTCGTCCCTCCTCTCGTTCTCTGCGTAACAACTCCTGGCCGGACGCCTGTGTCAGTGAATAAATAACGATAACTAACAATTAATCATACCCGCGCTTACGAATCCCTGATTTGAGCGGCTCGATCGTCCGAAAGCCGGTAGGATACGAGTTAAGTTAAGGCAAGCTGTACAACAAAATAAATACTTCCGAGCGAAAGTCGATCAACCGGATGGGGGAGAACCAATTGTAGTTAGGGCTTACTCTGCTCGACTAATACTCCGTTAAAAAATAGATGTACGGACTAAGTAAACCTAAAGTTACAGCTACAGTCGAATTATATACCCTGCTTAACAATTACCCAGAAATCCAAACGTGAATTCTGCTGGAATCAACGCTCGGGAATAAATAGAACGCGTCGCGAATGAATGCATTCTCTGCCGATGGAACTGTACGAATGAATTAATTGGCGTTCTAGTGCGAATCTGTGAGTGCGCGTCCGCCCAAAAGTTATTTCGCAAGTCGGTGTCGCGAAGCGAACGGGAAATGCACGCGAAACGATTTCCTGCCTCCAGGCACTAGGCGGCAACAATAAATATGTGTTCGTGTGTAATGTTTGCCCAGGCAAAACGCGATCATCCTTACGAGCAGTCCTTAGCCAAATGTATTCGAGGCTTCGTAATGCGTATCTATTTCTCGCATACGGATTGTACGTTAAAACTCTCTTTATCGAATTAACCCTTACAATTCTAGGAGTCATGCACTATGTCTCGTCAGTCAGAAAAATATTCCTCGCATCGCTCGAGCCTCGCGGGGGTGTACGTTTAATGCCCATTCACATATTGCCTTCGAGGGTAGAAGTTCTCAAAAATAATAACACTTTTTTTCCCCACACCGCACCCTTACTATGCTCTGCTCGACTCGTCCATCTTGCGACTTCTACTCGCCTTAATCCCTACGTGATATTAAATTATCATCGAATTCTATGCTTTACTCTTTCTCGCCTCTTCTAACACCAAATGGTCCAATTACGAAGCTCTGTTTCTTAGCCTCGTCCTTCAAATTTCGGAACACCTGTATATTTGTATCGCAGTCGTCATCGATATAATCTCATTGTTTTAAAATGGTTCTACCATAAAAAGTTACGTATTCTGAGACGCGCCACCTAATCATTGATGATCGCTGTCGTAATCACTTTGCCAATCGAACGTGTCGTAAATCACTTCTGAAGAAATCTAGTTTCGCTAGATATATTAAACCTTTGACTTTTATCCCACCGAAGTGTCAGTCACCAGTATATACTATTATATATTTTAAACGACAAATTTCAACATTGTTAATTACCGCTAAATGTATTAATTACATTTACATTCAAAGCATCACGATTCATAAACAAGGGTATTTAATTTTAGAGATTCACTTTGAACTTTACTAACAGTGGAAATGTCAATATACGAATCTTAGTAATCTGAATCTTTTAGATAAGAGTTTACGTACAAAACGCGACACACGAAATCGAAACAAAATGGGAAACCAGTTAAAATGTTGAATACAGGCATTTACAAATAGCTTATCACTGACTTATACATTGTTCAATTATAGCAGATCATTCAAAGGGAGAAATCGAACGATTTGTTTGGCAAAGTGTCGAACAACGACAATCGATTAATCATTTCTAGACGTTTATCTCTGCGGACTATTCTGTGCACGAGGAATGCGATAGAGTTTTGCCTGGGCAAATGTGTACGCTTAAATTACGATGGTTTTACACTAGGCATCAATATGTACAACAGTGGGTGTAAACGCGCCATGACAGGCGTTTTAGGACGCCTCTCTTCCGGCCACGCATAGATACATGACTTCGCACATTCGCGTCGACTTTGTCATCGAAGATCGCCAGAGAGGCTTGATTGAATCAGCCAGAAGGTTTCTCTTCAGCGAGGAGTTTTGCCGTGGTGGATAAACTGACTAGGCTGGACATCTGATTGACTGGAATCTAACGGTCCTAGGTTTACGTAACCCGTATGTACAGAGGAGGATTGAGAATAGTACATCACGCACGTGGGAATGAAGTTGGACTTGCAAAGTTACATCCAATTGTATGTCACGTAGACGTCGGGTGCTTTGGTTTGCGCAATTGCGCGCGCACGTTTGCTCCTCTCTTTCCCTAATTCTAGGCCCGCCTTAGTCAAGGATGCGACTCTTTGGAATTGTGTACGTTCCCTTGATGGATATGTTCAGAGACTAAAGAGAATTCTGGGCTTTCGAGCTTACCAGCCCATTTTCTTCCATACGCATAGAAAGTCTGACAACTATCGCTCATTCTTGAACCATTCGTCTTTGAAACTTTTGTAAACTGTCTTATCATGAGACAGTAATCTAATGTTTATACTTGGTAGAAATCAACATGGAGAGATCTTTCATTTATCAAAGCATAGGTTGAATCCCAATAACCATAGTTTTAGTTCCTTATATATCAAATAATTTAGCTTTGTATCAATCAAGATATTTTGGATGTGAATCCCAAACTATGCGGTATGTGATGGCGGAAACTAGTTAGAACAAGTGTAAACATGAACCATTGTCGAAAAATATAGTCCTGTTGAATATTGTCACTATTAATATAATAATGACACACTACATTGCTTTCGGGATCAAGGCATCGGCACCACACGTTACATTATTATTACATCTATTTCATTACCAAAGTTATTGGGACCCTACCTTTCAATTGAAAAATTTAATAGCCCAAAGACGAGCTGGCTCAAGCTGGCGAAATCTAAATTTTGAAAGAGCTACACTATGAGATGAATGCGCCTATGAATACTCTTATTGATGATTTTCGAATACCACTGACAATAATCGAAAAATAGTTAAGTGGGCCGCTAATGGATCTAGGCATCCTCTTATCGATAGTTATTGCGAAGATTGGCATGCTTATTGCAAGGGTACCTGCGACATTCTACACAGGGAAATTGCTGACTCTCTCAGTTCGCCTGCATTGTAACTGGACTGCGCTCGGATTACGATTATTGCATCGATTCGTGGGCCTGTTTGAAACGGCTACGTTACGTGCTAAGTTATGTACAACAGCGAGTATACATTTCGTATGGGTTACATGGGTGTTATAAGGAACTGTGGTATGTAGATTCACTCCCATTGGTGCATCGACCAACCATTACTGTATAACTTCATATCTGAGTGAAGAAAGTTGTAACCAGAAATCGTTTAACATTTGATTCTCTTTGAAGAGGACTACTTTCAAGCTTAGACCTCTGCATAAGAATAACTCTTCGTTCTGTATAAATGAACTTTGTATTTGTTGCAACTTAGTTCTGCGCAGGTACCGAGTTAATATTATTCAAAGGTTTTGCTTAGAAATGGTTGGTTTTATGTCTAAAATCGAAATCAATATAATTTGTTGAGAGGAAGATACTTTCTCCACTAGATCTTGCGAAATTAGTAACCAATAAATTCTTTGTCGAACGATTTCGGAAATGCAATCTTTGTAAGATCAACTGTAGAGAAGTCGCGAAGCGGATTGAAGTCTTTTTACAACAGCAATTGAAAACAAGAGTTTTCTACGAGTCCTGCATATTATCCTGTCCAGTATGGTACACAATTCTGCTATTATACATCATATACTTAATCAGTTCTTTGTTTGGTAGAGACTATGATTAATCAATGGGTAGGTCTTGCGCTGCTAATGTAAGGGGAATTTCTATACTACTAGCTGACTCGCGTAAAAAGGATAAAGGGCAAGGCAAGTGATCCGTTCAAGGAATGAATAGTTCGTCGACTTGCATGGCGAAGGAGCTATGGACTTTTGGTTAAAAATATAGGACCCTGGCAACCGTAACCAGGTTGACCTGTGCTTGCTTACATTTAGTAACATTAAGGGCTTATTGGACGCCTACGTATTCAATAGTATGATCCTCGATTAGACACGATGCATGCAAAGAAACGAATATGGTGGACTTGTTCAATCATTTGTCACTATCCAGATCTTTGTCTGTCCAGCGAGTACAGACTTCCAAAATCGTGCCATGAAACATTATAATCCAATGAAGATTGCAGATCGAACAAGAGGAAAGAGAAGGACGTCCTAGAATATTTGGCGATGCATTGAAAATGCTAGGGAGGTCAATGTACTCGCTGGACTATTCGCATATTGCCCTGAGTATCGTTTGTACAATACACCTGCAAGAGCTTCCATCCAACTTCTCGCCACTGAAAGTCTACCGCGGTTCGTTACCTTTACGAACCTCAATCTCATCGATCAAGAGGCACATCTTCTAAATTAGTTACGTTACCGAAGTGCTGAAATCCATTCTTAAAGATCCGCGCTCTACTGGTGCCAGCCTTAGTTTGATCGAGAAGCGTCGCATTATCCTCGAACTCTTTGACCCATCGGGCGGTTTCATTGCCCCAGTGGAACCTTATGGGCGCCGCAGGATGGTAGGGTTTCTTGATGCCCGAGTTTCGGCTCTCCACACCTTCCGCGGAATGGTAGAAGGACCTTTCACAGAAGTCCTGACCAAGGAACGCCTCCAGTTCTGTAACTATCTCCATAAAGGTTGGACGCTCACTCGGCCTCCATTTGAAGCACTTCTCCATGATCTTTTGAATATGCTCCGGGCAAATTTGCGGTATGTTCAAAGTTCCTTTACGGAGCACATAATTGAGCACCTCCGTGTTGGAGAATCCTTGATAAGGTATCTCAGCGAGGGTAAGTATCTCGTACATCACGACACCAAACGACCAAACATCCGAATCAGATGTGAACACTCCATCTGAGAGATTCTCCGGGGCCATCCACCTTATTGGTAGAAGTCCCTTCTTTCCAATTTTGTAGTAATCCGTCTCATAAATATCCCTGGCCATACCGAAGTCACCTATCTTACACACCAAGTCCTTTGACACCATGCAATTCCTAGCAGCAAGATCGCGATGCACGTATTTCTTGGATTCTAAATAAGCCATTCCATCAGCAATCTCAGCCGCCATACGCATTATTCGTGAGGCATCTGGGACCAAGGGCGTGTCTCGTATACTTCTCAGGTACGTCTTCAGATCACCGTTCTCCATGAGTTCCATGACGACGAACGGCGGATTCTCGATAGATACCACGCCTAGAAGCCTGATAACGTGAAATGTCGAGAACTTCTTCATGACAGAAGCTTCATTGAGGAACTCGTTTTTCTCCCTTTGACTGGCATCCTTCGAGATAGTCTTTATGGCTACTGGCGTGGTGCGATCGTAGTAGCCACGATAGACCATCCCGAAATTCCCTAGACCAAGACATTCCACTATCGCGACACTTGATCGTGGAACTTCCCACTCATCAATGATATACTTAGTTTCTATGTAGTCTGGGTTTACGCTTGCTATCAGTCTCTCTTGTCTCTTCTTTTGATGATTGCGGAAGAAAAGGTACATGAGAATCAATGACGCAGTCAGAACACCGAGAATAAGCAAAGTTACTATGGTGGTAGGGCCCTGATCCGGCGATTCCGTTGAAAAATAGATCAGTTTCGTGAAAGCACCGTCTCCTGCCAAAGACGTCGAACGCATCCTTAGACCGTACTTTCCAGGGATTAAGCTCTTAATTAAATAAGTATTTAACTTTCCCTTGTTTTCACCACTTGGAACGCACTCAGTGATTCTCTTCGCATCTTTCACATTGATGTTCGTATATTCTATGGTATACGAAAGTGTCAGTGCATTGGGATCTTTGACTGGCTCCCAAGATACCTTTACAATAGTATTATTGGTCACGTCAACTTTCACATTCTGAATATTGTCAGCGTCTTTGCGCGCCTTTGTTCTAGCGGTCGAGTATTGGATGGTCGAACACATGTGCGAATTACTGACTTTCACACCGCAAGCCGCTATTGATACGGTGTAACGAGTGTAATGGCGCAATCCTTTTAAAGTATAGAAATCTGTAGCGCCACTAATATTGTATATAATTGTTGTTTTATCGAACTCGTTGTCTTCAAATTTCGGAGATTCCATTTGCAGCGAATCTTCGCCATGTTTTCCCAAATTGGACAAATTATTGGTCATTTCATAAAACTGACTGTCTGCTGAATTGTACTGGTTGAAAGTACAGTAGTCTTTCCAACCCGGAGATGTATTACTAAGGCTGGTATTTTTTTGACAGAATATTTCAAATCTCGGGGCTACAGTAAAGGAGGGGTTGTCGTTCTTAGAACAACAAGAAGGACTACTTATTCCCGGTGGTTTCCCGGTCGCATCCCGATGAATGTTATCATTTTCAATCACTGCCAAAGTATTAGAACAGTAGTCGCGCGTGGAAGTTTGCTCTAGATACTCCGGCATAATTGTGCTGGTTATCATGTAATATCCGATAGGTCCGTTCGGATAGCGTGGTGGGATCCATTCTAATAAAATTGTAGAATCGTTGTACGATTTTGTAATCAGGTTCACTGGTCGAGAAGGTATCGTGCTCTTGGTTCTGAAGAAGATGATCTCAGACTGACCAACGGGACTCATAAAATTCTTATTTCTCGCCATGAATGTTTTTACGTAAACAGCATACATCGTATAAGGTTTCAGATCCATAATATGTTTCGAAACAGTCGTATTCCAACTGGGAATGTCTACGTCGAGTACCTGCCACGTGTTGTTACCACAGGCGTTCGCTTCATATGTGATGTTCTCATTATCAGTCTCGATGTAATTGAGGAGATAACTGAGCAACTGTTGACCTTCTGGTGGCCTATAGCTGTCCCAAACTAAATTCACGTAATCCGGCCCCTTATCCTTCACGGTGATGTTTATGTTGACAATATTGCACGCCACCTTCTCACCATTCGACTCAGGCTGTACTTCGAGATCCGTAAAGTTCAGAATATTAACCATTCGTCCGAGCTCCTCGATCTTCGATAAGCACAGTTTCGGATTATAATGGAAGAAGAGCCTGCCATTTTCTATTCTGATCTTCTGCGACGGTGGAAACAGACTCGACAGGTTTGGGTTATCAAGGACTGACAGACTAGCATTGTTTGTATCCAATTTCTCACCCCTGATAACCTGCAGCTTCTTAAAGAACGCCAGCGATGTTATAGGAAAGGAATGAGTGACTTTCACGTATTCGGTGATCTCTTCTATTTGACCAAACGCGTCACTCAGTTCGTTCATGATGTTTGGATTCCCATTGCGTATTTGAAATTCGAGAGCACCTTTTACCACCGTGATGCCACGAAAACTTTGGGCATCCGATATATGCCGTATTATATCTCCGTGTCCGACTCTCCGACAATGAGCCTGACAGGGTCGGCAAGTGGACGTATTGTCCTGTGAACAAAAACAATATGCAAATATTAACAAACACTTCCCTCGAATGTATCTTCACGAGATTCATAGAAAATAAAAAAATCCCTACATCCTTGCTGAGAAAAGCGCCCTCATAACCCTCAGGGCACTGTGTTATACAGGTTCCATTGAATGGCCGCCAGATCTTCCTCTCTTCTACATTAACAAGTTTTCTAACTGAATTCATTCGTATGCATTCGGTGTGCGTAATACATCTTCTAGTGAGGTAGGCATATCTGTATAAAAAAAGACCGATTATTGCTGCTATTATTGTGAACAACGACATATGCAATTATGAAAACCTTGGATGACTACTCACAGATGACTAGGACATTTCTCCACGCATTTGCCTTCGTGCTGATAATGCTTGCAGACGTAACACTCACTATCCGACGGCCCTTTACATTCTCCCAGACACTGTTCATGACAATCTGGTTTCTTCACCCTTTGACAGTGCTGTCCGGTCCAGCAATAGCCTGATTCGCAGTTCGACGAACATCCTATCACAAAAATAATAAAAGTATAATCGTATTAATAAATATTTATATAACTCTTGCGTTATGGGCTCTCGAAAAGCATCGCAGCCGAGTTTTTTTTACTCCACTTACAAGATTCTTATTCGCGTAAATTCCGAAAGTTTGAATGTGGAATTAGTTGTTATCATTTCTTTACTATATTGTGGTGAACATATAATACTTTGGTAAATATTACCCGTTGTTCTATTGCCAGCGGTCATTGCAGCAGTTGGGCCAAAATAACCCGGCTTTCCTCAAGCGGAGGTTAAACACTCAATTAACAGGAAGTCGCATAGAGAGCCCAGAGAGAGAAAGAGAGGGAGCTAGGAACACGCGCGAATATTACCTGGGCATGAAGTTTCATCGCGATTATCCTTGATGACAGTCTCTCCCGCTGCTACAATTTGGTTCCAGTTCATAGTGTTGGTGTAACAGAGCGACGGGTTCTTCTCGATGCGTACACCGCCCCTCGAGATTTCGGTGAGCTTTTTCAAGCCGATCTACGTAGAAATGGACAGCGGCGATTAAGCGCGGCGATGCCAGTCAAAGGCCGAATGACTGGTTAATTCGATTGACTGATTAACGTCACTTGACCCCGCGGTCAACTAGCTGCGAGCAAATTGGGAACGAAGCTCCAGACCAACTGCCTTGATTTGGCGTGGGAATGATCGGCCAAATTACCGGACGGTTAGTTATGTAATTCGAGAACAAACTTTCCCGTGGCTCATCTCAGTAGAGAAATTATTTAGCAAATGATCGCTGATCAAATGTTAATTCTTAAGTAAAAAACAATGCTATACCAATGTATAAAATGTATAACAGCTTTTAGTTTTTAATCAATAAATTCGATACTTTTGTCGGGATTTTCAAACTAGCTCAAATGTATAATGAGTTCATAATGAGTAAGTTAGATAATCAAAAGTGAAGAAATATCGATCATGCAAATTGACGAATGCTCGCATACCTCCTGCAAGTTTTGCATTTCGTAGATGACCAAGGCATAATCGGCGAGAAGGGCATTTCCTCTGATGACTTCGAGATTTGGAAAGAGATTAGTAAGGCTCTTGAGGCCATTCACTCGATACAGTAAGAGGTAGCCCGTGATTTCTCTGAGCTTTGGAAGGCTGATGTTTTGGAAGTGCTCTTCGGAACTGTTTTCAATGAGGACAATTTGCAAGCAACCCTCGATCACTTGGCATTCTCGCATTATCTCGAAGTTGGTCGGCTTATTCCTGATGTCGACGCTATGACAAATGCCATTGTCTATGCTGACATTGATATGCTTGTGCGGCTTCGTTATATTCGTCGACTGACTAGGCTGAACCAACTGCGTGCTGCTCCCCATTTGCCTGTCACACACAATTAATACCCAATGAGGTATAAAAACTCCTACTCAATACAGTACATTCTATAATCACCAAAAGCAGGATACTATTCATAGTATCACTTATTAATGATTTAGTATTCTGCCATTCAATGACCGTTAGATAAACGAGTGATGATTCAAAGAGTATTAATTATAATCATACAAGTCAGAAATTCCTCAAAAGCGCTTTTCCAACCCACAATCTGTACAGCTCTTTCGCATCTTCTATATCGATAAATATTCCAGAACTACATTCGGCATTTCAGATGATATAACAAAAGAAATCACCAAAAATGCTATAAACTCTATAATTATAATACAAGACTTTGATTTCCTGCGATTTATGATTTCTCTCAATTGTAATACCATTTATTGTTTATACCTGTTGGCTTCAATGGCTCTCTTGTTCTTGTTGGTAGAAGTAAGGATATTCTCGTGAAGCTTGACATTGTCGAGAGCGAAGATTGTCTCCCGACGGGGTTCGCTCTCGGCGAAATCCCCGTCGTAGTTGCCCTTGGAAGTCTTGTCAGGGTGGTGAGTCTTGCCGATGTGAAGGGCGGCAGACTCCGGGAACATCTTCTGCTGGCAGAGCGCCAGCGGTGCCGCGATGCAGAGCAGCGCGATCAGCAGCGGCAACCACCCCGTCTTCATCCTCCTCTATCATCGACTCACTGCACTAAAGCGCCGTGATAACGGCAATTCTCATCAATTATCAAACTCCTCCCGTCGAAATTGTACGATTAATTACAAACAATCCGAGAAGCTAATTGAATTTCTTTTTGCAACGACACTTGGAAGCGAGTCTTCTACGAGTCACGTATATTACCTTTTTTATAGCACCTAACTCAAGGATTATATATATTATAATATATTTAGTTAGTACTACGTTTGATAGAGATTATAATTAATCAATTTGTAGTTCTCGCACTCCTCTCGTATTAATACACTGCACTAAAATGTCGAGATAATATTACCTATTAAATCGTCACTGAAATGGTAATATGAACTATAGAAATATTGAAATTTCAATCTTTGTTATGAACAATTATATATCTTATAAACTACTTAGTCAGTTCTATGTTTGATATAGATTCCGATTAATCAATCAATAGTTCTTTCACTCCTCTCTTATCAATACACTGCACTAAAATGTCGAGATGACGTGAATTATAAAACGACTGCTATAAAACTGATGAAATGAAGCGAATAAAAACGGAGTTTGAAATGGTTTTGCAATAGCAATTGGAAACAAGAGCTTTTCACGAATCCCGCGTACTATCCTATTCACTATGACAGACAATGGTCCTATTATATATGAAAGCTGAATCTGTCGAGTATTCGATAGAGACTATGGTTAACCAATGGGTAAAAGTCTGGCGCTCCTCTCTCATCGACACACTGCACTAAAGCGGCGAGAATAACGTGAATGTCATCAATTGTCAAACCGGCGCCGAAATTACCCCACCCTTGAGAAGAGAGCAAATGCCTACGGGGGGAAGACGCCTACGCGCCTACTAGCGTCTCGCGCGATTAATCGTTACGATCGATCGATCCTCGTTCCTCCAGTCAGCGACCCCTAAGCGGCTATCCCCTTGTAGCTCGCTCCTGATCGCCGTCACACGTCTTTGACCTCGCGACATGCTTCGATTAACAGGCTCTACTCGCACGCCCGCCCGGAAAAATCGATCCCAACCAGCCGCTAATTGCTACCGCGTGCGAGCGCCAATCACCCCGGGCCAGTCTTTCTTTACGCTACGCTAGCCAGTCTTTCCAGAGAGAAGAGCGTCAGCCTGGAATAACAGTTCCCCAGTAAAACAGACTAACGGAAGTCTCATCCACTAACTAATGGGAATATTTACTTTACGCTTCTGCCAATAGTCGTGGTAATATGTATAACTCGTTTTGTAGAATTCTCTCTTCCGGGGGAAGCTTTATTATTAAAGTGAATTTGCTTTCGATCCTTTGACGAAACTCAAATGGAAGAATAAGAAATCATAAACTCTAATTTATTTGATATTAGTATTCATTAGTAATCGAATTTCCATTTAATATTATTTTAGGCCGATGGCAGAGTTTATTAAAGCTCGAAAGAGGAGTGCTCGAACGAATGGCAAATCTTTGCAATTAGTAAAACAAGCAATGGGAAAGAGAGCTTGATATCTCTGAACGTGGTCTTTCAGGTCCGACCCTCCCGCTGTGAGTCGATGCACCATCGGCTTTAATTGAAGAAGTTTAAAGAGCTGATTCAATCGGACTCGGATCATAATTGAATTATCGGTAGCAATCCTCCGCTCGAATTTCAAGCACTCGACGTGGTGAACTGACCACTCATTCGATGAGTCTGAGAAAATTACCTTCGTATCGTTCCTACTAGACGTAGAAGCGATGAAACTGCAATAGATGGCGGAAGGGCCGATCAAGATTCCACTTGGAAGACCTAGGTTGACCGTTCCCTTGAAAGTATAAGGGCCCTGAGAAAGCCAAGCATGGACAACAAGACACCAGGTACTTCGGCTACCGGCAGCTTCCTCCTTTGATCTCCAAAAGTAGTTTCTCACTTCTTCGTACCAAGACCTTTCGACGCTTTCCTCTCGAGCTAGCCGCCGCGACGCAGTACCCGTGGACCATGAACCGCGATTTGACCTCAATAACATCCACGGCGAACCTCAAATATCTTCGCGCCTCTTTCTCTTTCGTCCTTCGTTGAGAATTCACGCGAACCTCCGCTCGACCCGAGCAAGTAACTCAGTGAGCGATGATGCCAGTGACAATCGTTCTCGATCGTCCTTTCAAAATGATCGATTTCACTCTCTTCTAGTTTTAAGTAGAATCGTCCTTAGTCGCAGGACTCCGCTTCATCCTTTCATCTTCGGGTGGGGCGGAATTAGATCAGTCTGGATTATCAGTCTGTTTAAGTACCCTCGAGGGAATTCCCACAATCTCAAGGGGCCTTTTAAGTAATTAGATCTTTATCGGTGCTCCCGATTAACAGCCGACAGTGTAAACACAGGGGGCTGGCACACAGCTTTCTCCTTGCCTTAGAGGAATTCTTCAGGTACGAACTCTGCTCTGCGCGCCTCTCTTTCTCTCTCTCTCTCTCTTGGTACGGTACCCCACGCGAGAGGGATTTCCGGTATGGTTTGTTAAGGCTGTGTGTATGTGTGTGCGCTGGTGCGCAGCAGCCGGCCGCTGGACCTTGGCCCAGACCAAGCGGCGCGTGGTGGACCAGTTCCTTCTGCGCTCTGCTTCTGGCGATGTCCTTTCGACGACGTATCTCCTTCCTCTCTCGACTGGATAGTCGCCCTGTCTGTCCCCCTCTCTCCTCTAATATGCCGGATGCACTCAGCTTCGAGTGGTCGTCGTCGTGCTCAAAGAAGCTTCTTGTTGAAGACGAAGAACTTTCTCGCCTTCATAATTTCGGCCCTCCGGTCCCCTCATCTGCAATCAAACGTATATCCGTTCTCACGTTAAGAATCTCCTGTATCACCTCTTTCTCTCACAGGCTTAATTAGCGCGCTCTTTTGAACCTTCTCCCTTTCTCATCTGGATGCCCTTTGCCAATCCAATCTCGCTCTAATTACTCGGCAATTAACAGTCTCTACCGTACGTTAATGTTAATGATAAGTCGAGCCTTGTATTATAATATCCTTTTTAATGTGCTCGGTTTATCAAACGTCGACGATCATTACTGGACGCTGGACTTTTATGCAAATTGGCATCCTTCATGTCGGGGAAATCCGTATTTATACAGTATCAGACGAATTCAGAATTACTGTGTGCTGTTTGTGCAAATAAATCATGAAAAATACTAGTCTTTTCATTTTGAAACGATTGATTCAAATAAATAATAACCGGTTCGTTTGAGTGTTAAAATGAAGAATTCTGCCAGTTTTCCTGAAAACAATTGGCAATATAAAAAGGTCGATAATAATTTCACTGGTAATAATAAAGCATAAACAATAGCAAGCAATGAAAAGTGTGTGCAAGTAATAAATACAGAGTATTCCTAGAATAAAACAAGAAATAATATCGATTAATATAATCAATATATGGTGTGATTGATTGAACAACAGAAAACAAGGAATTGGAAGAGTTGATTGAATTACGCTATCTTGACTGGATAGATAGATGTAGATGCGAGTAAATGAGAGAATAAGGAAGAGATGGAAGAGTGTCTGGTTAATGAAGTCATATCGTGTAGTACGTTGGAAATACGTAATTTATGGCAGTCCCATCGCCGAGACCCAGGACGCCTTCGTATTTCTCGTCGCCGGTGTCGTTGGGGACTATAATTATCAGAGCCGTGGAACTAATCGCCCACTTGACCTATTACGTGCGCCACCGGCCTATTTATACGTCGTGAAACAATTCGGCTTGTCAACTCGCTTTTCGTACGAGCCACGCTGCTCTAATTCCTTTGAAATTCTGGACCTCCCCGGCAAGCTGGGCGCTCTCCCACAAACCCCAGCTTCACTTTTGCCCGCGTGGTGAAACTTGCTTAAAATCAGAGTTGTTAGTTGCTTTATTCATTTACATAATTATTACATATAATTAGAGTAAAACCTGTTTTAAAAGAACTTGAAAAATTCCCCATAAGATTAAGTTGTTTAATCATTTGAAAACTGTTAGTAAGAAACTACACGAGGATTGTAGAAAACAAACTTTGACTAAGGAAAGGTCTGGCAGGTGTTGACGTCACGTGCTAAGTGAACGGCTTTGCCTGTTGTATAAACAGTTGTATAAACTCTTGTTATTCTACATGCTTCATGTATATAACTATTCCTTATCACTATAGTCATACCTGTTTTGAACAAATTTTAACAAGTTTTCGTAAGTTCGTTTAAGCATTACGAGTTATTCCTAAGAAATTAAACTAAGAATAAATAAATAAAACTTTAGATAAACAGAGAGGTCTTTGCCCGATGTTGACTTCGCTCACAGAGTGAATGGCTTCGCGTCTGTCGTATAAACATGCGGAAAATCGAGGGGAGGATCGCGCTTGTCGCGCTTAAAGGTCAGTAAAAGGAACTTTAAATAAAAACGGCCTTCAACCGGTGTCGAGTTCGGTCGTCAAGTGAATATCTTCATTTCTCATAAGAATTTAGATAACAATCGACTAACAATGGAAGGGAGGATCGAGGTTGTCGCTCTTAAAGGTCAGTAAAAGGAACTTTGAATAGAGAAGTAGACTTCGAACACTGTTGACTTCACTGATAAAGCCAATATCTTCGTTTATCGTAAACACCATCGAATAACAATTCAAAGGAGGTTCGAGGTTGCCATACTTAAAGGTCAGTCGAATGGACTTTAAATAGAAAAGTAGACTTCACCCGTTCTTGACTTCAATAATAAAGTGAATATTTTCGTTTGTCGTACAAACCATCGAATAACAATAAAAAGGATGCTCATGATTAATCGGATTAAAAGTTAATAAAACAAATTTGAAAAAGAAAGGTCAGGGAACGTGTACGGAAACGTGTCATGCACGGCGCGCGTTCGATCCTTTTTCCTTCGACTGCTCGGGTCAATATACCCCATGGGAATGACCTTGCTTATGCTGGTACACGCCATCAATTATTTCGCAACATTTATCAATCTCTTCTTATCCGAATTCCGCAAGCTGGATCTGCTCTCGGTGCTTTAATGTAATATCGGCTTGAACCCGATGGAATCGAGCCTCCCCAGGGCCTTTAAATGCGCAGTAGCCTGATCGATGATGCAAAGGAATTCTAATGGGATATTGGAATATTCATATCGCCACTCGCCCGTCGCTCCAAAGTCGAATGGGCTCTCGTGAACCAAATCGAGCAAGTTCACGGAGAGAGTAACTTTGTGAAATCACCGATTGAACTTTGTTCGTCTCCTCGCACTTGGCAATAGTCATTTCAAACACTAATGGGAATACTTATCGCCTTTGAATACTAAATGCATTTAGAGAACGATGAAAAGAAAGTTTTATTATTCCGTAGGATCGCTTTAATGAATGATTCACTTGTATAAATATTCCAGTTATATTCGACTGAAATGTATACTCGGAAATACACCAAATAAATCCATACAAACGAATTAAATAACTAATAAAACTAACTAATTTTCTACTACAATTTCACTATTTAATCTATTAAAAGTCTATAACAAATAAAAAGAAACTTCAAAATAATGACAATTAATTTCAAAGTCAGGGCAAATTAATAACAGGAAGTAACACAAGTGATTCCCACGCGCTCTTGGTTAAAAGGTTCTCGAGCTGGGTATTGAATTTCGATCGAAGACGGATCGACGCAATCCTTTTTCCGAAAGCAATAAACTCAGCTGATTGATTCTAGCGTTTCGCCGGCGGTGTGTTTACAGGCGTGGTGTGACAATGCACTCTGCCCGGCTGCTACTAGAAAAGCCAGAAATACGCGCGCGCGCGCGCGCTATTAATATCGTCGAGAGGGGGGTTTTGTAATTCAGGAGGTGCGTCGAGCCGTGTTCCTTTCGCAGGGGCGAGAAAATAATGAAACCGGTAAAAGGAGCAACGCCTTGTGTAGCAAAGGACGCTCCTTCATGAAGTTTTATCGAACCACCGAGCTAACGGGAAACACCGACGAAAGGAAGTGCTTCCTTCCACCGAACGGAAGTAACACCGGTATTGATTGCATAACATCGTAAGTGGATATATTCTCTACTACAGTCTGATCCAATTGCCTTTCAATCAGGATATACTCTCGCACCCCATTTTTATCACGTGTCTAAGTATAGTGGATAAAAAAAAGTACTCGTACACAAACCTTTTCCTGGGATAAGTTTTTATATAGAAGTTTCTTTTTCCAGAGAAAATAAATGTTTCTAAACAGGAATGTTTTTTCTTTGAAAATTTATTTTAGAATATCCTGGTGTGTAAACACTTTTTGTATAGTCATTAATTTAATTTAAATCAGTAATACTTGAAACACGTGCTATTTTATTTTGTAATCATCAGATGTATTTGTTACTTATAACGAGTTTGTAATTACAGCAGACAGTAACTATAACCTTTTGAGATACGTAAAAGTACTTACTCATTCCTTCCGATAAAGTATCACCCCGCAATGACAAATTTAATGTACACATATTTTCTCATTAGCGTTCTCAAATATACATAAAATATTTAACTAAAAGATTTACTCTGCATGGAGAGCTTCGTACTAAAGGAAAGTGTTACTATATAATATTATATTAATTATGCATACAACATAATATTATCTATAATGAATTAAACTTGGAGAGAAATTGGGAAACATTCACGTATAATTAACAGATTATTATATATTATAATTTACTTGAAAGGCAGGTGTCCGTCAACCTGAATATTCTCGCGAAGCAACAACAGATTTCGGTGAACGTTGCGCCAGATTGTCGCACGATAGAACAAGCACTGCATTGCGAAGAAATATATATATATATACATGTACATGCAAATACTTCGCTTACACTAGACAAGTAGAATTCTGTATGCAAATGACCCAAATCTATGTAAAAGGAAGTAAACGAAATACCCCGAAAGAAACGTCAGTGGAACAGGTCTGTTTTTGCTCAGGCGGTAATAGTTAGAATTTACGATATACCGGTTGATACTACGGAATGTAAATTAATCGTAAAAGTCAAGGTTTGAGAGTATAAGTACATATCCCGATGATTGATTTCTATATTTAAATATGATGTCTTTATGACGCTTGAATGACGCGTCATTTTATTAGAGCTGTATGCAAATACTACACGCACTGACGCCGAGATCATTGATCTTTCACTGTAAATACACGTCATCGATCGTATGGTAGCTCGAAAATGTCTTCCCATCTAAAACTGTCACATCCTGCACTTTGCACGCCTGTCTTTCCACCTTTTCCGCCTTTTTGCGCAGCGTGCCGCGGTCGAAAGTGCATATATATCGTCGAATGCAGTCTTAATGCGGGCTGGCGTCAAACTCAGGCGTACCCTCGACTGAAATAGGTCGTTCACCTACATTCGAAATGGCCTCACTCGAGATCTCTTCGGAGAGTGCTGCCCTTAATATTCCGACACCAGAGGAATTCGGTGCGTTCGAAATAGTTCATGCACACGCACACCGTACATTTTCTAGAAACTTCATATTCCGATTGTATCACATTGCTATATGTATTGTATACCTCGACCGTTTTTCCTTGTAAGTATATTTATTACCGGAAATCCGTTGCGAAATTGGCAATAAGAACAGTGGGAAAGTACCTGGGAATACAATTTTAATTAGACCATTTAAACGTATGTATCTTTCGAATAAAATGTATGTAAAGCAATGAGTTTGTTATCTAGAAATGTAAATTACACGGAAAATGTCTTGGAGATAGTTGGTCGGATTCTCGTCGAAAGGAGGGCACACAAAAAGGCTTGGTATAGTCGAATACACTCGATCCCGCCCATTCATAACTTACTGCGATAACGATAAAGAGTCGATAAGCTAGTGGCGGGCTCGTGCCTCGACCTCTTATCATCACTGCCGTTAAGGAAAGAGTGCGACAGCTGTCTGCCAAGCGCCCTGACATTTCCTCTCCGAAAAACGTGCAACGTTAGATAGTAATTGCTGTTTCATGTAGAAAAAAAAGCGCCGACTCATAATAGGGTCTCTTGAAACGTACACGTATCACATTCAAATACAAATAACGAGAACTCAATGTAAAAAGAACGTTCTCTAATGAAACTCTATCGTATTCCTCTTGAGCATTTATTTATTCATTTCTAACACCAGTTTTTAGTTAGGTTCAACTCTTTATTATTACTCGGATGTGCTCCGAGTGAATCACTCAAAATGGCCCACAATCACTTTTGAGTCAATCACTCAAAATGACAGGAATGATATTTTCCTGACAGTAATAAAATTTGGAGATATGAGTTTCAAAAATTCGCATACGCTTTCATTGCACAATCTGTATACGATTAACTTTAGAACATGTTTCTCTGGTTGACAGCGTTATAAATAACAGACTGGTAAATCTACTGCAAATGTATCGTTATTCATGCAAAACCTCTTAAAAAGGAAAAAATGCGGAAGTACGATACAATTTTAAAACCGGACACGGTACACTCAATATATAATTATAAAGTTTAATATGTACAAAGTATATAACTTAACTACAACTTAGTATGAAGAACATATAATTAAGTTATATATTAATTATAATTTAATTATAGACTTCAAGTCTTCAACATTTCCTTGGCAATCATAAGCAGTGGAAAAGAGAAGCAGTGTGGTATTGCGTTCTTGGAATAATACGTGTGGACAAGTGGACCATCGTTACGAGTGTCACGATGGATGATTATCAGGTGATTGAAAAAGTGTCATTCCCCCCTGGGCCTGCGGTATAAGTATAAGTATACGGCGTGGTAAACAGCCGGGGCGAATACACGAAGAGCACGTGAGGGCTACAGACTTCGCTCGACTTCACGCACGTATCGTTTTCTCACATAACACATTTCCGGCCAGTTATTGACACAGCGATAACAAGTATTTACGAGATCGCGCGCGGCTCTCCGGAGGCGCGCCGCTCTGGCACCGATTTTGCCACCAGGCTTTCCATTGTTCCGCTCCTTTTTCTCGAATGTCCAGTACTTTGTCATAGACTCGTATCACTTGCAATTAGCCTCGACGCGTCCTATGTGCGCGTTAAACATTATTTTATTACAAAAACAGTCTGTTATTATAAATATCGATCAACGATGTATAAGTAGATTTATCTTTCTTCTTGAATGTAGTAGTTTATAGCATGTAGTTTGTCTGTATTTTAATTCTATACAGGAGTGAAAATTGTATTGAAATCGGTCCAGTTGTTTTCGAGTTTATTGCCAAAATACAAACACGGCTTTGCCAGAGTGATATTTCATGTACATGTCTGTAATAATTTAATTCCCAGAATAATCGATTGTAGCAGCTACCTTTCTTGCAAATATACTCTAACAATGTATGTTTCTTTGAAAATGTTGAAGTTATTCTTGAAACTGGTTATATGAGTGATAAATATTGCAATATTTTATAGCCTATAATTTGCCTGCATAATAACTTTGTAGAGTAGCGAAAGTTGCATTAAAATCGGTTTAGTCGTGTTCGAGTTTATCGTACATACAGACAGGCAAACAAAGCCTGCTCTTTATATAATATTACTACACATACAACGACAAGGTGTGAACCTTTGTGTCGCATTTAGTGTAGCCTTTCCACTGCGTAGGGGAAGCTCAGGTTAAAGTGAATAAGGACTAATTCGAAAACATGACATTAGATAGTACAATACATTTCAAAGGCTTCTTCACCCTAACCTTGCAACATTGGATCCGGTCATGTGAAATCGCACTCACGCGATTTTGAGGATTCCACGTACGGTGACGCATAAATATTCGGACAGCCGAATGTTTCACGTGTATATCCGGAATTCCAAATGAATCAGAGGCAAGTAAAAACATTGGTTAATATTATGTCTCTGCGACGATTCCAACTTTTTCTTTATTTTACTCGACGAACTTAATACCAAGAAAGAAGTCTAAAAAACTGTAACAAATAAAACTTTCCTTCTTTCCATTCCGTTAAAAGGCGCGTTAAACATACCACGAATATTTAGCGACGTAAATGTTGAGGATACTTTAACTTATCGCTTACAACGCAAAAGCAATGAACATCAAACAAATAAATAATATGTCATCAGAAACTTCATGTATCTCAGATTCAGTAAAAAAAACAAACAAGTAATTAACGTTATTATAAAGAAATGTACATAGCAATAATCTCTCAATCACGAGGTCTGAATATTAATGAGAGTCATTGTACACGATTAAAAAAGTGCGACCGTGATCGAATGTCGCATCGCAAAGGTCAACCCAATATGTAAGCACACACTGGACTGCGCATGAGGGTTCTATCATCAAGTACACACAAACACACATGTCTCCTGGGAGCGACAGAGGTTCTTGCGTGCCGGAATCAAGTTCGGTCTCGCAGTTCCCCCATAATCAGTTGCTTCGGTAATTGAAATCCGTCGTCCCTGAAACTTCCACACGCCCCTCGAACCGACCAGAAATCTAACATTGTTAATTAATGTCGCTCTTGCACCAGCTTGCAGACAAGTGCAGTGTTAGTTCTGGATTATAGATGATATTATACTATCCAATGTCATGTTTTTGAATTAATGCATTCGCAGTGAATGTAGAGGGAAATTCAATGTATCAAATAATATGAATTAATTGAACTGTGGATTGTTTGAAACCGAATGATAAACGATAAACTCATTATGCAAAATTTGATTTCCGTTTTTCGCATTGAATTACATTGCAATATATTATTATTATAGGCAATATAATATAATATATAACTCGAGCTGGTAAACATTCGTGTATAATTAAAATAATTAAATATACAAGTTATTAAATATGCAAGTGAATCAGCATGTATGTTTCACTAATTAAATAAATAAAATACGAACAAAGCAAACTGTACGTAAACTAATCGACTACAGTATTAATTCCGCCCCACCTAAAAAACAGGGGTTGTGGACACGCGACTTAATACTTTGAATAGTTTAAATGCCACATCATCCAAATTTGGATGACACTTGAACATCCATTCACAGACATATTTACTTTCACGAAAATAGCTCTAATAATTATTTTTAACAAGATATAGTAAAAGAGTTAAAATTTTACAAGTTGAACACTCAAAGTGTTAAGGGCGAAGAAGGGAGAAATAGTACGTGCGAAAAAAAACGTACGCGAAACCGCCGGCGTCATGTGGAGAGGGCATATGTATGCATATGTATGTGTAACGAAAACGTTTGAAGGAACGTCAACAGCTGACTCACCGGCGAAGCGTTATATGTTAAGCGGTCCGTAATTAGATGGATATGACGTGGTGGTAGTGTTGGTGGTGCTAGCTAGCCTTGAATGGCTTGAATGCGGGGCCGAAACTTTCCAGCCGGCGAACCCTTCCCTTGGCTCGCTTTTATTTTGCGCTTCGCCCGATAAGCATTTCAATCCGACACCGTTTTAGTGTCTCCCGCGCCAATTGATTAAAGCCCGATGTGTTACTGCGCATCACCGTTGCCTTGATTGTTATTCGATTATGTAAGAGTAGCCTAATGTTTTGTACACAGTTCACTCACACCTCCCAAAACCTTTACATACTGGAACCATTACAGATATCTTAAACCCGCGCAACTTTGAAATCAAGCTATTTGATAATAAATCATAAAGAACACTTACAACTTCAAGCAACAAGAAAAAGTTCTTCTGAAATTAACTAACTTTTATTATGAGTTTTCTTTCCCAAGAAATCTCATTTCTTTCTTATTTCCTGCGAAGTTCGCAAACAGTTATAATAACTTTGAGTTATTTATTGTTTCATCGCGTAAATCAACTGTCACATTAATTATTATTACATAGTAATAAGAAAGTTTTGCGTGAGTAAAGAATAATCCAGTGGCTCGAAGGGATTTCCAGACGAATACATTTTCCACGTCAGCGCCTTCCTAGCGAAAGGGATTCCTACGAAGTGGGAAATGCGTAGTATGTGCGGCATGGCTTTTTGCGTCATGGTCAACTGAATGACCGGCTGAAAGAGAGTGGGGAGACCCGCAAGGGTGGGGAGGAATGAAGTGGGGAAGGGTTTCCAAACAGCCCATACGTTACTTCTAAGAAAAGTCGTGCCGCGTACAAAATAGCAGTAAATCGTGGCGTTAGCCGGCATCATCGCCTACTTGCGCCTTAAATCACCGGATAATAATAGTAGCGCGACAACTGCGCCATGGTGAATTCCGACGGGGGAAAGAGGAGAGGAGACCGCTCTTGGCCTCCCCCATTAGCCATTAGTCGCACTTCTGCGTCACCTTCTTCGAAATCGATCTATCGGTGTCACTCTGTACCTTGTCCCAATTGTAACACGCACTATTGCAGCTTATAACATCATTTTTCTGTTCATTCTAAATGAACGGTTTTCCATTTAAGTGGATTCAATAGTAACTCTTATACAATATAGTCTATTTTGAAATTCAATTTGAAGGAATTTATTTACATTGTTTTATGTAAATTTGTAATTAAGGTGAGAACAAGAATATTATTTAATTCGAATTCTATACCAATGGTATCGGTTTCATAATCAGATATTTGCTCTTAGAAACATAATCTATTTTTTTACCGAACGCAATTTAGACAAAGTTGTCTATTTTTTTCTAAGTTAATTTCAATAAATTCGCCTTGACTGTTTGAATTAGAGTTATTTTCATGTTGAGCGAGCCTCGATTTTAAGAACTCCTCAATCTCAAGAAAGTTGGAAAAACAGAGTGAATACTTGATCTGTCTCAGACTGCAATTGGAAATTGAAAAGTCAATCCAACTCGAGTTCACTTAACTTAATTTGTGCTGACCGATTGCACTTCTAGGCAGGATTCGATCCTTAGATAAATGCAAAGCAAAGCGCGCGTTGAGTGGTGAGGCTCTGTCACTCGTACTAAACACCATATGCCCACCTCAAGAACCTGAAAGCACTCCACAGTGCAGAGTGCAGGGTAGAAAAAAGTCCTGTAGGAATGCTTTCGTAATTGAACAGGTTTCACCGCGTGCTAAGCAGCGCGAACACGCGCGCTCGATGAATATGATTTATCTGGAAGCTGCTCGACGATGTGCGGACACTTTTACGCCTCCGACGATCACCTCTGTCAGCCAGGTTTTGCATGCGTAGAAAGGAAAAATCATTATCCTGCTTTGCCATACTTGACGCGTGTTGTATTCCGTCATGCAAAATACTAAATACAAGAAAATCGAAAGACTTGATTTGAAATCGCTTGGTAAATAAATTTCCTGCCCGAGGGGATTTCTCTTCAGATTCCTATCTGTCTTTCGCATTCCTATGCCAGTCATTCTAGAAAATGTTTTCTAATTTTCTTAGGTCTCCGGTATTTTTTTCATTCGCATTCTTTTTTTATCAATTTTTGTCATTCGCGTTCTTTTTTATCAATTTTTTTCATTCACATTCTTGATTAAATACTTCTGAACATCTGTCTCTTATGAATTTTGGAGTAATTCTACTGTTTAAATTTTTAGTTCCGGTAAGATGGAATATTTCCCTGTTTCTCGAGTTTTCCTAATCCGAACGGAAATATTGATGACTGGGAATAGGTTTGTCGTCTACTTTATGTCCGGCGCCGATATTTATGGCCGCGCCTCGCAAAAACCGGGAACTCGTAATGTTTATAATTAGTTTGGGCTGCAATTACGGCAAACTACGATAGAAGCGTGCAACTATTCCTTATCGGAATAACTACAACTACACCAGTGGCGGCCTTGCTTGCGACACTACCTGTTCTAAGAATGTTGCTCGATGGACCTTATTGATCTAGTTTGCACGTAGGAATGCGAGCCGACACGCGTTATCTCGTATCAAAAAATTTACGCGCCAACCGGCAATCTGATTTCCAGTGCATAATTTACTCGCGCCGGTTTCCCACAGCGTAATTGGAAAGTTGCTCAAGCATCGCAACATATCTGGAGTAATAAATTTGGAATATTGAGGATCATCACAACCGGTGGTGGTTAGTTTCTCTCGCATTGCCCTAGAATCTCAAATATTAATCCCAATCTATAATGACGCAGTAATTGAGAATCGAATCTGCATTTAGAATTTCATCAGGAATACTTAGTCTATCCGGTATTGATAAGTGTGTCGAATATTTCCTATGCCAGGAACATCCTTTAGGACAACATTTAAACTTTCAACTTTTGATATTAAATGAACATAGTGAATTAAAAACGCTAGGCGTATTAAAACGCAAATATTTCATTTGAAAATTATTCCGCGTGATAAAATATTACGAATCTATTATCGCTATAGAGTTTCCATTAAATCGTACTACAGTAACGAAATCGAATCCAATTATGAAAATCCAATTATGGAAAATTGGCAGCTATGATATCTGTTGTTATACATGACACAGTGGGGAATATGATTATCTGAAAATCATTACTAGTGCTTGTTCTACTTGAGCAACTAAGTTGCCGTTCTTATTGAGAAGTTAATCGATACCACCGGCAAGGCGAGAGAAATTTATGTTCGATCCTGGACACTCAATCTTAAAGCGCTGTTTACGGCGAGCGGCTGCTGCGGCTGGCTAGCATGATTGTGTTTGGTTCTCGTCGCGCGTTTCACATCTAATGACAAATAATCGTGACAGGGTAATCACCGCTATCCGGGCTCTCGGTGTTGTTGATTTGCGGTTTAACATCGCCATCAACGTGCCGCTCTTCACGTATGAGGAGTCACTGGGAATACTTTATCAATATCGCTCGTCCGCCAATGTGAAAAAGGAGTAAAAGAAGTTACGTCGGACTTTCTACATCTCATTTACATTTTAATGGGGACGTTCCAATCGCTGGAAAACGTACGATCCATGCTGAACCCCATCACCGCTCCAGTTCCATTATTTCCTCGGCAACGTTCCACTCTGGTCCGGCCTCTCGCTTTTCCTATACTATAATTGCTCTTAATGCATCGAACGTGCGCGGAGTAGCTCTATGAAGTTAGTTGACTTATTGTACAGTTCGCCGAGACAGTGCGCGACTTGAGTTAAGTTAATTTATTGCTTTCTTGAAAATTTATTACGCATCGCCTTCAATTTCTCGGCTCACTCGAATGAGACGCGTCACGTTGTAAATTATCCTGCTCTTTGAATCCTTGGAGCTTTCCTTCTGTTAGCATCTTACTCACGCACGTTATGTGGTCATTCGATTTTCTTTTGACGTGAATTAATGGTATTACCAACCTTCACTGAATAAGTAATAAAGCTTTTGGTGCAATGGAATTATTTACTGAAAGTGAGCAAGGAATTATGATATCAATCATATTTAAAGGACTTTCTCGTTAGTCGATGAATGATGGATGCTATATTTAGTTTAGGAGTTACGCAAAAGTCTCGAAACGATAAAAAAGGCGTTCACAAATGATCACGATCAATCATTAGACTGCTACGAATTGCCCTTGACGTACTTAATGTTGATTTGGAGACAGCTAATAATTTTATGCCAATTTTGAATGACATTTACTAGTCGATCTTAACAAAGATATCAATAATTATAAGGGTAATAATAACAACAATAATTGAAGTTGTCAAAGTGTTTATAAAGGAATTCGAAGAATGTGAGACGAATAGAACTTCCTGGAAACAAACGGCGACGCGATTCTATCGATTGGTTGCGAAGTGGCATTTTTCAATTTTATAGCTCAGCATTACTATCCAGTTTCAGTGAGACTCGACTTTCCAGCAAACACCCGGAACTATTATCGCTGTTTTAATGTAGTACCGGGAACTCGGGTTTTATCTACTTGCAACATTACTTTGAGTATATCAGGAATCGATAGTGACCAATGACGGCAATCAATTGTTTCACAGTTCATTCCCAACCGATTGTTCTTCGTGGCGCGTGTTATTTACGAATTTATCTTGAGAGGATGTTTGCGTTTGATGAGTGGAATGACGTGAATGGCGAGCCTTCGTACTTCGTTGTTTCTCGAAGTCGTTAACCCCGTCGACGGGAGTTTAAATGACCTACTACGGACTACTCTGGTAGACAACAGTCGATCATATATGAATCGAGCGTTTGCGTTCGTTTTTGTAGTTCACTAAAAGGCCTTATAATTTCACCATGTTTCCTTTCTCGAATTTTTTAAGCCTTTTGTTTCAAAATTTAAAGTACTTTGTAAGAATATTGATTAATGAGTGCTTTCAAGTAAAATTATAACGATTACTGTAAAACAATTAGCTTTCAATTTGACTTTCATATTTTCGATGCAATTTGAATAAAAAATACACCAATCGAGCGTTTGCGTTCGTTTTTGTAGTGCATTAAAAAGCCTTACAATTTCACCATGTTTCACCTCGATTTTTTTAAGCCTTTTGTTTCAAAATTTAAAATACTTTGTAAGAATATTGATTAATGATTGCTTTCAAGTAAATTATAACGGTCACTGTAAAACAATTAGCTTTCAATTTGACTCTCATATTTTCAACGCAATTTGAATAAATATTACACTGTCTGTTTGCACTACCAACTACAGAATCTTATCTTAATTGGAAACGCGACACGTACTTGACCGCTTTTTCTAATATGTTTCTTTTTCTCTGACAACATTTGCGCATAATTCATTGTTTTGTTTGTCTCGAACACGTCTTGTACAATTCATATTATTTAACACTGTTATTGTGCAATCATCTTAGACGTAACATATTGCAAAATGAGCATAAAATTAGCAGAAAAATTCCGGCGGGTTTTCAAGAATGCAAAATTCTTGTAAACCATCATTGCTTATTTATTTCCTATTATGTAATTAGTTAACATACGTTTAGAATCCAACTGACCGAAACATCATTACGTCAACAACATACATCAAACGTCTACAAATGTGTCTGCAATATCCAATAACATAACATGCGTCAATTCTCTTACAAAAAAGCAGATCTACGAACGAAGTACTATTTCCACTGCTATTTGCTACTGGGTTTTCAACTAGTACAAACTAACAAACATTCCACTCACACAGTCGTCGATAAAGCTTACCCAGCAATTAGCAGATTAATTGAGACAAGTTAGAAAAAAAAGGAGATCAGAGCTGTCAGAGTGCGCGAGAGGCGTTTGTGCAACAGAACCATTCGTTCGGGCTGAACTCGTCGAAGTGGGTCACGTTTATTGTGACCGAGGAATAAACGCGCAGCTGCTAGAAATGCAACTAGCGCGTCGGCGTCTCTCCGGTTTCGACCGCGTGCTTACTGTTAGATACTCGGAGATCTACTGAGTAACGGTAGCACCCAAACACCGACCTGCGTCCTGGATTCGATAATAAATTAAGAAAAATCCACACTTTTCACTCAAACTCATTGTTTTCCTGTTTTTTCTTCCTAGTTATATTGCGGGTTTAAAAAGTATATTGCAAAAGTGATGAAATGCTTGGGAAGGGACGTGTTATATTCGCGGAAATTAAATCAGGTTTGATTAATGATTAGAGCAAATTCTGGGTTACCTAATCGGATTTCAATAATTGCGACTTCGAACCAATTCATTTCTGAGCCACACAAGATCAATAATTGCACTCCTCGAGACTGTAATGAGATGGCGAAATAATTAATTTTTCGTAAAAGTGACTGAATCCTTGGGAACAGGCGTGCAATTTTCGCAAAATTGTATAACTCTGATTAATAACTAGAATAAACTCGGAGTTATCCAATCAGATTTCAATCAGTTCGAACCAATTCACTTCTATGCCACAGTCATAATTGCACTCTGTGAGACTGTAATGAAATAGCGAGATAATGAATTTTCTATCTGCAAAGAGTGCAAAAATATTGACAGTATATAGATTTATTTATATGTGTACGTTCCGTTATTAGTATTGACGTGTATGATTTTGTATTGCGAAGTACAGCATTCAATTGGATAAATAAGCCTGAGAATATACTCTTGGAAACACAAGCATGACTGTGATAATTCAACATAAGAAAGAAGGCTGCTGTTTAGGCTCTGCAAAGACTCGAGCGCGATTTGCACTCCGATAATTGGAGCGACTCGAATTACATTGGACCGTTATTCAGCCGATGACAAAAAGCTACATTTGTGTTCCTGGTGTTCAATATGTTACAGCAAGAAAAATTGAAAACCAAAAATAAAAATTAGAAAATAAAAAATTGAAAACTAAAAATAGTTAGAAATAATAAAAGCAGAAAATTCGTGATTTCCTTGTTTCTTTATAAAACGTATGCAATAGTGCTATACATATTTTTATGCGGAAACAAAATGAAAATAATCTTGTTTCCTTCCAAGCTAGCGAAATATTTATGACATAGCAGTCAGATAATTCTTCATGTGTTCGAAAGAACGACTGTTCTAAGTATATAAAATTGTCTTTGTCGTCCTGTTTTCTTATCAGCTAGTGCTTTTCAAGAAAATGCGATTCCTGCTTACGCGTCCACGCCCCCAAGGACGCATTTCCATTATTCCATTTTTCATATCCTTTTTCCACGAATCCCAGAAAACATCCGGGCACTTTATATCATGGAATATGCAGTATTCCACTTTTCAGACCATTTCCATCTTTGAATCCCCAGATTCGTGTTAGCATAAGCGATTTATTAATCGATTACTTTTAGTTTATAATAAACATCACCAAATATTACAGCTCGACATATGAATTCGAAGCTCCGACTGTTTAATTCGTTGATGATAATACTGCAATACATTAATTATACGCAGCAACATTATACTATTTCCAACAAAATGATTGATGAAACTGTAACGTGTGGATGTATTACATAGTATTTTTTTATGCCCGCTTTGATGTATGTATACATATATACATGAATTACATGTATATTACACTGTCGCAATTGCAATTAAATTAATTCGCCTCTCCCATCGTTCCAAATTTCGTAATAATTATACGATATGACTGAGTGCGTGTAAAATGAAGCATTCTATTCTAATTACGTGCAATGCATATAAGAGTAATTATTACTGTCTACAAAAAATCTAAAGTAACCACAAGAAGGCTTTAAAACCAATACCTTAATAAATACATAAATAAAACTTTCTGTTATAAACAACTGCAGTTTAAATACGACTTACAGATAGAGAATACAGTCGCTAAACACCTACATTGCTAATCTGGCCTTCCCAAGTATCCAATCAAAACAAGATCACGTGACAACTGACACGTATCTGTTACGCAAGATATTTCATATAATTAATCGAATCAAAAGCAAAACTGTACAACAACAAGTCATCATCACACAGGTAATGTTCAGACGATTCTTAGCACGCACATATAATTTCCGCATGAATAATATGACCAATATGGTTATCAGGTGCTAATCAAACATTACTCTTGGCGAGAGTGGAATTCCCGGCTTATTACCGAGAGCTAATTAAGTGGCGGTGAAATATATTATGCGAGTGGGTGTGAGGGGTCATTGGAATCTGTGAAATGACGAATTAAATTTCTCGGCGCCGGCGGCGGCCGAACGATCCACCGCCCGCTTAAATGGGTGCAACAGGTTAAACAGGATTAAATCGCCGTCCGGCCGGTGCACACTCGCCGGTAAAGTGCTCGCTGGGATTTCAGTGCTCGTCAATCGCCAGACGCATAATCAAATGACGACGACTCAATTCGCCCAGTGCCGTTGTTCTAATGATAGAAAAATGCCTTATCGCGTTCAAGCTAACACGCTTACATTGGAATAGATAAGTATTTTCGCTCATTATTAATTTTGTAAAATAAATCTGTTTGTTGTTACTATTACTGCCTATTGGTTGTATTTTTGCTCGCACAAATTGTTAGATATTGTTGATACGTTTTTATTTATTCACTAGTAACTTTGTAAAATAAATCAGTTTTATTGTAATTGTTGCTGCCTATTAGTTGTATTATTGATCACACAAATTGTTAAATATTGTACAATATTGATGTTGTTGATAAGTTTTTATTCACTCACTAGTAACTTTGCAAAATAAATCAGTTTTATTGTATCAGTTGCATTATTGCTCGCATAAATTGTTACATGGCAACTGAGAGTACCCACATTTTAAATATTTCTTATACACTCTACAATAGCTACGATATTATTGATTCCAAGGTAAACGCATCAGTCTGTACAACACACCTTTTACTTGTTCTACGTGTATTCTCGGACGGCTCGGTGATATTAATTCTCTAAGTGGTTGGCTGATGCAATTACCCTTGTATAGTGGTAATTAATGCTCAGGGAGCAAAGCATTTCATTGCCGGTGGTTTAATATCCTAATTGCAGAGCGAGGGCTCGTGAGAAGTTTCGGAATTACGAAGGAAAAATCATAAATTTAATTATGTAATTAATTAAATAGAACGTGTATAGTAATCTATTTTTCAATCATGAACCATGACAAAGTGCAGAAAGTTCGGAAAGCATCAGTTGATGTCTTAATTAATAAGTAAATATTTGGTAAGTATAAATCAGGAGAAAATCATTTTATACTTTTTAACACACTTTTGTGTTACCTATTTTGGAAATCAGTTGAAATTTTTCGAAAAACATTCTTTCTTTATATTTCTCGATATTATCTCGTGTAGTTCTTAAAATAAATTGGAATCCCGGCGTCGAATTGGAACGTTTTTACTTTTCCCGCGGGACTGTTCTACCATTCTACGAGTCGCAAATATTTGTTCAAATGAAGGGTGTGTCGTAGCTGGGAAAACCTGGAATCAACGTGCGCGCGCACACCTATTATACGACGGAATATTTATATCGCTCTGTGAGACAGTAAAGCTAATACGAAATACCATCAACCAGATTAGCTAGTTAATACGGCCGAGCAGCAGCTCTATTGCCGGATAAAAGGCCAGCGCTCCGCATTCCACTGGAAATCCATTAAAATTCCGCTTTCATTTCAGACGGCAATTCATCAATCTCACAGCGACCGCTAAAATGTGAGTGCACCATATTCCAGGCAAGAGAGCCCTTTTTTTTTTCATTTTTACTAAAGATTTAATATGCTATAAAAAGCTAATAAAAACTGCTTCATTACTGGCAATCCAGACCAGTTTTCACAGTTTTCACTCAATTTATAGCATATTTTATTGCCCATCATTACTGATGGTATTGTATTAAATTGGATTCAGTATTTCAATAAAAATATTCGACTCTTGCGTGATGAGGAACTTTATTACAGTTAAGAAAGGCTTTCCGAGCAAGTTATTAAAGAAAAGGGATTTTATTTCATATCGTTTAATTTGCTTATTATGATTGTAAATAGGAAAAAATGAAATGGTGCGACCTTAAAAAGTGTTTTTAAACCTAAAAAGGAAAGTGTTCCATTGCTCTAAATTACGTTGTTATTCTTGTTTTATCGTAAATTATACAATGAAGGTAGAATACGTAGAAAATAAAGAAGAACAGTAGAAAAGGAAGCAATGCATACGCGGTTATCGAAACTGCAGTCCGACATAAAAACAGCAAGGAAAGTGCACATGTATATTACAAACACTGCTACTCTGTTCCTTTTTTTGCTTTTTTGTTTTTCCAGTATCAATATTTGATGGATCGAGTGCGATTTGACACATTCCACCAAGCCAAACCAAATTCACGAAGCACTCTAGTTTCGAGCAAATATTGACCCGACCTTTCTCTCTATTTACTTTTATTACGAGGGTACATATTGATTTATCTGCTGATCGGAAGAGAATTGCGGATTCCAAAAGATCACAGAGATATTCTCGTGCATATGCATAGCTGGTTTACAGTAATCTTCAAGCTAATGATTCGCGTTCGAGTGTTAAGAGAAATCGAGAGAAACTATAAACTATAAATCAAAATTCTTGACAATAATAAATAGTAGAAGTTTCCGCACGATAAAACGTACTTGTGTCTTAATATATGTATAAACTATAAAACATATAATACAAAGTTTCACTCCTGCTGCTTCTTTCAATGAATTTCTTAATCAATAAAGGAATCACAAAATGAAATAGTACAAATATCCGAAGCCTTGTCGTTAATGAACAACAAATGTGCATTCATTTCTGTATCGATCTAACACATACATATGTTTTAATGTCTCAAGTTATACTTTCGAAAACAGGTCTCCGCACCCTCACATCTATTTTCCACTTAATTACTGGTCTAGTTAATCTGCTGTAGAGTGGGCCAGTAGCAGAACAGGGTTCATTAAAGGTTATGAAGGAGATAGCACGGAAATTCAAAGGGAATACCTGGCCAGTAGACACCCTCAATATAATTAATGATCCTAAGACTCCTGATAGCAGTACAGTAATGTGTACTGAGCTTATAGCACCTCTCAATCAGCGCTAGACCCAAATAGCCAGCTCGGATCGATTAATCCTCTGTGAACTCTGCCACATGAATCCTCCAAGCAGCTATCAAGTTTTCCCTAACTAAAACTGATGCTTTGCTTTCAAACGCTGCTTTCTGTATTATTTATCAATGGTTATATTAAACTTTTATTTACTAAGTCGTTTTTGAATATTAATAATCAAATTTTACGAGACTAAAGTTTATATTTTTAGTAGTATTGTTAAGTGAAGTTTTCGATATTAATGACATTGTGAATTCTAGGTAAATGCATTAGCTTGTCAATATAAATATCAATATAAGTGTTTGCATAGTTTAATCACTGAGTATTTCTTCAATAATTCTGATTGCCTCTAATTGCTAAGGAGTTGAAATGCAAATCGATCGATTCTTTTATCCGAGGATTCTCGTCAATGGTTCCAGGTGGAAGAGACGTCTAATAATAACACGGCTTGCGTGACGGGATGGTCGTCGCGGCAAGTTGCAGATTTCCTTGATAATATCGGAGTATGCGCCGCGACGTCGGATTTCAATATGCCGTCATTTCCGCAGAACTGCCAGACAATGAGATACGCAATAGCCTTCGCTCACGCGATGTCACTTTTCGCCATGCGCCAATTGCTTCGTCCTTCGGTAATTTTCCATCGCGATCAAAAACTTTCCCGCCTCCTCGTCTTTCACTCCAATAATTTCCACGCACACATTTCTCAATATTAACTTTGCACACACAGTTGACCGAACTTGTTTATTCCTGCCATTAAATCGTGAATGAGAATCCCAGCCGCGAGAACTCCTTCCGCAAATTGCCAAAGTTGCTAAATAACGCAAAAGTCTAAAAAGGAGTTTGGCAGTTGGAAAATTGTAGGATTAAAGTGTGGAGCGTTTTCCTTTAACGTGCGCGCAAACTCGAAAACAATTTTCGAACCCTGGCGTTTCGTGTGTAGCAGGGAAATTAGTTCGAATTGCATGAAAATAGCATAGCAACCGGGAAAATTTCCATCTCATTATTGAACTTTAACAGGTTTAATTCAATGAAACGCGAGAACTTGTTTTAGCCATGTGAAAATAAACTAGCAATAACGTAGGAAATTTATAATTCATTATGAAACTTTAATAGCTTCGACGAAATCGGTACGTGCCAATCTTTCCTGCTAAATCACCATCGAAGGCCGCCAGTTATCAGTGGGCTAAAGAAATTCCCGCAAAATTCATCAGTAGCAGTATATCTTCCGATAGCTACCGATCGAAGAACATTCAAGATTGACAATCCTCCTAGCGAGAACTCTCTAATGCAACAAACAACTGATTTCTACGTAACAATCCAAGCAAACATGACGCACAAGGTGGATTCATTTTCGTTTCAGTTGCCACTAAATGTAAATAAGATAATTATAAACTGTCAAGTAATTTTAATAATACACGAATGTTCTCTACAATTTTCCTTGACTCCATATTGTAGGTATTGTTATATGTTATGTTGTATAACATGATATATTTCTACACTAATCTATAAATAGAGAAAATGTATGTATTTTTGTGTCCAAGGTAATCTCAGAAACTGGGCAACGGACAATCTCATATTATAAATATTCGTTCCAAAAGGATCTGTAATTTATGCTATAATCCAACATACCAAAGCGTATTTATACGTTGAGAAATCGCACAGTTTTTCTTTCATAAACTTTTGCAGCGATAAAAAATCGCAAGTGAGGAAGAATTACATATTGATTAAACTTAAATAACCGATTCTTATTATCTGAATATAAATAATTCGCAGAATAAAATAAACCAGGTGAAATAAATCCATAAGAAATTATTATTAGTGTTTGACAATTCTAAGTGCGCGCCGGAAAAGTGTACTTCTCGTTGGAAAGGTGTCTTGCTGGGCTACAGTGCTGCCCCTAAGTGTATTAGTGCTCGAATCATAAGTGGCACGATCGCGGCCCGTTAACTCTCGCCGAGGATGAGACCAAGATAAATAACTGTTACGTCTGAAGATTCTCATGAGCCGGCATTAGTTGCGAGCACTCCGATTTCAGTACCGCCAGGTCGACATCGGCATCTTGAGTCATTCCTCAACGACAAGAACTCGCAACTCTCACAAACGCGTGTGAGAAATGAATGTGATTTTATAGCAAGCTAGTGATTAGATTAATTACGAAAAGCCGATTATTAAATTATTTAGCAAATTTGGAATTGCGTATTAGTAGAAATATGTTGTCTAAAGATAAGATTGATCGGATTTATGGTAGATTGATAAGAATGTGTCTGAGCGACAGTAAGGTGTTAATTTTATACCGTTCAAATTATTCGAATCCAATTATTACCCTTATTAATTATTACCGATTCTTTCCAATTAATTACTTCCATGTGATTGAACTTCCAATTAGTTCCATCGTTAATAACTGCTTTACAGCCTGCTTAACGACCTGTTACTTCAACACACTCAATCGATACTTTTCAGTTAGTAAAACCGCATTCCGAAAGTTATTAATATATGAAAAGTATTTCAATATTAAATACATAAAAAATATGTCATGCCGAGACTGACTTAACAAACAATGCCAAAAATAGTACCGAAAGTTCCTACATTTTGCATTAAAATTTTTAAAAAATGAATTAAAAAAATTCGATGCTACTTACGTATCACACAAATAGGTCCAATGAGGATTGGTATGCTGCCGATGATGATGAGTCCTCGATAACACAATCACTATTGGAGCACTAGGAGAGCGTCGTTGTCCCACATTGCTCGACATTCCGACAGTTCAAATGCACTGTGTGGACAATGAAAACAAAAAAAGGACAATAGAGGGGATTCGCGGACGAGAATTCAGACAAATTGGTCCACTCGGATCTCTCGCGCAACTCTGTACACAGTGCAACGTGAGCAAGCATACAAGCTTGGCTGGCTGCGCAATTGTGTCCTCGATTTAGCAGTCGAAGGGAAATCAGACTTCTTTCGCGCCCAATCGATCTCAACATGCACTTGCGATTACGTGATCGACTTCTGCGTATATCACCAACAAGTCTGATAAGCATACGCTTTGGACCAAGAAACTACCAGTCTGTCTCAGTAGACGAGTCAACACTGAATCGACATGTAGCAGACAGACCATATCAAAATTTTATATGCTCGTGGAAAACCGGATGTGTTAATCATTGATATTTAATTATTTCAAAATCCCTCGAAAATGAAATTAGCATTTAATATGCAAACATATTCTCCAATCAATTCCGTAATGTTCTTTCACTGGATTACGTTCACTTTCACTCACTTAGGTAACAACGGTAAATAAATCGTAACCCGTTTAGGAAGAGAACAAACAATTCGTAATAATTAAATCCTGTTAAAGATACCCAACAAATCCTGTACCAACACTGACAAGCGCGTGTCGAGGATCGATTCTCACCACACATTTGATTAGTAAGTAAATTCTCTAAAGTTCAACGTGATCAGATATTTTCAATAAATTCCCTGGAATGCGTTACCTAACAAATGCGAGAGCAGCGAACCACCCACGTTAATTCTGTCGGTAAAATGCCGGAGACAAGAACGCAGGCAGTGCAGAACAGAGCAGAGCAGAGCAGAGCAGAGCAGAGTCGAGCGAGGGCAGCGGCGGCGACAGGTGAAAACTCGTAGAGGCAAGAGGCGCGTGTGACTAATGTCCCAACAATAGCAAGAGCAATCATAAACACAAGTGTAGCAGTCGACCGCCGGCCGAGATTCGGCTCGACGAACTCGCCGAGAGCAGAGCGAGTCACGTGCGCGATATCACATAATCTCGCGCAATTTCCAAACACGTTCGCCCCAACCACTCTCGCACGAGCCACTCTCGCCTCACTCGTCTCCCACACCCGACGAAGCTGGTGCGGAGTCGCCGACGCAATGAGAAAGAGAGAGCTCGTCGCCCGGGATATATCACCCAATTAAAAAGCGGCACACGCCCGAGGAAAATCCGGGCAGCCGTAGCCAGAGCAAATCTTTGCCGAGGGAAAACAGAGAGCCGGCCATTAAGCGAAACCGCCCGCACCGGGCGTCGCACGCTTGACGAAGCACGCGCAAAACGGTAAAAAGTGCGAGCCGATGATCCGCCAGTAAGAATGTAAACTGCACAGGGTAAGAACTCTGCTTGGTCGTAGGGCGGAAGACTCGACTCGCGAGATTGGAGCGAAGAGGGAATTAAAAAGTGTATGTGCGACGACACTGGGTAGACTGGCGCGTCGGCAGAAGGCTGAGCCAGGGCGAATGAGACGCAGTAGTACGAGGGAGAGATAGGTAGAGAGTGAGCGGCGGTGCGGAGAGCGCGAGGGGGAGCGAGAGGGCTTCGAACGAAGATATCAAGATCGAGACACGCGTGCGTCCAAGAAGGAGGGCTCGAGACCGCCATACAAACACAAGAGAGTACGAGGCAGAGGTCCGAGGAGAGCAAGCTACCAGAAGGAGACCGAGGGACAACGCCGTCCCGTATTGCGTAGTAAGCGCCTGAATGGATTACGTCACGCGCCGGAGGCAGAAAGAGGGTAAAAGCGCGCCGACAAAACAGAAACGGCTTGCGACGGGTCACGGCGTTCGCTCGCTCGCTCGTTCGCTCGATCCCGCTTGCTTATTTGTTGCATTGCCAAGCTCCTTTGCATCGAGGACTTCGGCCCCGTCTACTGCCCGGCTGGTTAACCCGAGCGAGGAAACCGAGCCCTGACCACAGATTCCCCGAGAGCCCTCGCCAATATGCTACATTCTATACACGCTAATAACGGAACTCACAACCCGATCGAACACCCAATGCGCACGACCTGCGTCGCACTTCGTCGACACGCCTCCGATTCTCACAGATCCCCATTGACATTTACCAACTTATCACAAAAACTCGTCACAGATTCCAATGTATTTCCTTTCATTCTATGTATGTTCATTGTTTGTCAACACGTCGTTCACAGTTTCTCATGGCTTGCGACGTACGTTGTATGCTGACGTGCAAAGTATACGTAGTGAAAATTAGTAGCGCGATCAATAAGAGAAAGAGAGCGAGGCAACCTCCAAACAATTAAAGCGTCATTAATTCCGAGGGCGGAGTGTCGATTCAACGTGCGCGATTAGGATCCGGCGGCAATATGCTGGCAGGAGGAGGAAGAGACGCGCTATGATATATAGGCTACACTGTAAACAATTCCACGTGACCGAGGCGTTCGACGTGCCGGTCGTATTTCCCGATGCGTGTAGGCGGCGCGCTATCAAGGCGCATTTGCGTCGGGCAAACCAAGCTGACGCAACTTGGAGGCCACCGAGCGTATGTCAGGCTTGGGCACTTCGTTGCTTGTGTATGTGCTTGTCCGCACGTCGCGCGCGCCCTTAAAAACGTTACCGCTGCGGCTCGGGCACTAATAGAAGAATAGAAGGGCCCGCGTGATTCGGCGGTCAATCGCACCGTGGCGCGTCCCCACCACTGTCGGAGAGACGAATGCAGAGCCCTAGATAGTAGTAGATCGAAGGAGGCGGGGAGGTGAGAGCAGAGAGAGAGTTCAAGGCGAAAGGAGGACAACGGGCAGGCGTGCGAGCGAGAGAGAGAGAGAGAAAAAGAGGGAAGCGGAGGGGGAGAAACAGGCGCACGACAGAGAGAGCGAGAGAGAGAGACTGCTCCACCGACAGCCAGACACGCAGGGAGCACCAACAGCAGCACGTCGGGCCAAGCGGCATGTGAAACTCAACACGCTTCCTGCGAACGCCGCCCGCCAGCCGGAGTCCTTCGCCCTTGCAGCCTCGAGAGACACAATTCTCTCTCTCTCTCTCGCTCTCTCTACAGCTCTTTCACTCGCTACGTCCTCCCACGATGCGACGGAGCTTCCTACCCCAGAGAACTCTCTCGCAGCTTCCCGTCGCAGCAGCGGCCGCCGCCGATCGATCGACCAACACGAGCAGAACGCGCGCTCTCGCGACCTTCCGTCGTGCAAGGCTCTCTTTCAAGAGGGAGAAAGAGAGGAGAGAACGTGTGTCGTCGTATCGTCGTGGGCAGAGCCAAGTGCCTCTCTCGGCAATAACGTCGCCTGCGTGTCCTTTATCCACGTGTTAGCCGCGCGCGCGGAACCCAATAAACGAGCACCCTGGATTTTCTCTCTCCACCAACCTTCCCACTTCTATCGTCGCCCCCTCCTCCACCCAAACCCGCCTACCCCTTCAGACCCTACTTTGGCCGCAGTTTCTCGCGCTCGATCAAAACATTCCGTCTCCCTCGCACCCTCCTCTCGGACAATGACTCTCTTTTTCTCGCGCCTCTCTTCTTTCTCCTTGGCTTCTTCTCCGTCGCGCCCTGTACCTTGCTCCTGTGATGCGTGTGTGTGTGTGTCACCGGCGGTCGGGTGAATGTGCACGCACAAACATACACATATACTTCAGGTAGGGACACGGTGTAGTGGAGGAGACTTGCACGCATCGGGGAGCAGGCGAGCGAGAGAAAGAGAGAAGGGTCGGTGTCGCCGGTCAATGAATGTTTTCTAGGCTCCAGTAATTAGTACTCTCTTGGGGGGATCGAGTGTGCTCACTTGAGTGCCGGCGGATCTGCCTTGGAGCGGCGGCGTGAGAGTGCAGCGGCCGACGCGAGGAATCCGACAAACAACACACACACATACACAGACGCACGCTTGCCCCCCTTTACACTCTCCTTCTCGCTCTCACCGTGGCTTTGTTGGCTCGCGGTCCTTGTCGCTCTAGTGTCGCCTCGCTCGTGCGGACCAGGCGTGCTTCGCACCTCGCTCTCAATGCCCGAGTCTACCGAAACTAGGAAGTAAGTAGAGTGTGCGGGCGTTCTTACTTCGAAGTGGAGCGGGTGCACCTCTTCCCTTGGAGTAAAGCGGGCCGAACGTCCACATGGGCTAAGTGTGTCCTTTGAAAAGAGCGCGGGGCCGCCGCATTCCAACGTGCATCGAGCGTGCTCTCAGACTGGTGGCAGAGCGAACGAACGCTTCGCTCTTTCAGCAGCAGCAGCAGCAGCACGGTGGGCGCGTGTGCGCCGGGCCACGTCTCGCAGGCGAATAAATCACTGAAGGAGAAGACGCGCGACTCAAGAACTCTAGTTGGCGCCCGTCGGCTGGAAAAGCACTCTCTCACACTGACACTCGCGACGCAACCAGTCAGCTGACGTACTGAGAGGCGCGATCCAAGCACCACCGGAGGCTGTGTGTGTCTCGGCCGCACGGGTCACGGATCTAGCAGTGCCAAAGAAACGTGCTGGCCCTCGTGGCTAACACACGGGAATTCGATGTACGCGCCGCCATTCGTTCGTAGCCCTTAACTATCGGCAGTGCCGTATTCCAGGGGGAACTAACGTCCGAGCTGTTCGCTGCTCGAACTACCTTCTCATCGATGGAAAGATACGTTTACCTGCTTATATACCTTCGTCGCACAACAAACTTCCCTTACTTCCGTTAGACATAGCCTGCCCTCAGGAATCCTCGCTCCACTTGTAATCTCATTAAACCGCCACCTTTCAATACCTGCAGATTAGTAGGCCTTCGGAAAGTAACAAGCGCCCCAGAGAAGTGTTTTCTCTTGTAGTTTTTGCAATAAGACAGTGGTAGTCTTGAAAGAGTAATGCTCGAGTATTTTAATATGGTGATGTGAATCTTGAAACGTAGATATAAATCTTTTTTTTATGCTAACTGGAATTGGATTCTGTAGACCGGCAAAGTGGATCCACTTTGCTTTGAAGAGGTACGAGAGTTGAGATGATTTTGCTTGCTTGTTTAAACTGGCTGCTACTTATTACTGAATTGCCTGCATTTTAATTAAGATACTCTACACTGTTTGTTGTGCTGCTCGTTGCCCGGCTGCCGAAACTGTTGTAACTTTCTTGACCATCGATTTTAATAAACCTGCATGCACTTGTGAAGAGAACGGAGCGGGGATTTTGAACAATTGTCGCCCACGGCATGTAATTTAGAATCCCGTATTAATTACAGACGGAATGGTAACATCAGAAAAATTTAAATATTAAAAACATTGAATATAATCAATTGTATTTTTCTGGACTAAGAAATTCTGTTCTATCGTAACGCACGGCCAATTCCTTATTTATTTTCAATACATTTATGCAAATATCGTTTCACAGTGAATTCATTCAAGATATAATGGCTTGTAATTCCCAAATCCCCTGGTTCTACGATCATCCCTTCCAAGTTCAGAGTTTAAACCCTTCTGTCACACTCAAGTTGCTCGGAACTGAAACAATTGCAATCGGCTGTTGTACCGAGGGATCTAAACCGGAAATAAGATGATCCCCATTGAATAAAAATTAAGCTAATGCTTTCGAGCTATTGTATCAGTTTGCCTCGAAATCCTTATTCGCTACAAACTTGTTCAATGGAGTTAAGCAGGCGGAAAATTGGCGAAAGCTAATTCAAGCGCCGACGTCGAAAATGACATGACTCGACAATAGAACCGGATTTCGAAAACAATAGTATTCGGAACAATGTGACGAATGCTATTCCCTCATCATTGTGGAAACGCAGCTTTGTTGGAAAAGTCCTTTATAGTTCTATGGACGGTCGTTAATTTGTTTACCCGGCGCTGATTCGACGCTGATTCGACGCTGCTTCATCGGTAAATATGTTTGAGCATTATCATACGCCGGTACTCTCACCGTTATCAATCAATAATCAATATCTGCTAATGTAAACCCATCAATGAATAGGGAACTTTCCCGACTGCGTGCTTCATGACACTTAATTTAAACATTTAGTGCGTAGAATTTCATTTAGATACGAATCCACTTACAATTTTGTGCATTATCCAATTGCTCTTGCTGTAGGTAATAATGCTCGCAAGTGGTAGCTGATAGCAGTTGATTGTGATTGTTACGCAGTTCGAAATCAACAGGCTTTTGTACATATTGTATTTAAGTCTATATTAATCTGTACATCCGTATCCGCTCGTACTAATGCAACAAAAATGTAATAGTAAGAATAACAGTAAGAATAAATATGGAAATGGTTGGAATGCCGTGAAACACAGCGGGCAATCAATACTGATCAATCTACTTTCTTCTTGAGGACCATTTCACGAGATATTCTTCTCCAGCAGATCTTCTTCAAGGTGTACATTACTGCGATCAATGCCACTATGTAAAATACTATCACGTCGATAGAATAATAGTGAACGATGCTCATGTGCCTGCAAATAAATAAAACGTGTTAAACAGAGACAATACAAATTATTTCTACATAATAATGATTTCTCAAATTGTTTTTAATAGATAATTAATACGTTGGACGTCTAGGAATTAAGGTTTAAATCTGTCGCTGGTTGATGCTAACGTACTTACACTTCATTTTATATTTACAACAAATTACGCGCGGTTGGTAACTACAGAAAATTTATAATTACTGCGAAATTAATTCTACGCAACATCAAAGTAAGGTACCCGCCAGAGCCGGCTATGGTAGACCTTAATTGACTTTGCGCAAAACGCTTGATGCTTTACAGAAGTTCCTGCTCTATTTTCCGTACTTTTCATTACATTATTTTGAGATTATCTGTCTATCCATATTTTTAATAGTAACGAAAACTCAATAATGTTTTGAATTTGAATGTTTTCTAAAAGGTTTTAAACATTTTTCAATGTTTTCTAATTCGGTTCTACTAAAATCTCTGACTTCTTAAATGATGAAAATAGTTTTTGAAATAAAACAATTTGGAAAATCATTGGAAAATATGAGGAGTTGCTTTTACCTAGCAGAACTCTTCAGGTGCTCAGCTCCCTTGTACTTGGCAACGTGTTCTACCCACCAAGTCGCCAACTTTCTCGGGCTAATCGGAAGATCTCTTATCAAATCGCTCCGCTTTTGCGCCGCTTCTCGGTACGTGTTGTTGTGCGTGCTGGCAATTTTGAGAATTCCGTCCCGCAGACCTGCGACCGATATATCGGCCAGATCCATCACCAGTGCGTAGCCCAATTTTTCTGTAAGCAGAAATGGTTTGTCAACGACAAACATTTTGATTTTCTGCTTCGTCATTCTGGTGTTTCTCGGTAAATTTACATGCGGAGAAAACAAAATTCTGATGTAATTTTTCATTTTATGCTTCCGTTTGTAGTTATTACAAAATTATCAGTAGAAAAGGCAACCATCACGTACTTTCTACTGATTTTTAACTTTATAACTAAGAAACGGAAATGTAATATAAAAAATCATATTAAACATATTAAAATTAAAGATCAAAGACTACATTTGTCTTTCATAATTACTACTTTTCAAAAATAATTACGCTTTGTAAGGATCAGGCTAACTGCACAAATAGCAAATTATTAATCGTATTACAATAAATATTAATTAGTTATAATATCTTAATACTTTTAATAGTTCATATGCTCCACCTTTAATCCTGATATTTTATAATAATAAACAAGATTTCCCTTCACATTAGAATGTTTTACAGGTTAACTATAAAAAAAATCGATCCTAAGTGTTTTGCGCGTGGAGAGAGCGGAATATCAGACTAATTGCGCAATTTAACGGGTTAAAGACGTTTTCAAAACGTTATTCTGCTATCTAGGTATAAATATCTAACCGGACATTCGATCGATTAAAGTAGGAAAGAGTAAAAAGTGTGGAGTTACTACTGACCGGCTTGTGCAGCGTTCCCATCGTGGTCGCAGAAGACAGGCAGGACGAGCGTGGGCGCGCCGTGATAAGCGGCTTCGTGGAGCGAAAGAAGTCCGCCGTGGGAGACGAAAGCTCGAAGCTTCGGATGCCCGAGGAGCTCCTGTTGCGGCCACCAAGCAGCCGTTCTCACGTTCGACGGCAGATCCTTGATCTTCCCACCTTCCCATTTCCACACAACGTTGCATGGCAGTGTGGCAAACGCCGCCACGAAGATTTGCCGCAGCGCCTCCGGCATTCCCGACGCACGCACCGACGAACCCATCGACACGAAGATGAAACCTACCAAGTGCGAGGTTGAAGATCTAGTTTCACCCTCGGCTCTTATACACTCATGTTTAGAGGCTCCAACCGATATGTTCCGTTTTCACGCGTAAGTGGGTTCATGCAAGAATGAACGCAAATGAAGTGCCCGTCGGATGATGCATTCAAGTAAGGCTTCATAGTTTGGAATATAAAAAACTGTAATTTGCATTGAAATTCTGTCGATAGTATGGTAGAATCGTGTCAAATTGATTATTTTATTGTAACCTTTGTAGTTTTATTTAAAAAAATTCACTGTGAACTATTATCGCTAATTGCTTCAGATTTGTATAGAAATGGAGTACAATTGTTTCCTTTTTTAAAAGGGTTTTTACTATTTTTTGGTGGCCTCATGTCCAATTTAACTTTTTAAAGCTTTTTCACGTAAAAATGTATATGTTTCCACATTCATTTTATGTACAAGGTGCTTTATGCTCTTTCAAACTAGCACAGTTTTGACGAAACAAACTTACCACGTCGCAGGAACGTTTCCAAATCCGTGCTGAGGTGCGTGGCCGGCTTGCAATGAAGGCACGCAACGTTTATTACGTTCGCCAATTGCGGCACCGAATCCGCCACGGAGTAGTGGCTGTTTTGCAAAGTTAGAGGAAGTTCCGACGTTAAATCGCGAACGTCTGGTAGTTCCTCGCCTGTGGTGGCGCAGAAATTGAAAAGGTTATTAGAAAGTTTTCGCTGGTTATCCGCTAACTTAGTTCTTTCAATACTTGAGCGCGATACACATTTTCGTAAGTAATTTCTAAGAAATTTTCAAATCAAGATTCCTCGATATTATCAGCAGATTAAATTGTCATTTCCACAAAAGAATTTTATCCAATTTTATATTATGAAAAGCAATTGAATTGCAAGCCAATATGAATCGAAATAAAAACCTTATTTTAAATTAACGGTACTCTGCTTCAACGAAACAATTGCATTAGAGGACACGCAAATTGTACATTTCAAATTTATCAAATAAATTAATATGAAAATATGTAACAATACAATAAAAGTATTACAGAAACACTTTGCTTATACGTATAATATATTGTATGAAATACGAAGTATGATATACGTTGACAACATCTGGGAACTTTCAATAGACAATCCATAATAGAGGAAAGATTTATGCAATTGTCAAGATAAGCTTCGAATATTTCCCAAGAAAAAGTTAATGTTTCTGATCGGCGTGAGGTGAATACTTACCTAGGTACTTGCGAAGGATTGGCTGTATGTAGCCGGAGACCATAATCCAATGCAGAAACCTCATGGTAACGAGACAGGCGGCGTTCAGGACTCTTTCAAAGAAGCTCATATCCTGCGTGAATGGTTTGCCAAAGTAGGGCATCGTCGACCACAGCGAAGGATTTCCCTGCCGGGATATGGAGCCAGTGTACAAAGCGACCTGCCGGAAAATGCCGATGTTACCCATCATTCCAGCCATAAATTGCTCTTCCAGGAAATAATTAATCTCGCTTAATTTAACAGCCTCTGGTTAAGCGGGTTTCGATCGCCAAAGCCACCCGGGAAACCTAGAAGAGAAAGCTTTCATCCCCCTCGAAGTTTAGGGATTTCCCTCTGCTGCGCTGTATGAATTAATTATCGCAGTAATTGGAGGTGCAAACGAAGGCGAAACGGGAGCAGTTTTAATAGATCGTTTCCTCGGCCTCGATGTAATACTATCTAATTTGTGAGATATTTGTTTTCGCTGACCCATTAAGGATTTGATCCTTCGGATTAGGTTATGGATCAAGTCCTTAATGGGTTAGACAGAATGCTACGGATAGCTTAAATAGGTCTCTGCCTTGATGGACGGAGATACGCTAAAGAGAAGATTATTAAACTCATTGTTGGAACTTTTTTTCATAACTGCAATTAAAAATCTTAATACTGTTGTGCGTAAAATCCGCCAATCATTATACCGGTTTTATTAAAATGTAAGCCATTATTGGAAGTAAGTTTTACACAATTAAACTTGTATGTTATTCACATTTTTCGATTCAACAATTTCATATAATTAAAGCAAAAACATCTTTAGCCTTCATTTAACGAAAAAAATTGGGTGTCATATTAGACTAAATTATATGGCAATAGCCTTAGTTATATTCTTCATCAAACTGTTAATTACCAGAGTTATAATCTGATGACTCTATAAAGCAACGTGGACATTATGATTGGTAATATCCCGGAAGTTTATTATTAGATTGATTGCTTAATTTAAAAAAGAATATTTAAGGAGTTCGTCCTCAATGGTTACCGTGTTGAAGCATACCTTTATAAAAAAACAAATTAAAAAACACTAAATAAGGGTTTCAGGACTACATCCTCAATTATTACCGTGTTTAACATAATTGTGGGTACATTCTCGCCATGCAACACGCCCAGAAGGCATTCTGGATAAGCGCCGTCAAGAACAGCAACGTCCCACTGCAGATGCTGGTTACCATCGGGTCTTCGGAGATTTGCCACCGAAAGCTCATCTTGCAGGAGTGCCTCGCAAGCTTCCCATCCATACCTCATTGCTTCCAAAGGATGAACCGGCATTTCACCCCGAAATCTTGCCCCCACCAGATCCCATTCGGACGTGTAGTTCTCCACGTAAGCCTGTCGATGACGCGTCACACGTGTCAGCCGTTTATCTTTAAAGTGATACAAGTGGAACTTTTTTGTTACTACACTAAAGTTTACAATGCTTTTCACTCTCAGTTCGATACTTTTCAATGAATTGGAGTCTGAAAAGCGTTGTAAAGAATGCTTCACCTTTTTTACTGCATTAATTCAGACCTGATTACTGCACCGAAAGACAGTAAATTATAAAACAATTAATAAAAACAGTATGACTACAAAACTTTCAACTAAATGTTTCAATACTTTGATGAAGAATAGAAAGGAATATGAATCATCTTTTTCCGAGTTCGTAGGCATTAATGATCTCTTCGTTACAAGCTTGTTTGTCGGGCTCGACCTTTCATCGCCGAGTCGTAAACCACCGGGAAAGAAGTGCGATCATCACTTCTGTATGCTACTGCCGGCGCGCGGGCGCGCCAAAACTGTGAAAGGCACATTCGATGTTAGTTTCACTTATCGCCTCGCTAACGACACTCAATGTCGCGTATGGGGAGACACCTCGAAAACATTGCGTCGTGTCCAGCACGAGCACGGTCACGTTCGAAAGAAAGAGGTGCCGTGAACGAACCACGTCAAACCCGGGTATAATATTCTAAGTAAACAGAGCAGAAATTCGACACGGACTTTTGAACTTTAGTTTCTCTACGTCCGTCTTCACTCGATAGTTTTAATAATAGACAAAGTAAAACTTGGATTTGTCAAAGCAATCGGATGATTTTTTGTATCCGCGTTAAAAATAATTTAATTTGAAGAATAGGTTGATGACAGTATGTTCGTTGCAAAATTCTTTTAACGACATCCTATTGGCGTTAGTTATTTAACATCGTATGTAAGTCATAAATATTGCAGTGTTTTATAATCTATAGTTAGCTTCCATTATAATTTACAACAAGACAAACGGTCAGATTAAAATCAGTTCAGCCGTTTTCGAGTTTATCTCACATGTACAGACAGACAGGCAAACATTGCACTTTATATTAGTAGAGATGCATTGCAGACAGACAGGCAAACATTGCACTTTGTATCAGTAAAGATACATAAACTGTAAAACAGTCATTCAACTGTTTAATATTTTTTGGATACTTCTGTTTAATGTACTTTTATCTTGAAGATCTATTATGTAAAGTGTACCATTTGCATTTGAGTGCATTTTTCGATTTCCAACTTATTGGTAATGTCACTTTGAGGCATCAATCATCTGGCAGTAATAGCAAGTTCTTGCAACACTGTCTGCATGCATAAAATATTAAGGCAGCATATTTCGATCAATAAGAATCAAATTCGCATTACAAACCTTCTCATAGACAAGAATCTCTCTACTTATTATACGTAGAGTTAAATGTATTCTTAATAACTCGTTGAAAAATATTAACATATTACATAACAAATCAGCGATACAGCAATTTAAAATAACTTCTACATTTTGGATGAAAGAAAATTTGTATAATTTGTATTTAAGCACATCAGAAAGAAATTTTTGAAAGAAATATACTGGCCTGTAATATGTTCGTATCAAGTTTATTAAAAATGATTATCGATATTATTTGAAAATCACCTCGAGGATGGGCGGGACAATTTCCCGGAGGCCGTTGTTGGCGGCTGGCCCGGAAAATGCGCTGACCAGGGTGACATTGTGACCTCTGGATTTGAGGCTGGTGCCCAGGGCGACGAAGGGAATGGTGTGCGACTTAGTGCCACCCATCGTTGCCAGGAGAACATTATAGCCCATCGTTGCACTCAGGCAGAACGAGAGCATCAAGACAATTGCCAATCGATTCGTTACACCCGTCATTTTCGAGCTTAAAGTTCTCCCGTTCTACGACAATTTTGCGCACAATTTATCACGGCCCTATTAGATATCCGGTCGATCACTACGTGCTGATTGGCCGGCGTTCAATGAAACCGAGTGATTACTTCTGTCGTGCAAATCCATTCCACATGAAGCTTGGTAACATCGACGATCAAATTCATTTCCTCACTAAAAACTCACTTCGTTTTGTCCCCCACAATTCACAATTAAATACCTACTAAAACTGTCAGTTCACAATTTTTGAGTTCACTTTTTTTCAATTTTAAGACTTCACTTTTCGAAAATGTTTAATCTTTATCGATTAACGATCGTGAGAACACTACGACGCACTTTGATATTTTTACTGTTCAATTTTAGCGTCGAATCATTGCACGATTTTTGATTTCTTCGTTGAAAGTTCTGTTTTTGATTCTTGTTATGGGAAAAGTTGACTGGATGTTTGAGAGTGCCAGGCTATGTGCGAGTGCTTGTTCATCTGAAGTCCTGGCTGGACCAGCCTTCACGTATATAAGCGGGGCTTGGTCTTTCAGCGGGCAGCGATGGAAAAAAGAGGCCGTGTCATTGTCATTATAATGATCGTAGGAGACGTCTTCGTCGCTGGTCAAAATGACTGTATTGAATCGGCAGCGCGCGACAGCTCACAGAATCCACTCTGGTCCACTGAAAGGGAGATTTTGGACCATGGAATTTGGAAAAATTATGTATTCCTTGTCGCTGTGCCTTTAGAAGCGTTTGTACAAATGGTTTTGGTTAAATTCCTTAAGTAGAATCCACCCGACCTTTGATGCTTCTCCAATTTATTTACACGAGCATCCCTCAGGATGCTCGTCGTTCTCCTTTTCATCAGGTTGTTTGAAATCCCAAGCGACGATTAATGAATCCTGTATGAGCGCTTCAATGGGAGTTATTAAATGTTAATTAATCTTTCGCGATGAATGCGTCGACGTTGATGTTATGTGTAGCGTTGAAGCCCGGAAGGAATTCAGGATGAGATACTTCAGTTACTGCTTGCTTCGTATAATTATAGAAGTTTTTTAAAAAAATAATCGTAATATGCTCCGAGTAATCGAATATTTATGTCTACTACTTTTTTCGTTAAAGATTTGTAATTAACTTGATATCAAAACTTTAATGATTCGTTAGTATATAATAGAAAACTGGATATGAGATATTGAAAATTTAATTTCGGTTTATTAATTTTGTCAGCGAAATGCTTTTGCGCCACTTTCCTGTAACAAGTATATAACAAGTATATAACGAGTAATTAACTTTGGCAACAATTTAATTGTACCTCTATCTAGTTCTGAAACTCACATTCAGTATCCAAATTACCATTAATAATCTCGAGGAAGAATTCTAAAGTGAATTTCCGTATCTAATTTATTCATGGAAATACGATTGAAGCTCTAATCAGAGGATTGGTCAGAAGAGGATATTGATACTCTTGACACACATGTATCTCATCTCATTACATGCTACATCCGATTAAGTTAGACATGCTGTCTATTTCATTACGGATTTGCATAATCGGTTTCCGCGTCGTAGTCGGTCGACGACTTCATCGCTAAGAAACGGCGAAAGGGAAAGGATTAGACGATTAGAAAGATGTGCCGAGATTAATCGACGCGCTACAGGTGTATTGCCATTCCCATGACCTTTACCCCTTTATACAAGGTGGCCCAGAAATGCACTCCACACTGACTTTCACATTTTCACCAAAAAACAGTATCGATGATTTTTTAATATTATATTCAACATTAAATATTCGAGTAGCAGATTGGAAAGTATTTTAGTTTCGAAATGTTTACTAATTGTGGCGTTGACTCAATTTTTATTGACAGAATGCTGACTTTATGATCTTATATAAAGTACAATACCAGTTTATGCTATGCGACGTAATATGGATATGTCGTCGATTTTGTAACTCTTTCGTTTGGATGCGAGCAAAGCTAATTCTGCTCTTTAAATATTCAGTAACACAGTAGTGATGACTCAATAGCTGCTTTAAAGTGCACATATTTAATGATAAATGAGACTTTGGTTACTGTGAAAGAGGAAGAGGCATTGCAGACGAGATTTATTAGACGTTAATTAGGGTAGCTATAATTAGTTGAACTAGAATAGTTTTGTAACGATTAAGTAATAGATTTTCGTGCCACTTTGTACCATTCAGGTTAACTACTCCACTTGCCCTGTAAATTGATGTTCAATGCTTACCAACGTGAGACTTTCACTAATACAACGATGCTGGGATGACCCGGTTCTTTCCACTGACAATGCTATCCTGCGATTCTCTTCCTTTCTACTTCTCTCACCGCTCACTTCTTTCGTCTTCGAAAAACGGAGCTCCGATCGTCCACCTAACACGCCGAAGAATCCACCTTTTTTTCACACCTTCGATTCTCAACCTTAACGGTAAAAGAATCCAAAGTGCTCGCCGGTTCTCTGGATGAAGAATAACCCTTTTCACGGGTTTCTATTTGGTCACACACTTATCCACTTCGGCTTGGAAGAGTGCGTCGATGCCAATGCGGAACACGCAAGGTGAACGTAACACTAGTTCGAACAAGCGAGTTCCATACTGCTCTCTGAGAGAGCGAGTTACGAAAGAGATGATTAATAATGCTCGCCGAGTCTTTAGAATACTAGCTTCCCTGCTAGAACCACCTGGAATCAGTGTGCTCTATTCGAGTGGCCGTCAGGCTTTCCTCGCCGAGTAAACTTTGCTTTCTTCCACGGTCATCCCCATTTCTAACCGGTGCATTACCATTTCACTGACTCTTAAAATGCTCCTTTCTTCTTCAACAAATTCCTGCTACGTTCTTCCTAGGGCTTTCCTTGACCTCCAACACTTCGAACTTGCTCCACTTGCCGCGTCGCCGCTCGCTTCATTCACCCTGAGCTGGCACACTCGGGCACACCGCACGCGTTCTCAACCACCGTTCGATCACTACACGAACCACCTGCGATTCGATTCCCAGCTTAATTTGCCTTCGAGGCTTCTTCCACTCGGAAGATTTCACTCTCCTGAAATCTCATCAACTCCAATCCAAGAGACACCTCCACGCTGTTTTTCTCTTCCTATGATTATCCAATGTTTCTCAGTAGGGTTGCAATCGAATTGATCAACAAGACTCGATGATAGATGTTCCTTGTTTCTTCCGGACTTCTTCTTGCAGCTTTGTCCACACAGTGGGGAGATGTGAAATCAGTTGGTTGGCGGTACTCGATGATGGATGCTCGTCGCGAATTTTTTGGCCCAAGCGAGTAGCGCACCTACTCGTTGCCTCGGATATCACCGAGCGTGAAAGTTTGACTGGCCGAAGGCGGCTTTAATGATCAGCTGTGTGTTCAAGAGAGAGAGTTTTGCCTCCCACCATGGGAGAGGCCTCGCTCTTCGTTCTTGGACGCGCTCCTGCCCTCCGAGAGAACCTTTTCTCTCTCTCTCTCTCTCTCTCTCTCTCTCTCTCTCTCTCTCTCTCTCTCTCTCGTTCTCGTTCTCGTTCTCGTTCTCGTTCTCTTTCTCCGTTCGTTTACGCTCGCTCGCCTTTGTGTGTCCGTCCCGGAAAAGTCGGGAGCCTTAGGAGCTCGAGCTTCCTTCGCTGATCGGAACTCACTGCTTATACATAGTTGCTGGTCACCGTTACGTCGACCGCGTTGTCTTCGTACGGAAACTAATGGCTAAGCACTAATGGCCCTGCCAATGCGGCAATTAGGTACTTGGATTTATCTAGTACCATGTGGAGATAAATACTGTTGGTATTCTATAGATTTTCGAGTCTAGAAATTGTAAAGCTTTGTCTTTTTCTTGTCTTGTATATTTTTATATAAAAGATAAAAGAATTAATTAATCTGAATCAGAATTAGAATACAAGATATTTATAATAGAAAGTGGCTCTGATTAGTATTATTTAAAAGAAATATTACAGGAATAGGAGCGGAAAGAACCAATGATACACCGGAAGTATAATTTTCTTCTCTCGCGATGAAGTAAACAATGTTTTCACATGGGAAATTCTCGAACGAACTCGGTGGAAACAGTGCAGGGTATTTGTTGAATTTGTTCTGCGGTGTTCGCGGTTGGTGCGCGCTGCGAGGATTGCTTTAAATATTCAATCGCGTATCAACTTCACGGATGTAATTGAATCGTTATATTTTATGAGATGATAGACGCCCGGTGCAAGCAGGCCGAATATTGGCGTGAGTATAAACAGCGAACAAAGTGCGTAGCGATGCTCGATGCACGCACCGGCTAGCTGCGACGGTAACAGCGGATGCATGCAAGGCGCATTCGTAAGCGAGTCTACTTTCAAGGTTTATAATTTAATGTTGAATCGAAAATGATACTAGAAATAAAGATTTATTAATGTATCACTGGTTTAAAAGCAGAATTAAATCATATCGGTGTTTATTGCAAAATTTCTGTATTATATTTATTAATAACTGTCTTTGTTAGGTTTATTGATATATCACTGATTTAAAAACAGAATTAAATCATATAGGATGTTTATATTTATTATCAACCGTCCTAGATTCTATTTAAAGAATAATATGCCATTGCAAAACTCTTCCAACGATGCATAGCTCAACGTCCCATTCATTGTGAAATATTGCAAATACTTTTGGAACACTGAATAAGTATTGCAATATTTTCCAACCTATACTTTGCCTGGGTGATACTTTGTGCAGGAGAAAATCGTTTTAATTTCATATATTCTATTTTATATTATTAAAGAAAAAGAGAAGATTAAATTAATAATCCTCCTTCACTTTAGTTTTTATTCAACCGGAAAGAGCAGAATATGTTTGACCTTTTCGCAAATATACTCGTGTCGACTTTATTGCTTGCGCTTGCTTTCCTCACCAACCCCTTTTCCCGGAAAAATAAACTTTAATTGGTCGAACAAGTCTCCCGCTGTTTCTGGCTCTTCATCTAGTCATAGCATATGTCAGGAATCATTGATGATCATTATGATTAGGTAGAGATATAGCATATGCCAGGTCGTAGATACTCCGCGGCAAAGTTTACGTGTTAAACCACACATCTGCTGACTTCAATGATGGTACATTTCCTGTAGCCGCCTGTTGCACCGTCGTTTCTTCGCAGCGGATCGTGTAAGAATCATTCTTCGGGTGCTAATGTGTTCTATAAATTCTCTTTATTATGGATCAGCTAAAAATACGATTAACGCTTTGATTTTATTAATAAATCAACATGTATTTCACAGGCGAATATATATGTTTTTGTATATTCATTAATATATTCGAAAGGTGTACACAAATGGTGAGTAAATTTGACTCAGGTAATTTAACAAGTGTGCCATAGTGAAAGGGTTAAAAGCAATTGTGCTTTCCAGGTAATGAAAGGACTTCTTCAAGCCTCTCACGATTTTTTGTAGGATTCAGAAGAGTAATCCTAAATCGCATCACAATAATTATACTTTCGATTAATTTATTATCTGCTCGTTATAAATTGGTTTTATAACTATAAGCCTGATAATCGACTTTCCATCTTTCAAATTCATTAACTCTTGACACTCGCCAATTTGTTCGTAACACTTTTTTGCTAAGACTCTTTTCAAGCGCTCGGTAACAGGAAAGGTGGTAAAGTGCAAAGACTCGATAATTTGTCATTTCAGCCGTGAATAATTTTTTCCTTTTCGTCATTACATGGGAAGACAAGAGTCCGAGGTTAACAGCCTACAGAAAAGTCATTGGACGGTGGTAGGACGTCCAGGTAGCTTTCTAAAGTAGCTCATTCCTCAAAGGCGTGATCTGCCTTCTACCTGACAGCAAAAACCCTCGACTTTTCGTTCGACTTTTTTCTTACTCGGCCGTTCGAGGATCCAACACGGCCGCCAACAATCTTGCTGGAATTTGCGAGATGAAAGAACGAAGCAAGGTAGCTCTTCTGGCATTGACCCCTCTCTGGAAACTGGACCGTTCTATGACCATCAAGCAAAAAGGAGTTCTTGCGATGTTCGGTTGACTGACGCGAAATTATGATACTGCGGTAGCTACACGAGTACTTTGCTGACTAATACTTCTCATTAAGAGATTAGCCATTAGATGATTAGATAGCACTTGCGGGGCTCTAATTATAAGCTTAACTTCCGCTATTGCATCAGTCATTATCAAAATCCGTCTAATGGTCGATGGAGTTTATTATGACAGGAAATAGCTCTAGGAGAAATAAGATTGAGCGATACGAAATCGGACTAGAGAAAAGAAGGGGCTGTTGTTATTGCTATAATTAGAATTGTCAGAAACTTTTCAGACCAAATATAATCGGACACTAGAGACACTATTTTTTCTAACTTCTTCGTTAATCAAAATGGTTTTCCCATAAAGAATATTGAAATAATTTAAGAAATAATTTTTGATGCGAGGATTAGGCATTACTGCCCATAACACTGTATGTATATTTCTTAAATTAATTATATATTTCTATGTCATTTAACATTAATAAATTAATTATTGTCAAAGATACCTCAAACGGTTAGTTTATAAATAACTAAAATATCGAGTCATAATATTAGTCATTGGTGTCTCAATATTTTCGGGAATCATCTTGGCCCGAAGAATTGCTGGTTTCGATTGACGACACATGCACATTTACACCCCGCGCATGTACGCCATTCGAAATGAGCACAACGACCGACGTAACATCCTAGTTTCCTGCTGCGAGCACTGGGATTCACCGAGCAGTACGCAGCACAGGTGAAAGTGCATTTTTTTTTTTTTTTCATTCGCGGCATCTCGCAAGTGCAATAATCCAACCGATGGAAATTATTATCCATTCGTGTCGCCGTGTTATCGTCTGTTGAATGCCTTGTCACTTGGCGCGCGCGCCTTTTACAAACTTGCAGCGCGCGACAATAATTGCGCTGTCAATAAGCGTTGCGTTGAATCCTTGCATTATGCAATTCACGTTAAAGTAGTTGTCGCACTGAATGTTATGCAAACGTCAAAAATAAGAAGTAATCGTTTCAACTACGCTTTATGATCAAAAGTTTTAACTATGCTTAGAATACAAATTATGTACGACGATAATAGTGACAAAGCAGCAACTTCCGTTTTATAAGAAACTAACATTCTTCCCGAGCTTAAATTTCTTTAATGAAATGGTCAATAATTTTAATGTTTTTTTAATATTTGTATCATACCCTTCTATGTATAGTTTTTTATCGAGATTTTAAAATCAATTTTGATGCCGTAATTAAAAGTGAATAGTTGCAGTCGTCAGACACAGGAAAAGTGTATAAAAGGCTTTTATTTAATTGAAAGGATCCATTTTCATAGACAGTCAATCAAGTTCAAACTTTACAAACATTGCAATAAATTTATACACTGTAATAAATTCAGAAGAAATGTTAGAAAACAAAATATAGAAAATAAAAGACTCACTAAAATAACAATGATTCCACTCTGGTCTGACTTAGTTTAAAGGCTCTTATTGAAATACATATCATACAAAATTCTAAAAGCCATTTCTTTCCAAGCACTCCTCTCTGTTTTTATTCAGTATATGTATGCGATGTTTTACGTGGAAGGGAAGAAGCTTTTTGCGAGAAACTTTCTGAAATTCGACGAAAGTACAACACAGGTACTTTCGTTGGCGCAGCACGAAGTAAAGCTCTCCGAGTGCAAACGTAGTTCCTTAATTTTCGATTGGAATGGTTGGTAGTAGTGTGTCTTTCTTTACCCGAACGTGTTCCTCAGGGACTTCATGCATTTTACAGGAAGTCCGTGCTACGCTGAAGCGTCGATTATTCTGATGCAACACTTGGGAAGCACGTGATGCGGAAGCGAACAGCATTGCAACAAGACTATAAACACGATTAATATTGATCCATGGAATTAGAGTGGTCCATGTTAAATAAATTAACGTATGTTGGCACTTTCGTGTATTTCGACAAAAGTAACGAAAGACCAGAACAGATTCCCATTGATTTTTGTCATTTCGAAGTGCAAACAAGTAGAAGCTAAAATTTAAGTATTAATATGTTTTTCTTATTAATCTTTTGAAATAATTATATTGAATATTTTTTTACGAATCCGTTTGTAAAATGTAATAATAAATGTAATAAAAACTATATAATATAAATTTTAATTCCGTAAATAAAATGAATCATAACGAGTAATCACGTTCTAAATACTTAAAAGCAATTCAAATCGTTTGTATTTAATGACGCTCTATTTCTAAATGAAGTCCTCTGTGTTATTTTATGAATTACTATGTTTTCCTTTGTTAAACAGACAATGTTAGATCATTTCTGTCAGAAAATCCACGGCTTCTGCTTGTACGAAGAACGGTGTCCAAAGAAGTTCAACAGTAGGATTTGAGTTCGCCTTACTTATTTAATTATAATTTACCAGGTTTGCCGTTAAATGTCAATAGCAGCTACCAAGTCAGCTTGGAAAGGAGGATGAAAGGCAAGCAACTGAGTCTCGCTCTCGACAAAAGAGTCAGAGATAACAGCCAATGTATGCCCTCAGTGATACTCGTCGAAAGGAGATACATTCATTTAGATGATATTTCACCACAGCCACTCTTCACTCTTGTTCACCTTATTGTTTTCACCGAGCGAACGTTCGACCGTATTCCTCTCGTCGTTCTAACCAAAGAGCAGTCCGCGCGGATTTAATTAAAGTTCCTTCGTGTTCCTTTGAAATTTCGCTGAAGCGGAATCTCCGATTAAAGTTGAAGGAAAATAGTCGGAAATGCGCTAAATCTATAGTTCGAGATTGTATTTCTGTATTTACCTGCTTAATCCATATTAAAAACTTTTACTATAAAAATGTATATTTAACGCGTATTATTTTTAAACAAACAGAATTTTCTGATGCCGAATATAATATTTTTGGTGTCATTAAGACAGAATCTTTCTTTTTTACACACACTCTATTTTCTCTGTGAAAATAGTAGTACCACTATGATAATTAAAGGATGAGTGACTCACTCTGTAGATGAAGTTAAACGTCGCCCTCCATAATTAAATTGACTTGCCTCTAACATTTTCAGTGCGCTAAAAAGGTAACGCTTTTACTTTCGGCAAGCTTGAAGGACACTGCATGGCGAGTGATGTGATCTCTCTCTCGCAGTTCATCTGTATTCCTGGCTCGAGCCACTTTGCGTCTTGTTGGCGGCGTGCAATAGCAATTGCAATTTGTTTCTGCAACTGGCTGGAACGCAGCCCGCACCCAAATACTGCGCTAGTTTCGAAAAACCTCTTCGGACCCCACTTCAATCACATTACACGACGAATTTCTTTCAGGCGCGGTTTTTAAACTGACACAGAAAAATCGTTTTTCTTTCATCTCGATTCTCAATCTGAAAGGAATACAAGTTGTGCCATCGCATCTGTCAATGCAAAATGGCAACCTTTCGCGGTCCATTGGGAACTGTCGGAAATGAAGGTGGGAAGATGTATTTGGATCTGCCAAAGAGATATAGAAAGACATCAACATCTCCCATTTTCAAGCACTGTGAATTGAGAGCGACTGTCGTCTCCACGGTAAATGGACGCTTTTTTTAGACCAATCACTAAATCGATGTTATAAAATTGAATAATATTATTTGAAGAACAGAATTTATATAATTGTAATTTAAAAATGCAAAAGTACTTCGATCGAATGTGACGCGATGGATTAAGAAACTGATGGCGAACTCGAGAAATTCCAGAGGTTTTAAATGTGACGGACAATTTAAAACCCATTAAAAGGCGACGGGGAATCTTTAAGTAACACACTGAGTGAAATATGACATAGAAAATAAGCACAGAAAAGTAACGTGTTTTAATAATTAGCTTGAAAAATCTTAATGCAATTGACGTTGTATCTACGCAAGTCTTTAATGCAAAAAATACATGATGATAAAGTCTATGCTCTTTGGATGTAGAAAGTAACAAGTAAATAAATTCTTTATTACATTTTTTCTACAATCAACTTTTGCTATTTGCACAGAGAATACCAGCGTGGTACACGTTTCGTTATCAAGTTGGCACGTTCGAATGCACAAATGGGAACAGTTTACCCACGCCAATTTCACTGCCTAAAGCGAATCATAGAACCGCTACGCAAATTCATTCAACGAATTCGATATGCGATGATCAAGTGAAAGTGCAGTGAGTCGATGTGAAAATAAAATAGAGCCGTCGGGCGTATTTTGCCTTCGAGGCGATTGCCTGCGACAGAAATCGGATGTTCGATTCTGTAATTGAAATTTCAATTCAACGAATGTGACAGGGCTCGTAAATTACTGTGCTTCGAATTGCCCTATTTCGAGATTCGCTCGCTGAGTTCACTTTTCAGGGAGTTTCAATCGTGAAATTCAGAAAACAAGTCCTGAACTTTTTCTTCTTTTTTCAACCCTCTTTCGTTACAGCGTAATAATGTATGTTGTTCGAGAACAAGTAAGCTTCTGAACGGAAAAAGGACTCTCCAAATTTATTCAGCAATTTCGGTGATCTCCTTTTATATTTAACATATGCTACTGTAAACAGGATAATCGTATTATGAGCACGCGAATCAACTTATACAGAGTGATTCCTAAGATAATTATGGTTATAAAATAATTAAGAATCATTTGGTAATTTTAATTATGCACGGATATTTCATAATTTTTTCCTAAATCTTATATATTACAAATAAAATGATATTATAGATCAGTCTAATAAGAAGGCGTGGTATGACATTTCGATTCATACACGAGTCAATCATGCATGTAATAATCATAAACCGGTTAGTAATTTTAATTATGCGCGACTATATTATAATTCATTTCTACATCTTATATATTGCAAATAATATTATATTATAAATCCAATGCAGATAATATAATATACATAAAGCCTGTTAAAAACGTGATACGACGTTCCGATGGAAAGGCAAGTGAATCACCGTTTACATTATAAGTTCGAGCAGCCGCGAGGGGAGACCGTTCATGCACGATTTCACAGGTTCGCACGAATAAACTCTGTGATCGATGCTCTGAGCTTTGTTCGCCCGGGCGAATTCCTAGTCGGCTGACACGTGGAGTTTAGGTGGCTCTCTCGGGCTGCCCTCGATAAAGAATTACAGTCACGGTCCGCCACTGTGCGCGCAAGGAACGATGGCCTGACTAGCGAGGATTCGGCGCGCGACCTCCTTTTTCGTCCCTCTTCGGAACCGTTATTGCCACTCGAGATATCGTTTTACTTTTTGAATGCGTACCCGCACAGCGCATTAGCGACTGCCATCTGTAATTATGCCGCGTCCCCATGTGAACCGCACTTCTCGATTCGCTAGCGATTAAACTTTCATCGTCACCCTCTCGAGAAATTTCATGAGATATCTCCGGAAAAAGATTTCACGAATTTTTACTATTTCCTAATGAGGATACAAAAAATGTAGGAGTCGTTATATTGAATAGTTTAGCAGTTCTAATATTATTATGATAATTTAACTTAATATTTTTTTAGCCGAATTTATGTTTTAATGGTAATCATTTCAGCATTGCTACTAAAAGAAAGAATTACATTTTAAATGGAATTAAATTAAAGTCATTCGTAATTCATAATTCACTCTTTTCAAATGAAGTACTTCTGTGGTATTTTAGGAATTGCTTGATACTAATGATGCTCAAAGCAGTTCAACATCAGAGTTTGAGTCCGCCTAACATATTTGCTGCGCAATGTCAATAGGTGCTACCGAAACTGCATATTAGCATTGCCATTCGAAATTATGTAGCGTTCCCATGTGTACAGCGCCGTTGATTTGCCAGCGATTAAGCTTTGATCTTCGGCCTTTTCGCTCCTGGAAAGGCCGGCCTTTTCCAGGTCCGCTCACTTGTGAATGTCACGGAAGTCACGTGACTTCCTTCATTCGTTCCTTCCTTCCCCGCGGTGAAAGGGAGTCGGGTTAAATTGGGGTGGCAAATGGAAGACTCCTGTGATCTCCACTTGATAGCAGCTAGAACGGCTGACTATTGTGAGTCGGTAGGACTTTGCCATATGTTTCAATGATTTCTAGTTTAGAAAGATTAGAACGGAATACGGTTGCAATAGCATAGATTTTAAATTGCATTATTCATCATTAGTTTCATATGTTGTTTCACCAAAAATATTATTATAAGTTAATAGGACTTTGCCATATGCTTAAATGAAATTTTAGTTTAGAAGGATTAGAACGGAATGCCATTGGAATAGCATAGATTTTGAATTGCATTATTCATTATTAGTTTCATAAGTTGTTTCACAATAAATATTATTGTGAGTCAGTAGGACTTCGCCATATGTTTAAATGATTTCTAGTTCAGAAAGATTAGAACGGAATACCATTGCAATAGCATAGATTCTGAATTGCATTATTCATAATTAGTTTCATAAGTTGTTTCACAAAAAATGTTATTTGATATATTACTAGCATGAGTTTCACTCGCCTGCTTCGCGAACTCGAACAGACGATTTTCACTGAAGCAAACCAAATTCTAATTTAACACGTACAATATAAATTAATTTATTTCTTGTTTAAAATATAATTATTATAGGTGATTATAAAATGGTGCTGAGAATGAACGTCACTATAAGAATGTGGAGCGTGGCTCGATGGACGAAATGTATGCGTAAACGATGCGTAAGTATTAGCGAACTGTGACTGTGAAATGAGAACGAGAGCACGTGTGTGCGTGGAACGACGATTGCGGAGTTCATACGCGTATAGTTCGCCTGGAGACCGGATCGGTCGCTAAACAGCACACAAAAGAGGCCATCAACGGCGCAAAGCAGAAAGAATGTGACCAATAAAGTTATTAATTGTTTATGAAATACTTGTGCGATTTTTTAACAATATTCACTTGTTCAATTTTACCAGGGAATGAAGTGTGTCGAAGAAACAAAGGGATTATTTTAACCTTCGAAAAAACAGATGAAGAATAAATAGTAATACATATGATTTGAAACAATAATAGGTAGAACCTTGTCAAATTGAGAAATGCTTTTCTTCTTTTCCCAAAAGTAATGATTTTACAGTGACCTTTTTAACTGTGCTTGATAGTACTCACTAAATACTATTTTGGGAAAATATTTCAAATTTTTAAACAAAAGGATTACAAAATTAGAGAAGGTGAACTCTGCCTGCGGTGATTGAACAAACGGACAGCCATTAAAATAACGGGCAGTTTAAAATAAACCGCTGGAGTTAAATTAACTCCAGCTGGTTTGCAGAGGGTTAAATTAGTCTGCCATCCTTTCACTATTATTTCCGACGATGTACCTTTCCCGCCCGATGATGCCCACGCGATATTCATTCGGCCACGAGAACTCGTTACGCACTACTTGTAAACAAATAGACGGCCAATCACTGATTCCAATGTGAACCGTTAATCTTCGCTTTTTCTCGTGCCCCAAACGTTCCCTTCTCCCGATGTCAGGCAAATCCTGGCCTCGTTTCCACGCCCTGTGAAGCGTTGCATTCTAAATTGACCCATTTGATTTCGTAGCCTTTCAACTTGGCTACTTCGATTGCTCTCCGATTTAATTTCGTCGGAATGTTTCTAAGTAGGTGAATTGTTTTGTATTTTTTGAGAATTTTAATTTAATAGATATTTAGATTGTCGGCTAATCGGTTGGCTTTCCATTTACTTGATTTCGTGTTCTTAGAATGCTTCGTGCAGAAAACAATGTTTAGTGATTATGATCAGTAATATCGATGCAAAATTATCTAGCAATTTTTACACTTAGAATTGCTTATGTTTCTTCTAACTGCTGATTAGAAGAGTTAATCGTTATATGAATATATTAACTGTAATATTGTTAAAGTACGAATTCATATTATACCCTTCTTGTAATTGCATATTGGAGTGAATAATGTGTAGAAATTAAAAGTTTCTTCATTATTGTAATAGCAAAACCTGTATGTACTTAATACTGTCCAAGAAAGTTTCCGTATTATTTACTCTTTTTACTCTTGTTCGCTTTTACTTTCAGTTTAACTATTATTCATTAATGCACTCGTTTCCAAAAACGAAATAAAGTAACCTTCTCGCTGCATAGTTAGTTATCCTATCTATTCTCCAAAAAAGCCAAATTTAACTGCCTATTAGAAGAATCGTGGCAAGTGGACCGGAAAGTTGAATAGCTGAGTGAACGGTTGTGAAGGCAGGATTGCCCTCAAAACCGGAGCGACAAGATCGCAATGTGTGATCCTAGCTTAAAGGTTAACGCTTAGGTTGTCAGGTATACACAGTCAAATGCAATTTAATTTAATTCAAATAGTCAACACTGTTGTAAACAAATCTACAGTATTTGAATATTAAACCTTTCATGCTCAAGAAAATGTATTTCTATTTAGAAAGATGAATTTTCTTCCTTAAAAATTTGTTCCTGAAAAATACTGGCCGTGCAAGTACCTCTTTTATCCACTGTATAACAAATACGATCCACAAATATTAAATTTTATTAAAATTCCAATCTTTGTTCAACACAATTACCAAATAAAATGTAAATTGGTTTGAACCAATCAGCTATCTTTTGAAGTACATTCCAAACAAAATATTTAAAATAATTCAAAGTTATTGAAAAGGAAATTGAAAAAGGATTCAAAGCATTAATGCGTGTCATTGTATAATTCGACAAGCGCGTATTGGTATTCGGAACGCTTTTACCCGCCTGGAGTGGCAGCGCGGTCGACTTTAAATGCTGCTCGAGGCTGCGCACTCGCGCGCGAATATAAACATCGAAATTTGGTCAATCGGCTGGTAGACGATCACAGGTGTGCACGTGAGAGAAAGAGAGACAGGTGGCGAGAGAGAAAAGGAGAGAAAACGGTCAGCAAGTGAACGAGCGAACGAGGAATTTCCTCGGCGATTTCACTTTCGCCCCGCTGAGGCTGCTGGCATAATCGCACTGCGTCTGTTACGAATCGACGATTAGACGATTCAACACTAACTACTTGTCTCCGTTTATCTGTATGCCTCTGCACGAATGTGTATGTGCGACACGCGCTGTCGCGTAACACTTGGAAAATCGAGGAAATGTTACTACGCGCTTGCTTGTGCTCCAAATATGCAAACACGGCTATAGGGTGATCCAATTGCTTTCTTTTATATATGTTTTATATATATTGTTACCTGCTTTATGGCTACAGAATAATATGTTTCCCACAGGATGTTTGCAATTTATAATTATCCTGTAGCCAGTAGTTTTTTTAACGAACATGTGCAGTGACTCCCAATATATTCGGACATAATTTTACCATGATGCATTCCAATAATATGCATATGAGTATAATTAATAACGAAACATTTTTTTAAGAAATGGTATTATGTATTATATATTACATATACGGGGTGTTGAAAAGTTTTTCAGCAAAGATAGATCCAATGATATATTATTGAAATTAAGTTACTGTTAACGCGTATATAAAATATCATTAATCTCTCGTCAAGTAAAACAGCTGTTTGAAATCTAGTGAATTTATCGAAAGTGTATTTTTCAAATACTAATATCGACGTAGTCAATTCCTATGCATTTGCATCACCCTGTATGTAACTTCACACGAGGAGTTTCTGATTGGTGGCAAACTCCGAGAGAACATTTCTCCTTTTGCGTTCTGCTATTACTGCGGCTTTCCCAATGACGACCGATAGCCTCTAATTAAGGCAACCTCCAGACAGCCTTTACCTCCTGAAATTTACGCTTTTGGTTACACTATGTACCACGTCGGGACGGTTGATTTGCACAAGGGAAATTTATGCGGAACTGTGCTCTTGAACCAGAAACCGTAACGCCAATTAAATTTGATCGCGTGAAGTTTGAATGCACGATTTTTATCCGTACCGGCCACTTAATCATTCGTATGCAATGAAAGCTAATTAAAGGCTTTAAATTATGCATGCCTGCTATTTCAAATACTTCTCGTGTATGATATTTATGATTGCGATGGAAAATTGTAAGTCTGCAATTTAAAATTATGTTAATTAGGAATAATCATCTATTGAAATGATTTATTTATGATCTTTGATGTAAAAATAGAATATCAGAAAAGCTTTATTTAAAAAGCGCGACTGCAATTAGTTGACATTCAAGAGAATTAATTTGGGTTTTCAGTAAATTGTAAGAGCCAGGATTTTTCTGAATAGTTGGTCATAATAATATGAAATTCTGCTGGGATAAAATTTAATTGGTATAACAAAACAGAGTTTCCTTCCTCCTTGACAGGCTACTGTTCCTGCGAATAACTGACCCAGAAAGCCAAACATCAGAGTCAATGGTGCACACTTCAGAGAGCCTGATTCTTTCCCGAAACTACTGTGCCCAAAGCTCGAATCATCGGTGACCCAGACGGCAGTCAGTTAGTCAAGAAATACATTCATCTAACTAAATTAGCAATGAGAAGAGTTTCTTTGTGAGAAAGCGCATAGCCTGATTTATTGCCATAATACTCCGATACAAATAGAGTTTGTTTAATAACAGAGCAATTTATCTTATAAATAAAGTACAGCCTATAAACAGGACAAACAAATTATTTACATACAAATAAAAAGAATGCAATAAAAACCTTATATTAATAAATAATTTCATGATATAATATATGCATTATATGTTACTGATAATCATTCAGCTGATATTATAGTAAATAAAATAAGAAAAAAAGATTTCCTTACTGTTAGATATCGGAAAAAGGTGTTACTTTTAATATTTGCCATTAATCGTCGGGCGGAAGAAACGAGTGAGATATTAAGAAAGGAAAAGTTTACTACGCCAGAGATAAGAATGAGAGGAATCTCGGGCGTTTTCCCTAGAGTATCGAAATGCCAATTAATTTTAGCGACGGAATCACGAGGAAGATGAATTTTCCCGTGAAGCGTTTGATCGCACTGATCTCGAAAATCCGAGGCAATCCGACTTCATTCGAGACTTTCTCTCTTTATATAATAGTGCGATGCTGATCCGAGCTCCGCTTTCATAAGAATTCCTTGGAAGGAGCTCGAGAAAAATCCGCTGCTTTTCGGTTCTTCACCCTAATGGGACAGCTGCTACGGCAACTGCACCGCATTCTGTTTGACCGGAATGCCAAGGAAATTCTTTAGTTTCTTTAAACCACCTCTCTAAATCTTATCTTCCATTCACGAATAAAAGTATTCTTCGTAAAAAGACACTAATTAATTCGTTACGCTGCTTAACTGAAAATAAACATAGGATTTATTTGTGGAACGATTAAGCAATAATGATGTAATTGTTATAATATTTATTGACTCAATTAGTAAGTGATTAAAAATTACTGTGTAACACATTATTTTACAATTAATTGGTCGGGCAGCTATTAATAATGAGAAAGGGAGTTACAGACTTTTCTAGTTTATTTCATACATTCTATTGTAACAAATAACTAGACTTGTTAAAAAAATTCTTCGCTAAAGAACATCTTTTATATTTTATTAGACACAAATCTTATATTAAATATGCACTATTATACTGCAACCAAATTCTATATTAGACTTCTTGAAAGTTCTATATTGCCCTAAATTAAATACAAGTCTGCGCACCAAACATCCAAATCTAAATCACAAGATTTTAGATCAAGCAAATGTGTTGCTTGTTTCACCGAAATCTTAATTATAAAATTTTGAAAATACAAATAGCACAAGTCACTTCCTGTACAACATTACGCTCGGAGATTTATCCAAAATGAGCGAAAGTTGCATTTGATTGAGGAAGGCAGAAGTAATGAAAGGTATTAACGAAGTAACACCTGGCATTACTCTCAAAGAATATATTGAACCATCTTTGAAAAGTGTCTACAGAGTTGATCGATATTGCACTGTGTCTTCCGGCTTTCGGAACGTAAATCATCGAGCGCTTGTAATTCCCAACAATAATCCCTGTCGGGTTCGAAGTCATCAGTCCTCACTTCTTCTCATCCTGTTTGTTCATATTCGTAAGCGCCGTCTCCTGACTCGTCGGCGGCTTTGATGTGGTAATGTCAATCCCAAAAAGTTTCTTCAATGAACGGGGAAACTGAGCGGTGAGACCAGCGTAGATCACTGGATTGTAGCAGATCGATGACTTGGCTAGAAGCGCCGGTAACACAGCTATCGAAGGCGAAGGCCTCATCTGGAAATAAATGATTCAGATTTCGCACTCGAAATATTTTATCGTAAAAGAACTCGTATATGATGCAAGCAAAATGCTCAGAGCGAGCATTTAATTTTAGTACTTACTATTCTTTGTAATTAGATGTTTGAACTTAATTCAATTTATTTAAATTGTAATACATGCGAAAGATCTCTCTGAAGACGTTTTCAGGCATTGTAGAATGTAGAATTATGTATGCTTTTAAGTTAATTGTTTCATTATAGTTCACTGAACATTATCATTTCGCGTCAATGAATTTTTTTCAGCACTTATTTTTCCGACGGTTGAAAGTAAGTAGAATCCTTGAATAAACGAACCATAACAACACAGAAAATAGTATGGAAATTTGCTGTTTGCATATGTATGTTTTGCAATGAACAATTGCAATATATATCGACCACAAAGCTATCCTGGGATCATTTCCAAGAGAGGCTCATTAAACTATCAAACTATTCGCAAGTGAAGTGTTCAAATTTCAAATACGCTTGGCCGCAAATATTAGCATAGAAGAGCTCACCAAGCAAATGAATTTTACTGGTCGCATTTCATGTGGCTTGTTCTCTCGCCCCCTAAGGCTGTCGGTCGACCAACTATGTATGAATGTCTGATTGTGTGTGTGTGTGTGTGTGTGTGTGCTTTAGAGCAATTTTCGAATTTCATTCGACTCCCGTTTGTTGCTGATTATGATTGCCTTTGCGATTCCCATTTATTTTACTCTCTTAACAAATTTTTCAGCAGATATTTCATAGATTAGAAACATTGTATGTTGAGTCCGGGAAAATACATTTTTACTCTAATTATTGTTAATATAATGTAGATAATGTAAAAATAGTAAGTATGATGAAAATGTCAAGCGTAACAATCATAAATCATAGAAATATTATCAATTCGAACATAAAAAAATGTATGTGTAAGATGTTTTGCTTGGAAATTGTATGAATCATAAAAGTATTCTGATATTTTTCTTCTGGTTAATGATTTTACGTATAATTCTGACACTCATTGTAAACGTACGTAGCAAGTTTGTATTATGTGGTATCAAGAACATGTAATATAAAACCGGCTACTTACGTAGAAGTATTGAGCGGCCAGTGCGAGTGCCGCATAAGGTGACCAGGCCAGCAGGAAAGCCGTAATCATTAACGCGACCATTTTTGTCACTTTCGCCTCGCGTCTTCCACGTGCGCCTAAAGTTTCAATGGAAACAATCGTCTACAAATTCTTGTAATAAATATAAAACTTTATATTCTATACCAAAAATAATACTCTTCTTCTTTAAATTATTCCAAGATTTCAACAAGTACCAATTATCCAACAGAATCATCACAACTGCGCTGCACCACTACAAATTTTGTAAAAAGCATTTGGTTGAAACACCGGAATAATTGAGTTGGTGCGCCTTATTAATGGTATTTCCGTAGAAAATACTTTCAAGGAAGCTCATTCTTTATTTCCAGAATGAATTCTTCAAATTGTTTCTTTTTTATTCGTAAGTTCCCAATTTCACTTTAGTAAATTTCAGATCTTTTGTACATTTTATGACATTACCCGCGTTTTTTAAAATTACTTCTGTAATTCATTATTTAATGAAATAAAAATACAATTCCAACATTGTCTACATGTCGTTCGTTCATTATTATTAAAAGATTCATTTTAATTGGAATGTCAGCAAAGTCATAAATCGATTAGATGCTTGTCGTAAAGCAATCAACACGGTAGACGCTTGTCTGCGCATTAACAAGAAAAGTCAGGTGTTTTACCTATTCTCTTTTTAACGTTCGTCAAAGTCAGTAGGATGGACGTGTAACTGCTAACGATGATGAGCACGGGAATAAAGAGGCCCACCACAAAGAGAAAGGCGATGTAAGTGTCGCTCTTGGTCTCAGGATCATGAACCTCCCAGGAGACGCTGCAGGATACGTTCCCAGCTTCCGGCCCGTAGCTTCCCCAACCAAAGAGCGGCGGAAGTGACAGAGACAGCGCATAGATCCACACGCAAAAAGCTAGTATCACTGCGTGCCTGTTAACAGTTCATACTAAACGCGACCTTTCAAGGTACAGAATAACATTTCTTATTCTTATCGCATTATCGGAACAGTATATTATATTAATTTAATGATTTTTCTTAATGCCAGTCTTAATGTATTTCAAGAAAAGTCATGAAAATATTATAAAAAAGTGTTTGTTTCCTACAGTAGAACTTTTCTTATCCGAATTTTCTATCTGAATACTTTGTTATATAATTTTTAGAGTTAAATCTTTAAATATACTAAGTTCAGTATGTTTGGATAGTAGAAAATTTAGATTCGAAACATTTTCCTGTTAATATTTAATATTAATATTACATAGTATGTGTTTCACTTTCACATACTACGTGAAAGTGTAGTTTGCTAATATCAATTCAGAATAAAATGAAACGCCTTGTATATTACCTAGTAATACACTTATTACATAAAACATATTATGCAGCAACAGGACCTATTTCTACGTGAAATCATGAATATAATATATATTTATTTCTCTCACTTTCGCTGGACAACTTGCACCTGCACCTAGATTTCTAATTAAAAACGTCACCGAGAAACTGTTCGATCAACATTCCTGCCTGAAACTTGTTTCACTTTTATTGGTACTTCATTCATCATACCGCCGAGAAAAGCCATATTGTTACAGTCTAAGAATGATATAATATGTGTCATAATATTGTATGAACAATTTCAATAATCATTTCAATTTTATAATGATTTTAAAAAGTCAATTGGAAGATTTTAATTATATTGCTATGGTATTTTATACGACATTCGATTTGAACGGCAGTGCTTGTTAAACTTATCGAACTTTTTTAATACTTTACTCGGTACTCAAGTTTCTCGACTCGTTTTCCACCAGAAACCTTTTAAATTAAAAAACTCAAACACGAACAGTTCTCATGAGGAATAAATATATTCCATGACTATCATCAATCAATTTCCCATCAAGATCTCACCGAGGTGAGAGCCTCCATTAATTACATCAGAGTAATATCAGCGATCCAATGTAATACTAATAAAAGTATCATATAAATGTCTAATAATTTCTTTAGGAATTCTCAATTTCCCGCTACTGTAAACTCTTGGCGATGAAACGGTTTCTATTACATTAGAGCGACACTACCATAATTCCGTAACACCAACTAATTTTGATCTTATTACTGGAAACTATGTAATAATATAAATTATTACAAATTTACAATTGACTTAAATAATAGTAAATAATGTCGATTTACTGTAATTTCTATAAAAATCCTTATCCTGAGGAAAATCGATAAAGCAAACACATATTTGAGAAGACACCCTGTTCGACATATTGACTGACATAAAATATTGGTCGGATGAACATAGCATTCTTTCGAGGTACTTCGAAATAATGAAGGCCTCGGAATGGGCTAGTAGGTCAGGCAAATTCCCAGAGTGGCAAGCATCAACAATCGATCATTGGTATTATCGGGAATTGTACTACAAGTTAGTACGATGGAGTTTTAATTACCTTATAGACAAAGTTCTCATAGGGCGCGTAACCAACAACCACCGTTCCACTGCCATCACTGTCAAGTTGCCGATGCTGGCGAAGCCGAGTGTTGACATGAACCAGGCATACCTTGAAAGCAACACCAAAATCAATGCTTCGCTCGGTGCTTTTAATTAAAGGCTGTGAGATGCCTGTCGGGCAAATCGAAACCCTCTCACCCCGATTGATTAATCTTGCCTGTTACGATCTATCAATCTTAATTCGACTTGCCGATGGTGCGGTAATTGTAAGTGATTGAATCAGGCAGCAAGGCGCTAGTAAATGGTAGAGTGCTTCTATACTGACATAAATAGTACGAGTATCAAAGGGAGGAGAATTCAAAACAATAGAGCTACAATAATGATTTTTATCGCAATAGCTAGAAATAATAGAAATCGATTTTCTCCATCTAGGGAAGAACCCATTTTGTTATATTCATTTACAAAGTAAAACAATAGTACTATTTTCTATCTGTCAGAGTAATCTTTCATGTTGATGTTGAGAAAGCGATTCCAATATTGGAAAAACAGACTTCGAGTGAGAAAACATTTTCTCTTCATACAGCTTTCACTCGATACACACGTGTAAAAGAACAAAAATACAAGACTCAACAATTTTGCTCCTCAAATTTGTGGAAGTCTTTGTTTCGAAGGTAGCCTTCCTGTTACTCGCCCTCAGGATTATCCCTTTGAGATAAGCCGCCGGATTTCCAGCATAAAAGGCAGCTGGCAAGTAGGCAGTGCTTGAAAGCACCGATCACTCGTCCCCGGCGTCCTCCGGATAGGAAAAGTGCAGCGGAGTGCCATCGACTCGAGCGAACGTCATCGTCGGAGCCGAATCGGAAATTGCCGGGGAAGTGATTATCCATGGCGACGAAAACCAGGGAGAAGAAGAGCCGCTAAGGCTTCCTTTTAAAACACGAAAACGGAATAGCGATCCGCTGAGAATCTCATTAGCGATACAATTAATCGGCCGTCTATCCTTCGCCCACACTGATAAATCAACGCGCTACCATTCAATCGCTTCCGTCTGTCATTCAACGACTTTTTTGGAACCCCTAGATGAGGACTCTTGCGATTTTCTCGAAGCTCTGATAAAATAATCGTAGGTATAAAAATCACGAATTGTCGTCGCAGGTGTACGCGCTCCAATAAAAGTGATGAGTTCTTTTTATTACAAGTTTTATTATAAGTTAAGAAAAGTTAAATTATAAAGTCTAACGATGGTAAATTTTTGTAATTCTTTAATTCAAATGGTTAATATAAAAAAATATAACCAATCATATTTCGTTTTCGACAAATGTCAACGTCAACTCTGCTAAAAGCTTCTTAACGACTTTTATAATTTGGAACATTCAGTCCCATTATTTCTCCATCTCCATCATTTCGTTGAGTTTCTTCCAGTGTTACTGTCGACCGGACGGGCTTAATCGTCGGGAAATTTCCGAAAACAATCAGCCTGATGATCACCGCTCGACCTGCTTTCAGAAGCGCGAAGCGAGTAGAGTTTCATAAGGAAATTGCGTTATTCCAGCAAGATGTTCACTGAAATGCTCCAGCTTAGCACGTGCTCGAAGCATATTCTGCTTCGAGACGGTTACACGGAACGTTACACGTTTAGCTGGCTCTCGCGTAACACGGTGTTACAGCTGTGTTTGAGGCGTTGGAGTGTGATGCGGTTAATGAATGGTTGCCCGAGGCATTCGAATCTCGAACCAGCGCGCTTGGATTGATGCATTATCCAGCCCACAAACAAACACAAATAGAGCCGGTAATTAATCACGCTGGATAACGTTGATACCGTGGACGAGTGGATGCTCGGTGACGAGTACGGGCGGATACTGTGACTTCAAGTGATCCTGAAGCGAACCTTGCTTATTGGAACATGTTTTTATGCTGTTATATTGCTCCTGGAAATTATTGTATGATATTTGGAAAGTGAGATAGTTCACCAAGGCGCTGATATGGTATTTTTAATATCCATTTTTAAGAAATTATATTAATAAGTACTCTTTATTGTAACTTAATAGAAGTTAAGAGTTAGTAAGTAAGTAAAAAAATTCTTATTAAGAACCTGAAAGAGTATCCAAAATTTTCCTGTTTTTCTTATAAACTTCCGATGAGGAAAATATGGGAAACTGCATTGTTGAAACTTTCGACTTGATACGACATTTTAGTTCCATTAGCATGGAAGTTCGTCGACGAAAAAAATGCCAAGAATCCGACTCTACATTGTCTCTCATATTTTTCGTTTGGTTTACTGAAGGCTTGTTGGATGCGTGAGCGCGGAATTTGTGACATCTGGGTCATAACGCATACTTTCGGGCCGTAAAATAAATTTCGGTATTTCGCACTGTTAACAGTGGAAATGTGAAGAACGCGTTAAATTTATTTCCAGTAAAACAGGCTTTTTATAAAATAATGATTAATCCATTCACCTGTTATTATAGTTAAATATCCAATGTTGTCAAAGCGATAGTTCGTGTTCGTCAATCATTTATGGCTTCACAATGCTTTCCAACACTTGTCTCTACCTTCACATTTTAATATATCTGTAATATAAATTTATGCAAAAAATTTGAGTGCCAGCCTTTTCGCTAATTAAATTCCCATCTGAAATATAAAGTAAACCAAAATTCTGTGGAGGCGTTCAATTAAATCGGCATACAACTTGGTTCACATTTAAAAGGGAGCATAAAAGACGATAATTAATACATTCTCGAAAATTCGTAATAAATGTGAGAAATATACGGGATGGCACTCGCTTTCTTCTCAAACTTCAATTGTTGGCGAGTTATTCGTGCGTGCAAATATAATAGAGGATTCTACGAATGTATCTTTGTGCGATCAACTTTTAGTTCACTATGAATAGAAAGGCCTGCGAATAAAGCGATACCGATTTATGCCATCGATGTATTATTCCGATTGAAGTTTTGGGTTTTGACTTCGCTTCCTTTCTCAAATAAATAATCTCTTGTAAATAATTCAGTAGTATTTTATATTGCAAAAAATGGACCTGTTTAATATGTTGAAATTAATGTGTTAATTTAATAATACTATAACAAATACGTGGCAGATAGCAATTATTTTTATTACTGCCATTACTATCCACTATCATATAATGAAGTAACATATATGACTAACTTTAGTCAATGAATTTGTCAATATTTATTATTAGATAGTTAATAGGAGAATTAACATACCATTTGTCATAGCAAATTCAAACTTCACGCTTTTTCTACTTAGATAAAGTATTATAATACAAAATAGAATTTTAACTCGTACATAAAAGCCTATCCAAACTAAATGACAGCATGCTCGGTCATCAGTTTATAGTAACATAGTCTATAAACATGTATACATGACTTTTTACCATTAAAAAAAGGAGTCTGGAGAAATTATTATAAACTAAACATTCACAGAGAAATTTTTATAAGAAAAATTCTCATACATATAAAAAGCTGCCTTGCTGGAAAAGATTCTGAAGATTTCTTCTAGCTAGTCTAATCAACAAACTATTAGTCAGTTTGAAACGTGACAAGCTGATTGCGCGACAACTATGTTAGCAGTCCGCCGCGATTGGTTTTTTCCCTGGTATAACTGCCGGCGGCCAAGATGATGAGCGAGCGAAGAAAATAAAGAGCAAACACGCATAGCGACGCCGATGTCGAAGCGAATCCCCGCGGGAAATCATTACACGACCCGGTTTTTCTCTGGAACAGCCAGTAACATTATCTGGAAATTAAACGCGCCAGTGCTGGACAAAGCCTGCCGAAGTTCGAAAGAAATATTATGTCGTCCTTCTGGATTCTGTTCGCTCGCATTTGATTGCACACGCACACGTTTGTTGAATAATAATACGCTCGAAAACTCGGTTTGTCAGTTGCTGATTTATCTGAACTAATAATCATGTGATTCGTATTCGGCGCTCGTTAAAGCGCCGAGAGAATGTGTGCACTTCGCAATCATCGTAGCGCTGTTCTCTTCAGCGATACGGAAATGTACATTTTATATAATTAACTATTTAACTTATCAAAAAAATGGGTTACTTTAATTTACCGTGTAATTTAATTAAAAGAATAGGCAGTTGCAATTATCTGCGTTGAAGAAATTTTTTAGTGATGTTTAACTTGACTTCTTATTCCTTTTGCTGTCAGTTTTCAGATGCCCTGATTAATTTATAAAGAATGAAATATTTTACATCGTATAGTTTGCTTGAGTCATAATTCTTAAAGAAGAGAAAACTCCATTGAAATTCGTTCAGTAATTCTTGAGATTATATCAAGATTTCTGTGCGTAAGAAGCTCTTTTAATTCGTCTTCTGAAGCAGTTATGCAGACTGCTCGGTTCCCAGAGGAGGAAACGTAATAAAATATAGCCTGTGTCCACCTGGGGGAAATATACTTTCCCCCAGTGAAAGAATTATCCAAGTAGTTTCTGAAATGACTACGGATACATAAGTAAACTTTCTCTCTTTATAAGGGTCGGTGATTTAAACCTTAATAATTGCCCTAGTTTTCTTGTTAACTAAAATATTTATGGAATTTATTTATAAATATCTCTAATTGAACTAACTGACTAGAAATTAGAAAAATCTGTCCTTCTTGCCAAAGTATTAATATACAAAATGCTGCTAGTATTAATAACGCTTTACTTTATGAATTTAATAACTAAAATTATTCGTTATAAAAGTCATCGCAAATATGCAATATAAGGTGAAATCATTGTCGCGTTCATAATGCAGACGTTATATATACCTGGAATAAGAAACGACGTGCATTGCCATATCTGCACAATGGGAGGACTGCGTGCGCTACTTCTAAGCTGGCTATAGTTTCTGGAAGATTGACGGCTTTCGTGTGCTTAGTTCGTGATAAAGAAGAATATGGAGTGTCGACTGTATGCCGATTGAAATAGGTGAGCCGCAACGGGAAGATGTTCAATCCAGCAGTATTCACTGCGGGATTCTTGTAAAATGGGCACAGAATTGAGACTGAAGTTGATCCCTTCCTGCACTGGGATACATTTTGTGACCCGAAAAAGATACATTTTCAAGTCTTGCGTAAAAAAAATAATACGTATTTATTATGTCTGTAATTTGTTTGTAACTGAGGTGCTATCTTCATATATTTAATTATGTTATATTTTAATAATAATAATACAAATAAGGTTTAAAAATAAAAGAAAGTCTGATCGTTGCTACGGTGAAGAAGCTGTTTCCTACCGTAAATCTTAAGTTAATTATAACTCGCTGATTTTAACGAAGCATTTAAATACATGTTATTTATTCCCAAATTACTATTCAGACAATTAGAGCAACCAGGCGGCAAAATGTAATATTACTACTCGACAATGTGGCAAACGAAGCATGCGGGCAAAGGAACATTTATAGTCATGTATTTCTCGACATGTAATATTTCGTTTGAGTAAAGAGCGCCAATACAAGCAATTAACAACCAATTAGCAAATACAGTCGCTCGTTTCTAATTATACCTATCGTATGTAACGCAAGTGTTGGAAAACTGGATCGATTCGACCAAGAGTTTTAGTTGTTTCCTGCTCGCAGCAGCGCATATTTTCGGTAACGTTCGAGTCACTTGATTTAGTTAATAATAGTTTGTAATTTATACCAGAGACACACTTTGTAGCCCCAGTACCATCCGCCAGCGATCGCTGAGCCCATCGCCACCGGGTTTCCAAGAGCGGCCACCAAAAAGTCGCCGGTCTGTGAAACGAGAAGCAAACAGAACTTAATTAAAATCCATCGAGGACGCAACCCTGTAATTAAGCAGGTGTGTGTAACGTGGCCGAAACAAATTAAGCAACCGCTAGGTATTGGTCACTCAAACTTGACTAAGCCGATGAAATAAATTCACCCTTCAAAAAAATAAATTCAAATATAAAAAAGAGACAAGTAAATTTATACAATTTATAAAAAAACAGTGCTTGGTGAACCCGATTCTATACAAATCTTGCACTGTGTAAGTCTTGTCTCCAAAGTTACGGTTGTGTAAAGTTACATCACTCAGGATCAGTCAGGAAGTAATAGACTTTAGACTTCGAACATTGTTACTGAACATTTCAAGTAAAGATGTTGTTTCGAATGAAACGTATATTGATCGACCCATTTAATGAGTCTCCTATTAGTAAAAGACAATATATTGCATGACATTATTTAATATATTAAATTCTTGGTAATGAATAAGTACGTCCTTAAATTAAAGTCTGAACTTAGACAAGAGAAATACAAAGTTTCTCACGAAACTCATATAATCTCAAGCGTAAAATAATAATGACGCTTAACTCTTATGTGAGTCAGGCATCAGAATTATTGTTTCATCATAGTTTAAGGACCATCATACCGTGCACCACTAATATGAGAAAACATCACTAATGAAAGGTTACAACCGACAGAATGCCGGTAAACGAAAGTAGCGTAAGCTTATGGTACCCGCTGTACAAAGCTCTCTGATTTAGCAGAGCGCGTTTCCCGAAGCGCGTGGTATGTCGAATAGAAAAGATGAGGGTGCATTCCGCGGAGAAAGGTTCCAACCTGTGCACTCTAAAGCGAATTGGACCTTGCGGAATAATTTAGGGAATGTAAGTAACAAGTTTCGAAGTACTCATCTGACACAAGTGTGCAGCTCGTGTGGGTTGTCATGTGAGCAATAAACGTAGAAGAGCTTGCCGGGATTCCGAGGATTTAGAGCGATAATTAACTTTGCTGCGGCAAAGTCGAGTGTAGAACGGCGCACAAAGTAGAACTTCAACCGTGACCAATACTGTCTAAACCGACCCTCAAAGCTCGAAAGTGTCGCGCATAGAGCTTTGAAATTAAAGTGATTGTTGGCGAGCAAAATCCGTGCAAACATAAAAGTTTCTGTTCGTCTATGTGTTCACGATAAACTTGGAAACTGTGGAATTGATTTTAATTCAATTTTCCCTCCTGTTTACAGTTATTATCCAAGCAAACTATTGGGTATAAATATTGCTATATTTTTAGAATGTACAGAGAGTTCCAAAAGCAATTTTAAAATAAATGAGTTAATGCGAAAATCAAATACCACACGTGTCAATCATACATTCCATCTTAACGGAAGTCGATAAAATGAATGCAATAATGACGCTTAGGATTTCTATGTATTAACACATTGAATAAATTAGAGTTATTTCAATGACTTTCGTTGTTCCAATGTTGAAAGAAAGAGAATAAAATAATAAAATAAAACATCGGTCACATGTAAAACATCGAAATTCATGGGCAATTTAAATCAAGCTAGTGCATACCAACACATACTAATTGTAAGTCATTGAAGTGTACATTCCCGGATGTGAAGTGACTCGCATAGCCGGCTAGGACTGTCTAACTAGCGAAATGCCAGCTCTCCTACGCTCTTCCTACGACTTATAAATATTGATGCGTATTTAAATACCAAAAAGCCACGGCGAACACCCTCACAGTGCTATATTACAAAACGAACAAAAACTATCATTTGCACAACAACGCACGTTGCAACAAAGGATATAATCAACCGGAGCTTCATTAAAAATACAAAATTTCACCACAAATATCAGAATGTAAATGCAAGTGCAGCAAAGTATAGCGCACGCGAGGAACATAAATGAAAGAAAGTGCGTAAAATGAATACGTACAACGAGATTGAGTAGCACAACGTTGACAGGGGTCCAGAGTGTCTGAGAGTCCTTGACGATGACGATCGCTACGAGCAGATTCATGGTAAAGCCAAAGAAGCCGATGACACCGAGTGTGACAGCCGCTGTCATGTAAACAGCCGGGCTTATCTCATCCATCGATGAATCCTCCATTGTCTCGATGCTGCTGTGATTCAAAGACATTCCGGCGATCCTCGAGAAACTCGTGCACGTGAAAGGTAGTTGGTTGCTTCTGCCGATCGGCCACGTGCTTCTACCAGTTGGGATTGCAACCGGTCGCACTTATCTTTGACAACACAATACACCCTCTTCTGCCGCTTGATCGCAGCCCCTACGTCGTTGGAACGCGACGATGTCTTGTCGGGTGAAGGCATGCAAGCCGGAGAATGAAGCGTGGCATCGGTCAAAGATAGTGACGATATTTCAAAGTCCATGCACCCTTATATAAAGCCCGCTCGAAACTACCCTCTCTACCATGACTGCGAGAGGCACTTACTATCACTGGCGGGTTCTTCACTATAGCTGCAACCAACCCCCGCGACGTGAAAAAGCAGCATGCGCGAGATCTACCGCGTACCAACTGCTCTGGACCACCGATTATCCCCCGCCCTCTCGCCAACTCATCCTCAACCCCTCCCTCGGTCCCCGTCATCCCCGCTGATACTCTTTGGATCACGCTTTTCACTCTGCTGTTCCATTGTACGGCTTTGATTTAATGGACAGCAGGATGAGGTGAGTGGAGAATAAGATGAATTTTTAGTATATTTCACGTTTCATACCAACCTGGAAGATATGACTTTGTATAGAAATTTAATTTTACTTTTTGGAATTGATTTCAACTAATTTTTGTATATTTTGTATAGGTAAGTCTTGTTTTTTGGGTATTTGGGGGTAATGTGATTTATGATGAGCGTTGATTTTAATTGGGGCAATCAGGTAATTGGCGCTCGTTTTGATGGAATGTGTACAGCAAGGTTTAATTACTCAGGTGGTAAATCGAACGGATGAGAAATCATCGGATAGCGACGGCACTGGGGAATACATGTAGACGTGTAGTTCACCTAGTGCTCGCCATCCCACTGATTGAGACGAATAGCACGGGAGGAAGGGAGAAAGAATTGAATGAACTGTACCTTCCATTGTGGCTAGGAACAAATTTCTCTCATCTCTCTTATTTGCCGTCATCGAACCCTTGAAGCATTGCGCACCACTAGGGAAAATCAATGCTCGATGAAAGGGAGCCCACGCATTTTTTGTTGTCGATGAAGAGACAGTTCATCATTGTGACAGCAATGTATGTACTTCCGTTTGAAAAATTCCGACGAGTGTCACATGTGATTGATAGTTACGTCGAATGACAAAAAAAAACAATTAAAAAGACGTTTTACTCAATACGCAATAAATGATCGAGATTTAAACGCAATCCGCTGCTAAAGCAGATTACGTGCGAGAAAAAAGCTCGTGAATTATATTAACAGGAAAGAGTACCAGCGTAAACTCGTTAGCCGTGGATTATCGTAAAGGACAGGACAAAGAGTGCCGGTGCAATCCATCGTTTAACAAAATGGTTTCCATTGTAGAAGAGTGGGAGTGGCATGGATTTTATTCACAGATTAAGAGTCGCACGACGAGTGCTGTTATATAAAATTGTTATAACAGTGATATTATGCGCGTGGGGACACGAGCGCATTTGTTACCGTTTACGGGAACGAGAAAGGGCAAGTTGATGTTTCGAAACAGGCTGGTTGGTTTTATTCGACTCCTCCGTTTGTGGTAGTAAAGATATCCGCATGAATGCGAGCTTGCGTTTAAAAATTATAATTTACAATAGAAACAATTATTAAGATGCTATCAACTCCGGTTACATTTCTTCCGTCTCACTGTCCGAATCTTCGACCATAGCTTGTCGTGCTTTCGCTTCGGCATCTGCCTTGATGTCGGCTGGAACGCGCTCGTGTTTACCATTGGTGTGTGCGCCGACCCAACTCATCTCCAGCTCGAACTGTTTGTCCTTCAGTTCATCGTGAACCAAATAGATAATACGCGCTGCCTCCTTTACAAGGTCGACGCAGCTCATATCAGCGAGCTTCAGCTTTTCAATTTCTGTCTTGGCCGACTGCTTTGCTTTACCTATAAGAAAACATCTAATCAGACACCTTTCGTTGGATCTAAACAAGCAACACGAATAGTTATACTTACCAACTGCGCAACCGTAATAACCATACGATACACCGGATGGATCAATCATGTACATGACAGGTCCATCAGCTTCGTAAGTTCCAAGAATGACTGAACAACCATAAGGTCGAACAGCCGAATACAATGTATATGCATGCATATACATGGACATTCTCTCGTTCAAGTATTTTAAGGGAATGCCAATACCATACTGAGAACGGTAACTCGATGCTTCGGACCTGGCAGTTTCTGTGATTTGTGTAGCGTCGGATATCAAACCGGAGACTGCCATGCCTACATGTTTGTCTACGTTGAATATCCTCTTGTTGGCACCAGTCTCATACAGCTTTGATGTGACTAACTTTTCCACTGCCAAGACAACACCATCCTTTCCTCTGAGACCAATCACCGTCCTATTTGAACAAATAATGAACAATTCCTTATTATTTACACGAATAAGAGATTTATGGAATATATATATATGCTCTAAATTCTTAGTTTCCCTTTGCTGCGCAACTGAAGATAAAAAAAACATTCTGATACAGTCTTTTGGTGAGAACAATACCATTTAAATAACAATCTTATCGCAAAGTGTAACATAATACATTCAGTAAGCAATCCAGCAAACAAATAGACTTTCAAATAATATATGACAAATTTCCAGATATGACTTAATTGGATTATTTATAATAAATAAATAGGATTTTTACATAGTTTTTATTGCAACATTGCAGAATTAGCAAACCACAACGGAAAAAGGTAGTCGATGACAGTGCATGACAAAACCTAATTCGCACATTTTACAAGTCTTATAGATTGGATAATGGAATAAATCGAAGAAAATACTCACCCTCCATTCTCAACAGCCTTCTGTGCGTACTCAACTTGAAAGACACGTCCGTCCGGCGAAAATTGAGACGCGGACAAGTCGTACTGAAAGAAACAAACAGGTTAGCTTTCATCCAGGCAAACTTTGTCGTCTACTTTTATGTAATGCTAAAGCGGTTTTAAGCTTTATGGATGCGTTACTTACCCCTGTGCCTATCGAACTCATCCTTCAAAGGGTGGTGCAAAAAATACTGCAATACTCTCCACGAGAAAGGATTGTTTATAATGCGAGAGCGCGGCGTGAATAGGCGAAAATCAAAACTTCTTCGTCAGCGGCGGCAGTCAGCGCCACTTTGAAATCTCTCGGCGAAACTGCCTTACCGATCGAGTAGCAGTTTGGGAAACAGTTACAAATGAAAATACAGTTTGACGTGTGCCAATTCAATTTAGATAGTAGTGATTTGTTTTGATATTGAAGATGATTGTGAATAATTCAATGTGTAGTGATTCATCCGGTGATACTTGTTGTCGATGTTAATATTGAAATGAATAATAATCGTGTAAAGAAAAGTCTGGATGACATAACCACTTATTGTCTTAAGTATGAATAACAAACTCTCGATTTGCCATTGTGTTTGCCTGGTAATTGTGCGCGTATTTGTGCTGCGAGTGTGTGTATATAATAACAACAAAACGCCATCAACACTGACTGTTTAACATTTAAACATTACGCAAAAACTACAAGAACGCCCATGCCATCGACAGTGTAAGAAACATGTCTATTGATACAACTATTTTATTTAACCACAAACATTTGTATACATGCAACAACAATTACACACCACCAGCACTTTTATTACTCCTTTTCACCCTTTAAGAATTTCTTGATGTTCTCCTTTTTACAACTGTACTCCGGCGGACATCCACCCGCTAATCCGTACTCGATAGCCTTCTCGAATTCAGTAATAGTTTTTTCGTATTTGCGTTCAATTGGCGGCGCTCTGTGAAGGATGGAAATACAACATATTTATTGTTATTTGCAAGATATTTGAATGTTTGATAAGTATTGAGCAGATCCGCTTCGGAGAAATGAACCCTCTGCATAGTTTAATTCCAATTTGGAATTTGAAATTCCCAAAGAAAGCCAGGATAAAATCGAATTCTCAAATTTTATTTTATTCCTTTTTAAGTAGTTGTTAATTAATAAGGCTTTCGTACTTAGGCAGTAGTTTCATAGTCTGCATGATCATTTCCGCTGCGCCCAAGTATTCTTTCGCAACGTATGGTTCTTCGCAAGCTGCCCTGTAGAGGCAGGTGTCGCCTATCAAGTAGCCCAACGCCAGCGCCATTTCCCCCTCCGTTATGACATTCTCTGAAAGAAAATGAAATTTTCATTATTATCCTTATATTTATGACGTATAACATCGAATCAAATTTCATCAGTTTTTTTAATGAAACCGTATATTTGTTACCTTCTTCTAGTTCTCGACCCTTATTACCATGATGTCCGAGGTAGCCAGCGCTGAAAACCACTGCCTTCAGTACAAGAAGAAGGAGCAGGTTCGATAAATTCAGATTAAGAACCTATGGAAAAAACCAATTCTTTGCTTGCAATATCAGGAGAATGTACATACAATTAAATTAATATGGTGCCACTAACATATTCCAATATTGTGCGGTTCTTATAATACACGTACACAAATTCTTTATAATGATTTTTGGAAAAACATCATACTAGTTTCTTCTAACAGTTCTCTACCTATCTTATGAGATATTTTTGTTATAAGATAAAAGGAACTATTTTGCAACAGCTGAATACTCCAAATATAAACTATAATAATTATGAGATTGAGCAAACAAGAATCGAAATAAAATGAAAACAGATGTGTTTTCATTTTGTTTTTTAACAGATGTGTTATTGATGCTACAGATTGTAGCATCAATATTGTGGAACAATAATTTATCAATATATCACTCACCTGACTACTGCTGGTTGATCGTTGAACCAGTTCCTTCGCTATTTCGGCCAACATTGACCCAGCATTCTTTTTGACCGAATCTCTGTACGAGTCACGATTATCAGTCGTACGAGCAAAGACACTGCACCCCAGTAGCCCCACAATTATTAACAGTTTCGTGTTTGCGATCATTTTTGCTTAATTCAATTAGCAACTATTATCCAAATACTTTCACCTAATTCTCTTACCCAATCAAAATGATCGGGACAAATATATAAGTTTATCAGTACATTTAATTTATACGATCTTAAATATTCCGTGGGAAGGTTTTCGAGGATTTTCAAAGAGCAAACTGTAAAATCGCAAGGGATTTCTACAAAGGTTTCTCTGGATGTCCTGAAAGGAAGATGTTACGTGAATTTCCAAAGAGTAAATCGTAGGATTTTAAGGTATTTCTTTAAGGATTTCCTTGGATGTCCTGAGGGATGCAAGGATTTAAGAGGAGCAAATCGGAGTGGAAGGTGGTTTCGAAGGAAATAACAGAAGGTCGGTGGAAGACAGTCATTTTTATAGGGAGGCACACAGCTTTCGCATGAAAGCATGAAGCGCCGTCGTGTTATCTGTGTGCATCTAACCGAAGGTGACCGGCTACGTCAAGCATACATTTTCTCCGCCATATTGTGACGGTAGACCACGCAATTCTTAATAACAGCCATTAGCCCGCTCCTAAAATGCATTGTCGTGCCGAGCACTACGGACTTTCCTTTCCCGGGCATTGACGGAAATAAGCGGTGAAAGCTCCAAAGCGTTTATCAACTTTTACTTCGCTCGCGATTGCCCACGACGCTTGCCGTTTGTACCGCGCGCTCCGATGATCTTGACATACAGACAAAGTGGACATAATCATAATTAGAAGGCCTGCTGGCTGCTCTTCAAGATGAGACATTTGGATTATGAAGTGCAAAGCACTTCAAGGTGGATGAATTTACTGTGTGAAATGTAATTTGCTTTTGCGAGTTTAGTTACCTATGTTTGCCATATTTGAGATTTAGAATTGCATTGCGATAGTTTAATAAAACGTTAATTAAATGTAAAGTTTAAATTTATGATCTTAACGGCGGATTGTGTAATAAATGTAACAGTAATGCTTTTGGCTATCGTCGAAGACAAAGCCCGTCATAAGTTTATGGGCTAGTGTGGAGGGGGTTCGCGAATACAGATGGCGCTTCTTGCGTTTTCTATCAAGCAGGAACAAAATAAGCTTCTTCCGAAAATTAACAACTCTTTCAAATGGCTTTGATATTGACGCAAAAATTTATATTCCTTCCTTTAACGAGTCATATATGTTAGGCACGTCATTAAACATACAGGAGTTTATTAATTCTTTTGAAATACTAATACTTGATTTTTTTAAAACTTATGATATGTTCATTATTGTTCATTATTAACACCTTAACTGCGACATCAGTCTCCGGTGACTGACACTGAACTTTTCGTTGTACAGTAGTACTACGCACTTACAAAGGGAAATTTGTGTATACGGTTATATGTATGTATGCTCATACACAGTGACAGCGCGACGACCGCGTTAAAAGCCCAGCGAAACCACGTTAAATTTTCTATTTTGAACAGTTGTCTTTTTTAAACGAAACAGAGAATGTTTTTCACTCTTCTTTGTAAAAGTTTATATCGCGACCTTCTACTAATGGATAATTTTTTCCATTTAAATCCTATCAGCAGATAAAACACTAAAATTTAGTATATATTGTTAGCACATTTCTCGCATTGGCAATACATTCCAATTCTCTTTAGATTCCACCAAGTTGTAGATATAACTTTTAAATATATGTCAAAATTTTACACAATTCTTGAAAAAACAAATCTGCCCGATAACTGCCTCAAATCTTTTAATATAAACGACGTTCGAATAAGTATCACTGTGTCTTTAAAAAAATGCAAAACAAAAACTGCCGAAGTGACAACTGTTTCCGTTAATTTATTCAATTCACCGCGCGGAATATTCTCTACGCACACGAAAGCTCACGCATAAATGTCGTTATTTCACACTTAAAATATTCGAATGAACGCCTCGCACATTAAAATGATCTGACGCTCGTTCACCTGTCATCCGATGGACTCAACCCTGAGAAATTGTATTCAAAAGACGACAGTTTGCTACCCGTCAGTTCACACGCTCATTCATTAAATATTCATGGAGAAAATTGATCAAATATGCGTGATCATGGGTTGCGCGAACTATAGTCTATCATTGGGGGAGAAGTGCAATGCTGCTCAAGTATTCACCCACTGGTTTTAAAAGAAAACACATAGTTTGCGCTTTCGCCGACGGAAAACTTTAGAAGATCGCTGTCTTTCTATATGCATCGGTCTCATTAATATTTCCTACTTTTACTTGGTCGTGGCTGGAACATCCTACTCTACTTGGAACTACATTTTTTCGAACGTGTAATTTCATACTTGAGTAACCACGCCCGCCAGTTTATTCTTCCGCTTTCCAGCTGCGTTCATGCGATTGTTTATGCATGTCTGTCGGCGGACGACTTGTCTCTCCTGTAATATACGAACAATTAATGTAAATAATGGAAAATTTCATGAGCGTAATATGTATTAACTTCTAGTAATAGAATTAATATGCAAATACCTTTTTTTTTAAGGAAGGATGTAGGAATTAACAACACATAGTTCCTACGTTTGAAAACATATTGCGAGACGTTGCATAAATTTGGAAAATAGTGTTTCAATTAACCAATTTTTCAGACTGTTATTATTGATACTCTGATAATTGGTAAAGAAAGAAACTAAAAAATATTTGAAATGGTTCATATGCCATTATAGTAACTTTGAATTCAAACGTATAAGTATGTGGGTTTCTCGAAATTGTTATAGGTGTGGACTTAATTAAATCGGTCAACTTCGAGAATAAAGTTCACTATTACTTTCAACGTTAACAGAGTAGTTCGAGAATAAAGTTCGCTATTATTTTTAACATTAACAGAGTAATTCATCTAAGACCTATTATAACGTCCACTGTTTAAGACAAATATATCCATGTGTGTCATTTTTAATTTAAATTTTCGTCTTCATGGCGAACAACACTGATAAGTATCCCATTGACTTTTTTAATATCTGGAATAATGTTTCAACAACTATAATCAACAATTTCGATCAATAGAATAGTTGCGAATTAATAACGCGTGTAAAGAGTTCTTGAAACTAATTTTCGAGATCTCAACATCTTGACATTTCCGTAATTTCTCTTTGATTATTCACCCCATGCGTCTTACCTCACTGAAGAGTTCAATTGTGAACGAGCAAAACCTGCCGGCCGTGATTCTAAACGGTGATTTAGCCTGGCACATAATGATTATTAATAATCTTGCTTCCTCGGGAGACATATTGTACCAATCGCACTCGTACGCCGCATCTATCATTCGACTGCTCTGTAAAGTCATCATGCGAAACTTATGTGTCTCTGACTAATTTAACAAGCGTTGAGCAACACATCGAGATGATTTTGCCGAAATAAAATTACGTATAATAGAAGTTGCTCTCCAATATAACAGTACAAGAAGATATGCAGCATCATGTATGAGACGTACGTCAAGAAAAAGAGAAATTGGATGAGAGAAAACTCAGCGTCTCCCACGAACGGCTGAAAAAATTGGTGTTCTGGTTTATTGAACTGCTTGCATTGATATTAGTCTATTCAGAGAAATATTTTGATTAAGTTTGCTTACTTCTAATGCCTGGTAGGTTTGACTACACAGTTGAATAGTACAAGAAATGATTTGCTGTAGTAGCATAATATTAAAGCAATCCTCTATGGTGCTGGAAAACCTTTATCAAGCATAATGAATCTTACATAATTACCTGCAGAATATTTGATTGGATAAAATCGTGTTTCAAGTTCTAAGTATTTTTTAATATCTGTATTGACATTATGAGGTTAATAGAATATACATTTATCTTCTTTACATTCACGCTTATTCAAGAAAGTTTCGAACTAAGTTGAATGATTATTGTATATGACAGAATAATAAATGTGACGAGAATGAAAAAATCGAGGAAAGTGACAGCTGGTGAAATGATAGGAAAATCTACAACTTCAGCCACAACAATCACTGACATTTAGAGCAATTACTCAAAACTAGACATAAATAATAAAATAAATAATGAAATTTAAATCTCGGCACTCACCAGCTAAGATAGCCATGCCTTCGCACGATTCGGCTGAGTGATGTTTGGAATTGTTGCCTGCTGTGCAACCCCAGTTCCCTCAATTCCCGTTGCAAATTTGACAGTTGACCGCAAACGTGCAACACCAGCATGGCAATAAACGTGTCGACAGAGGTGTACGAAAGCGCGGCGAAATAGAGACTCATCAATTGGCAGGCAAATATCGTCTCAAACATTGGAGAATGATCGATATCGAATGGGAAATAAGCTCGGAATAACACACACCGTCCATTATACCGCACATAGATAACTCGAAAGGCGAAGCATGAGACAATTACACACTGAGCCAATAATGTGCTTGTTATTGATATCATTCTGCTTATCTTACGGAAAAACATCATTGTTTCTCGGTTCTTCTTGTTCGTCTCCGATTTCTCCCAATCCTGAGCCATGCACTTCAGGAGATATTCCAGCGCTGTGCGAGATTTGTTATTTTTTTATTAAAACTTACTTAACATCTCGTTATTATTGAAAGTAAAGATGAAAGTGTATAATTTTAGCTATATATAAATGGAAAATGAGCTGATGATAATTTGTGCATGTTGAAAGATAAATAGAAAACAGAAAAAGGTGGCGAATTCTTTAACACCGTAAACACTTGGAACTTCGTTTTAATTTAGTCGAATCGTACAGTTTCACTTTTTTAAATTTCTGATCAAATTTCAATTTTAAATCGTTGTAACATATTCTATCTTTCATTTTGAAAAAATTATTCAAGATGTAATCGACTCAATGCACTTGGTGTTTAATATTCCGCTCTTTTTGAGTTTTCATGGTGATCGGTCACTGTCAATGAATGTTCTTTGCTACTTTCGATGAATCGGCGCTGTTGTATAAATTCAAAGAAGGCACTGTATATTCACGTTTTCTTTTATACCAGAAGATAACGTTCTTCAGGAGCGCCATGGTGATACTCATGTTAGCTAGCGACAGGTTCTCGACAACCAAGTCAAAATCGCCCCATATGAAGAAGAGGTTCGTCGTTTGCGGGATGCAAATGAAGCTAAGCATCGCCAACGCAGGAATCAGTACTCGGTAGCTCAAGAGATTGTTCGCCTTGCGCCCTTCCGGCCAAATCCCCATAAATGTCATAGCGATTTTGTTCCAGCCGTACACGTACTCAAACACTAAGAATAATTTGCGAATGATTGTATTAATTTTCTTTATTTTCGCCAAAAGCTCTCGTAATAATAAAAATCGGGAATGAAAGCAAAGAAAAAGGGGGAAATATAAGTTACAAAGTAACAGGGAAAACTGTGAACTTGACAAACATTGACAGCTTACAGACTTTTTATGTAAAATATTCCCACTGCTTTGACACTAATATTTCCATTATGATACTCAGGAGGAAATCATTTAACTCTTTAAAGCATAACGGTACAAATATGTCCTAAATTTTTAGAATTAGAATTGAAGAAATGTATAGAAAACAGACTAACTTTCCCGGGGATCCGTAGTCGAGTTTTCCTTAGCGTCCATCGAGGAGGGTAGTATTTTCTTGTATGACTCGAAACCCTCTTACACATTCCACGGAGCGCATGCTCCACACCGATATTGGATAAACATAGTTGTTGTACACAGAATCATGGTGTCCGTGAATGAAAAGTATGACGATCTTCTTCACGCATAATTTATAATAGTATTAGAATATGAAATTACCTTGAAACTCTTAATATTGTGCCGATTAGTAATTGTGCTCGTTGAAAGATTACACATGTTCCATAAATAGATCGAATGCTTTGCGTGTCCAAAAATTACGTAAAATTCGCTAAGTATGCGATTTTGATACGTTTTTATCAATTACAATAGCTATATTTTTAATTATAATTTGAAAATCGTGCCTTTTAAAACGACAAGTTTTTGGTGGATCAAAGTTTAAGAAAGCAAATCGAATTCGTTGTATCGACAATCGGTTGGTCGTTTCTCTGGATAAGCCAGTTGGAGGACTGTTACTTACCATCATATATGTTGACAGTTTAACTTACCAACAAATATTTGAAGCATACATGGATACTGAAGAGTGAGCTCTTTTTGCCGTTGGAACGAGAATCATATACCATAAGTGCATTGTTTGTGTGTTTATTTACTAGAATCTTTCAGAATTACAACAGTGTCATTGTACTGTTTCTGTGATGATTTTTGTAATTTCCAATTTCGCTTTCATTCAATGACTAATTGAATTTTCACTTTTGGGTGAACGCTATATATAACTATAGTATTATTACTATTCGACAGCATTTGTAAGTCTTCTAAATGAGTATGAATTATTAGAATCAATCAATTTTCTGTATCATGGTTGCTTCGAAATTCCTTGGTCATTACGCATGCCTGTTAAAAGAACGAAGAACATGCGACAGAAAACTTTTCGTCACGAAGTCCGCGTACACCGATGAAGGAGGGAACCCTGCAATTTACTATCATCTACCCTATAATTCGATCACGAACATGCCACATAAAACTCAAAGTTGTGTTGACGAATTTCTTAGAAAAGGTTTCGAACAATTATGTTCATTTTTCAGACGAACCATGACTAAACCAGTGATAGACAGATGTGCACTGTATAGTTTAACACATTAAAATAACAGATGGTGAATACATGTTTTATTAGTACTTGTGGAACATACTCATTTATGAAAGATTCATGGAGAAAATTGATCAAACATGCTTGATCATAGGTTTCGCAAACTATTGTCATTGAGGGAGAAGTGTAATGCTGCTCAAGTATTCACCCACTAGTTTTAAAGGAAAACGCACAATTTGCGCTTTCGCCGACAGACAACTTTAGAAATCGCCGTCTTTTCATACAGATCGGTCTGATTAATATTTTCTATTTTTACTTGGACGTGGCTCGAACATCCTATTCTACTTGAAACTTTGTTTTTTTAACGTGCTCCTTTTTCCACTTTCGAACTTTTTTCATGCAATTATTTATATGATTTTTGGAGGATGATTTGTCTCTTCTGTAAGATACGAATGATTATTGTTAATAATGGAAAATGTCACGAGCGTAATATGTATTAACTTGTAGTACTACAATTAATGTGTAAATACCTGTCTTCTTGAAGGGAATATGTAGAAATTAACGATACATAGTTCTTACGTTTGAAAAAATAGTGTTTGAATTAGCCCCTTTTTCGGACTGTTGATTATTGATACTCTAATAATTGATAAAGAAAGAAACTTATAAATCTATGAAATGGTTCATGTATAATTATACTAGCCTTGAATTCAGACGTATAGCTATTTGAGTTTCTGGAAATTCTTATAGGTAATTGGAATGGATATAAGTAAATCGGTCGACTTCGAGAATAAAGTTCACTATTACTTTCAAGGTTAACAGATTCATCTAATACCTATTATAACATCTACTGTTTAAGATAAATATTTCTATCTGTGTCATTTTCATTAATCTTTGGTCTTTATGGCGAAGAGCACCGATAAGTATCCCATTGACTTTTTTAATATCTGGAAAGTGAAAGAAACCAATAATAGTTTGAAAAATTGTATCGATATATTTCAACAACTATAATCAACAACTTCGATCAATATACTAGTTGCGAATTATTAACACGAGTAAGATTTCTTAAAACAAATTTTTTAAATTAGTTAGCATTTCTCAATATATTAACATTTTTGTAAGTTTCCATTTGATTATTCACTGCACACGTCTTACCTCGCTATAGAGTTCTATTGTGAACGAGCAAAATCTGCCAGCCGTGATTTTAAACGGTGATTTAGCCTGGCACATAATGATTATTAGTAATCTTGCTTCTTTGCTAGACATGTTGTACCAATCGCATTCGTACGCCGCATCTATGATTCGACTGCTCTGTAAAGTCATCATGCGAAACTTATTTGTATCAGATTAATTTGACAAGCGTTGAGTACCATATGAAGATAATTTTGCCGAAATAAAATTACTTGTAATAGAAGTTGTTCTCCGACATAACAGTATAAGAAGACATGCGTCATTACGTAAGTAACATACGTTAAGAAAAAGAGAAAATGGATGAGAGAAAACTCTGCGTCGCCCAAGAACGGCTGAAATAATTAGTGTTTTCATTTACTGAAGTGCTTGCATTGATACAGAGAAATGTCTTGATTAAGTTTCTTTACCTCTAACGTTTGGTAGGTTTGACAACACAGTTGAACAGTACAAGCAATTAGTTGCAGTAGTAGCACAAGAGTGAAGCAATCATCGATGGTGTTGGAAAACCTTTAATCAGCATAATGAATCTTACATTATTATCTGCAGTATATTTGATTGAATAAAATCGTTTGTTTGAAGTTCTAAAGAAAGAAATGAATAGAATATATTCGTCTCATTTATACACACGTTTATTCAGAAAACTTTTTGAATAAGTTGGGTGAATATTATATATGACAGAATAATAAGTGCAGTTAAAATAAAAAAATCCAGGAAAGTGTAAAATTCTAATTTTCTTAAAGATAATTCAACTGTCGACTCTTGGTGAAATGACAACAAAATCTACAACATCGGTCACAACAACCACTGACATTTAGTGCAATTACTCGAAAGTGGACCTAAGTTATTAAATAAATAAAGAAATTTATCTTGATACCCACCAGCTAAGATAGCCATGCCTTCGCACGATCCAACGGAGTGTCGTTTCAAATTGTCCCCTAGTGCGCAACCCCAGTTCCCTCAATTCCCGTTGTAAATTCGACAGCTGACCGCAAACGTGCAACACCAGCATAGCGATAAACGTGTCGACAATGGTGTACGAAAGCGCGGCGAAAAAGAGACTGATGAACTGGCAGATAAATATGATCTCGAACATCGGTGAATGAGTGGTGTCGAATGGGAAGTAAGACCGAAGAAACAAACCCCGTCCGTTATACCGTATGTAGAAAAGTCGAAAGACCAAGTAGGAGAAGACTACACCCTGAGAGTGTAAATTGCATCTGATCGAGATCAGTCTGCTTAACTTACGAAAAATCATCATCGTCTCTCGGCTTTTTTTGTTCGTCTCCGATTTCTTCCAGTCCTGAGCCATGCACTCCAGGAGATGTTCCAGTGCTGTGCGGGGTTCGTTATTTTTTATTAAAGCTTACTTAACATTAAAGTCACAGTCAATGATTGGTTCTTATTAAAAGCGAAGATGAAAGTGAATGATTTTAACTATACGTAAATCGGAAATGAGCCGATGATAAATCGTGAATGTAGAAGAATAATTCGGAAATAGAAAAAGGTGGCGAATTTTTTAGCACCGTAAACACTTGGAACTTTCTTTTAATTTAATCAAATCTTACACTTTCACACTTTTAAATCTTTGGTCAATCTTCAATTTTAACAATGATTTGAGATGTAATCGACTCTGTGCACTTGGTGTTTAATATTCTGCTCTTTTCGAATTTCTATGGTGAATCACTGTCAATGAATGTTTTTTGCTATTTTCGATCAATCGACGCTGTTGTATAAATTCAAAGAAGGCACTGTATATTTACGTTTTCTTTTATACCAAAAGATAACATTCTTCACGAAAGCCATGGACGTACTCATGTTAGCCAGGGACAGGTTCTCGATGACCTCGTCAAAGTCTCCCCATACGAAGAAGAGGTTCGTGGTTTGCGGGAGGCAAATGAAGCTCATTATTGCTAACGCAGGAAGCAAGCCTCGGTGGCTTAAGAGATTCTTCATATTGCGCTCTTCCGGCCAAATCCCCATGAACCTCATAGTGAGTTTGTTCCAGCCGTACACGTACTCGAACACTGAGAATCATTTGTCAACGATTTTATTCATTTTCTTTGCCCGATTTTCTTCATTTTCGTCGAAAACTTTCGCAAAGCGATAAAGAAAACTAAACTTCACGAACACTAAAAGCTTACAGACTTTTTATGTAAAATATTCCCACTGCTTTGAAGCTAATATTTCCATTATAATACTCAAAGGGAAATCACTTATTTCTTTGAAGTATGACGTATAGAAAAATGTCCTAGATTTTTAGAATTTGAATTGTAGAAATATATAGAAAATAGACTAACTTTCTCGGGGATCCATAGTCGAGCTCTCTTCAACGTCCACCGAGGAGGGCAGCTTTTTCTCGTATGATTCGAAACCCTCTTACATATTCCTCGGAGCGCATGCTCCTCACCGATATTGAATATACATAGTTGTAGTACGCAGAATTATAGTGTTCGCGAGTGGAAAGTATGACGATTGTCTTCATGCATAATTTATATAATATTAAAATATGGAATTCCTTTGCAATTCTTAATATTTTGTCGATGAGTAATTATGCTCGTTGAAAGATTACACAAGTTTCATACATAGATCGAATACTTTGTGTTTCCAAAAATCATGTACTATTCGCTAAGTATGCGATTTTGATATGTTTTCATCAATTACAATAGATATATTTTTAATTATAATTTAAAAATAGCACCTTTTAGAACGACAAGTTTTTGCAGGATCAAAGCTTAAGAAAGCAGATCGAATTCTTTGTATCGACAATCGGTTGGTCGTTTCTCTGGATAAACTAGCTGGAGAACTGTTCCTTACCATCACATATATGTTGACAGTTTAACTTACCAACAAGTACTCGAAGCATACATGGATACTGAAGAGTGAGCTCTTTTTGCCCTTGGAACGAGAATCATATACCATAAGTGTATCGTTTCTGTGTTTACTCACTAGAATCTTTCAAAATTACAAAAGTATCATTGTATTATTTCGATGATGGCTTTTGCAATTTCTTCCTTCATTTTCATTCAATCACTAATTGAATGTTCACTTTTAAATGAACGCAATATATAACTATATTCTTATTATTCGACAATGTTTATAAGAGTCTTCTAAATGAGTATCAATTATTAGAATCAATCAATTTTCTGTATCGTAGTTGCTTCGAAACTCCTTGGTCATTATGCATGTCTGCCAAAAGAACGAAGGTCATGCGACAGAAAACTTTTGTCACGAAGTTCGTGTACTCCGGTGCAAGAGGGAACCATGCAATTTACTATGATCTACCCTATAATTCCATCACGAATATGTTACAAAAATTCAACTTCTTGGAAAGGGTTCCAAACAATTACGTAATTTTTATGGCGAACCATGACTGAACTAGTGATGGACAGATGTGCACTGCATAGTTTAACATATAAAAATAGCAGCTGGTGAATAAATCTTTCATAAGTGCTTATGGAACACAATTCGCTAGTTTTAATGAATGTAACCCTGACATTAACATTGTCAATAACTTTATTCTGCAACGATTCAACTAAACATTATTTAAGACTACACGATTAATTAATTAATCACCAAAGTTTGCCACAGTCAGAAGGGCTGAGAGATATCCCATCGCTGTTCTGAGGATCTGAAAGGTGGCACGTTTATAATTAAGATGTATAATTAAACAGTGTTACATATTTATAAAATTATATTCCATACCAGTATGTTAATGTATTAGTGAAATTATTGTAATATACTACTCTATTAAATTAAAACCGGCACGATTTGAAAAATACTGTATTTTTATATTGACAAGTTTGTCAAGGTTAATCTGCATTTTAACTTTCAAAAAGCACTTGACTCAATTTTGAAACAATGATGGAATATTTTTAAATCGCGCTTAAAAATTTGAGTTGTGCTAACATTCTTATCACATATAAAATAAAAATAGATTTTTTCCAATTGTTTTAATCGACGCTATTATTATGAAACATAGTGCAACAACACTTTATTGTAATAAAATGAATGTACTTACAGTACTGAACATTTCCATGGAGAATGTTCCGATTTTGCCCGCCGTGAAGCGGAGCGGTACTGTCGACCTGCACATAAGGATCAAGATGGTTTTGGCTTCCAAGTTTTGAGCATTGTACCATTCTGCGTTATATGCGGATGTTGCCATTTTCGCATTCTGAAATGTAGTAACACAATGTATCTCTTACTCCTTTCACTCATCGTCATTAATTTGTTAACAAACTTCACTTGAACAAGAAGCATTTCTCCCATGTAACAGTAGAGGTAGACGTGGGAGACGATGAAAGTGATTAAGAAGAAATAGAATAAGTAAACAATAAAATCTCCAGCACCAGATTTGAAAATCTGTGAGAAAAAATATTGAGTCAAACAATATTAGTAATATCCAGCGTTTGTTAACTAGTTTGATTAAACTTAAAATTGTATATTCCAGTAAATAATTTACCGTAAAGACTTGAAAACTTTGGATGCAAATTTGGAGTGTGCACAGCATCATTTGAAAGAGCATGAAAAGGTTGAAGAATTCTTCGATGCTGCCCGCATACCTTAAAGTATTCAGTAATTTATTCACTTCGAAGACAATGAGTAAACCAGTTATCAGATTATAACAAAATACCGCAATAACAAAATTAATTCATAATTCAATCTAAATAAAAAGAAATATTGAAACTATTAAATATCCACTGGTTGGCCAGTCAACGTGTTAAAATAAATAATAACAGAATTTTTCAATATAAAAAAAGCATTCATAGTTACTCAATGACGAACTACATTACAAACCAAATGAGACTCTCGTGCTTCTTAATGATGGAGCCGAGTTCTCTGCGAAAGGTTTCTGTTGATCGCACTTGGCTAGTTTTGGCAAACAAACTCGTCAGTCTCAGTTCGAGGGTGGAAAAGACAGAGCAGGCATGAATAACGAGCATGCACAGGAAGCTGTCAACGCCGGTATAAGAAATCGCACCACTGTACGCGGCTGCCACTTGGCCCATATTCCATATAAGTAGAATGGGAATACGGCTCATGTCCAAGGGCAAGTGACCCTTGTAAATCAGTAGATGAAGCTGATCATTATTTTCTCGATCCGTGCCGATTATCTGAATGCTTCGCATTAATATGAAGAGCGTCACCATCATCTGTGTTACAATGGTGCACCAAATCGAGATTCTCTTTGCTTTTCTTGCACCTTCCAGCATTACTTCATGAGCGGCCGGAGGGTAGCTTTCGCTCCAGTTACTGTAGAACGTCTCCAGCAGTGTTCTCAGCGCTTACAGTAAACAAATGGAATTATTTCTAAGCATTTATCAGTTGCAATATATTTTTCATTTTTTATTACAAATGATAATTGAATCGCGGAAGTTTGGGTATAAGTAAATGGGTTATTTGTTGTATTTTATGCGTCGTCCAAGAGTGAAAAATTAAAATTTAATAAGAAATATTATATATGTAAAGAAACACTCGAAATTGTGTGAGTGACTTTTAACAGAAGTTTCGAATACCGAAAATGTATAATATATAAAAGCAGGTGTAAGAAACATATGATTAAGGAACGTAGAAGGATATTTTACCTTTACTACGGTGTCGAACAACAATAACTTTGGTGAACGAATTTATGCATGGAAACCAAGCCGTCGATAGAATCTCGCAGGTCATCATTACATCAGCCGATACTCGGTATAAAGCCAATGTTTGTGGTATTCCGACGAAAATCGCAATTAGAAGAGCAGGTATAATGAAACGATAAGAGGAAAAGGTAGTTTCAGTAGTCCACGGCTCCGGCCAGACGCCCAGGATTTTCAGATTTGTTCGATTCCATCCGATTGCCAATTTCAGCTCTAATTATAAAGTCAATCAGTATGGAAGCACAAATATTAATAAACCACTAATAGCGATATTATATTTAATTTTCTAACAAACGATTTTCAAACCACTGCTTTGCTTTAATAACACACCAAACCCCCGAAAAAGGACAAATTTCTTCATCGATCATAGTGCATAAATTATTAATCACTTACTTTCGATTACTGCAAGGTCATTAAACACAACACTGCAGTCATTTACATTAGCGAGAGTATAAAAAACAGTGCATCGATAGCACTGTGATTGCAAGTATGTTATAGTAGATCATTGAAAAATTCGCCGAAAAGAATTTGCCAGAATTACACCATCAGTAAAACTGTAAAGGAACTGTCGATGAGAAGCGATACCTTTATTCGCCATAAGGACAAAGCGAACGGAGGCTCCAGAAACAACTGACAGGTAATTCCTCTAAGTGTCTCGTCTAAGAAGAACGCATGCTCGAAGAAAGTCCGATGACTACCCTCGACGAAGAAGTCGCAAAGTCGGGATTGCACGCTCGCTGCACATTTTTTGCGACTTCTCGAGGGTGCAGCTAACGAGACCGTGTATTATTTCACATGACGGGCGCTATAATCATCCCATTCTCTATCCACTTTAGAGACAAGAACTTTCACAATGACTGCATTATTGACAGTAATTGGTTGAGTATCGCTCAAGGCATATCATGCCAAGAATTATTCTTATCCTCGAACAACAAGAGGGACTTTTTTTGCACTTCTGAATGAACAATACGTCATTTAAGAAATGTAAGGAGGTCGACGATATGCAGTCAGGGAAACAGTTTTCATTCCCTTTCAAGACGTAGAATAGTTTGTGTCGACGCACGCAGAATTCGATGGATGGCAAATTGTTGAAGAAGACATCTAAGTTTCTTGCAGTTTAATAGTTTGCTACAAAACATTCTGCATGAGAAGGAAATTCTGTTTAAGGTAAGAATGAATTTGAATTTCGTGTTTGATTTATGAAGAAATTATAATAATTCACAAGTTGTGGGAGTAATTATTTATCGTAATGAAGAGGACACAATGACTGGTAAATGGCTTTCAATGGCAATAATACTACTTGCATATATTTGTGATATTTTTTGATGGCATGGCTTTTTCATCTAGCGCAGTGTTTAATTAGTAGAAGTGTTTATTCGCCGTGTTACTCTTCGACATTTCATTCTGTCATTGCGAGTAACACGGACAAGTATCCGGCTGAAGTTTTCAGGACCTGAAATAATAAATTTAATATTTGTAAATGTTTGAATTTTCAACAAGGAATACATATTAGTAATTTATACAGTTCGTGCGAACATACAGCATTAAATAGTTCCATGGAAAAAGGACTGAATTTTCCAGCCGTTATTCGGAAAGCCACTCGTCCTCGGCCAATGATATGTATCAATGAAGTCGCGTGTTTCGGTGGTAGTTGGTACCATTTGCAATTGTACGCCGAATCGGCGATGCCTGCGCTCTGGAAAATTATGTAAATATAATTAATTTTATTTTGGAAAGGTTACACATTTTTTATTTAGTATCGTTTGAATTCTTTGTTCATTCTTATTGAATTGAATTGCAATTACAACCACTATCGAATATTTTAATTACAGTATTATTGAAAATCTAGTTTTAATTATTAATATCGCATAATGTTATTGAATGATTCAATAAAAATAAAAATTCAATACTCACTTCGCCCAATAGGGCTTCGCCGACGTAACAATAAATGAAGAGGTGTAACATCGTGTACGTCACGTGAATCAAGAAGAAGGCTAGTCCAACTAGTGGTAATTCATTTTGTTCTTCTTGATCTACCGACTAAGATCAGGAAAAGTAGCTTAGAAATAAAAGAATAGTATATATATATAAACAAATATTAAAATTTGCTGAATGATTAATACATACAACCATCAAACGATAGCCTGTGAGACAAAACATGGCGGTACTAATAACAGTCTGTATCAGAAGAGTGAGATTGAAGCAGTCTTCGACTGTGTCGGCAAATCTTCAAGCAAACATATTTGAACTTAAACAAATTATAGATAATATTCTATTCAAAGGATAACAAGAATAGATAATCATAACAACTACTGCCACTTTTTAATGAAACTACTGTTTCTAAAGTGAAACAGAAACTATAACAAAGAATGCTTATTATTTATTCATCAATAATTACTATAATCATAACATTGAACTTGTTTTAGTATCATTTATTTTAAAAATAAACGTTCAGAAAATCTGAAGAAAACAAAAAAGTACCTGGATAGCTGATTGTGTCTGTCGACAATAAAGCCTAGTTGTTTTCGAAAGCTCGGAAAATTCGGTGCTTTCGTGGTTTCCGTAAGATTCTCTAAAGCTATCCTTAAAATGGTCAGTTGTCCGCAGAGGTGAAGGACAAGAGCTGCGAAAAAAGTGTCGAAGGACGAATAACATATGGCGGTGAGCGCTGTTGCCACAAACTGGCCAATCCACGTGATTTCAAAATTTGGACTCTTTTTGGTGTCGTAAGGGTAAATAGTAGGATGCAATAAACCACCGAGATCCGTTTCCGCAGTGTCTTTCATATTGCTCCAAATTTGAAAGAAGAAGAAGGTGGTTAGCATGAAGTAATTCAGGCTCGAAGAGGTTATGGATATCATGCGACTGATTTTCGCATTCTTCAACATAACCTTCCGATCCCCCTCCATAGCTCCACTGGACCAATCGAAGAGCACTTGGTCCAACAATGATGTTAGAGCTTTAAAAAATAACTTTACTATTTTACCCTAATAAAAATATATAAAAACATCTCGTTTATTATCGGTATTAGAGAATTAAACGGGTTTGAAATTTTCTTTTACAAAGCTTGCAATTGTATATTTATAATGATTTTTCATATGCAAAATCCTTGCATACAAAAATTCTCTACCAATTCGGATAATTACCTTCTTTGTTATACCGCAAAACAACTTGTTTCACCAATGCAAATGCAGTCGGCACATTGATCGATAAATTCTCAATCGCTTCATCCAAACGTGAGGATCGCATGATCAAGTACGCCGTTTGCGGAGCGCATAGAAAGCTAAAGATTTCGATGGCAGATACCCAGAATATAAAGCTCGATATTAGTTTCGAGGTGTTCGATACTTCCCTCGGCTCTGGCCAAACACCGAGAACTGAGAAGTGGAATCGATTCCAGCCCATGGCGAACTCCATTTTCGTTAATTAATTTAAATTAATGAACTCTTTCAATTACTCTAATACACTTTTTTAATATTTTATTCACTGTTTCTGTGTTTAATTATTAACTTTAACTTCGAATCGTTTTTAAATTATTTGTTGATCTTAAGCTTGGGACTTCATTTTTATGATTCTTCGTATGACATTCATTTCTTCAATTTCGATTAATTCCTAAGTGCCACTTATACTTCTCCAAGTTTTCAAGTAGTACTTTACTGTTTCTGTTTTGACTTTTACTCTATTTTTACGTTTCTTATCTTCACACTAATCTCTTCCTTTGTCACTCGATTCGGACAATCTAATTTGCAATTACTCACATTGACAGTACTACGCGTACAACTAAAATACGAAATAGAGCTTTCAAGAGGCTTATAAGCAAATGATCTTTCTTCCATAGATCTCCGGTACGAACTGATCACCTTTCTGCGCGGTAACCCTTTCCCAAATCGTTCCTCATTGCGCATTCCTGTTCGAGGAGCGAAGACACTCGCCGACAAACTTTTCACCATAAAGTTCTGATACTCCGTCGAGATTCGGGAACCTGTAATTTGCCGTCTAGCCTACAGTTCGGCTAAGAATAAGTGCGTTCAATTCAAGTCTCTGCTATTTGCACAGTTTGCGCTCGGACTTCTAGAAAAAAGTCTCCAGCGATTAGACGAGTTTCTCCGGTGAATTGACTGCTGGATTATTTATAAGCAGCTGCGGAGTGCATGTGAAGTGGAAAACTTTTGGATGAAAGTGTGCTTTATGCTTAGTATTGGTGGAAAACAATTCGGTAGCTTTAACGATAAGACGCACTTGGAAGATGAAGACGTTTGTTTCAGCACGCTGAATATTTCGTGATAATATTTAATGATCTAGCCGACATTACTATGGATTTAAGGATTGTGTATTGTACGATTAATTGAAGAGAGTGTTATTTGTGCTAGTGTTAGATGAGGATTAATTAATCGCCGAAGTTCGCAACCGTAAGTAGAACCGACAGGTATCCCATCGCTGTTCTCAGGATCTGAAAGGTAACATAGATAATTATAAACAGTACTACAAACTTGTAAAAACTTTGTATACAATATGTTAGAGGATATAGTAATTTATTCTAACATATAATAAATAATTCTGTTGCAGATGTATTAATATTATAATCTTTATTATAAAGTATTATGTAAGAATATTATATTTTAAGTGGATAAAAAATACTTACAGTACTGAACATTTCCATGGAAAAGGTTCCGAATTTGCCCGCCGTGAAGCGAAGCGGTATTGTCGATCTGCACGAAAGGATCATAATGATTTTGGCTTCATCACTGCCGGCATTGTACCATTCTGCGTTATATGCTGAATTGGCCATTTTGGCATTCTAAAATCCGATAGCATGTTATCATTTCTATTTCTCTCATTAATATTTCATAATTTTTTAATAAACTTCACTTGAGTAAGAAGCATTTCTCCCATGTAGCAGTAGAGATAGATGTGGCTGACGATAAAGGCGATTAAAAACACGTAAAATATATAAACAAGGAAGCTGCCAGCACCAGACTGGAAAATCTGCGATCATGAACATTTTTGAAGTACACGATTTTGTACATCTGCCGAACCAGTCCAACACAATAAATAACGTACCGCAAGAACTTGAAAGCTTTGAATACAAATTTGAAGAGTGCACAGCAACATTTGAAAGAGTAAGAAAAAATTGAAGCATTCTTCGAGAGTGTTGGCGTACCTTAAAGAATTCAATGATTGAAATTTGAAAAAAAGTGACATACTCAAAAAGTTTAGTTGGCATGTTTGTGGTATCAAAAAAGAAGTATATTATTTGTGTACTTAATAGCTAAATATAGTATATGCCTGTATTTATAGGTGTTTCCTTCAGAATAAAGTCCCCTTATTAATTAACAAATCCTTTTCAGTGTGCAAAATTGAATCCTTAACTTTTGTATAAATTCAAAACAAACTTTCCTAATGCTTTTCATTCTCCTATTTTCTAAAGTATAGCAATATGATTTACTATTAAAATATTCCCGAAACTAAAAAACTCAAGATACACCAATGAATACAACCATAAAAAGAATAATAACAAATAACCCTACAAACCAAATGAGATGTTCGTGCCTTTTTACAATGAATCCCAATTCCTTGCGAAAGGCGTCTGCGGATTGCAGTAGACAAATTCTGCCAAACAAATTATCCAACCTCAGTTCAAGTGTGGAAAACTGAGCACAAGCATGAATGACTAGCATGCAGACAAAGCTGTCAACGCCGGTGTACGAAATGGTAGAACAAACAGCCGATACAATTTGGCCGATGTTGCTTAGAACCAGAATGGATGTGCTTGTCATATCCAAAGGTACATGACCTTTGTATATCAGAAGATGAATCTGATCGTCAGGGTTGCGATCCGTGCCAATTATCTGCACAGTTCGCATTACTATAAAGAGCGTCACCATTGTCTGCGTGATGATGGTACACAACATGGAAATCGTCTTTGCTCTTCTCGCACCATCCAGCATTATTTCATGCGCATCCTTCGAGTAGCTATTGTTCCAATCGTGGTAGAACGACCGCAATAGTAATCTGAGGGCTTCAAATAAAATACGTTAATTAATTCTAACTATTAACATACTTCAGTGTATAAATCGAATTTTATTGAGGAATCTGGAAAATGATTGAATTGATTGTATCAAATACTTGAAGGTTTGTAGTTATATTTAATGATCAATCAAGTATGCATTTATCATAGATTCACTTTTTCAACAAAGTTCTATTTAAAATAAATAATATACATATAGAATCTAAATGAAAATAAGTACTTGTAAATAATAAATTACTCAAAGTTTAATAGAGTTATATAATTATTGTCATAAAAACAGAGATATATTATACTAAGACAGACTTTTCAAATGCATTTTTAGAAAAATTAAAGGAAGTCTCACCTTCGCGGCGATATCGTACAACAAGAAGTTTGACTAAAGCGTTCGTACATGGGAGCCAAGCTGTTGATAGAATCTCACAGAACACACTGACATCGTCCCAAACGAAGTACAAAGCCAAACTTTGCGGTAGACAGATAAAACCTCCGACTAAGAAGGCAGGTATAATAAAACGATAAGCTGAGAACAGACTCTCACTATCCGATGGCTCCGGCCAGATTCCCAAGATCTCCAGATTTATTCGATTCCATCCGATCGCCAATTTCAGCTCTAATCAGATAATGAAACAGTTAGAAAATTCGAACACTACTAAATCACTGACAGCGTGAAAATTAGAATCCCTTTTAACTAAGAGTAACTTTTTAAAAAATAATGTTAATCACCAGTTATCAATGACGAAGAAAACTATTTATTAATAGCACTGTTATTGTAACAATGTTACCACTATCTTATCGCACTATTATTATTACATTATTACACTAAATGATTGAAAAATTAGTGACAAAAATAATAAATACCAAAGTTACTCTCTTTATCGGTACAACTGTCAGTAAACTGTAGAATTGAAACGGTACCTTTATTCGCCATAAGGACAGAACACAGAGAAGCTTCAGGGACGACTGTCACGAAATTCGAACAAGTCCGCTGCCTAATAAGAACGCATGCCCGAACAAAGTTCGTTGACTATGCTCGACGAAGAAGTCGTGAAGTCAGGATGCACACCCACTGGCCACTTTTTTCCAATTCCCGAAGGTGCAGCTAACCAGGCTATACATTGTTTCGCTCGGCGAACTCTATAATCAGCTCGATCACCATCTGCTATTTTCGTGACACGAACTTTCGTCGCTGCTCCATTATGTATGCTAATTGGACGAGCATCTCTTGAGCGCATCGTACAGCAAATTATTCTTGGCGACCCTAAAGAGCACCGACTTTTTTGGAGCTTGGGAACGAACAGCTATCTTCGGTTACACAGTTTGGGAAGTTAAGTGAACGGGAATGAAGTGGACAGTGTTCATTGTCTTTGCAGACGTAGGATAGTTTGTATCGAAATGGAGACTACGAGGGAAGGACGTATAATAGAAGTAAAGTACAAGTGAACCAAGTTCAATTAAATGCTTTGGAAATTGTAAGTAGTTTAGTATTATTTAAATGACTAAATGTTATAGTTCGTCAAAGAGAATTTTGTATTAAAATTTAATGAGATGTAAAATATAAGAGATGAATATTGAACTCTAGTGCAGCTTGTATTCTCTTCGGAGAAATGGAATAATTTGAATAGAATGACTGATGGTTTGAGAACAGCATATACTTCTTTATAGCTTCATTGTTAGAAGCAGAATATTTTATCACAATGAATCTCTGAATATGAATTTCCTCTAACACTTGTAAAGAAATTGTAATAATTTAATTCATGAATGTGCAATGAACTTTTAAATTATAAGACAAGCGTGGTGTTTTATTTGAAAAATATTATTTATTCGCTCACTTACAGATACCTTACAAATTACGTCGGTTAACACCTATCGTCTCATTTACAAGTTACATTCGTATAAATCATTAGGAAGAAGGAAATAAATATTGCTTTAAGGTGTGCGCGTTAACAGTCTACTTAGTCCGTCTCAAAAGTATTTCTATGATCCTACAGTTAATTGATCAGATCCAATACCTCGTAGCAATTCGTTTGCCACGCGAGGCGCTTGGAAGAGACCGAATTTGGCAATCGAGATACAAAGAGAAATACTTCGAATTTCACACGAAACAATCGAAGATCGAATTTCAGCTAGTTTTCAAATCCAATAACACCTTCGATGTAAAGATTAGACTGATTAAAGAAACTGGCAAGTTCAAAAGCAAATCGATGTAAGTCAAATTCAAGATCATCCTTTACTTTCATTAGCAATATTAAAATTTTTAGAACAATAACTATTTATTCTCCAAGCATAAGCAAGATAAAAAATATATCAATATATAAGAGTTCAAACAATAAGAAAATAGAATTTATCAAAAAAGAAGTTGATGCATTGACTTACATCGATCAACACTCAAACAAGCCACGTTTTCCACCTAATTTAAATTACGAGTGTGAGTGTGCACGTTAAATAAAAAATGCCAGGACGCGGCAGCTATATACAGTTTTGGCTGGAGACCAACTCCAACTTGGTAGAGCATTAGTAGAAGTCTCCTTTCTAGACTTATAAACAATTTGACCCTCGAATCTTTTTCACCCAACACCTCGAGTGATGAATCATTGGCAATTCATGAGTCCAAACTGACAGTGAATTTCTCCGTGTGCGAACTCCACTCACTTTTATGATTGCTCGGGTTTCTCAGATAGTCAGTTTGACAGGTGGAGCGATATCATCGTGTTAGATGTTAGAACGAAATTTGGATGACTCACGATCGCTCGTATACGACTGCGGCGGTGCGAGCGTAAAAACCAGATCAAGAGGATTCGGGATTAGAAGATGTTGCCCGGCCTGGATTGCGGACACAGGAACCTCGAACAGTCGTGTCTTCTCACAGCGTCCATCACTTCACCGAAGTGACTCGATACTTGGAGAGCGGCAGTTGGTTGAATCCTGAAAGGAATTCCAATCGTAAATGAACACCGTCAAATGAGTACTTCCTGCTTCGCGAAAGTGTTCGATTCTAAATCTGAACTTCGCACGACTGAAGTCGGACAAGGTGATTGATTATGGCATCATGTCTGAATTGGAGCACAGTGTCAAAATAGATATCGTGATAATTATAATGATAGTTTATAGTTACACTGTATGGTTAGTTTCTAGAGTGATTTTTTTTAAAGTATATGTTATCAATATGTATTAATTTTATATGACACAGTTGTTTTTTAGGTAGATTAAATATTCATTAATATATGATATCACAAAGTTCATGGGAAGTCATCTAAGCAAAGTATGATTAAATCTACAATTGACTTGCGAACTGGATCAAAGTGTGCTTCGAAAACGAGTTCAGTTGAAATATAAACCCAGGTTTAATTATGATAATGAGATTGGTAAATTTCGGACTAACTGTTGTTGAGACTAGCAATATGTGGAACGCACGAATTGCGTGCTCCGCATAGTCAACATTCATTTACCAACTTTAATATTCATTTGTGTTACGATGGAATTTATTCATCGGAGTTGCGCTATTGTGTTCCGTCTTATTTCGAGTTAGTCAGGTGAGAATGTTCAAACGGAGGAAGAATCGCTCACGTTTCTCTCCATTAACATATCAAAGAGGCACCATTAATCATTGAGAGGCAAATAGAAACAAAGATAGAAAGGGGACGAACGTGTCAATGCTAAGGTGAGTCGATTCGCGTTAAGGAGAATGCTTTCTATGACTAATTCTTGTTAGTGCGAAACTGTTTTCACCGACAAGTTGATCTATTAGCGGAACAGTGCGAAACTATGCGAAGTCAAAGAGTCAATAGGCGATAAAGATTCATTAGAAAGTTCGAGCGTTGTCGGTCAACCAGTTCCCAAGATAAATCTGTCTGCAACACGTGCTGTCCCTGACTGATAGTGCTAATGGCAACACCTAATTAAGCGATTCCGGAAGCAACCTAGCCAATGGCGCATTTCTTGCCTCGCATTTTTAATTGGTCAGTGTTTCCCAGGCATCGACCTTTTCTTATTGCGCAATACGATAGACATTGATTGCTTCACTTTCTACACGCGATGTATACTTCGTTTTTAATTCATCGATTTGATATACTGTTGATTATTTAATATTAATTAAATAATCCTGCATACTTTTAGCAGATACAAACTTCAATACTATATTTATATTATTACCAATTTCAAAACTTATTCCGTTATAAATCTGATGTCACATCTATTCAAACAAACCTATATTGCATCACATCACGTCAGTGACGCGTTACTTTCCATCGACTTTTACTCTCGAATTTCCTGAGTACCATGCCAAGTTTTCAAAGACAAGCATCGAACTTTAAGACTGGTTTGCTCTAATTCTACGAACGATCTATGCGCTAGAAATGAGACTCGTCGGTGTTTCAAAACAGGCTTATGGAATGTGAAGCCAACCGATGTGTCTCTGTGCAATACTTTGGATCTAAAGTGACGTTGTTAATGGTTCGGGCCAACAAGAAAATCAAAGGTACATAGGAGCGGGCCGAACGGAACCATAGCGAGAAACGGATAACTTTCTTCCAGCTTTCGCCGGCGACGTCCTACTGACTGATTCGACTTTTACCTCTTAGCACAGTTTCACTCGGCATGCACGGGCAATCCCTGTCCGCTCCTACCGTCATCCACGTGCCGCTGCTGTAAGCGGCTTTCGCGTCATTAACAAATTACCACCGACTAGGGAATTCGGAATGTTCCGTAAAACTACGTATGCGGTTATTCAACCGAATCGCAATGTGCTATTAGTTAGTACGGAGTTGTCTAAGTTTATAATTGTTTTTTGCAATGTAGATGCTTGTCTGTTCGATTCTAATGTTGCAATGCATAGGTTTGATTAGTCATCTGTTATTATTATGTAGATAGAAAGGGAGATATCAGCAAATTCGAGGTATAATTCGTTTGTATTTTATTAGATCGGGTTTTTAGAGTAGAAAACTAGATATTTTAGATATGGTTAATAATAGTCTGTTCGTATTGATTAAATAATTTAAATAATTATCTGTTTTGCAGGGAACTACTAGGAAGTATAATCTATGCCTGTCTTATAGGAAATATGTTTTTTACAAGATAGTCTTGCCGAACTTTTGGTTTTCATATACATAAATTAGTTGTAAATAAGATAATTATATAGGTATCACTAGACTTTCTTTCAAGCCTTTGACACTATAATTATACGACTATAAAATAATAGTGTAATTAAAATATCAAATTTATGACACATGCAAGCAAATGTAATGCAAAAAGAAAAAAAATTGCTTCGTACTTGATGCAGTGAAAGGTAGGTACGATGAACTTTCTAGGCAATTGGTTTAATTATCGCGGAAATAAGAATATTGGAATTTTTAATTTCGTGGCCTTCTAATGAACGATTTGAAGAACATTAAAATGCAAGAATTGGCATAGCAACAAGTGCCAATTCTATTTAACAGTTGGTCAGCCAACAAAGTCGACTCCAAACTGTCTCCAAGAACATTTCCTCCGATGCCTATCTTTCCTGTGATGAATGACGCTTTTAACCCTCTTTTATCTATTCAAATCATCCTAATGTCAGACGGTGGACTAGTTTAACATCCTAGACAAGATGTATTGAACATCACTACTTTCATCTCGAATGCTTTGAACTTCGTACTGGTTCCATAAAGAATTCAAAGACTTTCCACCTTGCATGGTGCTAGTTATTTTACCGGCACAACTATCCGAGCAATAAATATTCCATTGAATTCTGAAGGATTCTGCATTTTATATTTACAAAGTCTTCAATATTCTTATTCCACTTGCATAAAAATCGGCTCTTTATCAATATTTTAACAAATAACTAGATTAGTCGTTCGATAAAATTTTACACTGTGCATAAGTATACATTAATATTTCTATGATTAAACAAATATAACAAATTATTATTTCAATATTCTAGAGTATGAATTTCGAGACTTCAGAATGTCGTGTTAGTTCCTCGGCATAGTGATGATAAATACTATACTTAAATACTTCCGAGGTATTGTATTAGACACGATTGGCCTTGAACGGTTCGTTTGACAAATGGGCAACATCTTTTAACTAGCTTTTTGCGCTCATTTACTATTACAGGGAACGTTTATGGCGGCACTTATGTTGGATACCAACGCGTCCTTCCTCACTCGTTTCCTACTAACTTTACAAGGAAATCCCGGTAGAACTCTATTACGAACCACCGTAAAAGTCTACCCCATTTGTAACATCATTATGTCATTGTTCGACGCAAAATCTTCCGCCTCTTCTATTACGAGTTCACGGATATACGCGAGTTTCTATTCCGAAGAAAGTAGATGAATGAAGTTTCACCGGCGCTATGATAGTTTCTAGTGAATGATGATTTCTAGTTATGGCATGAGCTGATTTGTGAATCGATAGGAGCGCAATCCAAGTTTCTCGTAATACTTCCTAATCGTGTGAAATCAACGTTAAATGTGCAGTCAACTATACTTTATCGTTACAGGAAAGTTACGCTTGTTTAACAACTGTTACATTAATAAATCATGAGAGACTCGAAATGTTTATGGTCACGCTCGATTCTCATTGGAAAGCTACAGTGAATATGTGGAACTGTTAATATGAAAAAAGTGATGTGTAATTATTTAAAGATGTTATAGATTTGTTTATTTAAGTTGATTTTGATTCTTTTTTCTGAGAGAATTTATAAATATTAATAATAATGTGTACTCACAGTCCTAGGAGAGCGGACATCTTCTTCTCCATAAAGATCGCAGCATCAGCACCTTTCTGGACCATCGTATCGCAGAATATCCTTTTAGCGCAGGGTGTGTTGGTCCAATCTCCATCAATATGCGCTACATCCGCAATTTCGGCATTCTCAAGATTCTGCAGAACATCATCTAATTCCTGATCCACCTCGACGCTCCTTTTCCGCCTTTCACTCCTCTTGGTAACAGTATGCTCCGAGGAAGCTTCTTTCGATTTCTCTGCAATCTCTTCCACGATCTTATTCATATCGTCTAATGCGCTTTGCTCAGACATTTTCTCTTCCGAATTTCCAATCATACCATTTAAAGGCACAGATGCATCTTCCACTACAAAAATGGTATCATCTTTCAATGATGATGATTCGTCCTTTTTATTAGATTCTAATTTCGGTACAAGAAACTCTGTAACTTCAATACTTCCATCTCGTACTGGTAAATCAATTTCTACAATTTCACTGATCGAATCAGCACCTTTTCTCTGAAGTCGTTTACTTCGCACAAGATTCCTCATATTACGCTCGGCCTTGAAAATATCCAGGAAGTCCAAACTCCTCTTTCTTCTCACAACACCTTCATTTGTATTCGACGGCCGAACTGAACCACTTTCGCCCGTTTCTTCGGCCTTGTCGTTGTTCTCCAAAACCAGAAGGACAGTATTCCTGTTTTCGACACTTGGATTGGAAGCACTCTGATGATTTCCATCCTGAGGAACATTCTCTACAATATACATTGTTCCAGGTTGACCGTATGAAGTTTCTTCTCTTCCTGGAACGCTTTGTATTTCTTCTAGAATGGGTCCAGCACTTTCCAAAGCTCTTTGTCGTTCGAATTGAATATTAGAAGCATCGTTCGATCTTTTAAGAACGTCGACGTCTAAATATCTGCCAACTGCAACAGCACCAATGCCTAAAGCAGCACCGGATGCGACTAATCCCAGAGCAGGAAACAACATACTACCGGAAGCTATTGTGCCAACTTTATCTTGAGCTTCTTTTCCTTTGGAGAGACCGAGATTCTGTGAGATCTTGTGAGTTGCTTCGACAAGAGGATCAATCACTGGTCTTGTAAACTGTGATACTTTTTCCACGCCGGTTGAAAATTGATTTTTTAAGTTTTCCGAAATTTTCACCCAGAATGGAGTCTCGCTTGGTCTTTTTAATCCGTAGAAATGTTGGTTTGGGTAGTAATTCTTTGTTGTATAACTATCGACGATGTTTTTGTCATTCAAAACGTATTTTTTCTTCTGACGTTGTTCGGTGAAAGAATGTTGGTTTTCTGGGAAGTTGTCTGGTCTACGTTTTTCGTTTTTGACAATCTTGGCTGGTTGAACGCCGAGTTCCGGATGAGCATATTGGAGAACAGGCGCTCTTGCGCCAGCTTTCAAAGGAACTGGAGCTATTTTTTGACTTTCAGGAACGTATAATTGAGAATTTGGGTAAGAAGTGATCACGTTTGGGTGGAGCATCCTTTTGTGGAGGTTCGATCTGTAACTGTCACTCCTGGATTCGTATACTTCCGCTTTGAGAGCCTCGTTTTTGTAGTTGTTTGGGTCCCACTCGAAGAAAACGTTTCTGGCGTCTTCATCGAAGTTTCTTCCATACCTAATTCAGGAGTAGAAAATAATGATTTGAGCTTATATTTTTGAAGGATTATAATTTTTCTTTGATCATAAACAGCTTCGAATTAGTTTACTTTCTGTAGTTTACTTCTCTTTGACTGTCAGACTTTAGGAAATATATAATAATAATTTAATATAGAACAAACAAGCAATATTTATTTATAGAAAAAATATTTTTCTTTTGAATTGAAATTTATCTTACCTGCGATTAACATTCTTGAAAAATCTCTCGAAACGCTGATGCTCCGGTAGATTCTCCGCAGGGTAGAAGTTGGATGATGATGATTCCTGGCTGACGGTGGCTCCTCCATCTTGAACGAGCTTATTATTAATAACCCGAGCGTTGCGCCAGGTTTGAATCTTATCGATCGGCTCATCTGGCACTCTTCTACCATTGATCACTGGTGTACCATCTCGATCGAGTGTCATTGGTGTCCTTTTCGGACTTGACTTCACATTTATCTCCGAGCGAACCACTACTTCCGCCGGCACATTTTTCCCATCTCGATTTTTCCCTAAATTCGCTCCAATATTCGTCCGACTAGAACGGATTTCCTGCGTTGGGAAAACAAAGTTTCTCTGACTACTTTCCGAACTCGAATCCTGCTCCACATTTCTTTGACTGCGATCCTGGAAGTTCCGAGCGAATAGTAATTTTCCACTTGGAAGAGTGGCATCACTAAATCGAATGTATTCTGGTAATCGATCGGATTTTAAGTCTCTCGATAATGGTTTCCAACTTTGGAAGTCTTCATTTTCACTCTCTTGGAGACTCAGAGCTCTTCCATCCTCGCCGAGGGGCGTCCAACGCCCGTAATCGATCAATTTCCCATTGATCGATTGGTATTTATTCGACACTGAACTATCACTGTTCTTATCGCTCGTGTTCACAGCTTTCTCTTCTTTCCTGCGAGTGTCGGCTTCTGGGAAGAACTCTTCTCGAAGTTGTTCTATTTGAGCCTCCTCGGATTTCTTCACTTCTTCTTTGTTCTTAGATTGACTTAGTTCAGGCAAACTTGAGAGTGAATCTCTTTCCGGAAGTAAGTCTGTGGTTTTTGTTTCGGTACTTTCAGTATTGTTGGATGACATTTGCGTGGGTGTTGGTGTCACCAATGGCGAAGATTTCTCTCGTCTTTTTACGATCAGAGTTGCCAAATTCCCTTCGCTTGTTCGCACTTTTAGTTCTTCTGTTTCGCCCGGAAGACTTCGGGAAACTTTCAGCATCGTTCTGGCATAGCTCGGTTTTGGCAACTCCGAGCGGTTCTCCGCGAATGCCAAACTGGCCAGAACCAAAATCAGCAACATCTGAAACGAAAAATTCGATACATACAAATTTATTCTACGATTTACACACACGTAGATAATCAGAAGAAATATTAATATAGAAAACAGTGTGATTCCTCGATAAATAAATATACAATGTTAGAACACAAATCGAAATTAATTATTGAAAACATTGACTTTTTAATTTAATCCCTGCAATTTAAAATTGTTATTGTAGTAATAAAAATTATTTCTTTTAATCATACGAATTCATCACCTTTTTTTAACTTTCTATTAAACTCAATATTGACATGTAAGCACGTTTCACATAAGCATTTACATGAGAAGTCGTTTATGCATTCCGTCGAAATAAATTCATATTCCAATCCTGAAATCCAACTTTACATTGATGACAGTTATCCATCTGTAAATCATTGCATTTCAGTCTACCAATCCATGTTCGCGTCACGTAAGAGCGATGCTCGCAATCCGAGATTCCGTCATATAAAGCAATCTTCCTCGGATGGAAATAAATTAAGTGTTCAGGGCCGAGGAGTTTCTAGGCGCAGGCGATGCGTTGGTGCAAAGGAAGGTACGCATATGTCGCACTATCACGTTCGTCATTGCGTTTTGCACGCTCGAGCGAGGAGATCGGCAGGAGGCGTCCGGCATGTGAAATTAGTCTGAAAAGGTTTTCGAAAGTCGGCCTTAACAGCTCTCGCTTTGCCAGCGAACGCTTTTGCATTTCTATGCGGCTACCGTGCATCTTTTCCATTAATACCTATCATTCTTGTAATAGTTTTAATAATTTTTTTTAATATTAATTACATGCTTATTAGTATACATGTAACATATGAGTAGTATTTATATTTCCTTAATTGCTTGACAACCAAATTTACTGATTTTTAACTCTTCAACTACATTTTAATCAAAATATTTATTCGCTTTGTTTTTATAGAAATAAATATGCATATACGTAGGCGTTTTTGTGTTACTCAAATTTGGGTGACACGTCAAAGTGTCCAACTATTATACTTTTCTAAACAATTTCATTAGGTCTGGGATTTGATTCTTATTTATAAGGTTTTCAATATTGTTGGATAATTCAAAATTATTTCGGACGGTCGAAGATTTTGCACGATCGATCAGAATGGTGAATCCTTCATTGGAAATTACACTAGCCATAATAATACCTATCATTACTGTTGAATACTCCGGCGAAAAAAATCTAAACGGTATGTTCTTCAGTACATTGCCGCATGACACGTCATGCATTAATTCGAAACGGGCTTCAGTTTCTCTTTGATCACGTCCGATTCCCATAAAGGGAACTTGGTTCAATGACACTTGGTATCGAAACTGAAATCCAAATTATAAACCTGAAGTTAATGACTCTACACTTCAGCTATTATATGTTGAACCCACTGTGTTAATTAATGTTTAGTTCATCTTTTTCTGGTAGTATTGAATTTGAAGTACGTAATCTTTATGCTGCTCAATAATTTCCAATTATTCTTGAAAAGCCTCAATTATAAAGAAATTATTATATGAATATTACTTTAATTCATCTCCATTTTAATTCACGAAATATTTCGATAATACATATATATAATTAAATTAGTATACACTTCGTAGAACTATTAATAATTCTAAACAAAATCGTAAAACATTGTGTTAATGTTAGCATTAAAAATTTAAAATATTTAATACATTTCTGTCTCCATTCATGCATGTTTCCATAATGGTTCTTCGTCCGGTGTCCTTGAAATCCATGGAGTCATTGAAATGAAGCGGCCCCGGGTGGAAAGCAATACGCATGAATGATTCGCATCATTGCGAAGAGGATCGCGGCAACGTAACGCGGGTATCGAGTGACTCGTCACGGTGATAAACCGTGTCTCGGAGAAATTTAATAGCTCGTAGAAATTGCCGGCATTCTTCCCGGGATTAGAAAACAACGATGCAGCAACCGGCTGCGCCGATACTTTCTATTATCAAGCTGACACTTAAAGGCTCGCTTGCATCTCTTTCGTTTCGAAATTGATTAGAGAGAACCGGTGGAAATCGTAGACCACACTTGCAATATCATCTACATACGCAGTTGAAACCAATTGCATGTCACGGATTTCTCAAGCATCACTAATTGACTGCCTCAAGGAATGATCATTTGACGATTGTTTAGAAACATAAGTGTTTCGTTTAATCATACAATAATATTTCATCTGTTTTAATTTGATAATAAACAAAATCGAATTGAAGAAGATTGCATAAATCATTCACTATGTTCGAGAGAATTTTCTGTAACAATCTTGTCTATAAAATGTCTACATAAACAATCAATTAATCTTGAAGCAATCGCAGGAATGCATCTATATTGCAAGCAAGTAACAACAGTAAGAACGTATGAAACATATTAATATATTCGACTGTAATACTTTTGAAAAGCACCAGAGTCAGCGTGAAATGATATAAATCCAGGCTACTTACACCAAGTGTGAAAGGCAATATATTTAATATTAATGTAATTGGATGCAATTAAGAATGAAAGTTACTATTACACGAAGAACCTAGGAAAACTATAACCCAAGTTATCGCTGAACATGATATTCGAGATTGGGAGACCAGTTAATAGTATGCGATGCAATGAGCTGCTGTTCACCAAAGCCAATTACCTTACAATGAGGTACTTAACGTGAGCCAAGTAACAGTAGTTTACCGCAAACGTGGAAAAAATGATAGAGAACCTGGAGTGCAACATAATTACGTATCTAGTACCACTTATCTAGCGCTGCATGTGGGAGCTCTCAATGTTCAGGTAATGGAACAGAAGTTTTAAGTTCTCCTTTCCGGCACCGAGCCTCCTTAATGCCTCTGCAGATTTGTATTTTCAAGTCTAACTAACTTTTCGCAATGATTTTATGTAATAGCTTGTATGAAGTTGTGTTATGAAAATGTATGATGTTAATTTTCATGTAGATGAATATTTCTCCTAGCATTAGTAAGACCTAATTCAGAAATTGAATATTGCTTCGACACATTCCTTTTCGCCCATCGAAGAACGGTACACTCGTCTAAACACGTAATTCATCACGCATTTATTTAAATTATTTAAATTTCATAATATAATTTATAAGTCATGACCCATTTAGAAAAACAGCGTATTATAAACGACCAAGATATTATTAAATCCCACTGCCTGGCAACTGTTGGAATTAATACCTAGCAAAAACAATATTAGCCGTTCTCAGTAATAATCTAGAATTGCATAAAAAGAAACTGCGCAAAAAGTAAAAAATCTCAAACATACTATCAATCCATTAGAAATATTAAAATGTAGTTTTAGTGTAGGAAATAAAACCACAAGAAGAATGATTATTCCATAACATATCGGGTAATTGGCGCAAAATCGATGACTCACGCCTGTATTTGCAATGATTCGGGGGGTTCCGGACGCAGAAGGTATGCTCGACTTTCCTCGGGATTGTTGGCATGGTCATGGGAGAAAAAGTACTTTCTAACGAGGGACGAACGCGCGTGTTGAAACAGACGAAATAAAATAACAAAATTTGTCTCGAAGGAGCTAAATCACATCTATCATAAATAATATTATGGAATATTATCGATATTAATTCATTTTAATATTAAAGACCAACTCATTAAAAATATTAAAATTTAATTCTACTCTGCGAATAAAATCACAAGACGAATGATTATTCCATAACATATCAGGTAATTGGCGCAAAATCGATGACTCACGCTTGTATTTGCAATGATTCGGAGGGTTCCGGACGCAGAAGGTATGCTCGACTTTCCTCGGGATTGTTGGCATGGTCATGGGAGAAAAAGTACTTTCTAACGAGGGGCGAGCGCGCGCGCGCGTGTTGAAAGGGACAAAATGAAGTAACAAAGTGGTCTCGGGAGAGCTGGACCAGGTCCGATCGGCAAGTGAAATGGAACGGCATGCTTTCCCCGGGCACGTTTTGCGCGAACCTTACGAACTCGTCCAGCAACCACCTCAGCCTGCGCGCACACACACACACATGCCAACCGATACGTAGGTATAGGCGCGGGTCGTCGTAGAGGGCGACGAGTATACTCGGCCTCAACGAGACGATCCACTTTTTCCATTCTAGTGACTTTCGATCGACAGCACCTGACTAGTGATGCACGACGAGAAATCCCGCTCTTACGGGACGAATCCAGCAGTCCTGCCCAGGGAATTCGAAATCATAGAAGTCTCTAGGCAGACTGCGATCTCTATAAAACTACGATCTTCCATGTTCAACTGAATAGTTTCAACCAATAGCATAAATAGACGTCATCGGAAAACGAAAGTCAAGTTAATTCGTATGTTATAGAAAAATTGTTATACGAATTTGGAGTAATGGAATAGTTTTTTTAATTACATTTGCATCTATCGTAATTAATTTCTTGGTGTTTGGAAAAATATTGGAATTTGTAAGCTGACTGGAATCTTTATGGGATTGTAAGTGGTCGATGTTCGACTGGAGAATTTCAATCAATGGTATAAGTACATAAGTGGACATCATTGGAAAACGAAAGTCGTATCTTAACTCTCGGACATATTCGAATCTCCGAGAAAAATTATAATGGTAATGTGGCGCAATGAAATATTTTCTTAAACTGTATTGACCAAGTATGAAAGCGAATATCACATGAAATTGAAAATGAAACCTTCGTTTAAATATATTCAAAAATATTGAAATCTGTAAGCATGGAACTGCAACTGGTCAATGATCAACTGGATAATTTTGGATAATTTTTATTGAAATTTACGATGCGCCGTCGATGGTCGTTAAGTATTAATAAGATGCATCGAAGGTTGTCTGTGTGTTTGAAGTGATTTAAATATCAGAAAATGCATACATAAGTAGCACACATTAATTTTTAAAAAACTTGTTATAGTTTTTAATACTTCTCCTTATACATAATTCTACTCGCAGTCTCTTCGTCAACGATTCCAGTTGTTCTACATGGATCGCGAGAGATCAAAAATGATTCTAATGAACATGTATCTGGTACAAGATACCGATCTTTATAGCAGATAAATTGGACGTTCTACGAGATTAGTGTCAAGTAATTAAGCAGTAATTAAAAGAGAAAAGATAGCTATTTCAGTCTGCGATACATAAGCCAGCAAATTGGTGTGCTCGAAATGTACAGAAATGGAGACCGATTTTAGAATGAATGAAATCATTCTCGATTTTCAAAAATGGATATCATCAAACTCACGATATCTTCGTATGAATAAAGTCATTGCAGAGACACACAAAGACGATGCTAATAAAAGAAGATGCTAATAAACCGTCATCGAACATGATTTTCCACTGATCGAACTAATGAAACGATCATGCTGTCCTGCACAAGTATATTCAACGGCGGAAGTGCACGATCCAGGCGAACTACGATGGCCCCGATCCATGTCACCCGGTGTTTCCGCTCCAGAAAATTCGCCGGCTGACGTTAATTGGCTACCAATTAAGCCGAGCGATTTTTTCCGCCAGTCTCCGGAAATTCAACGACAGGATTGCCAAGTTCTTTTTGTAGTCGAGAAAGAAATCCGATCATTTATTATGCATTCAGAATGCATGCAATCTGGCACCCTCGCTTTGAAAACACGCAAGAACAAGTTAACAGCTTCTGTTTTTTCTCGACCTGCCAGGAATCCGGAGAAGCAGAGATCACCTCTCACTGAATCTTTCATTCACCCCGACATTTACTCGGCGATCTGCACCTCGATCATCGTGATGATGGGATTCCGGGAGAATAGAGGTGAAACATGCACACGAGAACTTAATGATTCCAGGCAACGAAAGACAATGGAATGTCAAGCCGCAGGGTAATAAATGGCGACCATAAAGTTCATACGATTCTTGATCATTACAAATCAAATCTAAACCATTTCAGTTAAATCCATTGAAATAATTACACAATACAATGATTTTTATCTCAGATTTTCAAGAATATCGCGAAGTTCTTTTTACATTTATTTTAAACATACTAAATTACCTATATTATTTACAATACAAAGGTTCTTCACACTTATATCGAATTTTATACAATCCCTCAAAAATGCTCACGAAAAAAAATCAATCAAGAAACATACCTGCAATTTATCCATGGCTTAATACACACTGGGATTTTACTGATGCAGAAATCGATGGCTCACGATTGACAGTCGTTCCAAACTCTCGAAGGACTCTGTGTCACGCGTGTCAGCATCCGGCCGCGCGCGCGTACGCCCGACGGGATTCGAAGCTGATTGGGGCGGTTCCAGGAGGGGAATGCAAGGGCTTCGGCTGGCGAAGTGAGTTTCGAGTGAGCTGTTGGAGAGCGTATTCTCCTACGCACCTGTTGACTCCCGGGATATCTTAGCGAGACTGACGAAGCCGAGTGCTCGGCGGTAGAACCTCGTGTCTCCGAACGGAGGACCGAAGACTTCTCTCCGACCTACTTCGTTCGCCCGAGCGCGGAGCGCCTTCGCCTCCGTCGTTCGGCTTCACCTTCTGCCGTCGCGACGTCGGCCGTCCCCGCCAATTAATCGCGATGCCCACTGAATCTCCTAAGCGTCCCCACTTCGTCTTGTTGCTTACGTCGGTTTACGACCTCGACTGTCGACGATTCTTTTGAAAGAGTAACCCTTAAAATATTTTATTTAAAATTATAAATTAGTTATAATATAATAATCATAATTAATACGGGAATAATGATAATAAAGAGCTGGTGAAATCTTTATCGAAATTAATCGCGATGCCCACTGAATCCCCTAAGCGTCCCCACTTTTGAAATACTAACCCTTAGAATATTTTAATTAAAATTATAAAGTAGTTATAATATAATAATAATAAGTAATACGGGAATAATGATAATAAAAAGCTGTCGAAATCTGTCTTCAGTTATATTTTATTCATTTTAAGTTTTTAATAAAATAAATGAAATGGGAGGACATTGCATAAATTGTCTACCTTCAGGATTATTTTCGAACACAATCTTGTTTATATCAGTTGTGTATAAAAAATCAATCGGACAGAGGAACACTCAGTCTCCTAAGCGCCCACACTTCGTCGGTGGCTTACGTGCCTACGTGCTAGTCCGATGCCCTTGACACCTGTTGCTTGACGGATTTGCGACAATGCTAAACTTTCGGCATTGCTCTTGACTCCGATTAATAATGATCGTTCTAATAAATTTTGCAATGTTTTGATTTTAAGTTTTGATTGACCTGAGTGATTTATACAATAATTAGCCCCAAAAAAATCATAGGCAAAACTATGCTATGATTGATGATTTGATAAATTTCAAGAAGAAGGGCAAAATATTAAATTTCGCTTAAAATAACATGTGCATATTTTCAACAACCATAAGACATTAGAGATATTATTCATACGTGATGCAGGGTTATTTAAACTACAATAAAAATTCAAAACCGTCATGAAAATGTACGAACGTCAGTGCACTGAAAAGGCTTGTTATAAGGGACAGCTCAATATTAGTGCAAATCGATGCGCTCATCTCACAAATTAAATCGTACTTAAATGATTGACGGCGTATTAACAGCGGCACCTAAGGAACCCTTTTTCATCGGTCGCTTAATTGCTCGAACACCTGTCAGGCTGGGTTTCCGATAATTTTCGAAACCGTTAACCGCCACTTTCTACTTTTCGTTTTTTCGCGATTATTTACCAAGTCTTTGCCACTCGAAAAACGAGCCATCTTCACTGCGTAATTAGTTAATTGTATGCGCTCCTATCACTTGGTATTTATCTTAATAATTAACACAATTAATTAATGCAGAAAATTCCATTGTTCCAGATGGGCTCGCACGTTGATTCCACCTGGCTTATAACAGTCCTGGGAACTCTCGATTACGTCGACGATCCTTATTCAGAATTTAGAGCTCGGAAGCTGCGACGCCTTCTAATTAGTCTGGCATAATAGGACGAAGATCAACGAGATTATTTATTCGGAGCTCACGCTAATTAAGAGACCTTGTTAAGAGTTCATCCGGCAAATTCCACAGCTTAGAAGTAAAAAACTATCAGCACCAACGAACGATGAAATATTAATAATCTTATCGTGTTTGGCATTTGGGTAAATAAATAATTGAAGTTATCAGGATGGAACTTTCACGTATAGTAAACATATGGTTTTCATTGATAAGCTTTTTCTCACAGTGTGGATTTAAACATCAGATAATCCTGAGAAGAAACTGTGACTCGGTGAGAGTCTGAATGCATCTCGGAAGTTACAAAAAGTAGCTGATGCTGACAGTAATTGAAGAATATCTGGATAATTACTTCCTAGCTGTTCTAGTTTATGATCTTACATTCATTAAGTTTGTCGCCGTCTATTACTCTTTCCCTGGTTTTTCTATTCAGTGTATGTTGTAGCATTTTCTTTAATATCTGTTACTATTTTATAAAGATTATGGTGTAATCTCTATTAATAAAAAGAACGACGTTTATGTCTGCGATAAATTCGCAAATGGCTCAATTGACTTTAATACGATTTTCTCTTTTGTATAGAGTTATGATCCAGGAAAATCATAGGCTATAATATTGTAATACTTATCCACTTATATCCTATAACAGATGATCCAAATGAACTCCGAAATTATACATCGTTAGACAAAGAAATTTGTAACCTACTACTCTTTAAATTAACAACTTGACAACTACTAAACAATAAAGTAAATAAAATAACAATCTCGCGCAAAGATACATTAAACTTTTAATTCATAACACAATATACAAAAATATACTTAAAATATTAATATTAAAATCGATATTACATTAACTCTCGAAGATCAGACGCGCGTATTAATGTTCATGAATCGAGCGGTGGGTTAACAGAGTGGCCGGGCAAGTTTTCAAGTTCAGGACCAGTGCTGGTCCAGCGGTTGCGGAGCGAGCCGGAAGAGAAGCATTCCCCCGGCTGGGAGTTCAGAGACCGGCAGTGAAAGCCCACATCGGCACACGCAGCCACATCAAAGTCGTCAATGCACACACCTGCGTAACCCTTCGCTCGCTATCGGCGACCGGATCTCGTCTGATACACGTGCCACCGCCTGTTACTACCGCAACTCTTCCTTGCGAGCTCTTCTCACGATGAAGCAACCGTCACTCGTCTTCCCCGAGATAGCCTGGGAAACCAGAAGACACCAGATAACGCTCGAGTATGTGCCAGGCCTGACGAGAAATTTCTTACGGCAATCGATGAAATCAGTCATTGTGAAGAATAATTTCTTTCGCTTATTTTATCGAAAGTAAGTCATTTAAAGTGATTAATCTAAGTTATTATCATTTAATTTAAGTAATTCCTTTAAATATATTGGTTTAAATAATTGGATGGAAGAAAGTCAGGTTTTGATTTGGACATATTTAAATTCTATAGATAATTATAATCGCAGCGTGAAACAAAGCCCTTAACTATAAAAATTAGAAAATCCTCTATGGTAGGAGGTTTTGCTCCAACACTTATCTATATTCTTCCTAACACATTATTTATAATTACCTGTAATTAAATGCGTGTGTTCAGGGAAGGCAAACCTTCGCTTTGCAGCACTTGTAAACTTAATGAAACAGGAATTATTAATTAATTTAATTACTATTCTACTTCAACAACATTTTTCCCAGTATGAAGCAACGATCACTTGTCTTCTTCGAGACATACTAAGAGGCGTGGAGACTGAAGATAACGTCCGAATGGTAGATCGGCGGGGAAGTTTCTCAGAATAAATCTCAGCAGACGGTTGTTGGTATGGGCGAAGGCCCGAAGCTGCAAGCAAGTGAAAGCACGGCGATTAACCGCGTTTCTTTAACATTATCATTCCCATGCGCCACGGAGCCTGGGAGAGCATCTCCTTCTCCGCCGCCCAAAGAGCCGTTCCTTGTACACCACGTGCACGCGCGCGCGCGCGCGCGTCCCTCTATGTCGCCAATATGTAAATGGAACGAGGAGAATTTGGACCGGCGAATTGGATAGTCCTTGCTCGAGCGAACATTCCGATGTGCGCTCTGCACTCTTGCGCCATTTACTCAGTGAATTCCTTTGAATTAACTCATTCTTCTTTAACATTCGCGCTGTGTCATTTATTTTACTCTCTTTGAACATTTTTGGAAAGTTAAATGATAAAGGGAAAACGTTCTTTAGTTTTATATTGGTATTTAGGTTTTTTGTATTAGGCGGAAATTTATATTTGTTGGTATTCTGGTATTATTTATCGAGGATTATTCAGAGAAAATGAAGGGAAATTCATTCACTTATTATTTTCACGGTGTTTCACGAAATCGGGACTAATAAGGAGAACACAGTTGCAATATAATTGCTGATTGATGATTAATCGAATGTAATCAATTAGTACAAGTTTCTCGATTACAGTTACACTTTCCTCCATTTATTAACACTTTATAAACAAATTGAATTTCATATACCAAATATGGCTAGTTGGCCTGCGGCTAAAGTGATGGTTAATGCGAATTTGAAGCCGCACCGCATTTACTACTCTTTCTCGTTAATCTCGGCTTAAGAGTCCTGAGAAAAAGAAAGTGGTAGCTTCGACAGTATAGTGCTTCGTTCGCCAGCGTGTACTGTATCGGAATACCGACCTTTCCCGACCTTCCTCCTAGACGTCCCACATGCGGAACCACAGATCGACAGGGTTTCTAAATTTTTGGAAACGGAAGTTTGTAGATATAATTGCTTTGTGCGCCAGTAGCAGGTGCCATTGATATCTAATTCTTGATTCCAATGAAAATTAAAAATAGATTGTTAACCTAATAAATCTTGTTAACACTTTACACTACAAGTGCAAATTGTTTGATTCTAATTTTAATTCAAATTCCTTATCTTTTTGATATCTGAATATATGGTTGCCTATTAATTTAGTTTTTATAGTACTAAGTGATAAATATTACTATATTTTTTTATTCATATGTAGTTTGCATGGATCATAAATACTGCACAGGAAGGAAAATTGGAGAAAAATTCGCTGTCCCTGTGTTACTACTAATTCCTCATTCTACGTTCTGTCAATGAATCACATATTATCATCCCCTATTGTATAATTACCATAACAAATGTACACGCACCATAATCTGAAAGATTCATCTCGAAACGAATCGTTGTATCACCGTCATTTTTTACTGACTTTCAACTAGTAGTGTTACACTCTTTTAATGAGTCATTCGTGAATCATTATACTCTGTCGGAGAGTTGACGAGCATGAATCTCTCGAACTTGAAAGTATCTACTTACAAGCAGATGTATCAGTAGTGCAAATCATCCCAGGAAGCGAAGAAGCACTCGTATGCAAGGGATATATCGACGACAGGATAACTGCTTCTTGAGTCGGCAGAAGTAGGTACTCTGTCAAGTACGTCGTGTAAATGTCATCGTGCCTATTTTACTGACGCCTGCAAAGGAATCGGCGAAAGAAGAACGAGGCTGCGAAAGAGAGTGTTGGTCATGTTGTTTATGCTTCAAGAAAGTTGTGGGGCATTTAAAAGACCGTAGACAAAGTACAAGAATGATACTATCGAAACAAGAATCATTGGTATCGTCCAACATAAAGACAGGGTGTTTGCAGTGCTGTTCGATCGTAAAGATTAAACTATACTAATAAGAATAAGAGTCGGACACGCAAAAATTACTTAGCAATACCTCATAAACAAAAGTAATAGTCTAATAATTCTTATAATTAAACCAATTTAAAGACAAATCTCAGAACATTCATAAAAATTTATGACAATTTTTGAAAATAAATCTACTTTAAAAGTTACTTTACCGATAGTTTATTTTGATCATCATTCTATTGTCAAATAACCAACAGTCAAAGGAAACTATTGAAGATAACAAAAATTATTTTGCCGGAGTGAATAACTTCGTCGATAATTTCAGACATAATAAGTGTAGAAATGAACGAGAGCCCAGACAGTCTGGAACGGTCTCGAGTGCCACGCAACGATGAGCTGCTCATCGTAAATTCCCGTGGGCTGTAAATTACATTGTGCGAGCGGCGATTGTTAAAACGGGCCACGTGCTTCGCATTCTGCGGCCCTTTTATGGTTTTAGATTGCGATCTATTCACTTTCTATTTCCGTCGCCTACAGGTGGCCTCTTCTACGCTACTGCCGCGCTACTGTACACACACGCATACATTAACACGTCGTCTGTAATAGTGTGTGTAATATACAGAGTTAGATATAGACTTTTGTTGACCAAGCCAGTAGGAATCACGACACTAGAATGGAATTTTTAACGAAATAAGCTAGCACCTTACACGAATTATTTAACCCAAAACTCTTGTATGTTCAAAATGAAGTTTAACTGCTGAAAAACTTAATCCACATATTTAAGTCTGTGGCAGGTATTTGTGAATTAGAAATAGGATTGCTATGAGATATGCAATCTGCACTGTAGAAAGAGAGCGGAATGTGAGAGGCTGTGGAAAAAGTGAGAGGGGGTTCCATTCGAACTATAATATATTCCGAATATCGCATAGTTTATTAAGTATAGGTTACATGTTATAAAAGTTCTAACTAGAGTTTATATATTTATACAAATACAGACTGTTATTTATCTATTACAATCTTGTATGCAGAGACTCAATGTTATATATATGAGAATATATTATATTATTACTTATTGATTATTTTAATTTACGTTTAATTGTTTACTCATAGGAAATGAATAATATTATGGACAGTATACATCAACCCGGACACGCGTAAGTTTTATTCTACCTAAAGTTCGAAATGCAATATTTTATTAAAAAATGAATAAGGATCGACTATAGTTTGACCTCTTTACTCAGTCAAGCGGAGGTCATTCTGCGTGTACTCTCGGAACAAGTGTGACGGTCATGACCGCAACATCGCTCGCGGGACATGCTAATTCGGCAGACTTGTAATTTAATGTGTTTTCACCTTTGCGAGCGCCGCGCCTTCGTAACAGGTTCTCACGGGAGAGGCTGGCAAAAATTCTTCGCCGTGTGTCGCTGCCACGCCAAAGGAGAAAACCCATGTATCTATTAGCGAACCAGAAATTAACAAGACATAGTTTCAATCTAGGCGCGTGGCTCAGATCTCACGCATGCCGTTGCCATTGGCCAAGGAAATTCATCTTCTCTCCTGAACATACAGTGACTGCCAAAAATATACTGACACTAATGTATGACTGACTTTATGACTCGATATTTCACTTATTTATAAATTAATCACCTTGGTTACTTCTTCTAATAATAATCGATTTATTCATGCTAACTGCGATATATAATTTCTTCTAAAATATGTGGACACTAATTTATATCTTGATATTTGAGTTATTCATAAATTAACTGAGAATAGTTATAATTAATAAATATAGCAATGCCTAATTTTCATGCCCCAAAAATATTCTGAAGTAAGAAAAAGTTGTTGGTATTAATTATATCGATACACATATTATTTCAATACATCCTGGGAAGATTATTTTATTTAAGGAAGAATTAAATATAGTAAAGTTAATTGGTTTATGTACTAGTATTGGAATCTATTTGAGAGGCGGTGTACATGGTAGATGCTGGGCCGCTGGACCGCCGCCTGCCTGACTGGCAAAATCGATGATTCATATAAATACCATACAGGAATAGTTCTTCAAAGGCAAACACACCGGCGATATCTCTTTTTGCCCCATCAAAGATCAGAAGCGGCGCGAAAGCTATTCAAATTGCCGTCGAATCTAACATCTAAACGAGACACACTCTGGATAAGCAGTAATAGGAGAAGTTATTTTCTACAAGGAGGATTTTAGAAATACTTTCATTCTTGACTAATTTAACGATATGGAAATTATCATTTGTAACGACCAGTTCATTTCGATTTCGTCAACGTCCAAAGAAATTCGTACTTTTTAAAAATGTTAATTAAACAAAATCAAAAACGTTCAAAAACTAAAAATAGTCCGCAAATGCGAAAGATTAATCTAGACATATATTTGCAATTTTCTACACCTTAGTTACATATTTATTTCAAACAAATATGTTATCCATTTCTACTACCAAGAAGGATATTATTATGTAACACCAATTGGATACTCTGCTTTTCAATTTCGTTTCTTAATGTATTCAGCAATTAATTAATGTCACCGAATCCTTTAGCCAGCTTGTAAGTCTTTTCTCGCCATCGCTTGCTATGGCTACGGGAGATGAGAAAAGTTAAATATATCTTCGAAATGGAAAAGTAAGATATAGCGTCGTGAGAATGAATTCAAAATAGGAATCCATTCTGTATGAACGTAAAGCTGTTATAATGTAAAGCCTTTTACGTCTTACTATTACCTACGAACCTTCATTGGTCATCGATTTCTACGGTTGAAGGCGAAGAGACCCTTTCAGGTATCGCACTGGTATGCAAATGGAATTACTTGATTTCAATGAACTGCTTGAATCTGTTTCCATAGCTGTCCCATAGACTTGAAGATTGAACGGCCTCGTTTAAGTTATATAGAGCTTATCTTCGAACAAACTGCCTACACGAGAATCTTAAATACAAAGTCTTAATCTAAATACGAATTCAATTATAGGGGCTATTACAGAAATTTAGGGGTATGATTATTTTTATCAGTATTACGGAAGCTTTACATTGCGTGGTATATTAACGCGAATCAAAAGTTATATGTTTCTGAAATTCTACATTTGTTTAGCAAAATAGAATCATACTCTTTATTTCATTTTATGATAATAATAAATTAGAAGAATAAGAAAATAAATAACGAATAGATTAGCTTCACCTAGGGTATTGTAAATCTACATGCACGTCTTAAGAATGTAAACAATACTTATTAGCATAATTATTCTCTCATCAATTCAAATCCCAATATTAAACAACACCAGTGACAGTGCACATAAATCAGAGAGCACCAAAAATATCAACGTGCCAGTAGCAAAAAAATGACTGACACATATCAATAAAGAAGAATCATCGGATCTCCCAACAATCATTTCTCTGTATTGGGCATTCCGAAATTCCGCGAAACTCTACAGACATTCGTGCGAGTCAGAAGATAAAGTGCGTCCAACTTTCGAGCTCTGTGGGTGTTCCATGGTGTTCTCGCCTTCGAGCTGTGAGCATCGCCAATTTCGTCTAAAATACGAGTCAAGTCTTCGTCGAATACTTGCCGATACTTCACCAATTCCTGATGATGATCACCAAGGTACGTTCACCCAGCGATTTCAAAAGCATTTCTTTTTTCTCGACCACACGCGGGAGGAGTTTCGACTAGGAATTGCGCGCCAACACGTATGCGTTGCGTGCTTGTCGAATTTCTCTACTTTTGACACGAAAATTCCGACAGAAGGTCGGCGAATGTCAAGTTTCTATTTTAAATAAATAAGTATTCAGGCTGAAGACTTATTTAAAATAGAACACTCAAATATTAGCGGATTAAATATTATTTTATTTGACAGTATTTTTCAGTAAATATTTAAAATAGTATTTTATGCAACTTGGTTAAAAATAGACTATTTAAAATACTATCAGAATGTTAATACGTGTCACTGTACATAAAGGTGCGAACTGGCGAAACAAACTGTGTTCTCGTGTAATTATTTACAGTACCGTTTATAAATACTGGGTTGGAACGCCTGTCTTTTATCTGATAATGGGACGCACGAGGAACTGTGGTATTTGATCCACTTCTCTTTTTAACAAGAACAGTAATTGACATAATGTCTAGCATTTATGTTATTAATCCATTAACGTATTGTATGCCATGCGACTCGAGTCCATCCACAACCATATTTATTTCTACAAAAAAACACTAATTAACGTTCTTAACAAGGTATATAACGATAGATTTAATAGTTCGTAAGTTGAGCACTTAAATTGTTAATAAAGCCTTGCTGTTTATTAAAATAGATTTTTCAGCCCTTGATAAATCATTTCATTCTTAATTGTTTATTATATTCTATTAGTTGATTATTATACTATATTACTATCAACAACAATGAGCAACCAAAAATTCCTGAGTGTTCCTTCAGGACAACTGTGTAAGAAGACAGGTTTAATTTATGAGGGACACTAAATTAGAAGTAAACAGGTGAATCGAGGTCCCGCGTTCATCCTCACGTTAATTTCCATTGAAAACGATCAAGCAAAGCCGCCAAGGTTTTTCCAATATCGTTCAACGGCTCGCATGGAACATACTGGTTTTCCTTGACACACCTCGAAGACGAACCCACGCGACTTCATTGCTGTCGATCCACCTACAGCATCACTTTTTTTTTCTTCTCCAGGAAAGCCTTGTGCAATCATTTCCCTTTGCCATTGTATTCGGGTTAGTCATGCGTATGCAATGTCATGTGTCACATATGTATATCTATGTATGCATACGAAATGCAAGATGATTTTTATGCAGTATCTTTGCATATAAAAAGTGTGTGTCAAGTCACGCATTAAGATAACATTTTTTATTCAAATTTTCTCGAAAATATAGTATATTGAACTTAGTTTTTTTATTTTACAGTATATGAATTTGCAGTAAAACAGTACTCATAAATCTTATTCCTACAATTTTCTACATTGTCTGAGTATTCTTTAGCGGTAATTACTTTTAATGGAGATTTCTTCACGAAATTATAACTATTACTAGATGCAACGTCTGTGAAACATTTTTGTCGCGGATAGACAATAGAGCAATTTCGAAAATAGTAACTCTGAAAGAGAATGGGAAAAGCGAAGTGTCATCTTCGTGAAAGCATAGTAGTCTATTATTATGAATAATACTAAATATTAGCGTTGTTTTAAGCTAATGAATCAGGAGAGCTAAAATACACGATAAATAAAGGAATTAGTAAGAACTCAATAAATAACGATTTATACTAAAGGTTGGATTGTGCACCAATCAAAAGTCGCCAGCTTGCGATTTCCGGAAACGAGGGTCTAAGTCGGCTTCGATTTTACGAGCGATCTCGTTGCTTAACTATGCTTGAAGCGAACTCAATAGCCGGCTGGCTGGGCCAAGCAGAAAAGTAGATCCGCCAGCAAAAAGTGGCTCACTTTCGTTGCCATTGAGCGTGGCTCGGTCATGGAACTTCTTCGCACGGCAATCATCGAAGTCTCAGAGACGAGCAAGTTCCAAGACTCTCACGGCTCGAATTAACCAGCGTTTAATTCTCGTAATCGCCATTTTTTCTCCTTCGTTATCAAGCGGATGCCTGGTAGGAATTGCCAGCTTGTAGCCGAACGAGTGACACCGGCGCGTTCGGAAATCTTGTTCGAAAGTCTCGTCACTGGGTCATTTCTTCCTTCCCCTCACGCATACAACTTCGACAGAGAGATACACACAGACACGCTGGCACCGTGCGATGAACCGTGTCGCGTTCACGCGTGTCGTGATAGGCTCTTTTCACTTTCTTCCCGTTCGAATATTTTGACCGGCCTTCTCTTCGGAGAATTCCACTTTCCTTTAACGAGCTCCCTTTCGTTAGCTCGCCTCTATGATTAATTAGGCCTGCCGGACCTAATTGAGAAACCGATCCCGAATTAAGGCATCCGGCTATATGCTTCACTCTAGTTTCCCTTTGTTATTTTATTTTAAACCTGCTCAGCTGATCATCAACCCTGCGTATTGCATGCCTGACATTCCTTCCTTGGAGAATCTGGTACGGCAAGGTGGAGTAAGCTGGCGACGAAAATTATACGTATGACAACATGATGCGCCTTCTGGATTCATAACAATTTTGCAGAAACTGGTTGTATGATTGCTGTCGTATCAGCCAAAATTATCCTTCAGTCATAAGGCTGTAATTGTGAGAATATTTGTAATATAAACTACAGACGTGCTGATGAAGCAATTTTAATTTAGTTAGCATTGATTCAATTTCATTCAAATTCAATAATTTATGTTAAGGCAATATGAAATACATTTAAATAAGATAATCAGCTTGGTAATAATCACAGAGTATCAATCAATTATAATACAAATTCCAGTTTTACTTGCAAGTACAAAATATAATTAACAAATTCTATAATAGTGTCTATTACAACTTAAGTAGTATAATCAAAAATTCGTGCGATGTACACGAATCGAGGATGACAATGATCGATACAACCTCAGCGGGATGCAAAAGTTGTAAGTAGCAATCGCAATTCCAGCTGCGTGCAAAATGCTTTCTCACCAAATAACTTTTTTCACAGTCGAATTATATTGTGAGAGGTGAATTCGGGTTAATCACTGGGCACACCTATCGAATAGTTTCGTTGCAGCCGAAAACTTTAATGAAGCAACTTTAATCGATTAGTAGAGCTCGCTGGGAGACGGCTTGACGATGATCGGCGACGTGGCCACACGCGGGGCTCCCCATTCGTGCATTCCTCGGGTGAAAATCGAAGAAGAAGTCATCCTGTTCGCGCGACCCGAAATCCGATTCCCATCCGGCATTTTTCCCTAGCGCTCTCGCTTTCTTCCTTTTGACTAATTGGCTACCTTTTCAAGCCGATATTTCAACGATTACACATATGAATATTATTATTAGAAACTGGCATTTAAAACTAGGAAGTAGATTCTGTATATTTACACAAATATAGACTTTCATTTATTTATTAAAGTTTTGCATGTAGGGTTTCTAAATTATTTATATAAAAATATATTCGGTTTTTGTTGAATCAATTCTTTTAATTTATGTTCAGTTATTTATGTTTCTCCAGAATTTAAATTCGCCCATTCACTGTACTTATCACTCTATTATTTATTGAACATTTATAACTATACTTCACTTCATTCAAGAAAGATTCGACAACTTAATGTTACCCGAAGGACCAATAACTGTAGTACTTAGAAACCAATCTTATTTTTTATGGATCCTTTTTTACGAGCAGTCAAACAAGTGTGTTCTGCTTCCTATGAAAGTTCTAGCAGGAGTGTATTTACTCTCCCATCTTCCATGTCAGCAGAATCTTAATCTAACACTCAAAAAAGGTGGCAATCGCCATGGCACTCACACAGAAGTTGAGACCCACATTTAACATTGCTAGCTTTTTTTAACCAACTGGCTACACATAAAAGCACACACACACACTTACACAGTGTTGTTGGCCGTGATTTTTTGTCACAATCGGCAGATTACTGACGAGGACTATTAAATGGTACTCTGAGAAATGCCACAAAGTGCTGGCACGCTACTTCTCCCTGATATGCGTGTGCGTATATTTTGTACGTGTGTGTGTGTGTGTGTGTATTTGAGGAAGAGAGTGGACAGCACACACTGACGTAATGACAAGCAGGTGACCCAGCGTCCTATGATTTATTGCCAGCGAATAGTGTGCGTGCCTGTCTTGCAAAAACACCTGTTCCGTCCAGCAAACCATGGTCAAACGAGAGATCATCATTTGTCGGGTTTGTGATATGTCTATACATACATAGGCAAGATCATCACCAACGATTATAGTTGGAATCGTAGCGAGACGTGGACTAATGCTTTTGAGATTTCGTCTATGAGAAACGGCCCTTTTTATTGAAGACAGAGGAACCAAGTAAAGATGTACTTGTTTATGATGAATACTAAGTATACATCATCATCATCATTCTATTATGAAATCTATTCGATCTAGTATTAATGTTACTCTCACTTATTATCATGAAGATGGATTTCAATTTAAATTGAAGTCATTTCAAGAGTTTGTAGAGATATTTTAAAGGGATGGTTTGACTGTAATTATAGCTATTAGGTAGATTATTAACTAAATGGATGATTTTGAGGTGCCTTTCGGTAATTTGTCTGTTGATAGCAGAAGAGAAGGGAAGAAGTAGGAAGATTAGAATTTAGCAATGATGGTATGATCTATTAAACTATTTGTTAATTTCTTGGATAATAACAGGTTTATGTTAAATCAGAACTTTAAGAAAAATAACATGTGAAAGAACTATAGGAATGCAGTATAAATTAAATGTATGAAGTATTGGAACTATTACTTCAATTAATAATATTTAAACTAAATTAAAAACTATGCAATATCAATTATTCTGTATTAATAGAATAATCATATGCTAAATGAAACTTACTTCAGAAAATAGATAAACGATTAGTTATATGCTAAATCAATTCTGATCGCCAAATTTAGTCTCGCATTACTTTCTTCATTTTTGACTTCCACACAAAGAAAAGTTCAGTTCGGTAGGAAACTTCCAATAAACTACCCTCTTACTTTCTAAGCGCTTATCAGCAAGTACCTATTAAATCGATATAAATAGCCAAGTGTCGAGTACATTTTCTTCGTGAGATGTCCCTGCAAGTATCTCGACCGGATCGCATTTGCGTGAAGATACACAACGGGTGTCCGGAAGATATCCTCGTGAAAGCTCGGTGCAGTAGAAGCAGCGATATCGATGAATTGTGAAGGTATCGTTATACAGGGTGATCCAGAAAATGGGGACTACTTTAGATTTCCATAGCAGATTTCGTATTGAAGAAATTCCAAATTTGCTTCGATTGACGCAGAACAGAATTTTCGAAAAGTTGTTTCCGAGTGTTATTCAATCAAATATTCTGTTTTCTGTTTTGTTTCGATGACTTTGATTGGGTGATATTGTTACTGATAGAAGAGTATGTAGAACAATCCAAACATAACTCAAAGCCAAACAATAATTATTAAATTAAACGAATTTTGATTAAACCTGTTAACAAATAGTTGTTCCTCATATTTAAAGGAGTATCTTTCATTTTTTACAAGTATATCACACATGGAACGTATTGAAGATTAAAGCAGACATTGAAGACATAATACAATGACTTAGAAACTTGTTCACATTAGCAGCTCGCATTCTAACACGATTAATCCATAGAAAAGTGAATCTTAAACAATGCAATACTTTCAAAACAGTAAAAAATACTTCCCCTACTTTGAAAAATTCAAATTATGAAAACACATTTGTTGCAAACAATAAATATACCATAATTTTCCATTATCTTCTGCAGTCTATTTATGATATTTAAAAATTCAGAAAAAGAAACATAAACGTCTTAAATTCAAAAAAATAAAACTAAACAACAGAGCAGGCCCAACATTTCTGGACGAACCGGTACATCCAGGCGAGAGGACAGACACCGTATTGGGACCGTTGAGAGCCGGCATAGACCAGAGTGCGCCGGCCTACTTATACCCGGTGACTACTTTCACTTGCCGTGGAGTGCCGAGAGCCGGTAATTCCTCAATAGGAACGGCACTCCACACGCCCCGTATACAGCTTCATTACCCTTTTCCACTTTTTTGCTCGTTTCGTCATTTTCACGGGGAACTTTCACGCAATCGCTCGGGAACTCGGGCGTGCTGGGACTGCGAATGTTTATGGTGCTATGGTGTGGGTAGACTGCCGACCCTTTGGAAGTACTCTGATCTTATCAGACACTCACCAATAACCGCGTAAACCGCTCACCAACAATGATGCCATTTCACTCGATTCGTCCTGTTTATTTTACTATCCGGCGAAAGCGGATAAGTGCTTTTACTGGTGCTCAGTGTTTCCAGAATGTATGTTTGCTAAAGGTAAAACTTTTATAATGATTCATTGATTTACATAATTAACGTATATGCGTATCATTTGTCTTTTTATTATTCATAAATTAATTAAAAATCAATTTGTTTGAATTTCTAAAAATAGCTAAAGAAATTTTTTCACACTTCCGTTAAATATGAATGGGTTATTGAACTCAATCAATCGGAATACTTAAAGATTTCTTAATTAATCGCATGCTAATGTAAATGACTAATCATTTCAGAGACAGGAATTTGCAAAACTTGTAATACAATTTCAGAGATTAAAATTCTGCATTTCTAATTACTCTGAATACTCGTTTGTAAATTGGCCGATTCATGAAATGTAGGTCGAAGGAACGGCAGACCATTGAATAAAGCTAGCAATGACGCAGCACCTGCAAGACGCTATTAACCATTACTAGTAATTTATCCGGCGAGCTAGTCAAGTGTAAGTGTCCAAGTGTCAGTGAATCAAGTGTAAGTTAATCGTGAATTGAATTTATTGACCGTCAGTGTTGATAGGACCATCGTAATTGATACACGCACGAGAGTGAAAAGTTCCTTCTCATTAGCCGCTCATTGACAGCGGCCCTTTGCCGCTAGTTTTCTTACTTAATCATCGCAACCCGCCAACTTTCTCGCCTCGAAAGCTATTAGAAGCGTAGAAAGCGCACACGTTTATATCCGATCCACACAATCCTAGTTCGTTTGCGATGCCTGCTGTGGTAAAGTATTATTCAAAAACACTAAAAAGTCATTACTACTTATGGGAACACGTGTACTTCATCGTATAAAGTCTGTGAACTTTTTAAAAAATTACAAACACTATTGGTAAGCCTGTTTTGGTATTTAACGAAAAAGTTGAACGCGTTTTAAGTGCAAATTGTTTTAAAAATACTTCTTTGGCGTTTATGTGAATGTAAGTACTTAAACATTCAAGGCTAACTCAAAATTCGCAACCTTTGTTCATCCTTTTCAATGTTAAAACAAAAAGTTGATGATATATGATTAGTATAATTTATATTAAGTACCAAAAACCTATAGAGCTTTTTTGATTGGAATTTTTATTAAATCACTAATCAATATTATCTAGAGCAGTGTCAAATGGACGAACGAGATAGCGAATTTGGAAAGTCCATTTGAATAGATAATATAAATAAACAAATAAGTCTTTCGAATATAAATTAAAGCTTTGAAAAATTAAAGATCAACAAACGATCTTTGAACAGTCTTTTTTCTTCGCCGCTGCGAAAATCTCCTGCAAGCCATTGTCCGTTGCAGTTTTCTTGCTGGTCCTGAAAAGTTAATGCAATCTTATTGAATTCATTGTAATAGTAAACACAATTTATTTCATTATACTCATAATTTTTAACGTAATACAATATTTCAATTGTATTCGTAAATCGACGAGAATCCAATGATTGATAAATATTACTTTCAAATTCACTTCAAAATGTATTAATTCGAACACAACAAACTTTTATTTATAATACAAAAAATTCAAATATCAAAGTATTAGTATGTTAATAATAAAATCATGAAAGTTCTACCTGACAGCTATGTTCCAAAGGATATTCTGCATTAAATTCGAACCCGTTTGACCACCAGCGAGTATCATCTCACACATTGACCTATCTTCACACTCTTTCTCGCTTTCATCCATCAGCCGTGATTGCTTGTGCTCCAGAGGAAGATCAGCTACTCTCAATTTTGATAGGACAATATTAGACTGACTGAAATAATAGGCAGTATAGTTGATCTATAATAAAATAAAATGTAATACTGAGTAAGAGCACTCACGTTGTATTATCAATCTTCACTACATTTGGTGTTAGAGTCGCCAATAACAATCCAAGTGGCAAAAAGGCACCAATAAGATGAACGAGTTTTTTCCAGGGTGAAATTCTACAAAGTGAAAATGTATATTATCTTTGATATTATTTATTAAAACTAATAGGTTGTTGCATAACCAATTTTAAATGACTGATTCACTTAATAAAATTGAAGACCCTGGTATTTATTGTATCTCACTTACACTGAAAACAATTAATTATAACAAATTTCCAAGTTGTTTAATTAATATAAACAAAACTTAAGATCTTGCAAAAATGATAACATACAGAATTATCCTCATGAACAAAACATTATCAATCAGCCTTATCAATGATATTATACAAAGCATAATCACCCAAATTAAATATCGTTATTTAAAAACAAACTATACAAATTAGCCAAATTAGAATTCAAACTCAAAGTATATACCGTCGTCTCCTCATGTACGGCGACATCTGATGATCTTCGAAGAATGTAACTTCATGATAACCAATGGGGCCTTGATAAAACGAATAAGGGAACTTGCGAGTCCTCGTGAAGGACGACTCCTGCTGATGCACGAACATAAGGTTGTTATCCGGTGGCTTAGCAGGCTGGTAATCCTGAAGAGCCGGTTGATAGTGATTGTAATCATGGACACCCTGATACGGCAAACTCGAAGCATCGAAACTAGTTGGAGCACCGAGCTCGTAATTCTGACCGAGTGCTTGGAACCTCACCGGTTTCCCAAGAACAGCCACGTGTCCGTGCACGGGACTTTCCGGATTCTGGAAAAGTTGCTGGTGTTCGACCACTTCATAATGTTGTCCGAGATTCTCGTGAATTGGTTTCACTTGCAGGTGATTGTACCTCGAACCGTCTTCGAAACGAACACCAGAATTCTCTAAGATGTAACTACTTCCATCTTCGAACTTTACTTGTCCTTGTAGATCTTTCTCAGGCTCAACTTGCCGAGAAACATTTTCAAGATGATTAACTTCGTCGATGAAAGTGTGAACAGTTGGTTGTGGTGATAGTTCGATATTTGCTAATTGTTCACTGTATTTTGGACTAATACTGCTTTCGAACTTCAGATGATGAACAGAATTAAATGGACCAGGACTCACCCTTGCCTGACCAATTTCTCCTAAATGGATGCTGGGTTTGAATACACTTGATGTATTAATCACTTTTGTATCTTTAATTGGAGATGGTGTACTGTAGATCTCAATTATTCTGAATGGTTCTTTCGTCGTCACATTCTGCTGTGGGAACTCGGTTGTGGGAACGTTGAAAGTCACTTCGACTACTTCGCCTTTCTCAACTTCAAGATCGGTGTTAATAAGTTCGACTTTTGCCTCTTCGTCATTGACGCTTCGGGCACAAATGATAAATCCGTTTATTAAAAAGATAAGTAAAATTAACTCTTTTGTGATTAACCACATTATTAGTGTTTACACGTATCACGTTAGAATTAGTATTATTATTTATTATTCGTATTCAGGTTTACGGGAGAGATAAAAACCGACAAGCGGCAAGACAAGTGTCCTTTCCATTGCGATGCGGCAGCGACTAAACCATTTCTTTGAGCGATGGGCGCCTTTAACTCCTGGTCGACGAGGGTGCGCGTTTGCCGGCACAAATCGTTTTCTTCACAAAAGCGTGAACGCGGTAGACGATTTGCCTGCTAATCGCTCACCGCACTCCAATTGTACACCGCTTTTTCGCCGTTTAGTTCGGGCAAAGTGTATCCTACTGTGCAGCGAGTCCACGAAACGTTTGAAAATTCGTGAAAGTAACTGCACTCGCTCGCCGCCGTCCACCTGTTTTCGGACGACTCTATTGTGCTCGGTGAACTAGTTCGTCGAGAGGACTGGTACGACACTGGTAATATGGGTCAACGAAAGTTTCACTAATCACCTTTGTAGTCAAGAACATGTTTTATCCAACTGCGTTAGATATAAGAATTGGTTAGAATATATTTTATTATTCATTCAGTTTAGTGAAACAGTGAATAATTATGTAGAGAAATAGAATGAATGTAGAACAAGATAGACAAGTTTGTGTACTTTATTTGTTAAAATAGAGTAGCAGTTGTCCAAACCCTAATTTTTAATATAATTCAATACGAGACGTTAATAAAAAAGGAATAAAATTTATAGAATAGCCAATAGTAAATAAATTTTCAAACTTATTTGCGCTTTACGTGGAATCATACTTTGGAATATTTATCGCAATGAAAATATACAAATACAATTTCAACATTTGAGAACGATGAAACTTGAAGTATCAAAAAAGCGCGAAGATAAATGGATCTTTTGCCCGATTCACTATAGGATAGTCCAATAAAATAAGAAAGGAATGAAATGATGTTCCTTTTTTCCTGTCAAATCTCCATGACGCAGAGCGTTCCATTCTCTATCCAGATTCCTCCGAGCAAGTTGACCTCTGTTTGAAATAAGGTCAGACTCTCGCCGCTCACAGATAAAAATTCGCCTTAGAAAGTCTTTTCACCCCTTCCGCTCAATGCACAATGGTCATCTCTCTTTCCTTTCCTAGAGTATCAAGCTCTCTATTTGATATCACTAAATTCTATTCATATTTAATTGTATCCAATTGTACTCATATTAATTTAAAGTGGATTACATTACCATAGAGAACACGCATTTAAAACTTGTTTTTATTTCTTCCTATTCTATTAAAATCTATTAATTGCATTTATTTAAAACTTCAGTAATCCGATGACACACATTGATAATACATGATTCTCTTTGCAATCTTTTCACATATCATATTAATAGCTTGCGAATGATATGCGTTATACGACAGACATAAAATCAAATCAGGTGTGAAGAGATGAATATGCTTTTCTAATCTGTTAAATAGCGTAAGTTTGTCAGTGCGAACTTGACAAATCTCACAAAAACCGTGCTAGTATTCTCCGAAGCGTGCGAATGCCGGACTTTCGGACATAAAGGCTTCAATTAGCGAGGCGCATCTGCGGCAGTAAAAGCGCTTGATTATTCCACTCCGTACTTTCCATGGAAACTGGCAGCGGTAGTGCATGCGATACGTCGGACTATCATCCGTTGAGATCATCACTCACACACGCTGTTTCCTTGTTCTCTGCACTTTCTTCCCAATCTGGCCCGAGGCGAACACGTGCTACCGCGTGTGGACACTTTTCACGAACGTTTAAGCTTTCTACATATCAATGTCAATGTCGCACTGGGACACCGAGCAAGTCATTTATCATGTATCGCATATGATTGTACTTTAGAAATCATCCTTTTTTAGTTTCTATAATAGTGAATGAAGAAATTCTCAGTATTCTTGGTGGATTTTCTTGGTACAATAAAATAGTACAAAACTATTGAAGGAATTCTTAGCTTATGTATTATTTACAAAGTTTTCTGATAAGTCAATTTGTAATATATCAATGAATATATTTTTCAAATTTTCAGAAGTTCTTTCACCTTCAATTTTATTACTCTTTAAATAAGAAAGTTTATAAAATATAAAAATAGTAATCCAATTAAAATTTACGATGTTCATAAACATCAACTTAATTATGTTTTTAATGGGGAAGTTTACTAAGCTTAGAAATACTAATTCAATCACTGTTCAAATGATGCATAAATAGTACACCTTTTACCCACTTTCTACAGTGCACTTCTAGTTTACAACTTGCACCTTATCCATGGAAATCAAATGCTCTCCGCCTTCGTGCATACCAATATTTTACCCGGCGAGATTTCCATCAGTAAAAACCATTTTTGACCTACGAAATGATGCGGCTACGAGGCTCCATTCCCGTGACACGATTTCAATCCGCGCGAAACTGGGTTTACGTCCGTCTCTCGTGTCTCCTTGCCAATGTGTACAGGGTGATTCACTTGTTATCAATCTAATGCACATTACATCACATAGATTATTCTCTACTACTTCAAAGTACGATTTAACAATATTGATCTCATCAAGATTTACACAGGATGTTTCAAGTATGATTGAAAACTTTTAAAATGAATGAGATGTAAGTAATTATTACTGTTATATACTTGCAACAACCTATTATTCTTTAAACTAAATAATTCACCAGAAAACATTCTTATATAATAAAAATCTAGAATTACTAAATAATTCTAAATCCTCTTCTACAGAGTATCTTCCAAAGACAAATGACTCACCCGGTACAAGGTAGCGCATTTGTTAGAACAAATATTAAAGTCCTAGTTATTACCAATAATCATCAAACATTTTCCGTAATAACCCAATCATCAAATATCATAAAAGCATCAATAAAAATATATGCTGATTTATCAGAGACGCGTCGCTCTATACATTTCAGAGCATCTAAGCTTCTTCTCTTCTGCGATGACAACGCGCACACTTCGACGTGGGAGTCATCGGTCCGCTCGATTTTCTCTCGGCATAGGCACCGGCGACAATGAAAGTAGACGTGCTCGCAATACACGCGTTTATATCATGCCATATATGTGCATATAAGGATAAATGTGGGTGTGCTCGGTGCAGAGTCATCCTTTTTCTCATTGGTGCGCGCCATCATGGTTTTCGCGGTTCTCCAAGCCTCGCCTTATCACGACCCGATTCCGGTTTCGAGTAGGCCAGTCGACCGCATCGCCGCCCGAGGGAAAAATCATACCCCTTCTTATACATTGTTATGTTGCTGCCGCTCAAAGCAGCAGCGCTCACATGTCGCCGCTCGCCAGCCGCAACTTCTCTTCCAAATAGAACCTTTCCAAGGCAGCATTCCGAACCGTCGATTCCCCACTGATTTCCTTCCTACGCCCTGAACTCATCCACTTGTGTAGGTTGTGTATGTTGTATTTATCGCGAAAGAGGAAATTAGCATAAATTTTATGTTTCAGTCGATGGTAGTTATAATATAGCATTGAAATCTCCACAGAAAAATTCTAGTTCTCAACTTAAAACATCTGACTGTCATAAATAATTTATATTTATTATGTACGTAAATTTTGGGAAAACTAGTAAAATATTGCAAGTAAAAATTGTAGGGAAAAAAATTATAGCTATTAAATAACATAAAATAATACACAACGCAACTTTGTATGAAACATTAAAATAAGTTATACATACCACGAATAACTAATTACTAATAAACAATTAAGATAAGTAGGAAAGCTCTGTCTAAGCGAATCTAGCAAAGACACAAAAGAACATCCTGTAACAGAAGGAGTGCAGCGAGCCGTCACACACGCCCCATTTGATTCGCGGTTGGTTCATTGACACCGATCACTAGACGATCCTAGTCATTTAGCAATGCGATCCGATCCTTTCGACACTAATACTAACACGAGCATCACAAGCTCGTCGATGCTTCTATGCTGTATACTGCGCTCCAGCATGAAGGATGAAAATCGGCACGGCGATTCGAACCTCTCGACTCTAACTAGAGGTGGAGGAACCGGTGAAAATGGTAGATCGGAAGCTGCTCGTAAAACGGAAACGTTAGGAGCGCCGTAGTGGTGGGGAAAGAGGGCGAATTCCTCGATAGAGAGAAGGTGGGAGGGCGAAGGAGTGAGCAAAAAAGACGGAGGTTTCTGGGCCGAGAAAGCGCAAAAATTGTAGTGGCCGATCCCATGGCGCCTAAGCGCCGAACGAACAGGGTCGAATCGGTAATTTGCCAAGCATGAAAATCGGCCTTCTTTGTCTTGCCTCGTCGTCATCGAGCGCCTTCCTCCGCGGCCTTAATCGACCGTCGCCGCCGACTCAGTCTCCTGAGAGACCCAAATCTCTATCGGCCATCATCCTCAACAAAGCAATGATGAAAAGTGCGCGCACCAAACCACCGGCTCTCAAGACAGTAAAAAGATATCGTCCTCACTCGGATAACTTCCTGCCTTGGTTAGTTCGAACTTCGCTTTTTCCATACTGTTGTAAGAGAAAAATCTTGGAGATCGGGAGGCTTCGATGATTGTTAAGTTCCTGGACAATACAAACCTCGCGAGAGGAAAGAGATGATCCAGTTGATACATATGCGTCACGTCAAAGTGTGAAATCAGGACAGTGTTTCTTGCGTCTATCGTAGTTACGTATCAGCCGGAGTATTCTACTGCAAAACGACGCTCAGCCAGCAGGGGCCCTTAAATCATAACCAGAAAAACCAGCGTGTAAACGAGGCACTGATTGTCTCTGCGCTCGCCGTACCACGGCTAATTAGTGCATGACGAAAGTCTTACTCCTGTTTCGCTGGCTTTTTCAGATTTCCTGAATACCAACCAGAAACCACCTCAAGATTCCGGCACTACGGAAATCTGTAGTTCTTGGTACACTGACTTACTTCGGTTAAAAATCACTGTCTTCAAATAAATAATCTTTTTACGAACAAATCTTTTCACTTCGGTAAAAAAAACTACTTTGAATTGAAAAGGAAGATTCAAAACAACATCACAAAGTCCTGAATACAGAACTTAACATAAAACAAGTCAAACTTTGAAAAAAAACATTTTGTCGCTTTTTTAGAACCAAGTTTATATCATTAAACAATTCCTACAGTGACAATGATATATCGGAAGAACGGTTTGCAAAGTTTGCAAGGAGAAAGAAAGGGTGGGAGAGAGAAAGAGAGAGAGAGTCGGAAAATGAGTAGTCGGAAGCTCAGGAAGGAGAAGGAAGAGCGTCATCCGTTCTCCAGGCTAAGTAACAAGTTCGAGGGGGAACGGCGTATTCCACTAGCACGAGAGGGAGAAGGACGTAAAATGGACCAAGTACAGCCGAAGTGGGGACCTGGATTAAAAGCAAACGAGGGCAACGTCTCGGCGACAGAGCCATCTCGGACCTTGAACAGTCAGGGTCGGCCAGTTTCGCACCACCGTTTTCCGAGGAATCGCGATCCTCTAACGGGTCTCCTTCACACTTTTGCGTCCTCCGACACAGGCGCATCGAAGGAGCCGGTACTCCTTGTTCATGTAATTACAAGTTAGCGCCGCGCTAAAACGGAAGTCGACGATACGGTCAGTGCTGCGCGCTGTGCGTCCATTTAAAGAATCATCGCTACTTCACACATTGTCGCCCCTCTTTGAAAGATATCGGCCTTCCGGTACAACGACTTCTTGTTACTGCCTTCTTGCCATTCTAACGGTTCGCCACTCACTTCGCGCTTTTGAAAGGGAAATCCTGACGAACCGCGGCGGCTAGGACGCCCTACTGCCCTGGAGATCAACAACCAACTTCTCTTAACTTTTATTGTTCATCAGAATCTTTATAGATTTGCTATATTTTAATGTGCGATTCTAAATATAATTTGTTGGCATATTGGCAGATTCGGGATACTCAAATGTGCGCCGAGTAAAAGTGATAATATGAAGCTTGGATTTTAAGGGGTGGAGTTCGACTATGATCTATATTTGAAATTGAAATTCGAGAATATCCTTTTGGTTTTAAAGATTCGGTTTTTTTGTTTTAAGGATTTAATTCGTTAGAGTTTTTAAATATCATTTGAATTTAGTATTGCGATTTTATGTTGGAATATTAGTTTTAATGATTGAGTTACGAAAACATTATGTTGCAGATGGGCCCCAAACAAGTGATACTCGTGCTCCTTATGGTTTTCATGATGGATCTGACGCAGGCGAGCACGAGGTATTTCGTGAAACTCAAAGGGAACAACGCGTCGGATATGTCAAAGACGAGACAAGAGAATTTAAGGGTACTTGGAGGTTTAACTGGCCCAACCGTTAATCCGAACGATGGTCGAACAAAGACAGCCTTTCAGGAAGAGAATGAAAGGATGATTAAGGACTTGGCTGCTGCCCAGCAGGAGCGAAGAAACTCTTTCGACACGTCGACATTTAATCCGGACGTGCTCAACAAGTTTCTTGAGGAGTACGCGAACAAGATTAAGAGTACCACTGAGAAGAATATGAGATATCCGTATCGAGTGATTAAACCGTCGGTCGAACCACTGCTCTTGGAGATCGATGATGATGTCGCCCAGTCATCCACCGCGGGCTACGACGAAGCCGACAAACCTGCCGAGGATAATTCCAATTCCACTGTCAATGGAGAGGGGGTGAGCAAGGAACAATATCGAATTATGGAGTAATCTACAAAATGATAAAATATCAATTATAGCCAAAATAATAAATAATCAGAGGGAAAGTACAAAGTCAAAAAAACGTGATATTTATAAAAGTGTGTCAATCTAGTAAAAAAAATCAACTTCCTACGAAAGTAAAATAGTGAACAAAATTTAAAGTTTTTATCAAATTATTATTGGAATCTTTTGTACTTCGATGTTAATATTATTTGTATCGAATAAGTATATTTATAATTTAAAAAATATAGACATACATCTGTGTTTTAAATGTTCTAGTTAGCAGACACGCTAAACGACACTTTAAAGCGTAACAAGTATTACGGGGCGAATTCATACGATGATAGGAACGGCTGGGTGACACTCGAAGCGATTCCTTGGTCGAAGAGTAAAATCTCGAAGTGGCAAGCAAATCCAAGCACCCAACGACCCTGGCCAGAAATGAAACCGTGGGATAAACCAAGTATCGCAAAACCATGGGCTGCGGATTATTCAGTGCGGCCAATATACGACAGCAACAAACCATGGTAATACGTTTTTACAGAATTCTAAAACACTAGTTTAAAGCTTCGATCAATTATGAAAGTATTGTGAATTTATGAAAGATTATCAATTTTAACAGTAATAATTACTAAGTTGAACATTCTCAAATTGAATTCGTATTAAACAGAATCATCGCATATCTATTAAAAGTTTTGGAAAATAGACACGAAAACAGCCGTGTGAATATAAATTGATAAAATTCGATTCCAGGTATGACAAACCAAAACCAACTTGGCCAGAAACAAGCAATGAGAAACCATGGCAGAAGCCAAGTCCGAGGCCACCGTATTACGGCGATAAACACGATGAGGTTGGAAACCAAGCAGAAAAATGGCCTCCAGAAAGACCTTCCTGGAACAAATATCCCGACACGCATCATGCAAGCAGCGAGATCATTACCGATGATCGTCCATCCAACTTTCCAAGCACTTGGTCGAGGCCGCCGGCAACCAAACCATCTTATCAATTCGTCGATCGCTACCACGACAAAAGTCAAACCGATGACAACGATTGGAATGACTTTCCATCGAGATACGACAACACCAATGACAGGCTTCGACCAAGTAGTGAAAGACCGAATTTCTCGCAGTATCAATACGAGAACAATCATCCGCCAACTTATCCTGCCAACGGTGAAGGTCAATGGATTTTATTGTCAACCAATCGGGGATACTCGAAATCGAGACAGAGATCCATCAAACTCGATGCTACTAAGCCTGCTATAAATGGGAGCAAGTCGTTGACGGGAAAGCGGGAGGAGAATGACCCGACGGTCGCTGTGATGACTTCGAAACGACAGGTTAGGCTAAAGGATCGAAGAACTTTTTATTCGCTATTGTGATTGTTTATTTCACTTGGAATATTTTGACAGAATTATTCACGGAACTTTTGAAAGATTAGAATGAACATTGGCAAAACTTGGAAGTTTTAGTTTTCACAGAATTATGATATTCCTCGCTTTAAAAAACACATTTGTTGCTCGTTAGAAATATTTAGGGCTTTGAAAGGATTTTGCAGAAAATCACCTTCACTCTGTTTAATCAATATAATTGGATTTAAAGTTTAACAAGACCATAACTGGCTTAACGAATCTCGTTACATAGTATTAAAGCGCCAAATGATCGGAATCTTGCGCAACACTGACGGAATCATTGTACAAACCAATTTGCACGTTTGATTCCTAAATTCCATTAAATTGGACAGTGGAAACAGATGGGAATCGAATCGGCTCGTAACACTGAAACCGGTTTCGCGAAGAAGGCTTCTTCCAGGAAGGCGAATAATATGCGCGATCATTCATGCAAGTTGCTGACATGAGCATCAGTGCAAATCATGTCGGAAGACAACAAATTCCGCGTATTGCTGCAAACTTTCTACATGAATGTACAGGGTGTCCCAGAAACGCAGTGTCTTCTTATGATGATTAACATTTAACATGATTACTTCAATAAGATTCATTGCAATTTACAAATAATGCATTTTTGTAAATGAAAGAATTCCAACTTGCTTTATAGCTAATTTCGTGAAAGCTCGTTGTTGAATAATTCCTATTTTATTCTAAAATATGTTTCATAATGAACACCCTGCTAATATTCAAACTCAATAACATTCACACTCATTACAACAATAGCATTTATCAAAATACAAGTTAACCATTTTTACTCAAACATTCAGAATCCACGTATGAAAATTCAATTCTTGATAGAGATCAATACTTTTCGGCTCACCTTGTATAGAACTCAATTAATATCATTTGGAGAAATCGGAAGATATCACTGGCACAACCATGCAAAATTTATATTGACAGTGACGATCATCCAGCGAGTTTAAATGACGGCACGCGCCGCCCAGCGTGACGCTTGCTTTACGATTATTAATATCGATGTTGAGCAGATTCGATTAACGAAATTCGCCGGGCAGAGATTTTAATCTCGAGATGGAGAATCGAGATGAACAGCTATTAAGGAATCGGTGGCATAGGTGACAGTGACTCTATGAAAAATCGTTTACCTAGGTCAGATTGACGGTGCTACCGTCGATAAACGGCACGAACACGACGACATCACACGGCGGCTTACTGGAAGTCGAGAAGACCTTCAAAAGCGTCGATCAGAGCCGGAAGGAGTACGAACTCGAGCAGCTAACGACGGAATCAACCGTCCTCAAGAAAAGACCCATCAGACACACTTTGGCAGCTCAACCCTCTAATTCTGCTGTACTAGCGGCCATAGGAGCAGGTAATTTCTCATTTTTAATCCACTTTCAAAATGAAGAGATTGCGTATTCATATTAATTTATGTCATACATTCTTATTTTCATCTTATTATTTATTCTTAAGGGGTTAAAAAAATGGGTAAAAATTAGGGTGGTATTTTTCAATTTAGTATTTTATAATTTTTGTTATTTCTTTACGTGTGAAAATATTATGTTTTGTTTGGGAATCTTGTACTCCGGAGTTACATAAAGTAATACAAAATTATGCTCTATATTTAGGAATGCTGCCAGCCACCATGGCGATGATGATACCAATGATACTAGGTCGTCGAAAACGGGATCTGACAGCCACGAATATATTGTACCAATCCAAGTACCCGAATCCAACAATAGATCTTCACGATCTAACGAAGAATCGTAGCACAAGACTATGGCATTTGGAATGATCTACACTGTCACAGAAATGAAAATGACTTTTCTACAAAACTTCCAGAAATCGACTGACTTCGACCCATGAAATATACCGACGTCGCAATACTGGTTAAATGTTTCCTGCCGAAACAAAAAATAACGAATCAACCAAAACAGAGATTCCAAAAATCTGACTTTTGATATGCCAGTTTTTGTTTCGACAAAGCAAATATTGGGAATCGTGACATCTGCATTTTATTGGACGGCAGAATTTATTAAAACAACTCTGCAACATGGTTTTTTTAAGTCCACTGTACAGTTCCGGTTCCCGAAAAGGGAGGAGCGAAAACCAGCTAACTAAATAAGGTACAATAATAACGGCACCGAAACTGGTCTGTGACAGAAATTTCGGTGAAAAACATTCCCCAGAGCGACGAATTTGCGGGTTCAATTTGCGTTTTGCGGCTTGCGGGTCACAAGTATTAATATTAATAAATCTCTTTCAAGTTTACGACTATGCTCGTGTTAAACAGGATTTGGATGACTGGTCTGCTTGTCGTGCCAATGTAAATGACCTGATGTTTGCTATCGCGATGTTTCCATCTCGCGTTGAAAGTTTTAAGGAATTCGAAGCGAGCGACCAATCGTACCGGCTCTTTCTTCAGGATAAACAACATTGTTATGTAATATTTATTCCGTTGACTTCGATTCCCGTAGGTTCTAAGTATTACGACGAAAGTATTACATTCTAATTGAGTTGGGCGAATGGCGGCCGACACTTTTGTATAGTTCATACATTTTACGTTAATATACAACTTAATTTATTTTATATGTGTTGAATAATTTATACGATTTGAAACATTCTGTAATTTAATATACGCATCAAGCCAAACTAAGTTCGGGAAAATTGCAATGCCACGCGAAAGTAGAGCAAGTTCGCAAGGCTTTAATTAATTTGCGTATCGCGCGCGTTCTCGTTTTCGATACGGCGACTTCCGAGACAGTTTCCTTAGCTTTCTCTGCCTAATGATGCATAATGCATAATGATGCAGTAGTTTATCAGGGCAAATAAAACTCGGAGATCATTTTACAACGTTCACCGAATAAAAACTGAGAAAAGTTGCCTTTCACTATTACAAAAAGCGAACTGAAAGTCTGATAAATCATTATATTTATTACTGAACTGTCGATTTTATATTTACAAGCGAGGTAAATCAGGGTGTAGAACAGACCTACGTCTATTTATTTATTTATATATATATATGTATTTATTTGTAACACTTTACAATAGTCGATGCGAACACCAAGACAGAATACACATCTTAGCGAAGTAACACAAGAATCTCGTACGTGTACAAGAAGTTATCACCGCCGAAATAAACATAGAACTTTTCGCCAGAAAATCTTTCAAAACCCTGCTTTCTTGGTTTTGAAAAAGTATACCTAGAATGCGTTCTGCCACGCGTGGAGCGTGCCAAAATGCATTCCGCGCGAGAAATTCCGCCAAATCTTTTCCGAATGCTTGGGTTAAAGCTTATAAATACAACTTCTCACTTTCTGCTTCTTGTTGCTCAACACTCGTAGAGTTATCGGAAACAAAAGTCATGAAGAGAATCTAATTATTAAATCCTTGCCATTTATTTTTTAAAATTCAATGCGATTATGCAGTTCCGATTTTTCTAACGAAATAGATTGTAATGACATAACTATGTAATAATAAAGTTCTATAATTTTCATTACTGACAAAGTGTCACAGAACAAAATGTATGACTTTCCGAGAGTAAAAAACGCGTCAATAACTAAACGAGTGTTAATCATTGCCTTTTCCGCAGCGCCCGAACATTTCTGCATTTAAATAAAAGGTAAACACGATCTCCTTTTTCTGTAAACAAAAAAGAACCAGTTGTTTTCGACCAACTAGTCGGAATGATGGCGATTTTAATAGCAATACTAGATTTGCATAAGACTAAAAAGCGACTCCGCGACATTTCGAATACCATTTCCATTCAGTCCTCTTAGGAAGTAGGATCTAAAAATTTCAAGGAAAAAAAACCATCTTCATCCTTAAATCAAACTTCCTGCGTTGAACAGACGATCAAAGACGATCCTTGCAAAAGAAACCGCCTGCAAAACTTCATCCTTACGAAAATAAAAAAAGGTACACGTGATAAAGAGAGACTGGAAACCTGACAGAAACTGCGCCGACGAAGAAACGCGTGCCCGATCAACTTTCTTCACGATAAAGCTACAACCGTCACGCCAGTGCATTGTCCAATTCCAATTGCGGCTGGAAAAACTTCTGGCTCATTCTTCCCCGTTGAGTCTCTTTTGCACGTGACCCAAATATCTGGCAAAACCCTCGCTGGCGTGTTTTAACAGAGTCAAACCTAACCTAAACTTTATCTCGGCGACCTTCTTCACGAAACTGAAGAGATTAAAGTGGTTCTCTTCTTCTGGTTTCCCAGGTTGTTTAGTTGTAATATCGATCCACTCAACTGTGCTTTCATCACCAGTTTTCGAAGTTGTAGCCTCTGTTTCGTGAGAACTAGATGTGGATGTTGTGGAACTCGAAGTGTCGGAATTAATATCAATATCATCTCGAGATGGAGAAGAAGATTCTTCAGATGCCACTGAATTTACAGATTTTTCTGTGGTGTCTAAATTATGTGTTTTCATTGTGGATTGTTTCAAACGCGTTCTTTCTTCTTCGAGTCTTTTCTTCTCCTGGGAAGTCAGATCTTCTACTTCATTGTCTTCCTTGTGTTTCTTAGGTTTATCGTAATTAGCGCCAGGAAGGGCAGAGTCAATTATGTCAAGGATTTCGTTACTCAAATTCTCCTCTTTTTCCTCCTCCTCCAATTCCCTTTTTGTTGGTATAATCTGTATAACTGATTCCCTCTTCGATCGAAGAGATCTTTTCTTCCTCAAGGATCTTGGTCCATGTTCCACTGCGACCGCCGTTGGAGTAATCTCAATTTCTTCGTACCCTTCATCCGTTCTCACTGTTTGAGTTTCTTGGCCACCGTAATTCTGCACATTCCCAGAAGTAGCGGGAAAATTGAAATTTTGCAAACCATTTTGCTCGAATTGTCCACTTTCTGTAGGATTATAATTATTATTAGATATTTTCCCTGTGGTCGAAATTACATCTTTCGAATGTGTCTTTTGATCATAGACCGGATATTCCTTGGGTATATTTCCAACAACGAACTGTCGATTCCCAGAAACATCCTGGCCCACAATAAATTCGGGGTGTTTAGAGCGATCGTAATAATTAGGTGTGCTGGTATCGTAATATCGATAATCAGTGTTTCTATATTTCGAAACTGATGGTGTATTGTCTGGTCGATAAACTGGGGAAGATGACGATTGATAGTGTGGATCTGACTTCCGAGTTGTATGAGGCTCGTAAGCTCCTTCGTAATACTGATATCTGTAATAATTATCGTCCTTTATCCCAGGATATTTGTTCTCATTGTTGGTCATGCCTTGAAGGACCTTTGACAGAACTTCTTCCTCCCTTTGCCCGTAATTACCACCGTATTCGTCGAAATTATACTTGTATTTCGGTTCCACTTCATAGTTCCTCCTAGCAATGGTACCACTAAATGGATACAAGAAATAAGAAGCAAGGCCTAATCCTAATCCTACTAGAGACATAACCCCAAAACTGGGCATCACTTCTCGGCTCAAGAAATTATAAATCTGCGTGCTGATTGGTTTCTGAACCGGTTTCTTCTTCGTTTTAGTCGTATTCGTGGAGACCTTTGTTTCAGGAGCTATTTTCGATTCCTGTATTCCTGCATCTGCCGCAATTAGTTCTGTTCTAATTTCATTTTCAATTAAATCTAGGGCAGCCGTCGATGGCGCTAGTGTCGTCGTGGTAGATAGCGTAGTTGGCTTTCGCCTGCGGACCTTGTTCTTCTTTCTTTTCGTGTGTCTAGGCCTCTTCGTGGTCGTCGAGACAGTTGTACTCGTACTAGTTGGTTCCGTCGAAGTGTCCACATTAATTTTCGTCAATTCCGGATTAAAGTCGAACTTGAGATCGATCTTCGAGTTCGCCAGCATCTCGGCTTCCTTATCCGCAACTTCGTCCGATTTATTGTCATCGCTTCCGAGTTTCTCAATCGTTAATATCGGAGCATTAACTTTAATTGGCTCGATTTCGATCTTTGTCGTGTCGTCGATAGGTTTCTTCAATTGGACCTTTAAAACATTGTTCGTTTTCGTAGCCTGTGGCTTCGATCGCACTGGAATCTCGATCATCTCCGTTGTCGGATAACTAGTTTTAGGGGAAGTACTCGGTGCAATTGTACTAGTAGAAGTAGGTGGAACAGTTGTAGTAGTTGTCTTTTGGGTTTCCATTAAAACCGAAGCTTTTATCTTCGTTACAAACATTGGTTTCTCAGTGGTGTTTATCTTAACCTTCTGCGTTGTAATAACAGGAACAGGCCGGAAGGTAACCTTCTCGATTTTAGCAGTGGTATTTTCAATCCTAACTAACTCAGGCTTAATAGTAGTCCTTCGATTAATCGGTTTACTAGGCCTACTTCCGGGTCTGTTAATCTTTGCTGGGATTTTTGTTACAGTAGTTGTTTTGGTGACAGTGACCTTTGGCTTGGTGGTTGTCCTAGGTGTCGCTGTTTTCCGCGTCGTACTTACAGTCGAACTAATAACCTCCCTGCTTTCCAGAACACCCGGAGTAGTAGTAGTCAAAGGTACTTTGACAGAAGTACTTTCAACTATCTCTACTTTCGCAGTAGTAGTCTTCTCCGTCTTCGGACTGACAGTCGTTCTCCTGGTAGTAGTCATTACCGGTTTCTTGCTGGTACTCACTTTTTCGTGTACAGTCGTGGAACTTGACACGCTGGGTTTCTCCGTCACTTTTTCCGTCGTCGTGACACGTTCCATCATCGTAGTAGCTTTCTCGTTCATGGTGACTGTCGCCTGAGGAATTGTCTTTGTGCTTTTTATTGTTCCTTCGATAGTTTTAACAGTAGTGGATGGAGGATTCAGTAAAATCCAAGTGGAAATGCCACCCGTTGTTGTTGGGTTGTTCTTGTAAGCTGTTATTAATCTTGTAGAACTGAGTTCTTTCTCGAGCTCTTCTTCGGTCATCGCCATTGCTTGACCCGGATGACTACTTTCAAAGTAACCAAACTTCGAATTCACCGGTCGACCGAAACCGATACCTACTGATTCTAGATTACTGATCTCCGCGTTCACTTCCTTTGTTAGTGTGACGTCAGGTTTCTCGGGTGGATTTTGAATCATGATCGGCTTGTTGATGATTCCCTTGCCATCTTCCGGTCCTGATACATTCAGGAGTTGCGTGGCCACGGTCCTCAGGGATTGGTCCATGTATTGCAGATCTTTCAGGTGACGTTGATTGTCACTCGCCTGAACCCTGAAAGAATATTATCAGAATTAATTTAGAATGTCATTGAACTTCACTTTTGTAATATTGTTCGAGAAGGAAACATCTTATATCTTCAGTGATTGACGACCGTCCCAAATCTCTTCTATCAAAATTATTCTTACCTTGATTATGAATCTCTCACATTCGAAAGTGTGTTGTTAGAAAGGAATTAGAATATATAAAGTAAAAGTAGTTTTATTCTAATATTTGAATGTCTGATTGCAGAAGAATATTGTATTACTCAGAACAATGCCAATCGAATGAATAGATTTACACGAATTACATTAATATTAGAATCTTTAGAGCCCTTATTGTTAAAGTAAAACTTGTATGACAAATTTAATAGTTAACTTCGGACAAATCATTCTTAATAATTATATACATAAATTGAAAGAGGCAAATCTACCATTCACTTGGCAAAGTATGACGCAACAGGACTGAGGGTGAGGTTTAATTCATTCAGATTCACAACACGTTCGTTACACGCATAATGGTAAACCATTCACTCTGAAATGACACACACGAGTTGATTTCCAATGGTTTATTTGCGTTACAATGCACTGGCACAGTTGGTAATGCCCTGGACAAAATGAAAAGAAATTAATCGTCTGCTTCATGATCTCCCAAACAATAGAAAAGTGTACACTGCATCGTCAAACAAGTTTAAATAAATATTAAATTAATTCCTAGCCTACATTTGGCCATTTTACAGGTCACAAAGGCTAATGACAAATACCTAAAAATTAGTAATAAATACATAAATATCGATCTCATTTACATTCTATGGAAACACACATTTTAATTCGATCAAATGAAACACCAGAAATGTCTCAATCACTATGAAATACTGTTAATTTTATTCTAAACACTAAGCTTATCTGTATTATACAGTTATCTACAGAAAGCGTTCAAACCGAAGCAAGTAACTCCTTCATTTCCTCCTCTTTTTCCGTTTACTCTTCCACTCGTTTACTCTGCCGTATTTATACATCGACTGCCTGACAACCTCTTCGAGGCTCGGCGTGAACCTTATGGTAACCCTATCGGAAGCTCGACCGAAGTCAAAAGCACCCGGAAACGCATAAGGAAAGAGAAAAGCTGCAAAACCGATCGCCCCAGCAGCCATTGCAGCGATTGGAGCGACAGCCATGCTGAAGAGTCCATAATTCAAGGGGTTCAAGAAAGTTAAATACGTGAAGACAGATGAGAAAGACGCCATCAAACTGTGAGGAGTCAAGTCAAAGTCAAAGTCATCGTCATCATCATCATCTTCGTCATCTTTATGGGAGTTGTACCCTGGCGCTGTCAAAGCCGTACTTTGTTGATTAGAAGAACCACCGGAAGATACTTCCGGTAGACTTGGAGTGTCAGGTCTACTTGGTAGATTTGAAAAACTAGGTCTATTTGGGAGATTTGGAAGACTCGGCAGATTTGATCCTTGCAACACACTGGATACTGGATCATTATTTGCCTGACCGGAAACGGAACCTGGTATTGGTGATTCTGCAATATCACTTGGATTTGGAGGGTTAATTATATCCGAACCTAAACCATTATTTATCTCTGAGCCTGGAGAATTATTTATACCTGAGCCTGGAGAATTACTTATATCTAAATCTGAAGCATTTTCTATATCTGGTAATAAAAGACTATCGCCTTCTGAATCGGATGAACCAACGGCACTAGGGATTTCATCGATATTAGGAAATGTATCACCAGAAGGATCAATCGATTCTTCATCTACTAAAGTTTCCGGTGACTCTAAATTAGTAAAAGTGTCGGAAGTCGGTGCTCCAGAGCCTGTTATGCTTATTTGTGTCCCTTGAAAAACGTCGGATGTTGATACTTCCGGTGAAATATCGTTCACCTGTTCTACGTTGCTTTGGGGATCGTTTGAAGTACCGTAATAGTTGTAATTATTCTGTGGCGCACTTGGCACACTGGAACTTACTGGAGTGTAAGCGTCAGTAGGAGCTTGATAGTTTGAAGTTGAGTAAGTTGTATCTTGAAAAGGATTCGTATATTTACTGTTAGAATTGAGAGTTTCTAAATCATCATTCGTTTGAATCGGAATGTCAGAAGAAGAAGTTGGTTGTTTGAGAATATTCGTATTTTGCACGTGTGAATTTATTATGATATTTAAATCACTGCAACCTTCCTTGCTTTGGATTGTATTATTCACCTTTGTGTACGAATTAATTAAAATTGTTGGGCACCTTTCGTCGTAAGTAACAAGTGGGACTTTGATCATATACTTTTCGGATTCTTCGTTCTTTTTGTTTTTCGTTGGATCGACGGAAGCAGAATTTATCTCAGCGACAGGATTACTTACTAACTTCAAAGGTTTTGTTGAGTATTTCGTATTGTTACCTTTCGAACTTCCAGGTAAAATCTGAACCACTGTGTTTTGAGTTACTTCAGTTAATGGTAGTGCATTTTTGTTATAGTAGAAGACGTGATTTGGAGAATTAGATGGACTCAAACTTTGTGTATTTGGGATTTGGGAATTTCCGTTTGCGTCGTAAGAAAGTTCTGGTAAAATAGTACTTTTTTCAGGAACAAACTGCGTTCCAGATAAAGGTTCGTTGGGTTGCAAGTCGTGATAAATCGGCTCGAAAGTGACGCTAATCGATTCATTCATATCGGCTTTATCGACAAAATGCGTTTGATTCGTCGCGAAAGCTGGCATCTTCAACCAATGAACGATCTCTTGGATATTCGGATCCATCGAAGGTTCCCGATAATTTACACTAACATTTTTCACTTTTTCAACTGTAGTTTCCTTCTGATCCGGAACAAAAGACGTGTACTTCTCATAATTATATAAATCCTCGGCGGTCTGAAGAGCTTCGTTCGGCCAATTCTTAAAATCTGCACCTAAAGGTGAATTGTTCCTAATAATATTCTTTTCCGGCTTATTCTCCGTCTTATTCTTATTTTGCGGTGGCTTGCGAGTAGAAGTACGATTTTTAATTCTATTCCGATATTTCGAAGTCAAACGACGATTTTGTTCAATTGGAAAAAAAACAGTATCAACAGGAACATTATTCTTTTTTGTATTAACCACAGTTAATTTCTGAGAAAAAGCATGATTATTTGTTAACGAATTCGTGATTTTTTTTATTGCGTCGACCGGATCGAACTCTTTCTGGGCCTTAACCCCGAGGGAAGAGTTCAAAGTCACTGTCTCATGAGAACCAGTCAGGAATTCCAACTGCGAACTCTGCTTTGGGAATTCTGATTTCCGTTTCTGGGCCGAGGACGGTCCAGCTGGCTTTCCTGAATTATTCAATTCGCCACTACACGACCTTCTCTTGCTTTCGACGCAAACGTTACCAGAATTTCTTAAAGGACCACTTCCAACGGAATCCACCCGTCTTGATGGTTTCCTGCTTTCCGTGAATTTCGTGCGAATCAACCGATCATGAGCGGAATTTGATTGTGAATTTGGGTTAGTAAAACTAGAGGCGGAGTTGTTTCTTTTGAGATTATTTGAAACTACTCTCCTTCTCGATACTGGATTTCGAGAATAACGAGTATTCTTCGGAGTCTCAGGATTTATTATACGAACCTGCAAGCCTCTCGATGCTTTATTATTAACAATCGTTCGATTATGTTTACTCCCTAATAAAACTCTATTAGAATTTATTAATGAACCAGTCTGAATTCTTGAGTTGTTACTCGATTCTTGGTTATTAATAACTGATCGATTATGGCTTGTCCCTAATAAAACTCTATTGGAATTTATTAATGAACCTGTCTGAATTCTTGAGTGATTATTATTCCTCTGTTGAGGGTCGAACCAGGTTTTACCGATCTTAGAATTACGAGAATTAGAGTCTGAAAGCTTCCTCGTAGCAGTTGAGTTGACACTGACATTGGAAATGCTTTTCATGACAAGGCTACTATTGTCGCTATAATTATAATTAGGATAAGGTAGTCTAATACTTCCGGAATTCCACCTATACCTGCTATCATCTCGAACCTCATGGGAGGCGTTCGAGGACCGAGCAGTCGGTTTCCAACCCCCTTGACCCATCTCCGTCGATTCTGGTCGTGCGACATCGTCTGTAAAAAGACATAAACAATTAATTTTCCAGTATCTTGTTTATAATAATATGAAAGACTTGTTAAACTCTACGAATTAATTTAAATGTAGCGTGTCAATTGTAAAAACACAATTCAAAATGTATGTAAATAATTTATAAAAAGGGCTTAATGTATCGCTTTAAAAATCAAAAGTTTACTATAGAAATTTATAGAGTAATATGTTTGTCGAATGTCACGCAGTATTATAAAATAAAAGCACTAGTCTATTATTATCAATGTCTGTAATAAACTTTAGTGCATCGCACAGGAACTTTCGAATTAAGCAATTGAATTTTGAAAGAAAAAGTTCTTAAGTACTCTATCAGCATTTATGCGTGAACAAGGAAACGTATGCATTCGGTAACGCGTGATTCCGGTGACTGAAGTAATTGACTGGTTCGGCGCCACTTATTCTTGCGAATAATAAAAATGAAATCATCACAAATAGAATCATTGTGAAAGTGGCAAAATACTGGTTTACACTGAATTGACGATTTGCGGTGATTTGGCATATCCTGAATATGAATGCAGTCAATATGTTTATATATATCTGTTTAATTATTAAATTTATATTAATGTTTAAGATAAATTTTCTGGAATATAAGTGCATCGAGGTTGATACAATTGTTCGAGCTTATTATTGTATCACTTTTTTAATTGATATAAAAACCAAAAATTCATAATGGTAATTTAACGTGAATAATCAGAATCTTTACGTATTAATATTATTACATAAATAAACATAATATTATGTATAAATAATAGTTTTCGAAAACTTACCAGCGATTTGCGGTCTGGCATCACCTGATCCTGACAGCAACAGGACCACCACCACTTTCAATATGATCATCCGCATTTTCGCACTGTAACAGCCAGAAAAAACACATCATTTACATTCAGAATGTCTAACATCCTTGCGCAAGAACATTTCAGATTCTGGAATAAGAATACTATTGCTGAGCAGAACAAGAGCTGAATGTTCAAAGACTATTTCTATATTCTTCCAAAAGTATTCAGTTGGTTAAAAAATTACAATAACAATTGCTATCGATTATTATCAATAAATATATTAATTCAAAAAATACTTTACTGTGCCCAAAAACATAATTGAAAAATAATATTATAAACAAGCAGGAATCATCATTTAACGAGAATGATACAAAATCGGACTAGCAAAAGTAAAGGAACAGCTGCTGTTGTAATAATTAACGTCACCGGAAACTTTTAACAACCACATGCCGAAAGAGAATAAGACTAGGAATTGGCAAATCACGATTCCATAGCGGTTCTCCTCGACCCAGTGATCCAGAGGTGATCCTAAAGGCGAAACTAGATTGTCGCCCCAATTGCGCGGGAGTTCGCGAGATCATCAAGAGCAGGAACTCGTTTTCCGCCACGTAAAAAGAAGTCATTCACGGTCACAGGACGAAGAACTAAGGGGACCACTCGGTTAGTGTATTTACAGGGTGATTCAGTTACCTTTTAGTCACCGTTGTCAACTACAGCCTGTTATACAAAATGACACTCTTTGTATATCATTAATTTAAACCAATGATGCTTGAAGATAAGATATTACATGCATGTGTTCCAGTATTTTGTAATTCCCAGTTACATTTGTCAGTTATAATAAATTAATAATTAGAGAAAACGACTAAAACATGAACATTTACACCTTGTATACTGGATAATTATAAATTATCTAGTATTTTTAATTATAAACGAATGTTTCCCAACTCTTGCGCAGAAAATTGTATTATAATGTGTATAATATAATATGATAAAATGTTCTTTGCAGCAGGCTACTTTATATATGTAATAGTATTTTATTATATACATTATATTGGCATCAAAAAGTAAGCCGGTACAGTCGTGATTCGAAGGGAAATGAATCACCCTGTACATAGGAATCCTCCGCGTCGGAGATGACGTTCGCACGTGATTTTTGACGTTCTCGCCGAGGATGGTTGGTTGCGGGTGCAACACGTTTCGAATCCTTTATCATCGATTTACTCTCCAAGGTCCCGTTCGAGACGGTCGTTCGTATTCGATTCTCACATCCGATCGCTTTGCGTGCGATTGCTGGTCGAATCTAAATGGCAACGTTTACCATTGTTTATTGGAGTACTGCGGCGCGATTGACAATGCGATGATTTGCTGTCTCTTTTGTCTTTACAACATGCTCTTGTGATCGTACATTCCGACATGAGTTTTGGTGCCGGCGATTTCGTTCGCATTCTTGTCAACTTCCTTGTCCATTTCTTTTGCGAATTTATTCTCCGAAATAAATTAATTGATTTATGATTATTACTATTGAAATAATTCGGGAGATAGAACCCCTTTCTTCTATAATTGACCTAAATTTATACACTTGTTTCATATACCTGTGTGAATTATAAGAGTAACGGTTTCAAAAAGTACTCCCAATTTCATGATCAAGTAATTAATCCATTGGAATGCGTCATTAATGTGCAAATGCACAGTTTTACTAGCACTTTAGAACTGTAAACCAGCAAATACCGACAAAGATAATGGTAACCTTTTATGCCCTATTAAAATCGCATCTAACGGGTTATGCAACCCAAGGAGGAACTAGTTCAAAACTAACTGATTTCAGAAAACTACCGGGGAACTTTGCGAATCTAACGACTGTCGATGTTTTTGCCGAGAGAAGCAGAAACAGACCGTAAGATACATACGGGACCACTGGAAAAATGTGTTACATGCTTAAGCACGGCATCTGAAATCGACTAACGATACGATCGAATGGCGTCGTAAAATGACTGCGGGGGCATCTTTTTTACCGTTGCATTTTTTCGTTTATATTTGTGTCCAGTAACGGTACCGGACATCGCTCTTCATGACCGGCTTGTTTTGCATGTGCCGGCGTGCGAGTGAATGGTTTTGCCGCCTGCATCATTCCACTTTGCCGAGCGAATGATTAGACACGACACCTTTCCAAAATGATTGGTCCACTAAACGATCGATTATGTTCGGATTTGCTTGTACTTGACTATTTTGATTTTTGTGAAATATTTATTAAGTGAATGCTTCAAGTCTGAATACCACATTAAAAGGGACTATTTCCAAAGTTATAATTAATTATTATATATAAATATATCAGAATTTTGTATATAACATAAAATACTATAATCATGTATTATGCAATATAAAATATTAAACACAAACAAACAAATTGCAATTTGTACGTCTAGTAGATCGTGCAAAACCCAAAAAGATTTACAATAATTAATCATGGAAATTTCAACTATTTTAATCCAATTCAACTATCGAAAATGTTATATTAAAGCGCGTTGCAAAGAATTGAATCTCTAATTCACCTACAAAATAATACCTGGAGTTCATTTACCGGACGTTCAAGAAGCATTGTATAATTCAACCAGTCCTCAACTATTTTTCCTCAATCGACTGCCGGCGTACCGTTAACTATTTGAATGCTATCTCGGAGAACGTGCCGTTTGACGGCTGCGCCTTCGCCTCCTTTTCCATAGGTTTTCTCGGCCGCCGCTTTACGTTCAAAATTGTTCCAGTCTTCCTTTGTTATAGAATTATTTATTTATTGGACTACTACTGATTTTACTGTTATATAACAAATATTTTTAATAAACAATAACATTAATAATTAGAGGAAAAATCGTCTTTGCTATAGTAAAATAAATCTGAACGAAACAACCCTTGAAAACAGTGAATAATTATTATTCCAATGATTCAATACTCATTGTAAAAAATTCATGTGCTACTTAAATTCCAGAAGGAAGTTATAGTTTACTAATTACTAGGATTACTATTATAATGTAATTAAGAACGAATATGCACGAGAAGTATATATTATTATCCCAAAGACTCTATTTCCGAGATTGGCATTAAAGAAATCAATGTCAAAATTGTATAATAACTTATTATGATCGAATTCTAAACACTTTTAGATATCCAAACCCAAACCCGGAAAATTCTCATGTGACGAATCATCGAGCAAACAACGTACATCCAATAATCGCTCCATAGACGTTCCGACTGACCGCATCGCCCAAATACGACAACACACTCGCTTTAGGACATCCGGTGATAAAACTCTCTTTGGAAAATCCCACAATTACTTTCACATTCAAAAACACCGCAACCCGCAATTCCACTCTTCAAACAGGCTCTCAAACAAACTTTCAAACCCCCCGAAAACAACGCGGGTAAAATCGAACTTACCAATCTTCAATACCCGCTCGAAGATCTCATGAATGCGTAGCACAGGACACGAAAACCCGAGCGAGATTAGGAAGGAGGCGACGTCGCCCCGGCAACCGGAAACACGGCACGTCAAAAAGATCCGAAGCTAAGAAATAACCGGGTTAAAAACTTAATTACCGAAAACAAGGGCGCAATAACAAGAAAGAAAGAGAGAGAGAGAGAGAGAGAAAGGGCGAGAAAGACTTAAAATCCAAGAGTCACGACGAATCTATCAACGATTAGAAAAGCGAAGAACAAACTGAAGGAAGGTTTCGAGCCGAGGGTAAAAAAGTGCGAGCTCGATGAAGCGCGTAGGAGTCTCGGGGACGCACTACTGTCCAGGAGGCCGAGCGGAATCGGGAGTGCCGGGCGACGGTGCCCGGTGGAGGCGAGGATATCTTTCGGGCAGAGAGTGACTGGTCCCGATCGGGGGAGCCTGAAGAAGGTGGGCGACGAGCAAAGAGGGAAGAGGCAAGGCGGTGTTGTGCGCGCGTGCACGCACCACGGGAATACCATGTGGCTGCTCGTCGTCTCGTAATCCAGCAAGGTGAGGGAGAGGTGCACATCGTCGCACGAGTCTTCGGGAACCCGTTACTCCGTTGCTTCGCTCGCTCTTGCCTACGAGATCCCACCGGGTTGAATAACCTTGCCGACGATGACCGGCGACCACCGCGGTATGCTAAGTTCTTAGACATTCCTCCTATCGCTCACCATACGACATTCTCACTCACTCTGAGTTAGTTTCAGATGATTTATTGTGAGTCTTAGTGCAATCAAGATTTTCAGTAGAATAAGTCGAAATAAGTGTAATACTGAAAAGTAAAGTCGAGCGAGACATAGAGAATAATAAGAAGTAGTTAGACTCAATGTAACTTAATGTGAGTGTTAATAGCGACGCGATAAGTAGAATAAGCGAAATAAGTGCAATAAGAAGTAGTCAGACTCAATGTAATTTCATGTGAGTGTTAATAGCGACACGATAAGTAGAATAAGCCGAAATAAATGCAATGCTGAAAGGTAAAGCCAAGCATAATTCAAAGATTAATAAGTCATCAGACTTAATCTAAATATTAATAGTATTACGTTAAGTAGAGTAAGCGAAGTAAGTGCAATGCTGTAAGATAAGATCGAACAAATCTCAGAGAATAATTAAAAGTCATCACTAACCACTTATCTATTCCTACCCCTAAAGCCGAGTCATCTCTTCATCATTATCAAGCACAAAAAAACCTAAATCTATAACTTCCTGAAGTACAAACTATGCATCTATATTTATTCTTAATCCAATTGAATTTCCTAATAAAGCAATTGAACTTCCACTTGAACTTGCTAATAAAGTACCATGACTAGCTTTCAGTGCATGTACGTTATTTGCTTTCAGAATCTTAGTTATCTTATCGTACATCCTCGGCGTGCACCCTACGGGTAACTTGTCTTCCCCGCAACATGATGAATAGAATCCTGCACGTACGCCTAGTTTCCCTCTCCTCCTTTTCACTCCGTTGCACAGTCATTCATTAACTGCCACGCTAATGAGCTGAGAATAAGCTCTTCTTCATACTTGAATGGAATCTGTGGGTGCGAATGGCACGCGTGCACTGATTGTGAGAGTGAAAGAGAATTGTTATGTTTTCAAAACGATGCAATGATAGTTTAACACCTTGAAAGAAGAATAATAATGGCTTTGTTTTAATAAGGATGAATTTTTATAATAGATTATGAATTATGCACAGAATTGGTAGCCTTGCAAGTTCCAGTTTTAATTAAGTCTTCTATGTTGTAGATTAATTAGTGGATTTCAAGGTATCCTTTTTACTGATTTCGAGGAATGATATGGATCCAACGAGAAGATTAATTTAATCTCGTTTGCCCTAGCGTTCAATGACCACCTAGCAGTCTTGTGAATATCAAGTTATGCAAGTTATGCTGCATAATTAGTTTTCCCTACTCTTACGGCAATTTTGAAAGTTGTTATTAGAGAGAAACGAAAATATTTTATAATTTTCATTTCTTTATTTGTGTATATAACATGCAACTTTAAATTTGTCGATATTGCACTGATTTCTATACTTATTGATGATTGAACAATTCAACTATGATCGAATATTGCAGCAGTCAGGTTAAATAATCTAATGAAAGGCTACAAAGACATGTTATAAAAGCGACAACCAGTAACTACAGAAATATCTATGTTACTTTCCTTTGATGAACATTTACAGGTGCATGAACTGAGACGAATGCAATACCAATAATTTCTAATGTAATGCAACATGTGTGTTCATCGAAGCGATTCTATTTCCGATCATCTACCTGAATATTGCTCTAATACTTCAACGAAATCAAGTCAAGGCACACACTCGCTCTCGAACTCGATCCGGAAACCATGAACCGGAAGAAAAGTAGATACCGAAACTTTCACACACAGTCGTGTTAGTTTTCATCTTACGAGACATCGATTTATGTGATTTATCGAGCAAACTGACTTCCAAATGGATGTATTTTTCTAGTAGACAACTGTGAATTGTCGGCGTGGAAAACAGTAAGGAAATCATTTGATTCGATTGTCTTCCTGCCTTTCTCTTTCACAAGATCTTGAGGGAATTCGAATGTCGAACTGACAAGAAGCCAATGAAGAGACTTGCACCACTTTGTCCAACATGATGCTCCAATAATGCCAGCGATCGAGATCATCAGGAGCAGCCAAGTTTTTCAAGTCTGCGTGGTAATGGTCACGATCACTCACGGCTGTCAATGTCTGTACAGTTGCTCGCACAAGTGCCTGCTGATTGGCAACTGGAAGTGTGCTTTCACGATAGTCATTCTCTTTTAATCACTGTCTATTTAAACTCATAATCTATGATAAAAATACCAGAAAGAAATCGCATCATTAATCATCACCTATGTTGCTCTTATTAGAAACATATAACTATTTTCCATCTATTTAGTAGATTTTGTGGTAATCGATCAAACTCTTCATAGCTTTTATTTCTCAAACCGGACTCTAATGAACAAATAGTATATAAAAACAGGACTACAATCCCAGAGTTTGAAATCAAATAATTCATAAATCATCTTCCGTTAATCTTCGTTAATTTTTATATTAATTCTATGTGATAGCCTACTTTGCCTTCAACAGACTTTTCTCATGTTCCATTTTCACCTATCAGATTTCCAATGAGAATCTATCAATATCAGTCATCAGTAGAATGAATCACATTAATGAGAAAGTGCAGTGCCATTTCTACTGACGAGAGAAAAAATCTAATGTCAAAGGCGAAGAACCACTTGTTACAAGAATACTGATATGCCGGATACTTGTGCGAGCAACTGTATAATACTATCACGAAGCGAGTGGCAACCGGTTCGATCACAGCTTCCTTCTGACGCTGATGATCTTGATCTTGCCGGTGCGGTGGTGGCGACGCGCCAAGGACAGAAGCTCGTGCCGGCGCGTGCCAGTGATCCACTTGGCTGCCAATGGCAGAGGAATGATTGGGAAGCATCCTCTTCCAAAGGATTCGATGAAAAAGGGAACTTAGCCTTTAAGGAAATCGATAAAAGCCCGAATCCAAGAAACAAGATCGACATGGAACAGTTGAGTCATCGCGTGATGACCGTTCATTCAACGGATACATCTGACCGCGTGCAAACTATGTCCGCTATCTTCGAGCCTATCAATATGCAACCGAGCTTACAAGTGAATGTTAATTACAAATTAGTAGGTAATTGTACTGAAAATGTGGTCCGCACGGTTTAAACACCGTAAAGCAGAATTCTTGGTCAAGAATCAAGAATATATATTATTTAATATTGACAATACAGAAATCATTATTAATATTTTAAAGAATCATTCCACTTCTACGATAATAAAAAAGAGAAGTTTATGAAAGTTCATGAAAAGTCAAAAGTCAAAATACCAATCGGTATATTATTTCAATCGAAAGATCTATCAAACGGGAATAGATCAATGTCACCTTGTTACATAAAGGTTCGCTGGCTCTGTTAACTCTTACACGGCGATTACTTCCGAGAAAGAAGGAAGAAGGAGAAAGAATGATGAAATTGCTACGCTCGCGTATGTAATAGGGAAGCGTGCTTACCGTCCCAGAATCACGGCTGTATGTGGCTCTATGTGGGACATAGCGGCACTTCTTGTGGCCTTAGATACCTTTGCCGTCACTTGGCCAAAGTACACCTATCGGATGCTCACTGTCGTCGCCTCAGCACTTCGAGATGTCTTCTGCACCTGCCAAACCAACAAAAACAGACGTGAACAAGCAATTCCATCGTACAACCATTTGAGTACGTTTACATTAGTCGTACTGATTGACTAAAGTAGATATTTATGCAAATAGACACACATTTGGATACAGATTTAAATATTTAGTAAAATCGAATTATATTAATATCGAATGTACTACGTCTGGTAAAATGACAGGTTTTAGAATTTGATTCTACTATGCACTTGCAAAAATGCAAAAATGAAAATACATGTATAATTCTTTGATTATTATATCAAATCGGTTAGTATTAACAACACATTCGATAATCGTTTTTCGTCACCATATAACAATGAAAGTTAATACTTTTAACTAAAAATCTCCAGTCTAATAATAAATATTCATATCAATATATTGGTATTACAAAAATAACTGTTGCATATTATATTAAATTTTTGCATTAGACACTAATAAGATTACACAGCCTTTGTGTGTGGTTAATTAAAATCGACAAGATTGGTAAAATGCACGAATACATGCGCACCTATTACAAACGTGTTAAATTGTGCATCTACTTGCATCATTCTAAGTGCAAGCATGATTTACAATTGTTCTCCTTTCAGATCCAATCAAGCGAGTGAGTTATCGTTAACACAGGCGTCCAAGAGATAACATGGAACAACACGCAAATTTGAATGACACGCTTCGTTGAACACATGCTGTGAGTGGTTACTCTACTCTATCGTGCTCGGAGATCCGTGTGTACAAGATGAATCTGTGAGTGGATTGTACTACGAGTGTAAGTCATTGAATTTCTAATTCAATCTGTCCACAATACTGCATTTCTTAATGGTCTAATAGTTGTTTTCAATTATTTTACCAGCGTGCAAAAGACAAGTTTACGAGATTGTCGAGAGATTGCGTTACCAACATAAACAATAGAAACTGGTACCACATTTGTGAGAATGAATAATGAATAATGAGTTGAACTTAATTAGTAACTTAGCCTCGATTTTAAACCGCGGAGTTAGAAAAGCCTCGACGGTACTAGGATGGTAATATTTTCTTAATAGAGATAACTTTCATAAAACAATTGCAAAATCTTGAAAAATGCTTAGAATTAATAATTGATAAGCTCTTGATAGTTAATAACAAAAATAATAATGTATTAGCGTATTCCAAAAATATAGTTTACACTCCACAGAATACTATTAAATGCAAACTATAAATGCATTTATTCAATGATACTCAAAATTATCATATTTTCGATTCTCAAGAAATTCTTCCAGTCCAACATACTTTCACGCCGGTTTCCCTGCGAATCGTGTATTCAACAATATGACAATGGTAAGCTTACTGGAAACCGGTTCGAGAGTAGCGAGAATGGCATAAATCTGCAGTCAGACATTGCCATTGTTTTCGGAAACACTGTTGTGTTCCGGCAAAAGTAGTGAATGACCGAGGCCCGAGGTGAACTTCACAGCATCGTGAACTTCACAAACGTGCAATTATTCCGCACATTCAACAACCATCCAACTGCTTCGGCTTCCCTGAACGGTAAAGCGCCAGACGGCGCATACTTCCAGCGCACATTAAATCGTTTAATTACATAGAATTCTCGAGCTTAATGAAGGTGCCGTGACACGAAATAACCGCCTCTCCTTCGTGATTCGTGGCTCGTGACGCGTGCTCCGAAAATGATCATGCGGCGATGATTTCATTAAACTTCCCTAACCAACGGTTTCTAGTTTCAATAGATGATTTCTGTTTCAAACAAACTTCAATCAGTGAATAAAGGTAGTGTGTGTAATACAATAACTCTTGTGATTAGTATTATAAATTCCGAATAATAAGAATGATTTAATAATAATTCATTCATTCATTCATATTATAAATTATTCTAATAATAATAATCACAAAAATCGTATGATAATCCTGCAAATTGCAATAATTAAAATCTTTAATTATCACTAACTATAACACTGCTATTAATAGTCAAAGCGTGTAATATAGCTATCAATAGCTGTACTATTGATTGACTGACTGACTGAATCATTAACTAGCAATAGAAATACTATAGCTATTGATATTCAAATATAGGTCAAGTCATTGTTACATAACGGCAAATAAACTTGTGCCATGCAATGCGGGCTACGTGTGTAAGAGCGAGCAGATAGAACCAGTGGGCACGCAAACCCATGGATCGTGGGCGGGATCGAGGCGCGCTCGTTGAGAAGCATAAATAATTAAAACCGGTCGAAGATGCTTGGGTTTCGAAGAACGGTAGTGCTTCCTGGCGTGCGAGCACCGTTACCGATCAAAACCCAACTAATAAATCGAGATCGATCGACGATGTCATCGAGACAACTTCTCCCACAGTTCTCCGATCGCACAATACATTGGAAACCAGTCGGATTTCATTGGAAGAAATCTTTGAAGAATCAATGAGATTTAAATGATTTAAACTGTCGCGAAATCAAAGGGATTTAGTAGAAATAATAGAAATTATCTTGGATTGAAGTTTTGGAAAACCTGTGGGATTTAATTGATGTTAAGTCTGTAATTATAACCGGTTCGATTAGGTAAATGTAGCGAATCATCGATCAATCAAACGTTTTGCATGTGTTTAATTATGATTGATATCATCTACATTCTACTGACTATGAGCATCTTGGGGAAACCAGTGGGATTTGATTGAAATAATTTGTAGGAAACCAATTAAATTTAATTCAATTAAACCTTCCAAAAACCTGTAGGATTTTACTAACTTAAACTTCTTGATATTCAAAGGAAAAAAAATCAGATATTGAAGTTAAGTTTCTACTTAACCGGCTCGATTAGATAAATGTAGCGAAACATCGACCAATTAAACATTTTGCATGTTCTTAATTATAAATGGTATTATCTAAATTCTACTAATTATGAGCACCCTAGGAAAGTAAATCAACTTGTTCTACTTGCTATGGAATTTCTAAAGGCCACTTTGCGACCTGGTCCATTTCCGACAGGAATATCTATGGCATCATCTATTTTTTTTGCATTATTTCATTAGCCCGACCCGCTTCTTAGGAAACTTCGACTTGCAAACTTTTTCGTGACACGTACGTGCAGAACGCACTTAATGACTAATGATTCAATTTACGGAGATAGACAGAGTTATTGAAGTCCATACTATAACAGTCTAGTATTATATGACAATTTATGGCGAGGGACTGTCATTTTCATGTCACGTTAAATTACATAGTGCTCTGAATAGAAAATATAGTAATTTCCAACTAATAGTAGTATTTCAATATGTAAATGACTTCATCGTTTCTCGAAATCTAAAATTGTTCAGTCGTGGCATGTTTTATTTATTCAAAATTCCTATAATTTCTAGTCTATAAATATCATTTGTGAAATCCGGATGTCGAAAAATTTTTTATAGCAATTGTTAATGTTATGGGGAAACCGGAAATAGAGTAATAAGGTCAGTGATACGAAAGCAAGTGTGATTTCTATATGTAAATGTAGTTTCTAACTTATAACTTATAATTTAACTTTCAAATCCTAATTCGCTTTATATTTCGTGCGATACCATTACTTTCATTTCCCTATATTATTCGATCATAAACATCGAAATAACACTGAAATGTTCAACGCCAGGAAGAAGCAACACTCGCACTACAGAAAGTAAACCTACATTCAGAAATATTGCATTCGAAATTCCAATGAATTGAAGCAGAACGTAATATTGCAGAAAATATTGGCGCAACATCGTTTGAGAGACGTTCTCGAGCGTATCGAGATTTCACCGAGTGTGCTTAAGCACCTTAAACCCGCTTTTCACCGGATTCGATAAGATTACTGATCTTATCGGACATGGTAATGATGTGGTTGCACTACATAAGAATATTCCAATGGACGTCAATAAAATATCTCTTGGAATTATAACAATTTATTCGATGTAGCACAGGAAATCATCACTGTAATTCTTGAAGAGCTTCTTCGCCGACGATCAGAAATAACAGATTCAAATCTAATTGAAACGTAAGAAAACTACAAAGTTAAATAGTTAGACTAAATTAGTTGTTGATACTCTGATGTGGCTGTTTAATCAAATCATTGTTAGTCTATTTTATGAGTCCAACTCTCATTTTGTCATGATTATCGAAAGTTTTGTATCACAGCTATTGATTTTATTAAAATAAGTATAGAATAATCTTTTTATGTGTAACTTTAATACTAGAATCTATTTGATATTACTAAATAATGACTTTTGTTTCACAAGTCCATATTGAAAAAGAAACTTCAAAGACAAAGAAGATTTCTTGAAGAATCCATCTTCTTCACTTAACGGTTGATGTACACGTAAGCTGTCTTGGGTGTACTCACTTGGCAAATTCAGATCGTATTACAGACTACACACGTTTAATTTATGTGCTACTGAAATAGATCCATCTCTTACCACATTCTAGGAATCATTCCTTTGTAGCGTGTGCTACCTATTCAGTAACACTAATTGCATTCTCTAGAATGAAACTGTTGTAATCCTACGCGATTAAATCACTTAGAGAACAGTGAAATATTACAAGGTGTCTTCTCATTAAATGACTCAATACACTTTAAACACTTACAGCTTTTTTACATAAAAATGAAGGAAAATTTACTTTCTGTTTCCATTCGTAGTTCCCTATAAAGCCCATTAGTGATAGATAATTTTCATAAACGTTAACTTATTATCAAACCGATTTTACATTGAATTTAATTTGAGTTAATAATGAAAGTATATATATCTTTAAATTTGAATGTAAAATTGCTCCAAATCCTACGAGAAAGTAGTCTTATTATAAGTTGCGTGTCCGAGCACAATAAATTCTTAGGGAAAATAGGAGTCAATTAAATCGCGCTTGTGCATTCGTTCATATTTTATGTCGAAGCAAAAAATGTTTACGTCAATAAAATGCAACATAGCGTATCTTCTACCAATTATTCCCAGCATTTGGTTCTCATTAAAACTCATCTATAAACCATAATAAAAAATTAAAGCATTGTGAAACCTGCCACTTCCTATTCCTTTTGCGCAAGAATTCTCGTATGGATTCCAGGAATGCGAAAAAACATAATGAGAAACAATTAACTATTAAATGATGGACTAAATAAATTTGGAGAAAAGCCGGATGTTTCCTCAATGGACAATTAATTCTTTCGATCATTTATGTCAATTAACTCAAATAAGAATTGAAGTGTTGCGTGAAAATTAAGAACTCGAACAGCGTGAAATACTACTACATTGCTGGAACTGTAAATACGTAAGCGTTGTAAATCATGTCTGACCACGTCGATTCTGGTATTTTCAATGTAGCATAATTCCTACTAGTTGTTCTTATTTGCCCTGCAAATTCGTGTGATTTTTCATGGCTAATGATTAATCTCCATTTGGAAGATGGCTAGCAATTATTTCCAGCAGCCACCTATGAATAAACGTTTGTTTGACCTCTTTTATTATAATTATATTATAATCACCGTGTTCATCATCTTTAACATAATTGCAATTATTATAATTATCATATGTATGTAGACCGCAATAACACTTTGTGTCTACTTAAATCTGAAGCGATAGCAATTGAAAAGTACGCTTTGCATTTTTCTTTATAATAGTTATATAAGTGCAAAAGAATCCTGGCGAATAATACCTGGCAAAACAGGACGAATTTCGAATTCATGTCAATCGTCTGTCTCTTAATTATACAATAATTGAAAATAAATAATTAATATTTACATAAAAGTCCACAGTCTAATGATAACAATTGCCAAACATTTGCATACTCGTTAGATACATAAAATACGCGGAGTATAAAATAATATTATTCCACATTTCTATTTAATGACACTCACCCCACGATTGTCCATGAATGAATACGCGATCGATCTGCTTGGCCTTATTCAAACGTCACTGAAGTTTGCCCGTTGGCCTTCTTTCCCCTATTGTCTCCTGATCAACTTTACTGAGTCCGCAAAAGCAGATCGGGTGAAACTCAGCTGGTTCTTCTTTACCACTTAAAGAATATTCCATCCAAGTGCAGGACTTCTGAAAATATTAACAGCATTGTTAGAGATGTTAAAAAACTGCCAATCTTAATTTTTTACTAGTAACCCTTGTTTCTCTTACTCGACTAAACAAATTAAATAAATATTAACAATCATCACAAGTATCAATTACAGTACAAATAAAAATCATCGCTAGATCAAGGAACGATAAAAATCTTTGAAAAAAATGCAGTCTGTATTTCTAAATCCTTGAGAAAGTTATTATAATATCATTCACTAGTATTCTGATCTTTTTCCTTTATATATACTTAATGCGGATAAAACTTATCAAGGCACATTTAATTAGTCTATTTAGCTCACATTATGCCAAGAGAAACATCATGTACGAACTACGAATAAGGATATCAGCATCTAATCCATTTAAGGCTAAGTAGACTAAAGCATAAGTAGAATAAGCCAACTTCGTACGGCCAAGGTTGACCCGCCAAATTAGCTGTGAAGTATTCGAAGAGAAAACCTTTATCACGCGCTACCGGAACCGGTTCCGAAATTCCCTTTCTTCCGAGAGGTTACCGATATGCATAGGCCATGGCGAAAGTTATTACTCAATTAGCGTCAAATTGATACCTTCGCTGTACCTGCGTGTGTACAGTCCGGTTCCTACTGTTGCCCCTGACACGCGATTATTTACCAAAGCTTTCTGCTCACGCAAATTCTATTTACGTTTGTACCCAATAAGTGAGCACCTTATATATGTTTGTTCCAAAAATAGTTATCAGTATAGAAACATCCAGGAACTTTTTGTTGATAATTATTATAAATTATATCATCATTATATATGGAAATATCTGGAAATTCGTTTATTGATTATTATTACTCAGTGCTTTACTATTACTCCTATTAACATGTCTTAAATTACCATCAACAGTATTTTCTAACAAAATACTAACACTCGCTTATACACACGGGTGTCAGTATATTTAATTTAAATTCAACAAGAGTCATTATACAAATGTAAAATCTGTGGATTTCTAGTTTGTTCAGTTTAGCTCATCCAACCGCAAATTCTCATAGGAATCGAATTATCGGCCTGCACAACAGGGTCATGGGAAAAGCACAAGTACCTTTGTATTACAAGAATGGCGAATATCTTTCGGACGGCGAAGGGAAACCGCGTGAATTAGAAATCGCGTATAATCAGTAGGATTAATGACAGATGTGGTCAGTATGAGCGCATGCATGCTTCACCGCAAGATATTGTATCTCGTAACATTTATCTGAATCTAGGGTGACCCTTGCCACCAGCATCCACGTAGAAAGCGTTCCCGTGCTTTTCCAATGGGGGACAATAAAAATTGACGCTACAAGCATTGCTATTGCCAAGCACCCGTTATGGGAACGATCCAACCAAGATACTATATCTTCTTCTAGGGCGCTGTATGTGTTTCTGATCGTGAAGATTCGGGGACAATATCTATTTCATATACTGCGAAATCTATGTATGGTAATTTGCTATTACGATAACCTATTAAGGTTTATTATATTTGTGTACCATAAAAAGAAAGTAAAAATTAAATAACGGAATGACACAGAGACCTCCTTTATCGAATTTCATTAAATGTCTATCTAGACGGCTCTTTATATAAATTTTATTTAATTTCTCCCATAAAAGTTACATTAAAATTAATAGACGACTATTTAGATTTTATTTAATTGCATCCCATGATGGGACGTCGAGCTACATATCGTTGGAAGATAACTGCAACAGCTTATTATTTTTTCACTAAACTATTAGTACCGCGTAAATATCACACAAGAGAAATCAAAGAGGAAAGATAGTATCTCATAAAATCTAAATGAAAACTCGATAAAACGCTCAACGCGAACACTTAAAATTGAATTTCGAAGAGTTATGACATTGTTATTCAAATATTCTGTTAGAGGAATGGTCTTGTCCTCCTATTCACCGGTAAAACAAAGACTACTTCACTGACTTATAGGGCGCCGTAGGATAAGTTATGATCGCTTCGATTTCTCCAGGGTGATTTAGTGAATCGTTTCTCGAGAGTAAGAAGGAGCACTTACCTAGGAGATCGGATCCTGCAAGGTGCTGCAGCCAGTTTCTTCTTATCGTTTCCTGCTCCCATGCGAAACACGTGTGCGCTTGGTCAGCATATATCGGCCAGTACAATCATCGGATCGCGTCCTGGCATTTGTGCTTCCTGCATGATTCTCTCCCTTGCAATCGTATCTTCTATAAGATCGCGCTCTCGCTCCCGGAAAGTCGAACGATCCCTCGTTTTTCCCGTGAAACAGTTGACGCGCCAGTTCCGTTTGTAATTAATCACTTGATCATCAACTTCAACTACGAATTACACTGTGAAAGCTCGCTCTAATTCCGACTGTCTATTTAATGATAGACTTGATGTTAATCGATGAACAGTGTTTTTAATTATTAAAAAGAGATAAAGTCGTAAAAATGAATTCGACCTTAAACAATCATCTATTCTTGATGTAGAACACTCTTCCCGCGCGATTTCTCGCAAACCGATCGAAAGGTCGTTCTCGCCGGCTAATTACAGGGAACTCTGGCCGACTCTCACTCGTGCTCGGGTAATTTTTATCTCCCAGAGATAATAGTGAAACTCCGTCGAACTCTCGGCGCACTAATCCTCACGACTTTGCTCCGGGTGAAATTAAACTGTTGCTTTTACCAGAGCTTCGTGACGAGAGTTTAGTAGTCCAACAGGCGGAAGCTGGGAGAGACAGAACTACTGATGTATCCTGTCTATATAGAAAACTTGACTTGAAGGTAACACCGTCGTGCAGAATGCGATACCAGCAGTAAAACGAGCCGATCCTCTTTCCTAGCCTCTTCGCTACTCATTACTACTCTCCCGCTGATAAAACCAGTTCATCTCTTCAAAACTTCTTGCCAAGAGAATTATTTGCTTTGAAAATGGTTTTCAAACAGTTAAATTTTAATGACCGTAACCCGATCATCACGGTGCAAACAGTATAATAGTCTTTGAAACACTAAAGCACCCATTTGTCTGTGCCAGTCTCCTTTTTCTACTCATCCAAATACCACGTTTGATACACTCAACTATTTTATGTACGATCTTCCCAGTAGTTGATTATTTTCTTCTATGTTGTCGTCTGGAAGATTATCGATCTCTGCTTCATTCTTACTTCTAAACACTCCTTTCTTCATACCGTTGATATCCCTCGATCGCGGCAAGTACAAGTTTCTTCTTGGTGAGTTTGTATTCCAAAAGAATTGTCAATTTTCATCCGATCGTGTCTGCTATTTCTCTCGAACTGTTGATACTTCTTATCCACGTGTCTCATGATGAATTTCAATGTTTCACCGATGTTTGAATGATACAAATTTCGTATAGTCTCATTTTCACCAATGAGGGGTGACTTTACCCTCAATGAGTGTAAATTGAAACTGATTTACTTTGGAAAAATCACTTTGGCTCAAATGTATGAACGAGGAAGAGTTACTGATGATTTTGGGCAAAGTCAGCGTGGCGGATGTTGAAATTGCACTGGGAGTGTGTGGCTAGATAGCGTCTCGGTCCGCCCCCGATGCAGGAAGACTCCCAGGTATCGCTTGGAACCGAGTCATTTAATAGTGGGGACTTGGGTATCCCTTCTTCCTATGGTGTAAGTGAACGAACGCTTCATTCTGTCCTTGCTCCACTACTTCAACCATTCCTAGATCCTCCTCTGCTCTGCTACCACAAATCTCATCCCTACTTTTACCACTCTCCTTCTTCTTTCGCCTTCTTCCCGGACTTTCCTTCCGTTCCCACGATTCTCTTGTTTATGCCAGCACCATTCTCGCCAGCATCGCCGACACTTCCATACGAAATTGGAGATTCGTGTAGTAACGAAAATTCTCTTTCTTTCTCTCTCTCTCTCTCTTTTTCTGTCGTTAATGTCATCAACGATTTGGATCCTCAGCTTGATTTGCGACTCTCGCACGCGTCAGACTACCACTAGCCAATTATTTTGCTGCTTGGAATGTTCACTGTGATTAAAATGATGGAATTTAAAATCAAAATTCATAGTGAATATTCCTACTGATAAAATAGTCGATAGTCTCTCGTGTGCGGCAGTCTTTCTAGGTCTGATTGCTCGTGATAAACTTGGGGCTGTTCAACATCAGTGGCTTCCTCTGTCCTTAATAGCCACGCGCAATCTTTTAGAATTTCTAGATGGTTTACACTGCTCTTCAATGTTACTATCATTAGAACTGTTTTTAGAGAAGAAAATTCTTCTCTTTAAATAGAAACTCATTTTCTTCAAGAAGAGAATGTCTTTCTTAAGGAAGAATAAATTTCCTTGGAGGTGGCAGGTGTCGTTCATAAGAACATTTATTCTAACATACTGGGTGTGCCAATACTTTTTTATCGTATTTTTTTAAAGTATTTACACACCCAGTATTTTCTGACTACATTTTCTTGTAAAAGAAAACAAATCTCTTATGGGGAAATTAACTTTTTTCTAAGAAGGAAACTTTCCCATTTAAAAAACATGTATCTCCATTTAGAGCGATGAGCTTTCTTCTTTAGGAGCATTTTTTCCAAAAGCACTGGGTATACGAACACTTTTTTGTTTGTCGGGGATGCTCGGTTAATTACTCCCAATCGACAAAAAGGCAGGTGTAACAGGCAGGTGGTTTTGGGACAATGGGAAGCCTGGGCGAGTGAAAAGGCTTGTTAAGTGAACGTGTTTCGGACGGAAGGAAGCTGATGGATCGAGGAAAAGGTGTGCATGTAAATTTTGTAATTAATTAATCGAACAAGCACATTGCAATCTACTTTGTGTGTGAATGTTGCAGAATGGTCCGCTTGAATTTGGGGCAACGGGAAGCCCCGGACAAGTAAAGACACTTGCTTCGTCAACAATGTGTTTCTGCTGAAGGAAGCTAATATTACTATTCTTCGTAATTACTATTCCTTAAAATTACTATCCTTTGATTAAGAGATTTTCATGCACGCCACAACTGTTCTCTCTTCAACATTTACTGCTACATTTTCAGGACAAAGGACTGTTATGTTGTAGATGACATATACTTTCTTATTTTCCCTGTGCACAGTTCAGTGTATAGGCTTCCAAAGCAAGAACAATTGGTTTTTATTTATTACTGACCGCATAACGGTATAAAATCTAACGTTAAACGAGAGACACTTGCCCGGGCGACGTAAGTAGAATTGGTAAAAGTTGGCTGATCGAAACGAATGCGTTCACAATTAGGTAAGAAAAGGAGGAAAACAGATCTGCCAGTTCCATGCACAAGAAGAGCAACAGTTACCTAAAAGCGATTTAATGATAAACGCGTAACAATGAGGAAAGTATCATTGCTGGCAATCTGCGGTGTTCGCTGCTAACACTTAAAACGTGTTGTATGCTAATATGTGACTACAAGATGCCAAGTTGGCGAGTGAGTGATTGTATACACATACGATTAGCATGAAGTGTGTCATTAACTAGTTTAAGCGAACGTGCTCGTCCACTCGACCAACTCATCCCTTCTGGAAAAGTCTTCCTTTTCGCGTACAAGACACGACAGATAATCCCCTAGATCTCTACAATCATCATCATTTCCTTCTCGCTTTGTAACTATTAACCTAACAACGTAGTCGTAATAACAAAATGGTTGCAACCCATTAAGGACTTGATTAGAACTACTGATTTACTAGTTTCGGATAATTTGAAAACGTTTTCAAAATGTGAACGAAGACTCTCAAAATTCAGAAAAACAGTTATCGCTCTGCTAAAAATACAGGACAAACGGATTAAATTTCAATGGCATTTGTAAAACTTAGTTAAATCACGAATTATTGCTAATGCTAGAAGAATGGAATGCGGAAAATTAGAGAATCAGTTAACACTGGAAAGCCTTGATTTCTGCGATGTTATCTACTTCACACATCATTCCCTATGAAAATGTGGTAGACTGGTTTTAGGATAAGAATAAATTTTACAGGTGAAAATAGTGTGTATAAGAAATCTTGACGTGCTGCGGTTGTTTCCTTACAGAATTCTTGGTGCGTGCGTTAACATTAATGAGAGCCTTGTGGCTCACTCGTCAGAGGATCCACGCAGACTGCGTACGTGCAAGAATCTAAGCGCGTATAATGCCGATTTTATTTAATATGAACATTTTTTAAATTATGCCCGGACATTTTCAAGCTTTTGAGTAAGTTCATTATTTACTTGTAGTATGGAATTGCCAAAAATAGTAATTCCCTTTATTTTCCATGACTAATCCTCTCACGAACGCGAGCTAATATGCTCAACGCGCTATAAAGAAATTCTTTCTTCCACCCCTTGTAGTACTAAACAAGATGTACTGTTATTACTAAAGAAAAATTTCTGTCGACACTTAAAGAATTAAATTAATGACAATTAAAGATTTACAGGCTGCGTAATTCTGGGTATTCGCGGGATCAATCTGTTTACAAGAGAGCAATTGCGATGATCGAAGCTCGCGCCGCGCACCTTCTCGTATCAGCAGTCAATTTATTTCCTTGGGACCGGATTTAAAAGTACGATGAACACTTCGCTGCCCTGGACGCTCGCACGCTCCGCCGGCGTAATTAGGGAAACAATTATTATTACGGTACATTTGCACGTGCGTAGCGCGCGCCGCCGCGCTACGTAAAGCGTGCTTTATGAGCCTCCGCAAACACCTGCTCGCACCAGGGATTAGCGTACCACCGGCATCAGAGTCATCAGGAGTCCATGACCAACAGTCATCCATCCGGCTGACCGCGACTTCCCACCAACCACTTATCCACAACCGCAAAATTCGCATCTAATACTTGATGGGTTAGCTCCTGCATATTCATTTTAAAAGAACCAAACAAGTACATTATGTGGAACGACCTCGAAGTACAAATTACTTCTATATTTTCTAAGTAGATTTTTTCCCCAGAGAAAGAAACTTTCTTCTTTAAGAGAATCAGTTTTTTCTTAGAAAGAAAACTTTCTTCTAAACCATAATTTACTCAGGAAAAAGAAGTATGTGACAATACTCTTTTAATTTACTATACCTTTTCTACTTGCGCTAATATTACAGAGAGTTCGAGATGCCCTGGCTTCACATCATTGTAACTTGCGGGCTTGATTGATTTGAATTGATGACTAATTGACAATAGCCAATGAAGCCACCAATGATTGTATCGAGTTTTGTTTTGCAAGTCTGGAAAGTGATTGGAATTATTTGAACATGGTGTACGTTCATTCCTATGGAATCCAATAGAAGCTCAACATCTTCAAATAAAATAAAAAAAACTTGATTGGCCAGAAATACCAAGAGTGCCTGGTATTCGGATTAAAATGGCTAAACCCAGATAACATTTTCGATAGGAATGTTTAATTTTACTGCAAAGGGTTTAATGAAAATTACTGAGATTTACATACGAAATACATTTGTATACGAACAAGCTGTTCAAGCGCTAAAGTTTATTACATGACCTTGTGCTCCAAATTATGTGGCGCTCCAAGGTATGCGAAGGACTGAAGTGAATGATGGTCGGCAGGAACCTTTCCATTTCCACACTTCGAGGAAATATAAATGTCATTGTTATCAAGATATCAGCGAAACGTGGTCCTCGAAGGAACGCGGACGCACAGATGTGCGCCGACATCCCGAAAAAGGAAGGTTGTTAAGTAAATTGAGCGGATCCTCGTGAAAAATGGAGTGCCTTCACCTTGCGATGATCGTATACTATGTACATCGAGATATGGGACACGCACACACCCATGTGACGCACGATGAATCCCACGTAATACCGTTTCTGCTGTTTTTAATGAAGTAACGGTGTCAAAAGCCCCCAAATTATCCCCGAGAAATTTAGCGGAAGCCTTTAATTCTTGACAGCGGTATGTTATTGTGAATGGGCTGTCTCGCCGGGTTACTTTGAAGAAGCCTGAAAAATTAACAATAATGATCCCATTAAAACCCCATCAATACTCGAGCACTCGAAAAACTAGAGTGAGCATCTTTACTTTGTTGGATTTTGCTTCGAACCCACCGAATGCATCAGTCCAATATCGATCGATAACTGATTCTTCCATTATATTCGGTATCTAAACTAATACTTAATAAATTATTTATAATGGAAAAGAAATAAAGAGAAAGACGGTATAGGGGTGTTAATGAATACTATGCCAAAAGGAAGACTCGTGGAATTCACTGTGCCTTATCTTTATTTATTTACACGCGAATATATTATAATATATATTATATTACGTATATATCACTGTCATATTGCTATAACCCTCGAGATTTACATATAAAAGTTTCACTCCTCCAGGCATCGCCATCAATCGTGGTATATCCAGTAGGTCGAATTCATCAAGTCCATCGTCGCTTTTTTTTCTCTAGTATGAAGTATGAATAGAAATGGTTAGTCGAAGGGGGCACGTCTACCCCTTCCCGTATTCCAGCTATTAATTATCACAAAAGGAACGTGGCCTGTTAAATATTGAGCAATTCTCGTGTATAGTCGAGTTATCCATATGCTTCCTTCGGACTAAACATTCCTCCGGGTTCTAATGAAGGGAAGACAATTCAAAACGATGAAACAAGGATTGGCCTCAATAATACTGCTCGATTCTTTGATTTTCCATTGACCAACTGTTCCCATCCTATTTCTATATTTTCTCACTCGCCGTTTTTTCTTAGACGTGATATAACATGTTGACACAATTCTGTTAAAGACGCGAAAGCTACATATCCTTCAAGGATGTTGCGGAATCTTTTCACCAGAGCAGGTAGAAAGTAAAATCCCGGAGTTCCTGATCCGAATGAACTTTAATTCGCAAGGAAAACTTGTCACAGCTTCGAAAACTTCGACACTCCCTCCAAAACGCAGTGAGCGTCGATGGACCATTCATAGCTAATGCATTCCTCATACATTCGGCGGAATAATTATCAAATTATAAAGAGTTACAATTACACTTATCATTAACACACGCAGGAAAGTCTCATGTAGAAAAAGTGGCGATGCAATCTCAACAAAACTGTCGACGGCCGATTAGATTTTGATGAGTAGACGATGACACGTGCACTGACTCACTGTCGTCTTGAGTATGTACATAGAACTGTGTATGATTGGCCGTTTGCCTATTGGACCATAGTCATTGTCGCAAATTTTGTTGACTACACTTGTCTTGCTACCCCAGCACTGTTACAAAAACCTTTTAGGCTGTACGAGCATACGTAATTCCATGCGGGACGTTTGAAAAATAAAACTGGCGATTCGAGTTGCAAGCCCTATTGCCCGTGAAATGCGTTAGAACTGTAGTACAGTTCGCGTTAAAACATAGTGACAGAATCATACAAAAATTACAAGTATTAACCAACAAGAATACATTGATATGCCTGATTACCGGTTCATAAGGCAGGATAATTAGGATTCTCCTTGGAGTCGTGTAATAGCGACAGCTTAATACGAAAAGATTCTGCAGATATTCACAAGCATATATTTGAGGAAAATATCCCCATTCCTTTGGATTTGTTAATAACTAATAACTACAATATACAATTAAAAGAACCAACTGTTGAAAATAAGGTAATGCAGTAAAAAATTACTATTGCAGATGCAGTTCGACATAAATGTATCCGACACATAATGCAATTGCTAGAGATATAAAAGTGTAATCAATAAATAGATAAGAACAAGTTACATGTATTTCAACAAACAATATCGATCGGTGTGAAGCACGGTTGCCAGATTAGGTGGGGGGTTTCGGTCGTAGGGTAATGCTAAGCTTATGGGAAGTTTAAGAAAAACCGTACGAATCTGGCAAGCTTAGTGTGAAGTCGTAATGCCGGACAACATTGAAACGACTGTACTGATTGATAATTAGAGAAAAGATATGATAAAATCCCGATTCCTCTGTACAAACAGAATATCGACAGGAAACAGAAAGAATCTAGAAATATTGGTACAAAATAGACGCCATCATGCATAAAGTATAAATAATAATAATATCATGTATGGCATCACGGGAAGCTCAAATTTTACACTCCATAAAAAATATTTACTATGTACAAATTATTCTTCTCAAATTGCTTGCCGATATAAAACAACAACTGTTAAATTTTGTCAATCTGTTGATAAGATGCTATCGTCAATAATCCTAATTTAACATCCGTATACCCATCTTGAATCTTAGCAGGTCCCGGCTCATCATAACGTACATACAATAACTACATTTCTACAACATAGCGTATGAATGGTTTATAAAGCTTTCATGTAAGTGCTCGGAGCAGCCCGTCTATCAACCTGTACTTACTAAGATTAGTGAAGTGTGTCAGTCTTGAGCCACTTTCATAAAAGCTTCCACTTTTATGACAAAAGTTTTTCATTTATACTGGAAATTATAATAGAATAGTGTCTTGGCACATTTCTCCTAACATGGACATATCTATACTTATATACGTGCTCTGGGCGTCGCTCAGTATACCAACATGAACATGTATCATGAACCATCTTCGTATGTCGACCCTCACGTTTCTTTCTGTGATGTGAATACCTACGCTATTACCAAGGGTTCGTCGTCCGAGAAACCTCGAATTACAGGACTATCTTCCTCTTCTGTAAAGAAATGCAAATGCGTATTATTTGGGTACGTTTGCGAATCGTTTAATGGGGTTAATGTCTGTAGAAGCATACCCAATCCATCTGCAGCGCCTGGGAAAGTGGCTTGTCCACGTCTAGTATCGTAATGACTGTTTGCAAACTGCGTAAAACTATTAGACAGTCGTCTATGTCTGACGACAAAGTATGCCAGTGCTGATCCCAAAGCGACAATCAGTAGACAAATAGGCACCGCGAGAGACAGTATACTAGGCGAATATAGCGTCGCTGATTGAACGGATGCTGCAAGTACCAATAAGATGAGTGCCCATCATCCCAATATTCACGGTATGCTTTACAGTTTAAGATCGATTACTCTAAATACCTTCAGAAGTTCTAACACTATAGAACTCGCTGAGATCGCTCTGGTAACCCTCGTCAGTGACCAATCGTACACCAAAAGTGTATATAATATCCATCTTAGCCTCCTTGAAGATGAATGGTGGCTGGTCGACTTTATAAACTTTCGCAGCTGATTCATTCAGCGTATGTTCTTCCTCCGTAACCAAAACTTCATAGTGATACTTTCCAGCTTTTACACTGTCAGGTATATCGCGCTCTTGCCAAAAAATGACATAGTCCTCATTCTCCTGCAAAACGTAGACCTGATGGGGTGCTGGAATCGGAGGCGCCGTATATATCACAGGTTGACTCTGCTTGGCATTCTCGACGTCCGCTGCAATAGTTATGCGATACTTTCCACCGAACTTTATAGCGTTGAACGTATGTTCTATGACAGATGCATTCGTATTTGGTAATGTTACGATAAACTGTTTGTTCAGCGTCATCTCTGTCACAGTAATCTATAACAAATATCAATGTATATATTGTAATAAAGTTTTTACTTTTAACTAAGAACTTACCGTATAGCTAATTGGTTCCACAATTTTCTCGCAACTGGCACTCCAATATACAGTGATCGAATCATGATTGATGCTGGGTATTACTTTCACCTTCTGTGGTGGTGATTGCTTATTAAAGTCTGTCATTATGCCCATCGGATAACTAAGTCGTCCAGTAACACCGTCTATGTATAATACGACACCGAAATAGTACTCCCGGCAAGTCTCTAAGTGCTTTATCGTTGCTGTCGTGTTGCTTGTAATCATTTTTATTTCTGAAATTAAATCGATCATAGGGCTTTATACATCCTATAGTAAACACAGAGTGAATCATGCGCATTTGAAAAATATAGTTAAACTTACCATTGTACGGGATCGGAGGAAGACGCGTGGTTGTATAACAAATAGCATATTGCCACTTAACATGTTTCAAAGTTGGCGGTGGTTCAAAGATCCATCGAAGCTTAACAGTTGTACCTTGCGATTTAACTAACTCCCCGTCTGTAATTTTAATGATTGGTAACTCGGTTCCTTCAGTTTTAGCTGTTACAAGTTCCTCGTGGTAATCTCTTGCCGATTTTGACCCATTTTGTATTACATCGACTTGAAACGAGTATTCGACACCAGGAGATAGCTTCGTAAATTCAATATGATTGTCAGTTGTGACAATTGGTTTCGGCGAAATATATGGTGTTAGAGGAGTTGCATGGACGTGGTACGTAACATTTTTCTTTGCTACCCAGTACAAACTGACTGAATGATTTGTTACTCCCGTTACTGTAAGCCCTTCGATCTTAACGGCGTTAGGATCCTCACCAAAAACTACACGTATTGCTCGTGATAGGGGGGATATGTTCGCACCGTTCATAGCTTGCACCGCAAAACGATAAGTTAAACCAACTTCGTATTGAAGTTCGATGACTGCGGGTGGTTTTAATTTTTTGATCTTCAACAATGTTAAAGATGGTCCAGGTGATCCGACAAAAACATTATACCCCGTTATATGTCCATTTGGATGCAATGGCGGTTTCCAATTTACTTCGATTAGGGAGCCATTCTTCTGTTCAGCTGTGACATTTAAGGGTTCCGAAGGTACACCTTCAGCAGTCATGACATCTAAAAACTTGACTGGAGGGAAGGTAGTTGTTTTGCCCTTCAATTTTACGTGAACGGTTAAATTGTAACGTGTATAAGGCTGAAGATTGCTAAATTGGTACTTCATATCCTCTATCCACTCGGTGACATTGGTCCACTTTGCATCAGGTTCAGCCAAAGCAATCGAAGGCAGAAATTCAAAAGTTACATTGGTTGGCGTTGGCATCCACCAAAAGAGGAAAAGACTTGTTGCATTGATAGATCGCTCATCGACCCCCATAACGAGCACTTGATATATACGGGTGCTATTTTTATCGCAATTCTCTTCGTCAAATCCGTCGACACAATCAGCTTTGCCATCACAGTAGGAAACAAGAGGCAAACAGCGTGTCTGATCACAAGGGAAAAGACCTGCGAAACACGATGCAGCAGCTGCAGCACTTGGATGTTGTTCACTTGAGCATCCCAATTCATCGGTGCCATCAGGACATTCTTCCATGCCGTTACAGACATTTACCAAAGGTATACAGTTACCATCTATACGACACCTATATTGGTTTACTCCGCACCCAACTCGCGTTTCTGTACAGCGCAATTCATCTTCACCGGATGGACAATCCTTTGAACCATCACACACCCAAGAATCATCTATGCATTCACCATTGTAACATTGGAATTGGAATGGATGACAGTCTCGAGGCCCTAATGTCGTTGATCCTATAATAGATTCTTCTGTAGGATCTGAGTTTCCGCAGCCAATTTCATCGGAATCGTCTCCACAATCATCCACACTATCACACCTCCACCAGTACGGTACACACTTATTGTTGTTGCACATGAACATCCAATCGTAGCAACTATTTGTAGGCAACCAGGGTATTACTGGTGGTATTAGCGTGGTATTAGGGTGCGACGTGCAATTCACTTCATCGGAACCATCGACGCAATCTGTATCTCCGTCGCAAACCCAGGATTTGTAAATACATTTCTGTTTATCCGCCGATTTACAAGTGAACTGCCAGAACTCACAAACCATGTCGCTACAATCTGACTCATCGATCCTATCGTCGCAATCGGGCTCACCGTCGCATTTCCATGCGATCGGCATACAACTAGGATCGGTTTTGCAGAGAATTTCGTCGGATTTACAATTGGTCGGTGGAGTACTAGTGGTACAGTTTCTCTCATCTGAGCCATCCCGGCAATCATCTTCACTATCGCATCGCCATCTCTGGGAGATGCATCGACCATTATCACACTTAAACTGTGACGCCGTGCAGTTCAAATAAGTACAATTCATCTCATCTTTACCATTTGCACAATCCCGATCAACATCACAAGTCCAATATTTCGGGATACATTTATCGCCACAGTCGAATTCATTTGGACCACAATCAGATTTGGTACAATTAATTTCATCGGAATTGTCTCCGCAATCGTTGTCACGATCGCATCTCCAAAATTGAGGAATGCAGAGATCGTTATTACAGTAAAATTGATTTGACGCGCAAGTTTTTGCGCCTGGTGGGCATGTGGAGTTTGCATAAGGTGTGATACCACCAGGACACATGCATTTACCGTCTGTCATTACCATCCCATCAGGACAGAGGCAAACGTGTGTATTATGAGGTGCTCCGACGCAAATATGTGAACATGTATTATTGGCGCAATCGTTAGTCCCGACTTGAATACTATGGGCGAAGATCTTAAGATCCATTAGTCCAGGCAATTGTCCCACAACAGTGTTGATACCGAGGCCATGATCTTTATCCGCTACAAAGATTATTGATTGCTTCCAGTCGTCCCAGTACACGTTGTCTTTAAAAACAGCAACTGAGAAAGGATGCGCTAGGTGGTCATTCTGAGAGATAATTTTTCTGAATTTCTTGCCATCAAAATCACTGGAGCCAATATAGTCTTGTCTTGCATCTACCCAATATATACGTTCAGCTATATGATCTATTGTTATTCCATTAGGCCATTCCACCATAGGATACACGAATAGACGTTTGATATCTGTGCCGTCAAGATTAGCGCGGGATACAGATGCATTCCCTATTGCCCAGTCGGTCCAGAACATATAACCGTTCATAGGATGCACAGCAATACCTCTCGGTTTCTGTAAGTTATTGTGTCCCAAGATAGTTCTTCTCATTCTTCCCATATGAGACACATCTGTTCGAATTACTTGAATGCGCATCTTTACGCCATCAACAAAATATAACAAATTTGAAACCCAATCCAATGCCATTCCTTCGATGGAACTTAAATCTGTTTCCACGAGAATTTCCGGGCTACTGATGCCATCTTTAAAGCACTGTCTGCCGATTGTATCATTAACAATATCTGCCCAGTACAAACACTTATTTTTCATGTCGAATTCAATGGCGATAACATTTTTCAATCCATGGATCGGCAAAGTTTCAGGTTTTTCATCCATCAGGTCAATCCGCGATATTTGCTCTCGATGTGCAACCAGTAAAAACTCTGACTTTTCTTCAATCGGACATGGAATTTGATCTGGTTCAAAGTTACGGGCGAGGCCGCCAGAGCATTCATCATCAGGAATTTTTACGTAACCTTTGGTACGATTATAAAATTCACCTGGCTTGCATGTACTTGGAATTCTATAAGGATCATAGTGTTGCCATGAAGATCGGTCACGAATGCAATGATAAGGATTATTCATTCTGACGAAACCGAGATCGCATTGGTAATCATTTGAATCACAGAGACACGTATCTAACTTGACAGGACGGTCGTAATCTATGCCTGTGTAACAATTGGCTCGCGCTGCTCTCCGTTGGTACACTTCCTTTTTGCCCAACACACAGGCCATTACCGGTTGATCTGTACTCGTAGGTGACCAGAATTTAAAATCATCTTCAGTACAATCTCTTTCAAATACATTCCGCAAATCGACCTTAATAATCAACCACTGATGCAGTCCGCTATCGGAACCAAACATCGTAAATACTGTAGTATTTTCGCCAGGTTCTGTCATCAATCCATAGACACGCAGCATCTTCTCATTAAATTCATATGTTTGCCAAGTCTCACCCTGGTCAGTAGAGTACGAGAGATCTCGTGTTTCACCGCGTGACTTGAAATACTTCACAGCCACTAACAGGCCTCCATGATCTCCCATATTAAAAAAGTAATAGTCTTTTAGAACTTGCTTCCATGTGAGCCCCGCATCTCTGGATACGTATAGCGCAGGGTGACCTTTGAGACTTGATCCTATGACACCTGTTGCCATTATAATACCAGGTGCGGATTTTGAACTCATAATTGTTACAGACCGGGTTACAGGATAGAGTTGGTTAAATCGTTGGCTTAAATGTAATGAACAATTAGAGTTGCAGAAAATATAAAAGCCTTCGTGATTTGCTTTAGGTGGTTTAATAGGATTCCATGTTGTCCCATGATCAAATGTTATCAATGACACTAAATGTTCGGGAGAAATTGAACCCGACTTCGGAGTTCCTTTTACTTGAGATGCAATATATATACCGCGAAGGCCCTCTACTTTATATAAGTCAGTAAATGTCTCATCCGCCACGTCACTAGAAAAACAAACACATTGACATATTGGTAAACTAGAACTTAATAGAAATATTCATTATCTTTACTTATACTATAAACACATACTTTAACCAGCTATCTTTCCAAGTACTATTGGGGAAGAAAGTAAGGATGTTCTCGAGAGATAGTCCAAATATTGCCTTTTCATTGTCTATAATCTCAGATACATAAAGGTTCACGTGGGTCTCACTGTGGGAAACCGCAACGAAAACTCTATTATGGGATATATCAGCAATGTGATAATCTTTCCGAACTAAATCTGTATCAAATTGCGCTTTCACAAAGGTTCGATTCTTGTAAGACACAAAAAGATCCAAATGGTCAGATGTGCCATTCTGTGAAAGAAATTAAATTATTTAGAAATTGTTTCATACAAATTATAATGGTTTGATAGAGAACCCTTTGAGCATGATACATCACCTTTACTTCCTTCACTGTTGCAAACATATAATCACCACGAATTTGAAAATCTTCAATGTTTTTCATCACCACAGAATATGTAGGGAGAGGCGATGTAGCAGGTGAATTAATGAACACAGAATGTATTCGCACCAGAGTATTGGAACCCGAAAGCTCTGTGCGCTCTACTAATAATTCATTATAAGAAGCCCAGAAGAATGCTTTTACATTGTAATGTATAGGAGTCCATGTTAAACCCATGTCTGTCGATAGCCACAGCTACGATTTATAAAACAACATTAATAATCCCTCTAAAATGAAACACGCCACTGCCAACTTAACATTACATACCTTTCGCATGCGATCTAGTTTGTCCAGAGCAATTAGGATTCTGGCAAACGCTTCGCAAAATGAAATTTCAGACGGGTGGAACGGTAGTTGCGTTTTTCTAATCGTTTTACCATTATTGGATGTATAAAAAATCACGCTATTAAAATTATCCACAAATACACACTAAAACAGAATCACAACATATTATAAACATTATATTGTACTATATGATTTTGTAATTACAAGGATTGTGGTATATTCGTAAGTAGAACTCAGAAATATAACACAATATTAGACAAAGATTTACTTACATAGCGATAGTACTTGGGATGGTTAATGAATTTATCCAATGTTGCATATTCCGTTTCACTTATTTTAAAGTCTTCAGTTTTATTTTCAAAGGTATCACCATAATCATAACTTATGTATACCGCACTGGGATTGGATGCCACTGAAACTCTACCTCGTTGTAATCGCACAAGAGGGTTGCTATCCCTTGCCAAACATATTATGACATTCGATCCCTCTCCGACCCAATGAACCATCAACTGCTGATGGGAATCATTTAATGCATTGACCTGTAATTGGATTTATATTGCGTGTAATATACCCTTTAATCCGAGGTTTATTTTCCTGCGTTCATTTATCTTGAACTATACAAATCCTTTATAAGTTTAACGTTTACGCCTTAATGCGTAATATTTATTATCTACAGGGCTATCATTGTCTATATAAACAAGGTGTATAGAATGGGATTGATAAGCACAGATAAAAGAAACTGTCAACTCATTCTATAATATGTATATAAAGAAAAATGCTATCACAAAAAATAAATAAACCAGAAAAAGTATTTTATCGTGTTTTGTATATGTTATTAATGAAATCGGTTTTCGTTCCGGTAATGGTTATAGCTATACTGTTCTTTCACATAAAGAATCTAGGTGTTATATGTTTCGCATAAATTATTGGTAGAACTGGTTCGTCAGGACCAAATTAACATATCTTTTGAAACCACTAATGCAAGTTGATGGGCCTCTTTAATTCTTCATCAAAAATTCAAAAATGTATTTCTGCAAACAATTTCTATAGAAAACAGTTATACCATAATAAGTAACAAGAAAAGGATTCAATGTTATACAAAATATAACGAAGTATTTATCCAAACATAATGCATAAAAATCTGATGTGTTACATATAATGTACAGAAGTATCTATGAAATTTATGTAATACTATTTTTAGTCCACAAGGTCACCAATCTTACATCACACAGTAAAACAGAAGTGAAAGTAAATGGTTGGAATATGAATAATTTAGCGATTTCCGAGTTATGTAACTTTATCATATATTTTCTATATAATTAAGAAAGATGTGCCATCTATAATGTACAGAGCACGAATGTAGAAAATAACAGCGTGATACTGACTCTAAAATACTCGCATTGGAACAAAAGGGAGCAAATCAAGTAATATCGGCTATCTTGCTTCTTTGTGTATTCATGTATATTCATTTTTCTCTAGTGACACATTATACTTCCTGCCTTATCATTGGTACACGCGAGACTTCATCAATATAGCATTCCTATGACTAATGTCAGAAAAGTACATCTTTTATGCGGACAGTCACGAATGTTCGCACACAACACCCGCCGGATTAGAATAGCGTGCGAATACAAACTGAATCTGTTGCTCCAAAACTGCGCAAAAAGATCTGGCCGCAAAGATAAAATGCTCACAACAGGAAAATCATTATTCCCAGGCTTAATATAGCAATAGCGTGATCGAATGAGCTATTGAAAACATGAAGAAATTGAACAATCGTTGTTTCTACCAAGAAACTATTAAAGCCGACGACAATCGTCGGAGTTACGTAGAGCGGAGCTCTATAATACACAATGCAGCCCAGACCAGATTGAGCCGCAAAATTTCAGGAAACGATTGCGCTAACCGAAAAAAACCCTGAACTTTATTTTGCCAGAGATCGGCAAAGCAAGAGTAAATATTCCATCGACCGAGGTGGCCGCCTCATGACTCTGCAATCCAAGTAATGACAAGCATACGCCGAGCGAAGGGAGTGAATGAGGCCTTTATTTGGGAAGTATCAGTCGGCCTTAAAAGAATCTGGAGATAGAATATAAAAGAGACGATATACGGGTCGGTTAGTGACCCCAGCGTGTCAATAACTCAATGACTCGGACGCTACGATTTCGTGAGGATTGATTAAATTTGGTCCGGAAGGGACATAATACGGCAATTACGCTTCTCCCGCCGGTCTCCTGCCGACGCACTAGCCGGTCGCGCGGAAAATTTTCTAACCGGTTGCCTCTATCCGCTAAATCGGCCCAGCAGACCGCTGGAATCGGCCGAGTTAAGGCAACAAAAACAGTGCGAGGAGTACGAAAAAACATAGCTAATTGAATTTGCCCCTGGGCCAAGATAAAGTCCAAATTAGGAGCGATTTCCTTTTCGAGACTTGAGAAAACTGACGCCCACCTTTGTCGTGATGTTTGGGTTATTGTTTGGATGCTGTAGCCAATCCCAGTGCGAACGATCCCCCGATGACGTTTCGCTAGCATCGTCGGAACGCTTCACACGGTTCACGATTAGCGGCTCCCTGTGCCGGCCGGAATCCTCATCCTTGGCGACGTAGAGTGTCCTGGGACGATCACCAACTCTCGGATCACTGCTACACCCACTTTTTCTTGTGCAGCAAAGCACCACAAGAAAAACGACAGCGAAACAATAGAAGGCCGAAGCCACCCGGCCAGCCATCTTGCTCAGACTGACGAGACTGAGTTTCGTTAATGAGCCCCGACGTATATATTTATACGCATTTACGTTGCAGCGGGTGCATGCGGTCAAGACTCTTGCGCACGCAATCCACTCCTCTTCAGTGCGCATGCGTCGGTCGCCCATTGCAAGTGCGCCATACTTTTAAATACTTTCAGAGTATGGTAGCGCGAGAAGGAAAACCATTTTCCGAATTACGATGCCGGTCTCATGTTACCTATATACGCGCATATGTATGTCATTTGCACATCCCACCACAGCCAATTGATAACGAGGAAACATTCTACATTGAAATAGGCTGACACGGATGGCATCAATTGTGACTTGAGCACTGACCGTTTAATCGCCTGATCTCACGGTTCAATTTCCAACCGAACTGCTTAATCCTAATGAAACTCTGAGCTGTACTTACCTATTCGTCGTAAGGGTGTGTCGTTTACATTGCGATATACCACTTGAGCTTACATTTAATCGCCCGCGAGCGCCTATGAAGTTTTAAATGCCTAAATAATATCTATCTTTATCGAGATAAATCAAGCTTTAAACTAATTTCAAAACTGCAACGTAATATCTACGTATTAGGTTCAATAACGATTGTGGTAGACTACAATAAGGACACAATGACACTTCAACGTAACTGCATAGTCCAGCATTATATTTTGATTCGCGTGACGAGGCAAACAGGTCGATTTGGTGAGTCACCTATTAAGCCGGGCAATATGTGTATAAAGAAACCGATATTTTCACGCATGACCTTGTAAAATAATTAGTGGAAGCCGGACAGTGCAAACGAATCTTCGAGATCAAATTGAAGATCGTCAGTAGGGGAGCAAGTACTTTTAATGGACGGCTCTCAACTGTAATAATAAAAGTACATTAGATAATGGGTTTTATTTCCTGGCGGGGAGAATGCCACTTCTATCCCTGTGTCGACGCACGTCCGCGGACCCACATCGGCTATATACCTTGTTCCCTGAAGTGGAATCGCCTGATTGCGAACTTTAGTGTTGTAAAGCAGTGCTGCCGATCTCTCGTGTACATCGAACAAGAGTTCAAGAATTGTTCCAATTTATTCTTGGTTCATGCATCAATTTCGAAACTACTGTAACGGAACGCTTTAGACATTCTTATGTCTTCTTCTAATGACACGTTCTAATTTTTCAAACCAGAATTCCTTGGACGATGCATTTAAGTATGTCTCGTTAATATACTTCATTGCAAATGAATATCAGTGTTCGCAATATTGACATTCTCATCCGCAGCGACTTCGTCAACACGTCGTTGTGCTGTTATACTCACCGCCTATATCGTAAAGATTGCTTGGTAATCCACTTTATCTCTTTCGTGTAGTATTCTTTTCTAGAACGTACTACCTTAAAGACTGAATATAGAATACTACCTTCAGCATTCAGATAAAAGTTATCGCGAAAATGATAGGCCGCTACCAATGGCAAGACGGCAATCCACTGCAAAATAACCCACAGAAAGTTTTGTATGCCAGAGTAATTATAGGTACTTTATGTTCAGTTTGCTTGCTCGTAAGAAGGTTTGAAGAAAATTCAACCACAGAATGCGACACCTTTTGTATTAAACAATGAATGGAATGTCCTAGGGAAAACATAGTCTTAAAATTGAGCGTAACGTAACCAATGGCGTATTGCCTCCCCTCATAGCCAAATCCGCCACGGCACATCCTCCCAAAACCTGCTGTAGGTCAGATAGACAGCAGATTCGATGCAGGATCTGTCATGTTGGCAGATTGACGTCAGGCAGCCAGCAGACCCTGCCGAAGCAGATTGGCGGCAGGCTCTGTCTGCAGACTGATGGCATAAATCAAGTAGATCTGCCATGGTGGCAGGCTCGTGGCAGAAATAGAAAATAATATATCCCATACTCAGAGGAATAACTTGTTGTTCCTTCTGCGAAAGCATAGATGCTTCTCAAATTTGCCCAAAGATTCTCGTACCCTTTTAAGTACTCCACGTATCCCGGTTCCAACATTCATCGTTGAACCAGGGGAGTATATCCATTTTGACCTTGAGGAAGAAATTGTTAAATTTTTTAACAATGCTTCGCCATTACCCAATGTTAGGGAGTTACAATTAGATTTTAGTACAGATGAATGTGCTCTATCTAGAGCAGGAACCATCCATCTTTTTGTAGGGATTTATAAGGGTCCCCAAAAGCCGCATGATCCCATGACTTTTTTTTCTAGATTTGTTTCTGATATTCAACGAATAATGCCCAACGGGGGTGTAGATTTTCATGGTACAAAGGTACCTTTAAAATTAAGGTCTTTTATAGCTGATGCACCAGCTAGATCATTCATTTTGAATCACCGTGGTCATATGTCGAGCCGGCCCTGCTCAAAGTGCAAAGTCTCTGGTAGACAGAGCTCGCGTTTAAACGTATTTAATAGTATAAATAATATCCCTAGGACTGATCAGGATTATCTCAATTGCATGGACAGAGAACATCACAAAGAAGGTAGAAGTCCACTGTCATCGCTACCTCTTGGGATGGTCTCACAAGTGCCATTTGAATACATGCATCTAGTATGCTTGGGCGTAACAAAAAAATTATTAGCTGCATGGATATGCGGGAAATATCCATATTTCCCTAAGTTGAACGACCACGCGATTTCCATAATGTCTGCCAGACTAAGTATCTGCAGAGAGTATTGCCCCTCAGAATTTGGAAGACGCCCAAGACCTGTTAGTTTATTTCAAAAGTATAAGGCAACGGAATTTCGTCAATTTCTTTTATATTCAGGGCCGGTGGTTACATATGGCATTTTGCATGACAGTGCGTACAAACATTTTCTATTTTTACATGCGGCTATGAGAATTTTAGTTTCTGAATCTCCGTCTCCGCAATTTTTGAATGCTGCAGAGGCAGCATTGCGTAACTTCGTCCTTCATTCTGAAGAGTTGTATGGCTCAACTTTTGCCTCCTATAATGTCCATGGTCTTCCCCATTTAGCCAATAATGTCAGACATCTTGGCAATCTCGATTCGTTCTCTGCTTTCCCCTTTGAAAGCAACATGAGAATATTTAGAAAATTTTTTAGAAAATCGAGCCAGCCTCTTCAACAGTTTTCCAATAGAATGGCGGAGATTCACTTTCAAAAAACGCACCATCCCCGGGTTCAAGTATCTTCAATAGACGTATCGATGCCTTTGCGCGATGGTACTGATATTCCTCGGTACCATAAGATACGTATCAATGGCATCTTATTTGCTATAGAAGCACGCGATAATTGCTGCATCTTGCGCGATGGTACCATTTGTATTATCTATGAAATTTGCCAGCAAGATAGTACAATCCGGTTAGGAGTGAAACCTTTTCTACAGGTGGATAATTTTTATGATGTTGGTATTCCTTCCTCGAGTGTTCGTTATTTCAGATGTACTGGACTTGGCGAAATCAATTATATTAATCCCCATCAAATTTCTGTTAAGTGTTTCAGAATTCCGCTGCCCGAGGAAGACACGTTTGCTGTGGCTGCAATAATCCACTTGGAAAATACGTAAGATTGGTATGTATTTGAAATTATAGTACCTTGCTTTTTGCTTTGCAATCTCATGAATATTCTTTCCTCCTTTGCAGATCAGAGTAAAAAGAAAAAAAAAGGACATGCTCCCATCCAGATAGACAAAAAACTCTCCAAGGCACATACAGCTATATGGAATATGTAGATCATTCTATACCATCTGCTCCAGAATATGATATATGTGCAAATTATATGATTTCAGGTGGTTTGGTAGCGATTACGAATTTGTCTCCCCATGGACCGGTTTGAGGTTTTCAAACAAAAAATGGACCCCAAAAAGAGTGTCAATCGTCCAAATGCCGAACCTTGGGTCTCATTCGTTTCAGAGTTACAGGTAAAAAACCTATAATTTAGTTACGGTGGGACGCACAAGTCTCTCACACATACGTGGTTGGTAAGATCGAAACACTACCGCACGTGTTTCGTGTGTACATGAATATCACTTAATTTGTTGAAAATGTTGACCATTTTTAGGTGTGAAACTTAAAACTTAATCTCGGCCCGGGCAAATTCGTAACCTCAACCGACAGCTAGAAGATTCTCCTAAAAAAGGTATGTGGGATATGTATATAATTCCATGTCATTTTCTTTAAAATATGATACGTCCAAATTGTGTGACTTCAGCATAGAGATAACTGGGAAAAGCCTGACTGGATACCACTGCCCGAAGGAGGAGTAATGCTTGTGCACAGGCAGACTGTAGCTGTCCCATAGGTACTTCGGAGTGAGATTGAAGATTCCCCAAAACACAAATGGTTATTTCAAATATGTACACATTCTCTACCATTCTCTTTCATATATGATAGGTTCAAATTGTATCATTGCAGGATATTTTAAACAAGCAGGGCGTACTGAGGCAACAACTCACCGATGATATGGTGGGAACAGCACAAATACTGTTTTTGGTGAAGGTGAATATATATATATATATATATATATATATATATATATATATATATATATATATATATATATATATATATATATATATATATATATATATATATATATATATATAGTTAAATTAAAATGATCTCTAATTTGAGTAACGCTTGATTTATTTTCTAATGTATTTTGTTATAACTATAATTACAGCAACACCCGTACATCGGCTGCGGAAGGGAAAGCAGTAATGAAGATGCTAATGACAGAACCCACCAGGAGAGGAAATAGATGATAGCACGTATACACCATGTGCAAAGAACAAAAAACTTGCGAAAACATTGTTCTATTAAATAAAATAAAGAATACTATATTGTAAATAAGGTATTTTATTCTGTTTTAATGTAAATATTAATAATTTAAATGGGTCGTATGCCCGGCTAGCCATTTAAATTCAAAATGGCTGACAAAGCAGACTCTGCCACATTTCTGCTGCATTTCTGTCGCGATGACAGACTCTGCCAGGAATCGGTTCTCTTTCTGCCGCTAGGTGCGCAGAGCAGACTCTGCCGGCAGTCTGCCATCCGTCTGCGGCCAGACCTGCGCGGCAGACTCGGACGGCAGCACGCCGTCCATCTGCGGACGCAGATGGATATGAAGCTGCTGGCAGAGTCTGCCAAGCCTGCTGACAGACTGACGGCAGACTGCCGGCAGATGGCTATGAGGGTAGTTTATAAACTCGAGATTGTCACTAATACTATAGAATCAATTAACTCGTGATATATTCCAGCATTCCGACAGCATTATAACGTATAAGAGTTTCGACAATGTAAAACTGCATATGTGTCAGTATAATACCGACATTTAATTCCAATCATTTCTCGGACAAGCTTGGGCGGCATTACATGCTGCCATAATACCCGAAAGATGCCACTCCTACAGGTTCGGCATGTAGTGCTTGTCACTCTTGTCTATCTGGGTTAATTTCACAATATTCATGGCCCTGTCTTCTAATTTTTAAATTAGCATTGCTTTAACCACGTAGAGCGACGAAACATTTCTTTTAAATGTGTGTGCTGTGCTGGCGCGTACGAGCGGCATGTATCGTACTTCACTGCTCCAGTTTAGCTGAAAATTTACAAACAAATAGAACATTAAACTAAAATATCGAGGCACCAACGCTAACTTCCAAGTAATACATATAGGGAATCTGTGTCATCCGTGCGGATGTCTCAACTTTCGCATACTCCATCGGCGCGAGGCTAAATTGGTCTAGATGGTCGTTAAACACGTCTCAATAGCAAAGTATTAGTGGTGAGCACCGGGTACAATACTCTAATTATTCCGGTACAGAATATACAGGGCAAATTTCCGTTAGTTCTAAGCGAAGTAATATCTTGCAATGTTTGCTCTTCTGTATTCACGCATGACATCAGGAATTAGGTCTGTGCCTTTCTTACTCAGCTCTTCTGAGTCAAGAGACAATTACGCGCTTCTTCGAACAACTAAATACTTTGCTGAGTACGTCATTTACCACAACTACTGCCGGAGTAACGTTATAGTCTATACTTGCAAGTAGAGATACTATATATACTATTATAAAGGGCGGGCGAAATTACGGATACTACAACACAGATTTTGGTAATTAGGGCTCGGAGAACTCATGAAATGAGTGCATGAATCAGCTCCGTTAAATATATTAGGAACTGCTCCGCCTTCTTTCAAGTTTACCTCCGGTACTAATGAAAAAATGATGAATTACTTCTACAAATGAAGATGCCGGCTCTTGTAGCAAAGAAGCGTAAATAACAAATGATGATATAATGAAAGAAGCAACGAAGAAAGACGGCGATAATGTAATCCAACAATTATACAGACTATCTTAAAATGCTACGTGATACATACTAAAAGGCGAACACAGGGAGTGTATCGTATGGAAGCAATTAAAAAGGCGATAAGAAGCACCTGTGAACAGAGCTCGTGACAATATTATATTATCACGGCTGTGTTTCATATGTTAATCATTGTTTGCAGCCCACGGAGAGATTTCCGGAAAAATAAGTGTTGCTGTTTGTTCAGGAAGGCTGCGATTTCAGAATTTTGTGAGACGCAAGCGGCTAGAAATGTTTGGTCGCTGCAGCACTCTTTTAGAAAGAGTCAGTCACACTTCGCTATCCGTTGCCGATTATTTTAAGGTTTACAAACTACAATATTATTGATATATCTTAAATAATGACATGGTGCATAGGCATTTTGCGAGGAATTTTTGCAAGGTATATGAACTGGGAAATAAGCAGAGTCAAATTTCAATAAGCTCATCAAATGATGCGATATGACTAACATAAAATGATTCAGAGATGATGGTAACCTACCACCTCGTATTAGATAAAGATCTGCTGGGGTGAGCTTTAATGTGGAGTTATTTGAGAGTGCACTCATCGAGAAAATCAAACCAGTAGTATTGCGATGTTCGACAGATAATGAGGTATGACTGTGATGAATGACGCCTTAATGAGTTGTTTTGAAGATGATAATGAAAGTTGTACGGTGACATATGAAACACACGACGGAAGCACTGCACATCCAAGTTCTCTGGTTCTGAGAACTTCGTACTCATTCCGCATTCACAATTGGAAGAACATTCCTTTCGTACTTTCTCAGAAGCTAATCATAATCGAAATAAAATAGAAACAAAAACGCAAAGGAGAAACAATTGGAACGATGATCAATTAATCGTGCAGTAGTACAACGTATACGATCTAGGATTGTTGTACGACTCACCGCATCACTAAATGTTGTTCCAATTGTGTACTGTTTCTTACGTTCATTGGTTTCACTTTCTACTTTTTGGCTTTTCTAAAATATGATAAATGCAATATGATCGAATGAATGAAGATCTGCTTGCTCTATTGCATCGTAGAATGACCGGAGAGACTTCGAATCTCACACCATTTCATTCACTTCAATCCGAGCTGATCACCCGTCACTCATCTAATGATGATAAGTGTTGTACACACAACCGGGTGGAAGGCATGACTGTTAATACCTACGCTCTTATCTTTAACAATTGTTAATGTCCTCTTAATAAACAACGTAAACGAACAATTAACGATAGAAATTTCTCACTATAGGCAGAGAGAAGGTATTAATTATACAAGGAATGGGTTTGCCACTAATGAAGAGTCTGAAGAAGTTTGGCGCTTACCAGCTCATACACTTCTTTACAATCTTATGGGCGAATGTCTATATGAATGAAGAAATTAAATGTTTAAAAGGATGAAACTCCCCGTGAAGCAGTATGCGGATATTGCAAGAGCAGGAGACGCGGAACACTTTCAAACAAAGAGACAGGTATTACAAGAGTCACAAAGCAAAAGTTTGATAGCGTATGTTAGCGTGAACTATGAAATGCTTGGATTCATTCTGAGTCCGGTGAACACACGCATTTGAAATGGGCATGACGATATGCTGCTATAATGGCGTCAAGTGTCGCATCCGAGATTCTCGGAGGACTCGTAAAACTCGGGTTAGACTCACTTTTTCTTGAGAGTGAAGAAGCTACGCCGCTTTGTCTCGGCTTGTATCGGTGCGGGCAAAGTATGCGCCCTCGATGTACCCGCGCCTGCTGTACCCTGTGCTGCTTGATTTAATACGGATACCCATTCGTTCATTTCGGCAGGGTCTTTGGCCTGGAATAAGAAGTCGGTTCCGTTCTGCGACCTGTAATAAGTAACAGAGGAAATCATGGAGAGCTTCGTACCAAATTTCGGAGAAATATCCTACAGTTTTTGTATAAGAGAACTTACTTTACGCGGAAGACGTGTTTCTTCTTAGTGTAATCGCTCGCTACAGTAATAGTTGCGCCCCTCAGGTCGAGTGGACCTTCTCCTTTGTAAGGTTGATCTGGTGCAGCCTTATATGACTTTTGGTCTGTATATACACATAAGTTCTGTCCACGAACAACCATGTAAACCTTGTGCCAGGATCGATTGGATGCCTTCTTCGTCGTACTTTCCCACTCGTGCTTCCGCTGCAGTACTCCTTCGAATTCGTCGTCACTTGGACTTCGTTGTTCTGTAAGATTCGAAGACTAGCTGTAATTATGCTTTAACAGAAAATATTAAAACATAGTAACTTTATGAAAAAAGACAGAAACGGTTTTTTCTGGCGAACCCTTTCAATCGTCGGCTGAAATGAAATAGTGTATTAATCATTACATTATGCAACAGACAATTCCAGCCAATTAGTGTTAGATTATTCTCGATGCAATTTTTATACCCATTACACGCATTCATACACGCAATACAAGACTCACAGGTTCTCCGGAATTAAAATTCCTATCATGAGAAACGATGCATATGATATTGGTTGCATTTTATTGTCATGAACATTATCAATATGACCCACATTGGAAATACTATGCCTTCAGATGCAACAGTATATGCAGAAAGTTTATGCAACAACACGAAAACATGCACCCCACATTCGGCTGAAACGAGAAAGGTCATTATTATACTTTACATACATTAATCGACCTCGACCTTACACCGAACCTAAATTGAGGAACATGAGATTGATAATGGAAACATTAATACACAATCAGTGAACATTGATTTATAGTCAAATTATTTGAAAAATGAATAATAAAATAAATGTAATGTGTACTGGTGAATTGTTGTGCTCTACACGAAGTTGTGTGACTAATAGTAGGGCGGTATGATTGCTTACCAGAAATGCTATGCTCATCATCACTCACACCACTGCGATCTAAACTCGGTGACTTGGCACTCTTTTTCCAGCGGAAGCTCCTGAAGGGCGACTTGCTGCGGCTGCGTTCCTTACGTCTTAAAGTACCCGACTGGGAACCGCTTCCACCTTTTGGAGCTTTTGAATGATACACGCAACACGTATCATATTATTAATCTTAGTTCTACTTACTCTAGTAATCGAAAACCTAGTTTTGCGAATTTCAATACTGGTTTCGATACGATGGTTACGATATCCGCACTCCTGTAATCCCCAATGTTACTCTAAAGACGGACAAACTACTCTCGCATGCAACATGCTCATGCAGAATTCTATTTCTACTTGTGTTTGTATTCTTGCATCTTCTAATTCGGTACGCGAGATAGTTTCCCATAAGAAAGATAGACGTTTCCCATGAGAAAAAAAGCCAATAATAATTTCCAATCAATTTTCACGATTGCACTCATAAACGACTTTAATTCGCAGAGGATTTGAATAGTTTTAATGCCAAGTATCCTTCAGAGTAATGTCAATTACTTTCAAATATTTAATTTTTAGAAAAACACACTATATTGCAAGGAATATAGGACAATCGCTGCAAATTTCCAGGAGACAGTTTTGCACAACGACACGTTTGTTTTGCGCTGTCAAACAGAATCCTGCGAATATTTAGGCTAATCGGACGATCAAAAATTCAAGATTTCGTCCTTAATAAGAAAAACTACTAAGAGGAATGTCGGAGCAAATGTATACGTGTCACTCGACACACGAACCAAAGCCAGAGCCAACAAAATCAATTGAAAAGATACATCGCATTCCAGCATTAGGATGTCTAGCACCGGACTGGACAGGAATCGCTGTAGTCAACCTGAAGTTCCAAACATTATCTCTAAAGGATTTCGAAGGAAACTATATAGTACTGGTCTTTTATCCGTACGACTTTACTTTCGTTTGTCCGATAGAATTGACGCAGTTTAGCGAGCGACGTGACGAATTCTTGAACTTAAGTACTTGAGTCACACATCTGTTTACTCCAATTCGGAGGAAGAATATTATTTACATATATGGATCAAATCATTTCTCGGTTACGAAGAGTGTGACGTGGTGGCGATTTCAACGGATTCCGAGTACTCGCACTATGCATGGATCACAATGCCGAAAAGAATGGGTGGACTAGGAGGTACGAGTATTCCAATAGTGGCCGATAAAAATCGCGAGATATCAAGGATTTACGGAGTGCTGGACGAAGAAGAGGGAATCTGTTTTAAAGCAACTTTCGTCATTGACAAGAAACAAAGAATGCGACATGTTACTATCAGCGATTTATCCGTGTCTCGCTCAGTAGACGAAACTTTGAGAGTTGTGGAAGCTTGTCAGTATGCAGACTTGACAAGTATTACATGCCCGCTTGGCAATAGCGCGTCCACTACTATTAAAGTCGAGGATTACTTCGACATCAATTAACGCGTTTTACGTTTTAATTTAATAAACTTACTTGTCGGAGCGGACGGACCACGCGGTTGCAATTTTGTGGCAGGCGTTGTGGGTGATGTGGCCTCTCCAGAATCAGATAGGCGTGCGGCTGTCTGAGCATGCACTACACCACACCAATTACAAAATCATACCGTACTTTCCAATAATAGTGGTACATATCATGCATTTAACAAACGTGCGGGTTTCTACGATTCAATTGATTCTAAAGTTCTCGTACGAAATCCGAGAAGAATCGCACGATTGCAATTTCAATATTCTAGTCAACTAGTGTAAGAAGTGAATTCTGATGTTTTTGACATATTTACACTTTGAGATTTGGGATGTTGAACAGCCAAAATTTGGTGGAAAGGATAAATGACTTTTGGGATAAGGAAATGTTAAAGTATTAAATAGACCTTTGCAGTAGCAGGAAAGCGAATGCCTTTTTCATTCTTCAATGTCGGAAATTCACAGCACCGATGATAAACGTCGATGCGCTCTTCTCTTGTGGAAGTTCGAATGCGGAAGCAACATCATTTACAATTGCAAGCTGATGAATACTTTGAAAGATTTTGTATGAGTAGATAAAGTTGAATGATACAGCACAATCGCACAATACACAAAGCGGATTATTTTTTGCAAAAGCGAAATCCAAAATATAGTTTAAGATTTACAATAAATGGGCCACAACTAGGGGGAACAAGTTTTGAATACAAAAAAAACAAAATGAAAAACAAAAAGAAAAAGAAAAATAAAATAAGATAAATTGTCACAAGAAATCTCACGACTACTTGAACGCATTTATATTTTGCTTACCTTTCTCTGAGAATTTAGATAATTTTCCTTTACTGATGAAAACTTGGTAGGTGAAAACCAATTACAATACTTTATGTGTACCTACCATATTCACTGTGCAAAACAAGATACAAATACGCATGTGTACCACTAATTAGCACACTATGTTCGTAAGCATAAACATATTCGTAATTATAATTTCGTGTGATTAACACATGCAATTTATAATATTGCTTCTTGAATACTGTTCAATTCACAAGCCGTTTCTCGTTTGCGAAATGCAGAGAGAACTAGAGTTGCTGGTACCTTGCTTTGCATAAATAATAACTAGTGTTTCGATTGTGGCCGCATATGCAGTTTAACAAATGTTGCGAAAGAGTGTAATCCCAAAGGGAGTACTTGTCATATGAAATGATTAATATTTTAGGTGCGTGTACTGCTAGAATGACGGTGGTAAATGCTGGAAATCGTGCCCAAAGTTAGAACAGCTCCATCACCTGCTAGAAAAGTGTAATAAAAGCGCATGTGTGATAAATATGGTAATTTCACTATCGGCGTGAAGTGCACATTGCTGTGTATGCTGAAAGACACGTGTTCCTGAAATTTAATATTTACTTCCACGTTCATCATCCAGTCGAAGTATGGTTTTGCGAGTTCAATGATAAAGCAAATCAGGAAAAGGCATCCAGGTATTAAACACAATCGCCATATGCGTAATTACCAATAAGCTGTACGCTCTGTGACAATTAATGGAAATCAAGATAGGATTGGTCTGCTTGATCCATTACACAATATTCTTATTATGAATTATGGGATAAAAACGATATATGGATTCAGGTTCTGAGAAAGGATGGGCATAACATCATCCAATGAAAAGTAAATGGCCTGTAAGAGAAATATTGATAGCCAGTTTCTGTTTGGTTGGCCGATGAAAGGAACGAATATGATTTATACGGCACGTAAGATTCAATGACAGGAAACGCGCACACCACTTCCTTTTCTTACAAACATCTAACGGAACTCGACGAACAATTGTCTCAGCTGAAACTCACCTTCTTTTGGCTTGTCTTGAGGTTGTGGTGTACGTGTAGAAGCCTTGCGATGTGCCGCTGTCGTTTGTGCATTCCGTGCCGCATTAGGGTGCATCAAGGAAAAGATTGGAGGACAGGGACAAAGGGATAGGAATTATGGATAGGAAAGAGTTACAAGATAGGTAGAAGGCAAAAATAAACGTGCTGTTAGCGATATCATGCTTCGACCAAACAAACCCTACTTTTAAAACCACTTGCCTTTTGTAAAGATACTAAATACGCGATATACTGAATCATTAAATAGATTTGTTAGTAGCACACCAAAGATAGGCGAACCTCAATGTTTGTTTGATTGGCAAACCTACGATATGTTAAGTCTCGCGTGCAGACAAAAGCAATCATTATAACCATGATAATGTACCCAAAAACTTTACGTTAGGTCTAACACTATTCTCGTATTATCAATAGTTTCAATTGGTATAAAAAAAAAGAATGTATATTTTTCCAACAAACGGATGCTACTTCGATTGGATTTCTTCATTTAAAGCAAATCATAGTTAAAAAATTCAAAATGATTATCTTACCATGCGATTCGTCTTCGCCAGCTGTTCGATCACCACTGGGTACCCCATCGGCTTCGGCTCTGTTATCATATCATGATTGAATAATTAATAACAGATAATAAATAGATATTAAAATATAATTTTCATTCAATGCAGACTATTATATAATTTTACCTTTCACTTGGTGGTTCATCGGGACTAGTGACTGGTGTTGCTTTAGCCAAGCGAGCTGCTTCTGCTGCTGCAGCCTCTTCCTTCTTACGCCTTTCCTCTTCCTGTTTCTCTTGCTCCTTTCTCTTCAACTCCTTCAACTCGAACTATCATAATAAAATTAAGGCTGTAATATCCGCCCACGCGTACAACAATACAAACACAGCAATATTAATATTTGCATAGAACCACATACTGTAGTGAGTCGGTGCAAGGCACTGAACCTTTCTTCTTGGGCAGCTGCCGACTTTTCGAAAGCTTCATGTTTCTTAATTAGATTTTCCACGTCGTCAATGGTGTGCTACAGTAAAAAATGGAAAGCAATGATAATAATCGTACTAACATATAGTTGGGAGAATCCGTATTTATATATAAATGTAATAGTAAGTACACTTACGCCAAGTTCCTGGCTCATAAGATATGGTTCCTGAGCAATCAACCATGCCTCAGCAACAGCTGCGTCTCTAGCGAATTGATATACTTCCAGGACTAGAAGAATGCAAAAGTTCATTAAATGAAATGCCTATAAACTCTATTACCTTGTAAATAGTAGGAGGGTAGAACTTATAGAGCTATTTATAAATCATCTTATAGGGTTGGATAGAAAAAAATCAAAGGAAATGGGAAAAGGACTTACTCAGCTGCAGATTCTCCCAGCGTTCCTCCCACCGGTGTAATAATGCATTTCTGTGGTCAGTTAGTGCGCCCAGTTTTTCCTTGATTTGCGAGCTGGCATAGTGGTTTCTTGCCAATAAATCTTTACCAAGATTGATACACGCCAATAAATTATCCTCGCGCGCGTCAATTTCGGCTTTTAGACTTTGATGATTGTTCATTAGCAGTTCAACTCCAGCAACGTCCCTCGCCTTTTCGAATGTAGTCATTTGACGGACCACATCGTCCATCCAAATAGTTAGATTTCTAACCATATTGAAGAATCTGAAGAGGTCTCCGGTATCCTCAAGCTTCACTTTCCTTTCCTCGCAGAGTGCTTGAAGATTACTCCAAGCAGCTACGACTTCACCTTCACGATTCGTAATTTCTTTAGCCTTGTCACCAGCATAGCTTGATTGCACTTTCTCGGATGCTTCTATAATCTGTGTAACTTGTGTCTGCAATGTTGATAGATCTTGCATAAAGTTTACATGCTTGCGTTGGAGAGTTGACACGGAACCAGCATCGCGACCCAACTCGTCGGACATGGCATTCTGCTTTTCCAATATTCTTCCAAGGACATCCTTACAGTCATGGAAGAATTTGTGAAGTTCTCGGCTAGCAATCAGCATTTCCTTGCGTGTTTGAATCAGTTCCAATAAGTCCTGCCATTGTTCATTGAGGCCATCTTTCCATTCGGCAATAACAGCTCTGTCAGAATGGCCAGCTGCGATTAGAGAATCAGCAATTCCATTAACAGCGGCAACTCTTTCAGTACCGATTGCTTCCGTATCCCGAGCAAACTCTTTAAATCTCTCCCAGAGTAAAGTTACATGATCGTAATCCTGTCCTAGTTCATGGCTTGCTGCCACAACTTCTCTCTCTCCAATCCATTGCTCCAAATCACTGACTTCCCTGTGCAACATGAAAAGCTGGAGAGCCTCGTCAAGCTTAGCACGGCGTTCGCCAGCCAAATCTTTCAGACCAGCATAAAGTTTGTCTACTTGAGACTGCTTCACAGCAATTTGATCTGCCAATGGATGCTGATTGTTTATGAGCTGACGAGCCGTCTCTCCAAGTTGCCGTATTGTATCTGCATAATCCTCCACTGCATTTTCAAGTGTTTCCTGTTTTTTCATCAGATTCTGCGCGGAAATTTCATCCTTGCCACGATCTTCCACCATCATGTACAGTTCTTGCTCGCTCATCCAGGACACTGCTTCAATAGCATCGAAGAAGTATTGCTGTGCAGTCTCGTTTTGCAAAAGATTCTTGTTTCTTTCCTCTACAGCGTCCTTCAATTCCTTCCACTTTTCAGTCAATTCGGATATCAATCTGGTAAACTCATCGCTATCTTCGTGCCCTTCCTCAATTAATTTTTGTCCATTATTGCACACGAGATCAATCCTAGTTTGGTGATGTTCGATCTCAGTTCGCAGTGATTGATTCTTCTTCTTCAACATATGAACATTGAACAAGGAGTTTCCGTACTCTGTGCTAGTAGCTTGTGGCATTTTTTCGGCAATCCAAAGCTTTTCATCTTCGACGTCGCGTCTGAATTGGAAGGCTTCCTTCTTCTTTTCTAGATGTCGTTGGCGATCGATCAGCGGTGCTTTAAGCTGTGCAAACCTCTGAGCAACCTTCTCCTTTTTGCATTGGATTTCTTCCATCTTTTCTTGGGGTACGGTACGTTGCAAGTGTTCAGCTTGTTTATCGAGTTCTGTAACTTGCTGAGCTTTCACTGCCATCTGTGTCTCGATCATTTGCTGTTTCTGCATCAAAATATTTACGGATGCTAGATCGGAGCCTGTATCCGTGCTCTCAATTTGTTTTTCTAATTCGTTCATCCAGGAATCAATGTCATCGCATGTTTGATGAATGAGAACTTCACGATTAGCGTCGAACAGCCTCTCACCCTTGTCGTGAGTGGCAGTTTCGAGCTCCTCGAATTGATCAGCCAATTCAGCGACTTTAGGTTTGATAATTTCGGCTAAGTCAGGCTTTTGGTTAATTAACTCATCAGCAGCTTGCTGCAATTGCTGCAAACGATACTTGTTACTGGCAATTTCTGCCTCGAACGCTTGATGTCGCGTCCACTTACTATGGACCGTCTTTGCGCTTCTATAAGTTTCGTCCTGTGCTGTGATATGCTTCTCCTGCACCCATTCACCAAGTTCCTCACAGTCTTGCAAGAAAGTCTGCAGTTGCTGTTGATCTTTCAGCTTCTCCATTAATTCATTTGCCTTTTCACGATTGATTCGTCGACGGTCATTAATATTCTCGGCCTTCTTCTTGACTTTGTCTGCAGCGAAGTGTCCTTCGTCGACAAGTCGTCCAGCAAATTGCACAACGGAGTTAATCTTTTCATCGTTGGCGTCCATTGTTGTCATGAAGGCCTCATGCCGTTTAATCATTTGCTCCGCTTGCTCGAAGTTAGCAGGAGTTTCATCTTTGGCGAGAATGTGCTCTTGCTGTGACAAAAGTACTTCTGCCTGACGAGCATCGCGATCGAACACCTGTAAGTTCAATGAATTCGACAGTAAGTTCTGCCTATTGGCCCACATCTGATGCAGGTGGTCCCAACCCATCTTCAAAGCATTTAGTCTTTCTCTTAGGAACATATATTGAGTGTCGCCATCACCAGCTTCGCTGGTTAGTCTCTCGCCATATTCCATCATCTTCTGATAATCTTCTTTGTAATTCTTGATCTCTTCCTTGATATTTTGATGTTGTGTCAATAGCTTCTCTGCATCAGCCAAGGTGGTTGGAGTATCTTCGCTGGCAACGTCGGTTTGTGTCTTGGTGAGCCAAGCTTGGAAGTGATCAAGATCACGCAAGAATCTGTGAAGATCACCTGCTTCTTCCAATTTCGCATCGCGATCTTTCAACATCTGTGTTAATTGCTCCCAAATCGTATGAATCTGAGAGATTCTGTCACGAATTACTTCAGCTTCTTCTGGATGTTCCTGTTGGATCATCTGGGCCTCCTTCTCCAAGGCATCCAGTTTAGCCTGTATGGCTGCCAAATCACGCTCCATACCGCTGAGTCTTCGTTGAAGGGTCATAACGCCAGTCAGATCCATCTCCAAACTGTCAGTTTGTTGTAGAATTCGTTTCTTATCTTCTATCCAGGAGACCGTCTCACGACATTCAATGTGGAACGTCTGTACTCCATGTGCGGAATTAAGCTCTTCGCGCTTATTCTCAGCCTTTTCGCGGAGTTCTGCCCATTTCTGATTAAGTTCATTATGTCGAACACTAATCTGCTCTGAGTTCGGATGCTCCACGTGCAATAATTGGCGGGCCAATTGATTTACAACTGCGACACGCGATGCATTGGCATTCATCTCTTTCTCGAAACCGTTATAGCGGTGCTTCATGATCTCAACATCTTCGATGTCTTTTACTGGAACCATTGTTTCCAACATTCTATTCTTTTCACCGATCCATTGCTCGACTCCGTCAGACTCACTGAACAGTTTGTATAAGGATAATGCATCCAGTAATCTCTGTTTACGAAGTTTAGCAAATTCCATGAGTTCTTTGTATCTCGAATCGATGGATGAAAGTCTTTCCAAAACTTCGGACGATTTAGCATCTTGTTCGCCAAGTGACGATGCTTGTTGGTGAAGCTGATCGATTGTAGTAGCATAGTTCTTAAGCTCATCTGTGACGTCCTTGTGTTTCTTCAATAAGGATTGTACATTAGCCTCGTCACGACCAACATCTTCAGAAGACACGAGTCGCAAGGTATCCAACATCCATGTGTCAATATCACCAGCATCCGCAAACAACTGATGGAAATCAACAGCTTCTTCAAGACGTTTCCTTCTCAATGCAGCTAAGTCCAAAAGATGATGCCACATGCCAAGGATTTCTTGAAGTCTCTGCATAATACGGTCCGATCCGAAGTGTTGTTGCTTTACTAATTCGTCACCAACTGCAACTACAGTCATCAGCTGCGGCTCATGCGATTGAATTTCATTCTCCAAAGCTTTGTGTTTCAATAGTAATAAGTTAATGGTAGTCAGATCATGACCAATATCTCCTGTCGATACAATTTGCTCCTTTTCTTTGATCCAATTTTCTTCGTCTGCCATATCCCAATAGAATTGCCACAATTTTCGGGATTCTTCGAGTCTTGCTCTACGTTCGACTGCAAGGCGTACCAATTCTGAATACGCATCTTCGAGCTGTTGCACACGTTCCACAATAATAGTTGGGTCACACGGTCTGTAACCTTCTCCTTGCTCTAGGAAGCGTTGACTTTGCTGGACAACAGCCTTTACCCTCTCACCAAGAACATTGATGTCAGCTTCCACAAGAGAATGCTTCTGTAGCAAATCTTCGACTCCCATTAGATGCTTTCCATAGTCGTCTGTCAATAGTCGGATCTTTATCTCTTCCATGCTGTCAAGGATATATAACATCTCTTGGAAGTTCTGTTGCAATTGTAATGATAATTCTAGCCTCATTCTTCTAGCACGGAGAAGTTCTAACAAGTACTTCCAAAGTCTAAGAACGTTGTCTTTGCGAGCATTGATACGCTCGATGTCATGGTAGTTTTCTGCTTCGAGCTCTTGCGAGACAGCCATAACTGCCTGAACCCGTTCTTCGTAAGCGCAAATATCAGTTTCTATAGCTTCGTGTTTCTTAGCTGCGGCTTCTACAGCGGCCAGATCGAAGCCGAAATTATCTTGAGATACCAAACGCTGGTTCTCGGATAACCAATTCTCTCGCATGCTGGCCTTTCTGTTAAATCTAGCTGCCAGTTGTTCCAATTTCTCTTGCCTGATCAATTCTTCGCGAAGGGCCAATTCACGTTCGTGCTCAGCTTTCTCAAGTCTTTCCCAGGCTTTATTTATATCAGATATCATTTTGCCTTCTTTTGGAGTGTAAGGTTTCTGATTATTGGCACGCATCTTCGATTGAAGCGTAAATAATAGCACTTCGAGATTACCCTTCTCTACGAATTTCGGGGGTTTCTCCACAGTACGGTAATTTGAAAATTGAGAGAGCTGAGATTGTACTCCGACCAAGGAGTTAGCAAATCTCCGATCACCTAAGGCCTCTATGGTGGCCTCGATCCAGCACAACAAGTCACTGGTCAAGCTCTCATACTCGTGGATCATACGATCGTTCTCCATTGCAATACCGACCACTTTCCCAATTCTTTTACCTTGTACGGTCTCTTGCTTCATCTTCGAGAAGTAATGGTAGTACGTGACAACGTAAGTAATAATAGATTTCTCATCAGGATGATCAACGAAGATGTCCTCAGCATCCAAAAGTTTGGTAAGACCGAGCTTATCTTCCGCCACATTGAACGCATTATTCAAATTATGAATTGCATTGACTTTTGACAACTTCTCGAATTGTATTAAGTCGGGACGATGCTTGTGAATGATCGCATTAAAGGCCAGGCCATCGCGCCAGGATGTGGTGAAATTTCTCACGTTCACATTGTGGTAACCGGCGGTTTTCATTTGACACCAAAGTAGCAGCGCGTCCTTCGCTGACTTGGTCTCTTGATTGTCGGTCTCTTCGATCGTGATGTCCTGGATTTGGAAGCGCAGGATGATGGTCCAGATAAGGCCCAAGCTTAGCCGCGGGTTACCATCGACAATATCGTGCGATCCCATATTTTCAAGGTGCACTCTTTGCTCGCGCAGAAATTGCAGCGCCTTGTCGACGTTCTCCAAACAATGGATTCGCATTTTTCCCTTGGTGGGTCGTGGCAAGCGTTCGCCAGATAAAATCTCCAGCAACTTCAGAAGCATCTTTCCGTCTCGCATGTCTACGTATAAGTCGCCGATTCGGCAGGAACAGCGTACTAGATGGGAGTTTACCCATTTTTGAAAAGTCTTCTTTTGTACTGATTCACGTTCACCTATTTCAGGCAGAAAAAATGCAACTTTAATAACTCTAATAGCTGCCACGACAAATTACTTGTTAATAATCATTACCCCTAAGTTCAAAAACTATTTTATCATAATTCATCTTGACTTATTAGAACCAATGAACCACAGATAAACATCACTTTCTTTTAACTCATCATCTATTACATTCGAACAAGTACCACTAATCACAAATTTGCCTTCATAATGATTCCACGTACACTCCTCAGCTAGTACTAAGCCTACCATTCTAGCAACTCTCACTTTGAAGTACGAACTTATCAAACTTGTAGCATTTTTATCAAGGGAAGTGGTATTGGTAAACCAAGCGAGCAACCCCGGAATTCAACGATGAACATCATATATTTATTCATAAATCATATAGTCGAGCATTAATGAGATTCATATTGTTAACGGTAACTCGATAGGAATCTTTATTGATATCCTCGGAAAATCGATAACGATTTAAAGCACGTGTATCGAAACTACAAGATATTCTCGAAAGCCTATTCAAAGTATAATCATCACAATAAATGTGGAACTTGAAAGGGAGGAGAAGAAATTATTATTAACTAAAATTATGCATACGTACCGGCAAGTGCCTTAATGCGTGATCGTTCGAATAGTCTCGAACTCGAGTTACCCCCGTCGTAGTCGTAGTCATCGACAATCTCCTGTTGAAGCGTGGGGTCCCAACCCGCACGCACCACCGAGATGTCGGTCGTCATTTTTCCAATCGGACCAACAACTCACTGCTTGCTTACCCTTCGAAAGGGCGCTCCTGAAACAGAAACACACATTCCATCTTCATAAGTATCTTATGTAATCCTAGTTATTGCATCCTCAGAATCGTGTGAATATGTCCGAAGACAATATAACAAAGTTAAAGTGAAGAATGACGAATTTTCTAAATATATTCCACGAAATATTTTGTTATTGTATAAATCTTTCTCGGAAAATTCAAAGTTACTAAAACAGAAAATTCCGAGAAATACATAAAATACTCAGGGTAAAATAAACCCTGACCTAGACAGACTGGCGAAGGTGATTCGAAGGTATAGGATGATTAATACAATTTTACTTAAACTGTTCAAGTGAGAACTTTGCAAGGTTCATTTTCTTCAATATTTCAAAAGTTTATAACCCCCATCTAGAACTTCATCATACACCTGTTTCTTTGGAGTGGAAATACAAGGATAATTTCCTGGATTCCGATAAACCAAGAGAATACAGGAAGTGCGTGACTTTCTAATCCTTATTCCTTGCGAGTCTAAGTGTGACATAGGCGAGCCTCATGAAAGGATTGTATGTCGCAATCCCACTTTGTAATCGATGCCGCCGGTATAAAATGGCATTCGAGCATCTTTGCTCTTCTCTCGCGCAATCGCCATCCTGGCAGATAAGAATTGCAAGGTAATCTTATCGTAGCGCTCTTATGTATCCAATCGATTTAACATGTGTGGTGTAAATCTTTGTAAGATAAGGACTTTAATCAGGACTACACTGTCCGCGCCCTCTAACGGGATTAACATCCAGCGAAAGTGCAATATCTTGAAAGCAGGGTAGGCGCGTAGGTGCCCGGATGTCTTGATGCTTCCAGAATACTACAGCCGGGTTATTCCAGGCATCGGGGATAAAGATAGTCTTGTATCATCCTTGCGACCGAGATCGCCCGAGTTCTTTTAACGCTTAAGTTTATACTTCATGTGTATATTACACATTCAATCCTTTGCCTAATACACTTCTCTCTGAATAACACTTATTAAATATTGAATTATTATTAATCATTACTAATAATCTCCTGAAACAAAATTACAACATCAGGGATAAAATAAAAGCATTCGTAAGAACAGTGTTATGTAATTTTCTTAAAGGAGAAAATTTATTCTAAAGAAAACTATGCGTGAAAGTACTTTTTTACGCACTATAATTACCGGTGTATTCTTTGCGTTGTGATTCTTTAATAAAGAGGAAGATATCGCATTCTCGTTAGCATCAAATGCAATTTAATAAATGCTAGAGAGAGCATTTCACCTATTTTAAAGCTGCACACACGAGACGATCCTGTTCTGGTCTAATAAGAACGAGGAGAAGCTTGAAAACCTATCGGTGTGGAGCAGCGAGAGCCGGCTACAGAGACTAGCTCAGCGCCTTGAGTCAAGGGTCAAATTACACGATGATTTTTAACTGTCAAACTAGGCCGTCTACGGTATACAGTGCATGGGATTAGAATAAGGTGTTTATGACAGTAGCATCACCATCTGTACGCAGGTCTTGTTTTACGAGCGGCTGTTTAATGAAGTCTGCCCCACATCGACCATCCTGGTCTACCAAGCATTATAACTTGCTAGCAGACCGCACTAATCACAAAACTAACAGAAACTAAAATAAAATTCTTGGAATGCATCAATTGTACACCAAAGAATTCGAAGTGAAATTGTTTGAAGAAACTCATACGGCCCACCTTCTACTTAAAGCTGACATTTGGTAATCGTGAATCGATCAGTAGTGAAACATTCCGCAATATGCATCATTCCTCGACAGACAGGTATAAATTGCAATAAGAGATGATGAAAAGCAGTTTCGCGGCTGTCTGGAATTGTTATGTCAGAGTGATTCTCGATTATTTCTTTTTAATTTTTGTATTCTTACATAAACTGCATTTTTTACAAAGATACCTAAAGAAATGTGAATTTGCATTTTTCAAGTATATCATTTCTAGACAGAAGTGTCTGAACTTGCAATAAGAAATGATGAAAGGCAATTTCGCGGCCGTCTAGAATTGTTATATCACAGTGAGTGTGGGCAGCGAGGCTTATGGTGTGTAACGACCTTAACGCGTAACGTTACGTGTACAAGAGACGTGTGGGAGCTCATCGGCGTGCCGTCGCTTTGCGCTTACATCATGTGAATGATGTCACACGTGCGAAATATGCACCAATGGCACTCAACGTATCTCGGACCCAAGCGATCAACTCTACCCCTACCAAAATCCTACAGCACTACCGCCCGCTGACGTAAGCCGCAATTCATAAGTTTTTAAATGTCATTGCAAGAGACGAGAAACGCCTGGCCGAGAAATCCGCAACTCTCGGAGACGAAATACTCGCTGTTGTTTACGCATCTATTAACAGCGCACACGGACATTCAACCGAATGAAGGAGATCAGGTGATTCTCTGTCATGAAATGACACGAAACCTTTGTGTCTCATTGATTCAACCCTTGTTACACACTGGGGAAGCCTGAACAAAGCGAATAACTCGGTCAAAGTAAATAAAGACTAATTCCAAAACACGGGATAAAATATTTTAAGGATAAAAACCTTTCATCCTAATCCCATATTACTTTCATCCACGTAACAATAGCAATACTATAAGCAAATACAAATTTTCCAATTTAATTCTATATATTCACTCATTCCGAGCTACATTATCATCGATCTCTATCAATAAAAATTCGAGATGAAAATATATTAGTCTACTCTAAAAATGCCAGGAGACCAGGGGCAAACAAATTACGAATAGAAAGAGTTTAATCACTGACACGTACACCTTGGAGATCAGTCTGGACAGAGGCGCCCTCCCAAATGCAAATGGGTTGTGGAACGCGTCATGCTCGAGACGGGTACAGTTAGAAATCCATCGGATCGCCAGCGCGGCGCGGCGTGCGGAATCGTAACAATTCCGTGGTGCTCTCGCTGAGGCTAACGGAGATGTTCGTCGTTCAGACAGAGTGCACAGCCAACGCGGCATGCCCGCCTTGGCAAAACCGGCCCCGGGAAAGAGAAAGAGGGAGAAGAGAAGCACAGGAGAAGCACAGCGCACTCCAGCGGGCAGTCGAGCAAAAACTCAAGGAAAACCACAGTAAGTGGATATGGGTGTCGCTGTTTGACGATAGTATACTTCGCTACGCACGAAGAGACGAAAAGGAGTAACCCAGTGAAGCTTAACCGAGCACCGATGCTGTAACACCGATATCCCGCTACCAGGAGACTTCTTTTAAACATGACACTGCTCTCGTCGCGAAGAAAGACGGCCGAGATCTCTACAGGCCGATTAGAAATTTCCCTCGACCCGTGCTAACATTAAGCCGGTAATGGTGGGGCTCTCTGTCGAGTAGGGTGTAAACTTTCATGTACCGTTAAAGCCTGAATTTAAACTGACTCTATTCTTCCAGCTGGGATGAGTATATCAAAGGATTCGAATTTTAATCATCTTAGTCTTCAAGATTGCCTGAATTAAGGGCATGTGTTGGATATAATTTAACGTATATAAATTAATTATATAAATATATTATATTATATATGATATTATATCGTATGTATAATGTTGGTAATATAATATACTCCCATAGTTTTCAAATTGCAATTCCTTAGAAAAAAGTCGTTGGACTGCCTCAAAATTGGCACAATGAGCTATGTCCATATGATGACTAACACTAAAATTACCAAATAGGTCACAATGACTCGTTGCCCGCTTGGTTAAAAATAGAAATATCTTAACTGTTCATACTTATCATATTAAAATTCTAGACATTACATCTGCAGTGACAAACACGGTGCAAGTAAGTCACGGACTACTTAAAATCATTGAAAAAGCCAATTGCACTGGCAAGTGCTGGGGATTGAATGGGAAGAAAGTGTCGATGGGAGGATCGAACGACATTCCAAAATGTCTGGCGGACACTTACCGTAAATTAAGAGCAATTACGCAAGTGCCGTCATATTTAATGGGGCCCGACCGGCACCGGGAACCGAGAGATTAGTAAGTCCGTAGCAAGTGGGCGGAGTGAAATGAATCACAAAGTGAATGACACGGTAATCGCGGAAGGTTAAGTTTACTCGAGCCGTAGTCTGCGGCCGGCACCTAGTTTACACTTACACGAGCCTCTGTCGTACGGTACTCTCGTAGAAAGTGCAGAAAAGTCATTTCGGCTTGTAGCGCCACTTTAATTTCATTTAAATACATTTACAGTAACACCGACCCTTTTTTATTCTGAGAGAAATCTTTATAGCAGAAACACAATGTAATTAAAACCAGATCTAAAACTATTAAAGTGGATTCTGAATAAATTCCAATTTAAATTGTAATTATGAAATACGAATGGAATTATTCCTGTTACAATTACATGGATGAAAGAGAGCTTTTTACCTCCCAAATGCCATTATATTGTTCTGTCCAGTCTTTTAGAATTAATTTAACACAAATTTAATTGATTGATTCGTTAGTTTAGTATTATTTATTTCATTGGAACCATCCGAAAGCCGTTTCTTTCCCATTCGTGAGAGCCCTCTTTCCAGGCAAAAAGCTTTACATAATCAGCGAGATAACCACACCCGATTGTATGAGCCAGTACGTGCTGCCATTCGAGTGAAATCAGCGAACGTAATGACGATAATCACGATTAACGGGCGACCCTCTCCGTGTTTTTCGAGCCGAGTGGACACGTAATCTCTTTAATTAGATCACACCCGAATCTTCGGAATTGCTGGCCCAGATATCGATTGTAGTTCCATTAGCTTTGATGCTTTGTACGATAGTCGGTTTCGCAGTAAAGAAGTCGAATTGATGAGATCAGATACTATCATCAATACTATCTGTACTACCAATACTGTGCTATCGCCAAAATTAGCCGAATTTTGAAGAAGTATTTGCACAGTATTTCCAAAAGAATGCATTTTTAATCGAAAAGAAAATTTGCCAGTGCAAGCTAATCATACGGAAATGTGCATAATACATTGAATCGAGATTTGTCGTGACAGAGAATATTGTACAGCTGATAACGTTTATCACCCAATTCTCGTGCAGAATTAGGAAACTTTGTGACACATCGCTGAGGGTAAATATGGGTTGAATTGCAAAACACGAGAGTAGGGCAGATTAGAAGCATATACAGTGTGAAATGTCGCACCACTGTGCTTGGGAGAAGCACAAAACTGAAAACAAGTAGCTCTTTGTCCTTCGGTAACAGACCAGTCTGTTCCTATACATCGACAACACCCTTCACGCTCTGCATTCCGTGCAATTGAAGTCACATTTTCTGCCTCTGCCGAGCCATCTTTCATTCTGGAACATTATTCTTTACAGTATAATGCCAACCGTATTGTATAAGCCCGTCAGTCAGTTTCAGTACTATCGAAGTTCGTTTATAGTACACTTTATTCCCCAAAGCCGCTGATATTCATTCACATGCTTTTTCCTTATAATCTTTTCCAATGTGCAATTGGCTTCTTCAACTTGAAAATATTTCAAGTATTAATTGTAGAAGACTATAAATTATTTAATCTCAAAGTTTCTATATTTTTCGTGGTACCAGAATATTTTATTATTCTTTCGAGTTTGTTTTCAATTTATTCACTTATTCGCGATTGAATTTGATTGTGGTCGAATGACGCAACGTTAACTTACTCATCGTCAAATAGAAGTAAGCTATAATAAGCTAAAGAATACACGAGGACAATTGTACTCATTAGTGAGCGGCTGCTAATTTTTCATGGGCTGCTCCTATGTTGCCTGCCATCATTCTGATCGACCTGAATATCAGTCTTCCTCGGTAATCCCACTCATCTTCTTATCATCATAATAATCAGCCTACTATTTACTCTCTGACGTCTCAGAGTCGCGCATCTCAGACAAAATATTCCTTTAACCAATTCTAGCAAAAATATAAGTATTAAAAGAAAACTCAAACCAATTAAAGCAGACCAACAATGTTTTGTGAATATTTGATGCACTTTTTACACCTAACATAAAATGATCTTATATACAAATTAACATATAAAAACCTTATATTACTTATAATATTAATAATAATAAAGTTTTCCATTTCATCGAAATCACAAGTAGAAAACCAAATACCGATTGAGAGAGAAAAAATCATAATCACAATGTGGTCAAGATATTTTCTTTCAGCATTCCCCAAATGCTTAAATGAATATCACACAAAACTGATGAACTAATTTACGTGGAAGAGAGAAAGGTTTGGAGGGTCAGTCCGAAAATAAGTCTGTGTACAGGAAAGACTCAATTGGAAGGCGAAAACGACACCAGCGCACGACTTCCGTATGCGACGTGGTGCGCGATGTTATGCGGGTTCCGAGTATTTTCAGGCTGGACGGACGCGCGCTGGGGGGAAATCCATGAGACGAAATGCGCGCAACAGCTACCCACGGGAAATTCCAATAGCAAAATAATAATATAAATGAATCAAGCAACCTTACAAACTGTACGTAGGAAATCGAAGCCATTTCTTTAATTAAAGGAAAGAGATCCCTTATCTATTCCTGACGTAATTCAGAACCCAAGATAGAAAAAGGGATCTATTGGCGTCACTGCGGTAGTCAGCCTGTGATTAAGCTAAGAATACACTGTAAATGTATGAGGCCGAATAAAGGGATTAAAAAAGAATTAGTACAATCTTCACTAAAGAAATAATCTTTAACTCAGTAGTGCTAGATGACTAATTATTTGTCATGTCATATACCTATTTCTACAGAATCTCATCTAATCTACTATGCATCATCAAATTCATCCGTTTTGTATACAGCCGCTTACTCACTAAGGTGTTTTCCACAGGATAGAATCATATTACCGTTAGACTAGAAAACCTATATCTATAACACTAAACTTGAAGACGAGCAAGTACAGAATGATTCATTTCTCTTTAAATCACCACTGACAGATATACACTGCTATATAATAAAATAATCATAAACTATCTAATAATTGTAGGAGTTCAAAAATGAAGAATAAACAAACCACCCTGTACATTCCTCTTTTGTCATAAAACAGAAGCAAACACAACAGGGGAACGAAAAACATACGAGTCATGAAAGGTTGTGGCGCGCTTCCCCCGGAAATGAACAGAGAAGCGAGCAGTGATGTGCCGCATTTTCGGGCTAATCTGCCGGTTAATCGACTCTTGCTGCAAATGAACTGACAGGCAGGGGTAGTCACTTGAAGCCTAGTGTCGGTGCACACGTATGAACTATGAACAGCACCGTTCTCGTAGAAAAGAGCCTCGGGAAACAGGGTGGAGGCGTCGCAACGGCGAAGGTAAGATGAGAGCCTTCACGTACACAGCGTCACCCTATTGATTTTCCAGCGGGAGTCACCGTGGCGCCAATGCCCACGATATACTCGGCACGGCCACTCTACTCTCTCTCTCTCTTTCTCTCTCTTTCCCTTTCTCTCGCCCTCTCTTCAACTCTACCTGCCTGCAGAAAATCCGCCACCCTATAAGAGCTTCATCCGCACTCTTCTCTCGGTCCGCTCACGCTCTCCTTTTATTCGCCCGGTCGAGACATCACTCCAAACTAGCCGTTCTCTTTTCGACTGTTCCCCACTCGACGCCCTCTTTCACCTGACTTCCGTCGAGCACGTATACACGGTGATTCACTTCCCTTTGAATCGCTCAACTATCCCAATTTTAAGAGGGTTTTATGTAATATTATATATATTATAGAAAAAGTGTTGGAAATCATTTGTGGAAGTTGGTTGGTAATTTGTGATTATTGTTACAGGTTTTCTCGATTATTTTCCACTCGATGTCCTTTTTCATTTGCTCTTTTCACTTGGTTTTTTTGTATAATGGTGAATATGAAAGAATTATAAATTAGATAGATATTTTAGTTATATATTAATATTTCAAACTCCTCTGCAGTTTATGTGTTATATAATATTATATTGTAGATAGTGTAATATACGTTCGTATCTAGTAAAAAGTGGGATACGAGAGTGCTGATTAGATATAATACCAGTTTTCACCCTGCATGTACTGCGGACGGCACTCAACTGTAGAGCTAAAACTGTGTCCTTATTAGAGGCCGAGGAACTTAGTTGCTCATTTTTGTTGAATATTTCGCTATTATTCATATTATTATTTCAAATAAATTAGAGTCGACACAGAAATAACGAACAAAAATGTTAATCACTCCTAACGAAAACTTCACTAAAAACACCAACTTTTTCGAGGGATATAAAATAAGAATAAAAAGTCGATTGTCGTTCCTTCCAATGAGGAAACATAATAGTAAAGCCGGAAGTACTAAGGAAATGGAGAAACAATAGAACAATAAAACAGTACAAAAGTAATTGTAAGGACGAATACGTTTCAGGTTGGACGGTGAAATTTATAAATGGGGCAAGCACGCAAATGGACAATAATAGTATTTTTCCCTTATCAATCTAGAGATTTACTGTGCCATTGCGAGAGTGGCTCTCGAAAGTACTCTAGGAGTGCTAGCGTAATTTCGTGCACTGATCACTTAGAGTGCGAACTATTGATTCTCATCCCAGGAAACATTGCTTATCGTGTAACAACGTTGTGCAAGAGAAAGTTGCATGCCAACATACATGTATCTCTGTCTGAGAGAAAATACTCAGGACTCTAATTAGAGTCTCCGTTCTCGTACTATATAGCTAACACTCTAGTTTAGTGAGATGCACTTCCGGAATACCGGAAGAAGAGTGTAACAATTTTCTTCTGGTAGAAGTGACATTGCAGTGAGACATACTTGTTAAGCTACTTTATGAGCTACAGACATTTCATTTATCAAAGACTATAATCTGAAATTTCGTGTACAACGCTCTTTGAACTTTGAGAAGAGTAACGCAACCGACTTATTCCAACGTTCTTCCAGGTTGAAGGCAAAGCAGTTTCAACACCCTCGTTCCGCTATTTTTGGACCTCATTTGAACGTAATGGTTTCCTTGGAAAGGTACGTCCTACATGGTCTACAGTTACGTCAGATTAAGCCTGGCGTATGTACACAGTACACAGTAGAATACTGTGCAAGCAATGGCGAGAGCGACACCAATCAGTGTAGAAAAATTTTCAAAATAATTAGCTGCCCGCTTGGCTAATTCTCATTAGACATTCTTTTTCATTTTGGAGTCATTTAAAAATGTTAATGTCTTTTAATGATCTTCATTTACAAAAGACTCTATGATTTGATGAAAACGTATACGAAAACGAGTAGGACTAGTATTATTTTCAAGTACAAAAGCTAGCTTTAATGGCATTGGAAAGCGGTTTTGCATGAAGTACACACGTTGCTAACGAAGCGGAGCATAATTCATGCACATAAAGGGCGGCTCGAGTTTCAGCGGCATCCCTAATCCCGGTGCGAAGGTTCATAATAAGATTTTATCCATCCCGGAAGAAGGGTCCATCAAACAATCAGGTTAAGAACGAGGCTTGGCAAAGCAGTCACCGGTAAATGTTCGCTAAAACTATTGCACGATATGCTGCTGAGCACGTAATTATATTCTTGGAGCCACTAACAATGTAATTATTAATAATAACTATATAATTAGAATCCCAACCGTAAATTAATAAGTATAACTCAATATTTCCTTCATCTTTAGCAAGTTTAACCAGCGAATAATATAATAACAGTAAAAACGTTGGTTTAAATGAATACATAATTATCTTGTTGGTTGCCAAATTATTTCAAGTTTAAAAAATATCACAATCTCAGTGACATAAGGTCACTGTACACATTTGATATAATGCCACTCGATGATGATACGACACACGAGAATGCAGGGTTCAAACTTGCGCAACTTGAAGGGATTCGGGAAATCAGATCAAGTCTAGGACAAAGCAACCCCGGCTTACACTTGACTTTTTATTCATTCGACTTTTCGTTATCTGATTAAGCTCCGTGAATGCAGTATCTCTGGCACTATCGATTCCAAGATTCTCCAGCAAAACTCTCTGGAGAGCTTGTATTTCAAGGTGCAAACTACAGGATATATCGATAAAAATCATCATCGAAAAGCATCGAGTAAAGATAAATAATCTTTGGTTGCCATAGCATCGTTCAATTTAATACGCGATTGGCTGCCTGGTGAAGTTTGCTCTTTGATAAATAGCGTCTGAAAAGTCGATTACTACGAGTAGATTGTTCATAAGCGTAGTGGTTTGTGGTTTCCATCAGCCGTAAACTCCACAAACTCCTATCTCGACTGATTTATCGATACAACCCTTTTTCTTCCACTTCAACTCGCGTCAATCGGGAAATTATATGAACATATTCGACCGAGTAATAATCATTACACTGGCTCTTCGTCGAAGGAACAATAAAAAAACATAATGTCGATATTATTTGTTTCTCGAAACAATTCTCTTCTTACCGAACATTTCTTGAAATTTCCAAATGCTTCTATCACCAACTACAAAAGTTATTCTGTCATTCATATGTCGATTATAGTAGAAAATATTAATACTGTGGGATTGAGTGAGAGTGAGAGAGAAAAAGCGGTTGAGTGAGAGTGAGAGAGGAAAAGCGATTGAGTGAAAGAGAGAGAGAAAGAGATTGAGTGAGCGAGCGAGAGAGAGAAAGCATGTGTGGAGTGTGTACGTGTGTCGATGAGAAAAATTGAACGTCTGGACGACGCGGAAGATTTCGGCAGACCAACGGTCAAAAATCAGAATGCGTCGAGCGTCGAGAGCGATTATTCATTATCTAACTAAAATAAAGTAGCATTTTCCACAATACGGATGATAAAACATTCGACAAGAAATATCAGTAAACAAATTCCTTGGTGTTCACTTAATGAGGAACGCAACTTTACATCATAAATTTCTAGTTCCGTCCCTGGCGATTGTTGGGATGCACTCAAGGATTCATCCCGTCTTAACGATGCCTGCTCTACTTGACAGCTGAGCAAACGTACTTCACGCCGGTAATTATGAAAAGATCGGCGGAATAATGTGTACAGCGTGCAACGGGGACGCAACAGACTGTAAAACAACGGAGGCACAAACCGGAGACAAGGACGCTGAGAAGAAAGGGTCCAGTTGTATCGGAAAGGATAAGATGAGAGAATGCGCCAAGGATGTAAAAGAACTAAGCCTGCAAATGTAAAAAGGCAGTGTTCACAGTAATAACGGGAAATGAATTTTTAACAGATATTTATATAATATTATATACATATAATAAAATATTATATTTACTATATAGAATATAAAGAGTTAGAAAATATTCGTGCAAAATTAATAGATAACTTCTTGATTGTTCCTCACCCCAATGTTCTTTTTCACCTAAGAAAAGAATTATAAATTAGATCATTTCAATTATACACGAATACTTCAAAATCTTTCTCTAGATTCTATATATTATATAAAATATTATACTGTAGATAATATAGTATACGTTCGTATCTAGTTGAAAGTGGACTAAGAGAGTACTGATTAGATATAATATCGGTTTTCACCCTGTATGTACAGCGGACAACATCGGACAATACTCAAATACAGAGCTAAAACTATGTTTGCGGGAAATGTTAAACTGTGGCGAAGCTGGAAGTGCTATTTTGTACTTGTACAGGGAACACTGGCTATGGTCGGAGCTACGCGCTAAAGTACGTCACGTCCGCATTTGCGCTAATCTGCCGTTGGCCGACTTGGTTACCAACGTCGTCATTTACTTGCTTGCCCATACTTCCACTTAACCCTTAAATCTTTCACTGCCAACCACTCGGCTTGATCTAACCGTACCACCTGGAAATAACCGGCAGTCATGCTCGAGGCGTTACCATCTCTTATGACAGCGTTTGTAAACCTGCGAGCCATGAATAGTGGCGAGACGGAGTTCAAAAAGAGGGTGGAGCATGTTTAACTTCTGTCTTACGGAAATCCCGATGAAGTAGCCACTTTGAATAATTAGAATTTCAGTTTTGACTTCAGTGGAATGTGCTTGGCAATCCTCCTTCAACGCATCTACTTGACGCAAGACTTTACTTTCCCAATGTGCCAGAAGTATGTTGAGAGAGGATAAATATGTTGAGTACTTTTAGTGGTTTGCAAGATTTATGTACCACTCATCTCAGTAATGAATGAAGTTAAGTGTGGATTATAGTGGAACTATTTCGAATTACAAGTAATAAAACTAATTTAAGAATACTTAATATATCAGAATAAATAAAACAGTGTTTATAAGTGATAAATCTATTCTAATATGAAGCTTCCCAAAGTGAATATAGCAACATATTTCTATTGGCACTCCGGCCTGTTTTTTAGTCCTTGCTGGACAAGCTGCAGTCCTCTGATTAAAGCATTAGCTCAATACTGTGGTTCGCAATGCGCAGGAACAGCGTGTGCGAGGCAAGAAAACTACTCACGCACCAACAAATTCTATTACATAAAAGCACGCGTGCAGAAACTCATTAAATTCACAACTAATAAATTACTAGAAAAGTGAGAACACTAGGAATCCAGTATGAAAGAGAGAAAGTAAGAAAAATAAAATCTATCTTTCAGAAATTCATGTTTCCATTACTGGAACAGAATATATAAACGTGCTTGTAAAAAGATTCTATAGATTTCGTGCCAATCTCAATTGTACGAAACCATATTGCACGCAGTACATACAACACTGTCTGCAGCAAAAGGTTTCGTGCCAGTAAAACAATTACGAATTCACAACAAACTACTCGCGACAAAGATAGGATAAAGAAAAGTAGAAACACAGAAGAGAGAACTAAATAAATGTAAAAAGGAAAGTGTCTACCAGACGTGGTATTTAAGGCAACAGTTCGCAAGTGTATAGCATATACCAGATGGTAGGTAAATGCAATCCAAGATAAAAGAAACTGGGTCAATGTAAATGACCTCGGAACACATAGCCAGCAAGTTCGGAGATCGAGAAGCCTCTCGCGAAAGAGTCGAAAGGAAGAGGGAAATGTCGAAGCAAGAGTCGCTCCCCCTGGCACAGATCTCGATCTTCTGGGAAGCGGAACGAAAACACCCATGATTCATTCGGAACTGTTTGGGAAATATGATATAGAACTATCAAGAGCAAGAGAGAAATCCACTTGGTGCCAATGCGCACAAGCTTGTAACGCTATTCTATATACCTGTTCATACGGTGTCATAATATTATAATGCAATGTCGGAGTGCCTTCGAGCGTATATCCGTAATCCGATATTCCGACAAAGTGTCACTGGTGACCCCAGAAGAGAATCACCGCGATCCAGATATAAACCGGCCGATTTTCCCCCTTAATGCGGTAAATCCATATATCTGATACATCAATTATCGTACACGCAAAACGGTATCTCGCGTAAGGAGTGTGTAATTACTCGGCACTCACCGAACCGAGACTGAGAATCTACTTCCGAGTAAGCGGAGGAAATCATTGCAAGCCAGGAAACCTATATTTATGCTCCATTTGCCTCATTGAATCGTTTGTGCTTATTTTAGAATGCGGCAGACGACGATCCTGTCCAACGGGGAATGGGCAGAATTTCTTGGTAGAACTTAGCGCCATCCACTATACATATATATATATATATATATATATATGTATATGTATATGTGTGTATATATTGCACTCAATATATATATACTAGCGATAGACTTATCCGCAGGCTCGCCGCGTTTGTATTTGCTGCGAATAATCGAACTGATGAATATCAACTACCTTACGTCTCCGATATATTTAGAATTAATCGTAGTTATAGCCGTCGCTTTGCCGCAGAGTGGAAACGCCCGCTATCGATGTGTAATTCATTCAAGTTCGCACAGTCGGTGATCTGTTTAGTTTATTTTTATTCTTCCAATAAAATTGCTCGCTTAAGACTGTCTATAGACATTATCAAAGCCATTGTGAAATCTCATTGCACAATTCTAAAATGGTAATACGTCAAATACTACGAAGTCTTATAAAAGTGCGTGACACAAAAAGTGTGTTGCAATAATTTTCTGCTACACGACGTGCTTCGATTACTGTTCTGTAATTTCTTTCTTTACATCCAGTAACTACGAATGCTTTGCAATATCATTTAAAACGATGATTAGAATAACACGTAATTATTTGAAACGAGTACCTTGGAAAAATATAATTGTTCGGTTAGTATAACTTCGTTTTACGTCCGGCTAGCTGATGCAGGAGAGTCTAGCAAGTGGGACATGCACGGAGCTCTCCTCATAGTCATTTAAAGAGGCAGCTAATCTTATTAGTAATTCTAATTATCTCCCGGGATGCCGACCCACACACGTTCGCATTAATGTGCCCGCCCTCTCAAGCGTTTAAATGCCCCTTTCAAGAGTACAACAGTAGAATACAAGAGGAGAATACAAAAGCGCGCAGAATTCCTTGTGTCACGTGCGACACGTGAATCATTTTCCTGGGTGTCATTAGAAATTCGAGTGCCGACGCGACTGCATTCCGGAAGAATCTGTCGGTCTGGTCGTAATGTATTCAATATATGCCGAAGGCGTGCACGCCCAAGAAGACGCGCAGCGACGGTGACGTAACAGTAAACACAGGAGCTATGGGGAATTAATTATATTGTTTGATCGAAATCGAGCCTTGGTTGTCGCCCGCCGCCTTGAACTATCTTCCCCTCTGTTATTACAGCGCGCAAAAAACTCCGCGAATCTACACAGTCACTTGTATCTGCATTTATAAGTGACCCATGCAACACATACGCACACATTCGCAATGCTAATTCCTTAATACTAAATAAGGGAAAGATGAATCTGTAAGTGCTAGGAATGCAAATATACCGAGTGCATTAAGTGCAAACTTGCGCAATTTTCCACACGGCAGTCAATTGCCGGTACAGCGATTATGCTTTTTAATACGCTTACATCATGACTATGTGTGCTATGAAACTTTCGTCCGGCTATTCCTGGCCATTGGATAACGGATGTGTTACTCCGCGGCGGAGACAACGGGTCCATTCACTGGGCTAGCGGTAAAGCGTCAATTTCATCGGCGAAGTTCTCTCTCTCCGAGGAACTGGTGACCCCAAATCGTCATGAACGCTCGACGACGTCGACGTATCAGGCGAGCATCAGTGGGAAGTAGTCTACCTATCGATTGCGCTACTTCAATTCATGCCGGCGAGCCGCGGAAATGCAGTCACTCGCGTGACCATCACTGACTCTTGTTTCCGTTACTCCGTGACGCTCACGCGTTTCGACAGTTGGCAGCCGCCGTGGCCGCCACAGCCGCAGCCGTAGCCGCCCGGATACGCTAATGACAAAGCCGGTGGTAATTGAAGGAGGATCAGCGGTTGTACAGGTAGAAAATGAAAAGCGAGGACACACTCTGGACGAGCGGTTGCTCTGCTCGAAAGAGGTAAACGAACCAAGAACAGCGGGGCTTAATAGCGGTCCTCTCGTTTTTGCCAATGACTCAGCACCGAATTTGGTCCCTCTGACCAAATCATTCGGCAAGGTACACCGGGCGCTGCCAATCTATAACTACGTAACCGATTAGAGAATCATAGAGCTTGTTACGATACGTTGCATCCCGGACGAATTATATGACGATTGACTCGTCAAATATTCTAGCAAGTCGAACAGCCAGTCTGTCTAATAACTGAGGAGTAACAACGGCAAATTACCGTCTCAATTTCCTGGGAACTCGCTGTCTCGGAAGTGGCTCGATCTTGCCGGGGCGGAACTCGGCACATTGGGCGGAATGAAGCTGGACGCTCGCGCGAATAATGGATCGTTCCGAGAATAGATATGAAAAACTAGACGTTCTTTCAGAGCACACAAGCTCCGAGTGTAATTAAGCACACCGGTGCTTACCGAGGGTACCAGCCTGTGGGGTGAAATGTTGTTAATGAATTATATAATATCGCGCACAGGGAGCGTTCCTCACGGCACCATCGACTATGCTAGCCGAGATAGGAGGCCTATACGAAGTATTGTATAACGTTTGCCGCTATCTTGACAAATGTCACTCCTATCAGCTGAAAATGTGCACTCGCCCGGCCCGTAGCACGTAATCCTGCCAACTCGCACCTTCACGGACCACTAAACTCGATCTTGCCAGCTAGGCATACGTGAGATTCCACTGCAGTCATTATCAACATTTGCCAAGGGACCTTGCTCATCGACTAGCGGAACGCTCGTCGAAATCTGCAACACCAGTCACTTTGACAGACCGTGGTAAATTCAGAGTGCGTAGGAAGAATACACCTTTCTACCTTGAGGAACTTTTGCCGCACCACCCTCGAACCAATGCCGTTCTTCTCCGAGCGATAACTCGTTAAGCGGGCGAGTATCGTCGATGTATTTAAAGACGCGATAAAAATCGTCGCTGGACGCGTGTAAAGGTAAAACGAGGGGGCAGACGGGAAGTCGGGTGCGATGGTACTAGCGTATATCGAAGCGGCCTGTTAAATACAATGCCCGACGGATTTTCAGTGGGAGCGAGAATTAGGTCACCGACAGATAGGGCGTCTTGACAGGTGAACAAAACCAGTCAGGGGACGAGGCTGCACGCCGGAAATTAAAGGTGCCTTCCAATCTAGCAGGCGATTGACTCTTCTGCGACTCATCCGGCTCGTAAGAATGTTGCTAGGAGCCGGGAGACGAGGACCGTCGATAGGAAGGCTTGGCATAAATCAGAGCGAACTCCATCGTTCTTGCGCGACTGCCTGGAAGAACTAAATCAAGAGATCGTCGATCGCCGGCTGGAACTAGATGAACCTAGGCTGTCTCGCTGCGATTATACAGCGGGACACCTTGATCGAATCTCGATGGCGCGTTATGCGAATATTACGGGTACCATAATTACCAGGTCCCTCGAACACCTTCGGCAGGCACATTCAGTAGACGTGGCCGTGTCCGTGATTGACCGCCACTTACGAGGAGCGGTGGGCTTTAAGCGCAAGACATCCAAGAAAGTAAGGCGGCACACGCCATTTTTATCTGTTAAAGTCTTACCCGTCACGGGAGGGCCGATCGCAAAGTCCGGTTGCTCGCCGGTTTTCCAACAGGAAGACAACGTTTTCGTGGACTCACCTTCTCAAAAGGATAGCCCGTGATACAGTTTTATCCCAGGACTCGCATAAAATCCAGCCGGAGTACACTAAAAACCACCAATAACGATCCACACAAACCTGTCCACACACTCGACCGGCGCGCAACTGACTGAGCGCAGACGGCGTCAACCTACGCCGGCCAAGCTAGTCCCTCGACTCGCTCGGCGAATACTCTGCCTGCTCTCTGCCTCCGATACGCCGATATCCCCGCGTATACCGCTGCGGAGCACCTCGGTCGCCCAAAACTGAAACAACCCTATCGACATTTCCTTATGCATCACTGACGCTTCATTTACGCAATCCGATGTTCCGTGTATTGCTAAATACGCACAGTCATATTCGATGATAGAAGTTCCTCTTGGGTAACTAATTTGCGCCTTGGCTGTTTAACAAAGGTTTATATATGCTGCTTGGAATGATCAGGATATTTAATAGCGTCTATTTTGTTATTGTGATTTAGATTTATTCAACCACAATCACTTCGGAGAAGCCAAGACGAAAAAAGAAGCCTACTGCAAATGTATAATTATATACTAGTTATCAGGTTTTTACGTAAAGTAAGCAGATAAATGATCTATTGAAGATTACGTCGAATAATTTTCATTGTGGATGTTACAGTATAAATCTTGGAGAGGATTCCTGTAATATTTTACTTCTGTACTTAGTTGTGACTGCAGTTGGAGTAAAATGCATTAAAAGTACTTCCAATAGATTAATTGACTGTACCTTCTTACGAGAAATTTAATGCAATTGACGAATGAATTTGAATCGTGGGTGTTCGCGGGCGTATACCCACTCGTCCACTGTAAAATGTACCTTTCGTATAGTTGCTGGCGGAGGAATACACGACAGCGTATGACATCATCGGTCCCGTTTACCCATTTTCTGGACCGGGCACGCCCCATCCTCTCTTATTACTCTTTATTGCTAAAAACTTTTGCTTCTCACTGTCACTATTTGCAAACAGTTTGTGTAAACATGGCTATTAATTAGAAATGATTGATTACATATTACACCTACTGCTGCAAGCGATATAAGATGGTGATAGTGTGTTGCATCACGCCTTAAGTTATTCGCTGAATTGCAAATATCTACCGGTAATCGCATTTTTTATATGAAAGATACTTGTTACATATAACAGAAATAGTACAAAAGGTAAATTACTTACTGAAAAAATGGTAGACAAAGCTGTAAGTATATATTTATGTACAGAATTGGCAGCAGTTTTAAAAAATAAGAAAACTCAGCGACAAGATGTATAATAAACAAAAGCACATTAAGTATTTCATGAGATATGTTTGTATACAAGGGGAGAATATTTCAACCGATTTCTGTATGAAAGGTGAAATTTATATATACATTCATAGAATTACATCATACTATTACATTTTAATGCTTATCGCTAATATAAATATACTATACGCTGCTTATGCTTTCCTATCTTGACAAGAAAAATGCACAATGTCTCCATTTGGATACCTTGCAAATGCACTGGAAAAAAATTCGCAAATTAGCTTCAGCATCGTATCGTTTAATGTTGCATTAGAATTAGTCCAGCGGTATTCACAGAAGCACTTACCTTTGGTTTCCAAATCTCTTTTTACAAACTGGACATATATTAAATTCAGTCATTAAAACACTTTGCGATTCGTAATGCATTCGCTGTTCTTGCACTTGCAAATGTTCCGCGTACATCAAACCTTTCAGAACTTGGATCGTTCGCCTTGTATTTATTTTGTCTTGTAGACTGATTTCGAGAAAGCGTTTTATCCTACCAATTGGCACGGTGTGGGGTAGGACTTGTAATACCTTTAAGGGATTTATTTTGGAAGCATGATCCTCGAGTAATTGAAGTGCCATCTCCAAATCAGGCTGGGCTGGTCGCTGAATGTCTGTACTAGCACTTGCATCTATGCAGAAGGAAAAACCATCAATGCAACACAAACTAAAAGAGTTTCTCGTGTTGCGGAGAATTCACATAACACAAACAGTTTTACCTGTCATGAAAAGTCCTGCGCTGTCGGGTTTCAGAAGTTGCTCAATAAGCGTACCGTAAACTTCGTCGGCACCATCCGTTTGCTTCTGCTTTTCCGCACTGCTCGCATCTTGAAGATACAATGTAGCCGTATTAATTTGTTAAAAAATAATTAACTTGCAAGGAAACACTTACTTTGATACTTTGTGTATATGTTATTACAATATTCAATAGCTCGTGGTATGTCATTCAATAAGTTAATGTATATTGATATGGCCTGTTGATGACGACCGAGCCTGCCGAGTATGATCGCACGTTCCTCGAACAAGTTATCCGTCGAAAAATGTACTAGAATTGTTTCCGGTGTATAGAACACAGATTTTTCCAAGAACTGTTGTAACTTCTGCCTGATATGTTGCGCTGTTTCCTTCTCGCCAGGAGAAGCATTGGCACTCATTGCAGCCAAGCATTTCTCTCTATATTGATAAATTAAAACATTGTGGTATAAGGGATTTGTATCCTCCCAAACGTGCACCACATGTTCCAAATATTTTATCACCAAATCTTTATGACAACGCAGTAAGTAATCCAGCACCTTTGGTCTTGGTAATTGTTCTACATCCTGAAATGAAATTATAGGGGATAGTTCGATACTTTCTTGCATGCAATAACAATAATCTAGCAAGTTAATAAAGATATCGACCTGCGTATCCTCCATAAAGATTCGCAATCCTTGTTCAGGATCTTCATTCAAAACCCAACCAGCAAACTTCAAGATTAGATCCATATGATTTTTACCAAGCATTTGCAAATACTGTATTGTTCGTTCACTTCCCATTAAACCAGGATCACTTTCTTTCGAGAACTTCTCAAGTAACTCCAACGCTTTTTTATGCTGTCCTTTCGTTTGATAGAGAATTATAAGCTCGGAGTATTTTTGATGCATTAGTAAAGTTTTTTCAGCTTCCGCCAAATGACAGTGGTTTAAACGAAGCAGTGGTGCCACTAATGCATCGTTAGTCTAAAATTCAATACATTCAAATATTAATTAGTATGAAATTCATTTATTTGTGATGCATATATTGAATTAATTAGTACCTGCAAATAACATTTAAGCAGTGTTGTGTCTATTATTTTTAAAAGCTGTTCCGTAGCAACTGCTGTAATATTCTTCTCACCATCTACCAGAGATTTATTCCTCCCACCCTCTGCATCTTTTGCTTTGGGTGCGCCCATTAACTTATGTCTAACTTCCGTAAGAAATACTATTAATGCACGCAAACCTTTCTCTAAATCAACATCTTGTAACTTTGGTAAACTAGGTGCTGGATCATTAAGCTCAACTGCACTTGATGAAGGTGTAACTAAATCAGGAAAGAGTCTGATTACTTCATATGGATCTGTACCCAATGTAAGGAAGAGATCCATTGATTCTTGAAACTTCTTATTATAAAACAGATGATGGGCATAAAGTGTCTGTATTTTATATGTTTGTTTAGTTTTGTCTTCCTCGGTTATATCTGATAAACTCTGGAATGATATATGAATTGAGTTTTTTTGTAAATAATAAACTGTTACTACATAACTCAGTAAACATATCTACTTACAGTCAATTTCAGTGCTAACTGGAATTGGTGTTGTTCGAGCAATGTTCTAATCTGCTGTGTTGTATCCACAGCTTGTATGCACCATATATGGCTCATGGATGCAACAAAAACTTTTCCCTGATAGCATCTACATATCAACCTGGCTTTATTCAAATCTGATATTGTTTGAATGTGTAAACAGCCGTCTAATGTGTAGACTTCTAGTTTGTCGTGTATGATGCCAAGCAAATACGGATCATCCCATGCTAAAAACATTAATATCATCTGAGCATTATAATACTACAAAATAAGATATGATACATACCAACTGCAGTTGATGTGTCTGACCATTTTATAGGATTGTTTTGAAGTAATTCCCCTGTAGTATCCATGATAAACGATTGAGAATCTTTGCCCAATACAAAGGAATTGTCGGATAATTTTGTTATACTTGGGTCTGGTAATTTGCCAGTGGGAAACAATTCTTTGCTCTTGCCATTCAAGCCCATAATAGTATAGGATAAACCACGAAACCCTAATATCAATGATTCGCCACACCTTGAATGTTAAGCATTCAACAATTATAAATTTTGCACAAATAATACTGTATTTGCATTATACTTATTACAAATCTACCATGCTAGTTCACGTGGTATATCAGGAACAGGCAACTCAAAGTTATTAAATTCTTCAAATTTCTTTCCTTTCCAGAAATACAACTGTAATTTACGTTTCACTACGACACATAAATGGACAACAGTATGCTTCTCTTCGTTCGAGACCTGTGACGATTTCACATCTAGAGTGAACAATGTTGCACCTCTTGTTTTTTGCAACTGATATATTTGCTGATAATTTGGAGAGTTCAGGTCATGTACGCAGACCATGTTATCTATAACACACAAGGCAATAAATAAAGAACTGCCTGTTACTTCCCAATATAATTCTTCTCTTGTTTTACTTAAGCATAAAATGGGCCAATTAAAACAAACCTGTCAAGAGAATCAACAAATTATATTCAGGTACTACATCAATTTGGGTGATTCGTTTCTTGTTAAAATTCTTGCTGTGCCTTAGTAATTCTAACTTATGATTGTCATCAAATACCGATGGCACATTGTACATTAAAAGATGACCTTCTCTTGTTCCAATTAAAAGGTTGTCATCTGAAACATTGGTTAACCATATACGGAGAAGCACGTAATCATAATAAAAGAATGCGATAACAATGACACTAAATCAGCATGTCAATCGCCCAAAGGTTACAGAAAACATACCATACGCAGCCATAGATTCAATCTGCACGTGCAGATTTAATATTAAACTTTCCACGTATGCTTGATGCATGATGTTGCAGTCGATTTATGCTTTCATTAACTTGAAAAGACAAATCTCGCAATTGTCAAACCAGCACTGTGTACGGCTGTCACTTGCATTCATATTCGGCTTGACCGACACCACTGAGACGTCTGACACTCGGCAATATTAGATATGTGTACAGTCTACATCACCTTCATACAGTGCGTGAATGTAGATTAACACATAGACATTTGTGTATGTATATTAAACTGCCTTGTATGCTTCTATCACACAATCATACCGTAAGCTTTCGACCGATACTAACGACGCCAACGGTAAATCTGGCATAACCCTTCAGTAAACCAGCAGTATTTTCAATGGTTTGTTCCAACCGTTTCAACTTCATTACTTTGTGCTTGCTTGAAAATCAAACTAATACCGACGGTACCGACACCGAGTCTCCATATTGTGTACACACATCACACACTGTATTCACTGTACAGCACAGTGCCGGGAACGCTTGTTTTCGTGTGATGCGATCAGTGAATTCTTTGTGAAAACGGTGCAGCAAGTAGCATTCGATTCTACAACAATCTTCACAAAATGGTATACATCTTTATCAATATTATTCAATAATAATCTGGACATAATCCGGCGTATTTATATATTACTTGTATTATTTCCAGTTGCCCCTCTCGCTGTTAAGAACAGCTCAAAACCACCCCATGGTATACATTTGACTTATATTAATGCAAATACAAATACAAATATACAAATATCACGTTATTAATTTATTTCTTTCAATGCTTAATATAGTTGGTGGAGTTAAAGAATGGGGAAACTTATAACGGACACTTGGTCAGCTGTGATAGTTGGATGAACATAAACCTTAGAGAGGTTATTTGCACCTCGAGGGTAATGATGCCGATCATTTGCGGTTCTTACTTATCAGCTAAATGATATTGGTGCTACTAATTAATCGCGATGTTTCTTCTTCTTTACAGGATGGAGATAAGTTTTGGCGGATGCCGGAATGTTATATACGCGGTAGCACAATCAAATATCTTAGAATACCAGATGAAGTTATTGATATGGTAAAAGAAGATGTGCAATTGAAATCAAGGGGTCGTGGTGAAATGAAAGGAAGAGGACAGGGACAACGAGGTAGAGGTGGTGGAAGAGGTATGGCAGAAGTTTATATGTACTTGGACTAATTCATCTATGATACGTTGCTCTGTCTATATTCAATAAGAGTATCATAAAATTTGTTTAACTTACAATGTCCACACAAACTCGTGCTATTTACTGATGCATGGGTTTAATTCTTATATGAAATCAACATTATCTAGTAGATCTATTCTAAGACCATATTTCTGTTAATTGTACAAATATGTGTTACTTATGCTTTCTTTACTACAGGTGCCTTTGGACGTGGAGGAAGAGGACCAGCACCTCTTGGTCGGGGGGGTATTCAAGGCGGCAATAAGACCTTAAATAAACCAAGAGCTAAATGAAATTGTGTACATTATTTTGCATTATTCCCGTAAAAGGCTAAATGTTGGCCTTACACATAACGAAGAAGTGTTTGAAGATTATTCAAATGAAGGAAAGACACAATAATTATAAGAAAAGATATCAATTTATTTCATTTACACAAGTCGTGGTACAGTCAACCTATCATACATAATACTTATCCACTACAATGGAATAAAATTTAAATAGTATTGTACATTAATTCATTGCTGTTTATTGGAGACCTCATTTAAAAGAACACCGCTATGATTACGCAACTTCGCTAACTATCCTCGCTTCGTCAGATCAGTGAAAAGGGAAACTATAAATGAATACAAAACGTTTGTTTCGTATGCGTACACAAAGTGTACATTCGTGGTGTAGCTTTACGACACTTGTAAGTCAATCCTTGCAGATTTAAATTCAAAACAGCATTATTGGGATATGAAAGTGTTTACCGCCCTTCAACTGTAAAAAGAACAAAATATTGTTACACGTTTCTATGAATATCGAATGCGTGATCAATTATAAAATAATTCGATTGAAGTAAGTCTCAAAAGATACTTACTGTATGATGCTAAATCTATCTCATCTGGGAGTTCTGTTATGTTAACGTCGAATCTTTCTTGTACGTCATTCAAAATTTTGGCATCGCTCTCATCACTCACTAACGTAATAGCGAGACCCTGTAAAGAATAGGAACTTAGTAAGTATCTGTGTTAGTTAAATATTCAGTTTATTATAATGTTTCGAACTTACTTTTGTACCAAAACGTCCGGCTCTGGCGACTCTGTGCAAATATGTATCGGAGTCTTCCGGCATATCGTAATTGAATACAATGTTTACACGTTCAATGTCCATACCACGACCAAACAAATTTGTGGCCACAAGGATACGCTGTAACAGAAAATATCCAGTTGTATATCAGGTTAACAATGACAGAACAGAAACGTGTCTCAACATGTACAACGCATACACACCTTCTGGAAATCTTTGAATTGTTGGTACCTCGATAACCTTTCTTCTTGTGTCATACCTCTGTGGATTCCAATGGCGGGGAAATTCTGTTCTGTTAACAGTTGTGCTAACGCCATACACCGTTGTACTGATTTAACGAAAATTACAACCTAGGGGGAAAAAGGGCGTGTCAACTTAATTGTATATTAAGCTACATTGGCCATAACATACAGCTTACCACTACAACCCACTTGCACAGAAAATAAATAAAACATTTCTGGAACATATAAACAAACCTGGTTGAATTCAAGAACATCGAGAAGTTCAAATAGCTTCTTGTTCTTCTCATTCTCCTTAAGTTTCACATAATGCTGCTGAAGACCGTGCAACGTGAGCTTTGCTTCATCGTCGACGTAGACTTCCATAGGCTGCGCAAAGAATGTTGTCTTGTAAGATGATATGCCCTACTTTAAAATCATGGTACCATTCTAGGACCTCTTCTAATACTGGCTTGGGCCAGACTGCATTACAGAATGCAAGTAACAGGTAGAATTCGAATATAAAAAGAAAAGTCATTGATTTTGAAGAGATAATGCACAGCGAAAGAATTTGTAAATCATACAACTAATTTTCAATAAATTCACTGTCATAGACGGAGAAATAATGTGTGCAACATAGTAGGAAGTTTCAAGATTATTCTGCTCGTCAAAATAAGGAAAGTTCCATATTAAAAGTAGGAGTATGGTTTTGGAATTATTTCACTGAAGCCCTCATGTCTTGCACTTAATCTCGATCGGATTAGTCATACTGGTTACATACGGTCCGGCGACTTCCATCTCAGGGTAGTGCCAACAATGAAAATTCAGCAGTCACCCCAACAGAATAAATGGCGCACCCATGATCGGTCACACATCCACTGGCCACTCGAAGCCAAATTTCTTCTCCCCCAAATTCTGGGACACATTGATAATATGTCCAGAATTGGCCTTCATTATTCTTGGTATGCTCGTACAAAATTTACGCCCTCTGTGATTTCTCTCTCTAAGATCGCGACTAACAAAAACTCGCGGTTCACGATGCACAAATTTCTATGCACGTACAGTGCTTCCACACGTGAGTGGATATGATTCGACTACTGACGACACATCCATTGTCGTTGTAGGTCACTGATACTAATCGATTCAATATTGGCCATGAACGCAATTCTTATGGAAAACTATTGACCTCCTCTAACTCGTTTGAAAAAAACTGTGCAATCTGTTGTTTTAATTATGATTTAACCGCGAGTTTCGCAATGTATGCGGCAATGCATCCATTACGGACTTGACCCTATCTAATCCCATTATCCCGAGTATCCTCTTGCATCTTCTTTCTTGCGCTCTTCTGTCTTCAGGATGTCTTCATGTCTTCTTGGCCCCCCTCCCAACCAAATTTATTTCTTTGCGGGGTTTTAATTCGTAAAAAACACTTAACCCGTCTGACCATTATAGTTATGGCGTTCCACCCAACCCTTCCCCCATAATATTTAGATTCCCTCTTAACCTTACTATGGTTTAACGTTTATTTCCAATTACGATGCGAAATATATTTAACGATAAAACCCGGAACTATAACTTCCCAAGAATGCTTTGTGAAGCGTCATGGCCAATAACATCTTGAGGAATTTGAAAACCGAGTTCGAACTCTTTTCCTCTTTTGAGCAGATCATCATGCTTCAGCAGCAACTCATCATCTCTGAGTGCGGAGCTTGATTGCATGAGAATCCAAAGACATCGAGAGGCTTTGTCGGATACTGAATTCTCTGTGGTGTCCTCTAACTAGCCCTAACCCGCGGGTGCGCCGGCAACGATATTTAGAGTATGTTCTGAGGTTTGTCCTGGGTATGAATACAGGGCCAACGGAGTAGAAGCAATCGAAGATCGAAGTGAAGAGGAAGAGTGTCTAATTACATCTTGCATGAATTTCTTGCAGACAGGCCGTATCTCCTTAGACAATGTGGCGCTGAACATCATGACTTGTTTACTATGTGGCGTGCTTCTGAATATTTCCTGAACGTCCCTGCGCATATCTGCAATCACAAATATCCATATTAATTATCACTGACATACATCTGCGTGGCTCAATACTGTCCCAATTTCAATTGGTTGCATTTACATACCTAGCAGTTCGAGCATTTTGTCGCACTCATCAAGAATGAAATGTTTCAAGTGCTTCAGGTTGAGTTTCTTATTTCGAACAAGTGCAAGGATTCGTCCAGGGGTACCCACGACAATATGAGGACAGGTATTCTTCAATACTTCTTCGTCTTTTTGAATAGGTAAGCCACCAAAGAATACCCCAACCTGTAATAATATTACGATTCTTATTAAAACCGTTGTCTATGGTAGATTTTATAACTTAAATTCTAGCAATTTAGAAGAATCTTCATCAGTTATGAGTGGTGGTAAAAAATGTCGTCATTTTAACTCTGAAAGGTGCTGCATCACTTGAAGATTCTTTGCAATCGATACTCTAATCATTTGTATATTTTATAAATATAATATATTTTGTCTTAAAAATGAATATATCTAACTTTAATACTCATATTTACCTTAACATGGGGCATGTACTTGCTGAACCTTTCGTACTCTTTACTAATTTGGAATGCGAGCTCCCTCGTGTGACACATGACAAGTACATATACTTGATTTTCGGTTAATTCCAATTGTTGAAGAGTTGCTAATACAAATACTGCTGTCTTCCCCATTCCAGATTTAGCTTGACACAGAATATCCATGCCAAGGACAGCTTGAGGAATACATTCATGTTGAACTGTAATAAGAAAGAATTCTCGTTAGATTTGCATTTAACAGAAACAAAGAAATTGATGAAACATAATAACCAATCAGAATAGATAAATCATTCACAGGAAGTCTGTTGTCCCTATCAAAATATCATCATTTTATCTAAATTGTCCCTAACAATATATCATTTTCCTTAATAGAAATTTACGCAAGTCTATAAAAATAATTTTACCTTCAGATGGATGTTCAAAACCACAGTCAACTATAGCGCGTAATATTTCTGGCTTAAGTAGAAAATCTCTAAATCCACTACTGTGGATAGATACGTAGGTTCCTTTTACTTCCTTCTTAGCAGGTACATCCCCACTTCCATCTACTACCTGCTCAGTCTGTTCCTCATCTTCGTAATCCAAAAGATCGTCGTTATCTGCCATTTTGGTAGAAATGGAACAGTACTGCAATCAAAATAATGCTTATTAATAAGGTAAATTGAAAAACCCAAAGCACAGGATTTTGTTATTAGTCAAATTATGGGTATTTTATGGAATTAAAATTTAACGCGGCTAAATAGTTTCATAGCGTTTACAGATATTTCAAATAAAAGAAAAAACAATGAGAAAGTTTGTTATGAGTCACTAAATGTAATGCGAGTGTAAGGAAATATTCTGGTCCGAGTGTAAAATCGATAGCCGGTGTGGTTCTGTGTCGTGTAACTCTTGTTACGCTTGGTTGTATTAATAGAAGCGTGTGCAGCCGACAAATTTGTACCGCTCTTTATGTTAGCCACCTCCTAATAACTGCAGGCGAACAATAATCAACACAATAGTCGCAGAATTTCACTGAACGCTACGATTTTCATTCACTACTCAAAGGAAAAAGGTGAACGTAATATGTGTCGGCCATTTTCATGATGCAACGTCAATTAGGTAGTAACGGAAAAGCAGGCACGAGACTGGTGTAATCTGAGTACTAATAAAAGTATCACATAGAAATTTGCTGTTGCATTATAAAAGTTGACTGAAATGTTGCAAAAACACAAAGAAATTCTAATCGAGAGATGTAGAATTTATGTAGCGCGGTACCGCTGAAATGCGCGTTACAAAATAAACACTTGTACGGTTTCTTATTGTGACTCTACCGAATACGCACCGACAAAACTATTCCATCTAATCAGTTTGCAAGGTTTCAAACAATAGGACCAATATTAGTCAAGGTTTCGATGGGTTTTTAAGATAATAGCAAAAATGGATTATAACAGAACCACTTACCTCGAGTAGGACGAATGTAGTGACGCTACTTGGACGCCACCCGACGCGATTAGTCGTGCATGGTCGCGCACAATCGTGCACGATCGCGGGTAGAAACCGGAAGCTTGGTGCTGCCGCCTATTAATCTTAAATATCTATCTGATTAATAAAAACCGATATTGTACCTCTAAAATAGTATAAGAAACATTTATTACGACCAAGTATTACACCAAAAAAAATTATTTTGTTTTGGGTAAAAGTTTCATGCATTAATATACTCTTGTTGACCATTTTTCGGGAAGCATGTATTGCCGGTGAAATCTACTGTGCCTGTACCGGATGCATTCTAAGCATTGCGCAGGGTTTAATAAACAGTACCAATTGTTTGCAAGAAGGTTATTAAATGTACAAAACTAATCGAAATCTGTTTGGAAAATTAATTTTCATTCTCGCATTATCTATTTCTCTTTTTAAAGTCTGTGATTCTCAATTCTGTGGAAATATTATTTCATAAAACGCTTGGGAAGCGGTAGATATTGTGGATATATCCTTTCCGCGTTTCATTATCTTGGGACGCATAATATTTTCTGAATCTGAATTATGAATGAAAACTTAGTCTATTAGGTCTTATTAATGTTGTGTTTGCAACAACTAAATTTTAACTTTACAACTAACCAGAAATAATAGAGACATTTTTATGAACATTATTTAATAATGATTATAATTTCACAAATATAGATATTTGTTACATTACATAATACTATAGGCTTCTCTTTAAAATTAGAAGTTTTATATATAAAATTCTCTTTTAGGAATGCTGTGATTAATGTCTGGTAAAATATGACATACATACGTAATACATATAAATCTGGAACATGTACAATATTAAGTACACATTATGTACACAATTACTCGCAGTACAAATGTAAACTATCGTATTAGTCCAGCTATAAACTCAGAAGAACATGAACTGGACTAATTGACGATATTATAACAATAAAGGTACTCAATTCTTTGGGATAATGGTCCATCTCTTTGACTAGAACATTGTGGTATCGGGCCAACATGACCAACATAAATTTTGGAAACAATAAATGCATGTAAACATAAGATTAGATGAGATTCTTTGCAAAGTGATGACTTTGCTTTATCAATATTGTTCAAAGATCTCATTATAACATATGACAAAAACTCAACTAATTCTCTGTTCCAGGTGTTATGAGGGGATAGTTTTGAGTATCAATGAGAAGTTCATCATTTGAATTTGTTTTCTCTTCCGATTCATAGTCATCCACATCACCGCCATCAGTAATCGTCTGTGGCCCTGTAGATTTGTACTGGAATGCTGAATGAGAAAGATCCACTTCCACTGGGAAAAGTGTTATTGCGGACAAAAGTTCATGCGTGTTTGAATAATATTTCGCCATCCCAGTGGCGTATTTCTGCAACTGCCACACGACATCTTGAACGTGTTTGTTATCCAATAACTCTAACTTTACAAGAACATCGGATCGCAATTTGGCAAATCTCGCTCGTGCTTGTTCTTGACATCGAAGTACTAATCGGTATTCATAATTGCCTGTTTCCACTCGATAAAGAGGTTCTTGTAAATCTGCATAACTCTTCTCCTCGTCATCGAGCTCCTTTACTTTAAGGCAGTACGATAAGTACTCAAACTTTGCATCCGCGTATTTGCTTATAGTCAATCGTGTATCGGGAATAGCTTTGTGGAGATATGTCCCTAAATCACTCAGTATTGGTTTCAGGCTTTTCAGCATGCCCATTCCAAACTTTTCCATTTGTCTGTGTTGTTCTCCAAATTGTCTGAATGCTTCGCTAGCACGGGGTTGCGGTTCTCTTACGCCGATCGCTGCAAACGTATCTCCGAAAACTAAAAACGAATGATCCATGAAATACTGAAATATTTTAATATATCATGATAAGGTAGGGGAAAAGACCTTTGTATATTTGTATCAAGTCAAAGAAGGCATGTAAGTTTGAGTTAGCATGCGCTACCAATCCTCTGTATATAATTTCTATGCGTTGCAACCCCATTAATTTCTGGACAAGAGCATCGTTATACAAAAGTGCACGGGAAAGGCCTAGTGCATCTGCTGTTGCACTACCCATTCCTTCCACTAATCTGTGCTTGACCTGCAATTATTCAAAGATTTCTTTCTTAGTACATAAACTAATAAAAAGGAAATTTCTAATTAAATATCAACCTTTTTCAGTGCAATATCAAGTGTTTTTCCTTGTTTTGGATCAGCGTGTAGTTTGTTATAATTAATGCTAACTTTCGCATCGGAGGATTGTATCATTTTTGCCACCTCTACTTTAGTTTTTCCTTTGACAGACGCACCATTCACTGCCACTAATTCATCACCCGATTGTAGTGTTCCATCCAAGGCAGCAGGTGTGTTATCAAAGATTTGTACAATGTACAAACACGGGCACAAAGGAGCACCACCACCGATTCTGATACCAATGAGATTGCTGCTGTCTTTTTGTATTATCACATTTCCTGATGTAATCCTCATGCCCCTGTGTATATTCGAATACGCAATCAAGTGCATCATATCAAAGATGCATCATATATATATATACAGCAAATAATAATATGAGTTTCTACTATATTTCTTATCTATACTAATGTTTAATATCTAATAATCGAGATAAAAAATAATTCAAACCATACATTACAGAAGCTTTATATACAGCATATTATTTTTACATACTCCATTACAAGAAATAAAACATAATTCTAATACAACAAGTAGCTGTGTGCAAATTGTTTAGTATAGTAACAATTAAGCTAAATTTAAATACAAAAGTGCTTATTAATATTGCGTGTCTACATCAACATTTACTAGATATTCACATAAAACTAATGTACCTGATTCAAGTACTAAATCTCTATGAGAATTATAATCATACAATAATACTAATGGTGAATAAATGGATATTCAGAAGAATAATAATCAAAGAACTGAATGATTATTTTACACAACAAAACTATTGTGTTCTATTACTAAATTTAATACTTGTAAGTTCTTTGGAGTAAAGGGCTATGCCTATGCAGGTTCTTCTCAGTATGACCTTACATTTGAATCACTTACATTGTATTGTTGGACACCTGAGGAACTGATTGCTCTTGCGCAATTAGTTCTACATCTGGTCTATGTTCCAGAAGTATGAATAGCGAGAAAGAATAAAGAGACAGTAGATATTCAAGGAAAATGACAGATATAAGGATAGAATGCATATAAAGAGAAATAGAGAAAGAAGAAGTATGTATTAAATTCAAATAAAGTTTACATCAAGATGCATACATGCGATCTTCCATCATGACCGATTGGTGCAAGTCAACATTAGCCATTGGCACGGTGGTCACTGGATCGGGAGTCGGATCATTAGCCACAATATTAGGCTCTATCAGAAGACTTATATCCTCTGGCGACAGAAGCAAATGATTCCTCAAACTGTTCCACCGCGCCGTGGCGTGTACGCGTGCATGTTACGAAGAAAAAACGAAGCACATTGAAATCACAGAGAAAGCCTAACGCATATCATTGGTATAAACTGAAACAATCACGAAACCAACATTTTATCCTCCTCGAAAAATTCTTCGTCAAAATCCATCCTGGTATTTGTGATCCTCTGACTCTGTCTATAATGTGTATAATTATGATTTTAAGTCTACTGTTTGTCGTAGCCTTGTCGGACAGCTGTTGTTGGGTAAAGAGTTTAAAGATTCGGAATGATAAGGATCATCTTGATTAAAAAAGGTCTATACCCCCTTTTGGACAATTAGTGTCGCTCGCAAAAGATTGTTGTTAAAAAGATTACAGATTTTCAGAGTGTGAAACACACTCGTACAAGCCAGTTTGTATTTACACAAATTGAGGTAAACTGTTCGTTACTTTGTTTAGCTTTTTTAGCAGGTAATACGGTCTATGGCCACGACGCACCGATCACAGTATCTATACTGTGGATCTGTCCCAGGCGATCCCAGAGAACTACCCGCGGAGCCAACGAACTACGTATTCAGAGCTCCCCACTCTTCTCCACCACTTACTTACCGGCTGCGGACGCTGCACAGGCTCCCACTTTACCCGCTCTACCGACTGCCGTCTACCACGACCACGCGGTTCGTACTTGCCACCGACCGATACTGCAGAGCTCAGCAATGAATTCACTGGAATTCCTCGTGCCAGCGTAGTTTCCAGGAATTCCTCATGTCCGTTTACCAAGCTGAACAAAGCTATATGGAAACACGCACGATTTATATAGAAATCTTTACGCTTATTCTATGCATGTGTAGGCGTATTAATTATTTGAAGGGAAAGGAATATTCATGCATAAACTGCATGTGTGGCTGCATTTATGATGATATATACGGAACTTTGTGAAATTATTATGTATACTTTGTTATAGACATTAGATTGGAATTAATTAATTCCAAAATATAATACTCTAAACAAAAATATATACTCGTATTTGCGGTTACGTATATTCACACGACACCCTATATGCGAGCCGTTTTTAGCGCGCTGGCAGGCGGCTGCCTATTCCTACCGCGCGAACGCCACCAGCCATGCGATAACCTATACGCGCATACCCAATTTTCAGTTTCTTCCCGTCGGCCATTTTGCATTTATGACGTTTATTTTGTCGGATGCTGTACGTGAGATCTGTCAACATTGTTTTCTATTCACTGCATAACCTATAGCTGCAAGGGCAATCGATTCTGCTGACCTTTGGCTATGAAAATCATTTGTGATTGTTTGTGATAGATGAGTGAAAAAGCACCGGTAAAATGGTGAAAATAGCATTGCAAATAATGGTGACTCTGGAAAACATCGATGAATTGAAACCATCCAGCAAGGACTTCCGATGGTACTTGAAGTTTACGTGCAGTAATTGCGGCGAAGTTTCCGAAAAGTGGAATTATGCTTCGCTAGATGAGAGTGTTCCAGCTCCAAGAGGAAATCATGTAAACCACTTTGTCAGCAAATGTAAACTATGTTCTCGGGAAAACTCAATGACTATCTTGGAAGCAACGATAAATTCATTCAAATCCAGTGATCAGAATAAGTTCAAAACCATTGTCGTATTCGATTGCCGTGGTTTAGAACCTTGTGACTTTTCTGCTCGATCCGGCTGGATTGCCAAGGCAGTGAATGATGGTAAAGAGTTTTCCGATGTTGATTTGACCGAGGGCGAATGGGCTGATTATTGTGACAAAATTAAGGAGCCTGTTGGCATTTATGAGATTACGCACAGATTTGAAAGGATTAAATGAGACATGCCTATTATCAAACTGTACTTTCTATTCGGGCATGCTATTACAGGTAGTTTTACTACTTGTAGTAAAACTGCAGGTTTTACCAAATCCTTGTACAAAGGGATAGATGGATTTCGGATGGATTTCGGATGGATTTGACAATAATTTTCTTTGACCACAGCATTTGTTCCTTTTGGTATACTATACAATGATAAAGGAGAGGTGTATTCATGACTTCCCTATTGTATAATACATGTATTATTAAAATACACGTATTCGATATGGAACAAAGATGATGAGATATATATATCTCTAATGAATAAAACAACAGTTTATAGGATGTTATTAATAAATGGAATGCATTCTCCAACGACGCAATATAATTTATTCATAATCATGTAAAAAAAACCATTTAATTTTTATAAATGGCTCAATACACAAGAAATACTGTGTGCAACAATAATTTCAGTTCTCTCCTGAATACGAGAAAAATTGCCGATCACACCCTGCATAATTAACGAACTGACTAGCGTTATTTATAAAGCAGGATAGGGAAGGGAACATGAGTTATCAAGTGATTGCATCTGATAGGACATAGGACCTAGGTTCTTGATAAGGTGGCCGTGGTCCGTCGGTATTTCTATGCTTTTGGAATGTCTCGATAGTTATTGTTAGTGAAAATAATTCATAAAACATCGATGATTAACATGTCGCATTACCGACAATCGTAAGATTGACATTCTTCCGTAACGGGAAATTAAGTATGTACAATATAAAAATGGGGAAGGTCACCTGAGAGTTAAGCTAATATACATAACACACAAGTTCTTTTTACAACACACGATACTTATCCAAAGCTGGCTATGAATCACAGTTCTCAACAAAACACGAAACGAGACCATCGGAGAGATTCGAAGGAAGGATAGGACATTGGTTAGTTGATAATCGGCTAATAATGCGCTAATTTCACTACTACTATTGTTCTCTACTGTTTCGATTACTATGATTTCTAATATCTAACACAAATAAATACCGTCTGCGTAGTACGTTTTATCGCTCTCAGAACTTTCAACATATAATAGATCACATGGAAATCATTATTACTCAAAATTCGAATCTAACAATAATCCATAACGCTATCAGTCTATTCTCACAAAAATATCACTATGACTGAAAGTACTCCTCCGGTTCATCAGAGTTCACTATATTAGCACAGCAGCAATTATTTAATCTTAATTTCGAAGGGTGGAGGTACTCCATCCAGATCAGATGTAACAACGCGCTTTGTAAACTGACTCTGATTACGCGGAAGACTCGTAATTCCTCTCACGCAACATGAACGATCGATAATACCTACGAAAGTTAGAGTAAATCATCCTAGTAATCCATTCCTAAATATTATGAATATCAAGTCCATAGTTTCAATTGAACTAAATGGCTTGTTCTACACTACTCTGCTAGATTATCATCTATTATCTTTGGTATACCAACGGGGAACGCTTATTCTATCGACAGTACTGACTATTTTGCGCATCCGTTTCCATGAGCTTCTGTTCTTCCCGGTTATGAATTACGCGTAGAAATAGGAACATTGTGAGTAATATATGCAAATTGATTCCTTATAGATTCTCTTACTGTTGATCATTCGAGACATCGAGTTTACACCGATCAATGAATAATCAATATATGCGGCAAGACTGTTCCTTCGATCCCTGATGTGGTGGTGGGAAAATAAAGAAAAGGAAACAAGGTATGCCAAATACTCTGCGATAGAACAAGTTCCGGTCACTAAACTCCTTGGCCGTATCCATGACTAATTGTAAGATTCTCTCGTTAGTATTTTTTTCGCGGCACCCTACCTCTGATGAATTGGCTAGGCGTCAGCTCTTACTACTTGCTTGGAGAGGATGCTTTATGCCTATTTTCTTTTACTAGTTTTTGTTTTACTACTATTTTACGAAGTCAGCTGATTAGGATTAAATTCTCCACTTATTGAATAGGCCTGAACCAATTATTTCTAATGCTAGTTGGATTCTAAAGTATGCGGTGGCAATGGGGATGTGGGAACAGAATGTGAGAGCGGGGGCAGAATATCTTACTAATATACGGTTGAACACCCTGCTGCGTGTGGGCAATACACGCATGATCGAGCAATTTTGCCCCACTAGTTATTTCACTTCTGGCCCTTCAATATCTCTTATTCTGCAAATTTTAAGATCAGTCGGTGCAACACGCACCTTTGCTCATGAACGTAAGAATAGCCGTACCCGAAATCATACTCTTCAAAGTTGCGAAATAACAGTAAGGGACAATGCAGTCCTTGAAAATATGCAATTATCGAAAATTTTCTTTTCCTTACCATGTAAACAGGCAGAAAAATATATACCTTCCTCTTCAGAAGAGTGCGTAGAAATTCGGACTTGGTCCGTATCACCGACTTTGTGTCCCCATGTTTCGAGAACATGCTAAGATAACTAGGTATAGCGCTTTCAACGATAGTAGCCGATATTTCATGCCTCAAAGTACTTGAAGTTCGATACATTTATGTATTCTTTACTGAATACTATTCAGCATTCATCCGGTGGTGGTTTTTTTCTCTAATACGAATAGCCATGACCATCCAGTATTCGGTAAACGATACATATTTCTGAAATGGCTTGGGGAAATCTTGGTCCAGGCTACTTCAAGAGAATGCATTAACTTGTAAATATCCAGTCTTTCAGACTTTGATTCCCCACCTGAAGTAAGGTTTTTAAATCCGTCATCGCAGTGCTGCATCGGATGCACACTCCAGTCAGACACGTTATTGCGTGATTGATGACAATTAGTCTAGTGAAAGAGGAGTCTGTTAGGGCCTGAGTCCGACTTCTCACCCTTTATCATCTCGTGTGTGCTCTTCACAATTTTACTGTAACTCGTCAGTTAAGACGGATTTCAAGCACGACTGCTTTAATGTCGCGGACTGATCCTCGAGACTTCGCTTCAATCCTTCTATAGTGTGCATTAACATCTGCCTTCGCATTTGTGTCAATTGAAGTTGAGAGCTCTGAAGATCTTGAACGTTAGAGTTTCCCTCTGCATTAAGCCGATCCTGCCTCAGTTGGGCCATTCGTTCCTTGAGCGACCTTCTTGAATCATCTGAAATTAAATCATGGGGTTGCCTGAATGACCTGAGCGCAACAATTACTACGGCAATTATATATACCTCCATTAAGTGTAAATATAGAGGGAATGACTATACCGGTATCATCCGTTGCCGTATCCCCATCAGAATTCCGTAACATCATATGTTCCCCAAGGGTTTTTTGAATTCTACCATAAGTGGCACTGCCGGCATACACTTTTCGCTTGACAGGTTCACTTTGCGGACAATAAGAAGATCCTTCTTTAATAGGGCCCATATCCACTGACCTGTATGAAAATTATATAGCGTAGTAAATATTGATACTTAGAGTTTAGCTTGAGAATAATAGAAAATTCATAGAATATGTACATACCTGAATATCATTAAGGGTGTCCGTCGCGTTATATCACATTTTTCCTCCGAATCCGACGAACTAGAAGTTACACCGCCTTCTTCTTTTCTCAGTGATGTTCTGCCGGTTTCCGATCGTTTGGCTGTTAAGGATAGCTCCCTCTGTGAGAGCGTACGACATACTTTACCCGTGAGCGGCGAGTGTCTACGAATTGGAGATGTATCGACTTCTTGTCGCATAAGTCCATTACAATTCATGACCATCGTCTGGGCAGTCGTGTCCACTGATTGATCTTGATCGCAGACGCTCGTCCGTGGATGGCGAAGTAGGCTTCTATTAGGCGAACTTTGTGATGTTCCAGTTGGCGAATGCGTAACAGTCCGGCTGGGTGAGAGCTGTGCGATTCTATTTAACATTGGCGAATCGGGGCATACTGGCATGTCTGGCCTATACGAGTTCTCCTTTAGCGGGAAAGAGCTCCCCATGGGTGAATTTCTTTCTATGAATCGGTGAATAGGGGAACAAACTGCTTGGCCAAATTGCCGTTTTGGACTTGTATGTTCCAAATCCTTTATACTGCCACTTTGCAATTCTGGTTGAGAGTTTCTACTTTTGGAGAGAGCTAACTCGATGTTAAGTTCTGTATTCTTAATAAGTTCGACTCGCTTGTTAGCCAAGCCGTTGTGGAATTTCCGGGTGGGCGACGGTACCACAGGCCACGAGTTTTGGCACCTCTGCATATTCACTAAAATATTTTCTGCTTCGAGTATAAGCTCACGATATTTCCTGTCTGCTTCCTTATCGGCTTCGATTAACGCAATTTCCGAAGCAAACGTAGTCATATAGGTATTCCCCGTCATTTGACGTCTTACTATATTTCCATTTACATAACTGACCTGCGACGGATAAGTTCAATTTGTTCTCGGTATACCAAATGGAAGGATTGAATAAGTATAACTTGCCAGAAATTATCCAAAGAATACCCACTGAGTTTGATCGTCTTTTAAACATCTCATTTTCAATCATTGATGGGCTCAAGGTCGATTGATTATCATTCAGTCTCATCGGCGAGAGATTCTTATTAACGTCATGCTTTTTGCGACGTAGACACATTGGTGTGCCGCCAACACTTCTGCTACCCTGATTAAAGCCTGCATTCTTTAGCAACATTCTCTCGACGAGCACTCGATTTAAATTTGCGGTTGCATCGTCAGACTTGTCTGTGTTAACTTTTCGTCGCTGAGACAGCCGTTGTTTCTTACGCTTTTCACTTTGTGCTTTGTCTTCTACTTTCTTATGTCGTGTTGTCGGCTTCCTTGTACTACTCCTTAGATTAATGTTCCTGAAATTATCAGGCGGACGCTTGATACCATCATGGTTTTCCCTCGTTATAAACCTACTATACTTCAACCCACTGTAACGGTGCTAGCTTATGCGAGAGTGAAAGTTGAAATGGGAGTCTAGATAAATGAATGAGGAATAATAAAGGGTGTAAGATATCGAGAGGCAGAAAGATGAGTAGCATACGATGACGCGATAACATGCCAATGCTGCAGGGAGTGTGAAGATATCTGTAGCGAGTGGGTGGAGTGCTAAATAGATGAAAAATTACCTCTCAGACAGAGAATCGTCTCTCGCCCTGCGTCTCAGAAGGGATTCCCGTAACCTTGTACTGCGCCTGGTAAGCTCACTGGTGAAGGTAAAATAAGTGCAGTGACCGGTATTGGGAAAGTGCTCGGTGCATTCGAGATTATCTAGATCTAGGAAGGAACCATTGTCGATGTAATCAAAGTCATCATTCTCGAGGGGATCATTCTCGTCCCCAGCATCTTGGCCAGTGTCAATATCTGATAATGAGTCTATGCAATCCTCGCAATCAGTTGGATCACTATCCGATAGGATGTCCGTTTCTTTCTCGTACACGTAGCTCTCATCGAACTTGCCCATCATCTCATTGAGGGTGATATCATCCTCGGAAGAACGTATACTATGTGTTACCGAAGAGCTTGAGGAGCTGCTACGGCTGCGACTGTGACTGCTGCTGCTGCTATTGCTGCTACTGGCACGTCTTTGCATTGCCAAGGGAAGTTTCGACCGGATATCCACACCGGCTGCCACGCGCCAGTTCTGATTGATTCTGTAGGGGATTTCATTAGGTTTTACTGCTCGGGACATTCGTGCGTGATCACTAATTCCAACAGGTGAGCGAACAGTGATAGTTAGACCATCGTAACAATCAAGCCTGAGTTTGCAAAGAGCATTGAGATGAGAAGGCGGGATAGAACACTGGCAGATAGTGAAAAAAGAGTAATCAATGAATAATCTCATTGTTAAGTGACTATCAGGAGGCGTGAGATTACATATGCACTAGGAGCAATCAACGCATAAACGGTACGACTATAGTATACTATACTTAGATAAAAGGAATGATACTCACGGGCTCCGACCAGCACTAAGGCTCTCTTGTCTATACTCCTTCTTGGCTTGACTCTCCCTTGCACTGTTCATGTTAACATCACTGGCACTTCCCGAGGATTCTGTGAGTTTGAGGCCCGAGCTACTGCTGCTCCCGTCAAGCGTCAGTCTAGACTTGAAACCGGTACTGGAGCCAGAGGAATTCGCCGATAGCCATGGATTCGTTCGGATTCGAGATCGCTCACGGGGAGACGCTACCTCAGTTGATACCAACGGAGGTGGTATAGACGAAGGCACCGGAAGACTAGTCCGAGATGACTCCGCCGAGAATGATTCCGTTCTCCGACGTAGACCCCCGGAATACTGTTGCTGGTCTTGCTGCTGTTCTACTTCCACTGCTTCCTCTTTTCTTCCATGACTTGTTACTGCTTCAGAATTCTGTTGGCAACACACTTATTGTATTTGAACCAGTCCATTTAAACGCATTTACCTTATCCTATTTAAGTACTTTATAGCTAAACCGAATCTAAGCTCCCTTAGGCTGTTACTCTTAGGAGTGCAACTACGTGTTCCAGAACTTTACCACTCCCAATTCAACCCAATCCTCACCGCCATCCATTTCGTCTGGATAGTCGACTTTTTCTTTTCAATCGATTCAGTTTATTTTTTATTCTCATTCTCCTAAAGTTTACTCTACTTTTTCAATAAATAAGTCTGACCTGGGTTAATAACCTTCTCAGAAAGGATTTGGACAGAATGGAGAGTATAACTTGCGAGGAGTATAGCAATGGATGCGTCGCACGTGTACATGTATGCCAGCCAGGTCTTTCGAGTACCAAGAAATTGTGAAGATTCCATTTCCCCCTTTCAAGCGGAGACTCTCACGAAAAATGTTATTCGAACGAATACCTCGAGCAATTGAGGCCAATTCGCATTTGACACGAAGACCTGACCTTACACGATTGCAATTCAGGGTCGCCAATTCACTCAATGCTTCTTATGCAGGCGCATAAGATGACTTTCATTGGGTGAATAAATAATGATAAAACGTCCTTTCACAATGACAATTGCGACTTGCGACACAAGTGGGGTGGGTTGGGGTGCATTGAAACAAGAACTGCAGATGAGCTAGAACTGAAGGGAAAGGGATAACACGGGCTTCCGCTTGGCTTTTCAAATGCAGCTTGGTCCGTTTTCAGATGTCTCTCGTGAAATGAAGATCTGACTAGGGTGGTGAAATTTAGGTCAGGAGGGGTGGAGCGACGGCGGTGGTGGCGGCGTTCTGGGGCCGAGGGAAGCAATGCGCGTAAGCTGCTTATTTTTCTCATACGACATACGACTCCCCTAGATTAAAGGGAGAAGCAGTGTCGTGCTGATGAAGCTTCCGAGGTAATGTTTTCAATTGCACTCACTCGCTCCAACTTAGCCAAACCTCGCTTTATCCCTAATTGGAAAAATAAGCACTCTATAAAAAGGAAGGGCCATCTATGTTCAATTAGGAGCTATCAGATAGATTACGCGCCTACGCTATCGATCCCCTGGGAGTCCTTCCATTGATATTACCTGTCAAGTAGTAGGACTAACAATTGATATGTGTATGACCGTACCTTGTTAGGGCTACTTACCCTCGATTGCTTAAGATCCTTGGTAAGAGTATTACTATTGCAGAATAACTTCCTCCCGTCGAGTTTTCCGTTGACCGTCGATGCAGGTAGCAAAGGGGTCGTCGCGACCAATTCTGCTTCTGTCGGTCTCCTCGATCTACCATTGTTATTATTACTCTGGAAGTAGTGGGTGCCAGTTCTGATATTGATGTAATATTCCGGTGGAAAGCTCGTGCCAGGAGATGTCCCATCCGTGGAGTATCCAGTACTATAAGCGCTTTCCGGTGAGGAAAGATTGACACTACCTGTGCCACCGGATGTGCCCGAAGTAGCGGACGATGCTGTCACGGTTCCAGTGTAACTGCTGCCGTGCAATCGAATTCCATCCATGTTCTTCGTCGGAGAATCTACTGGATGTACCTGTTCAAGTTGACACAAAAATCCTATATTACTCATTGGCTCAAGATTTTCGATAACACAGAATAAATGAATTTTCTTGTGAATGCACCCTGTATTATATATAGGCCGATCGCTGCTATATGGGCAGCCTTGTTTTCCAGCAACCCACTTACGCTTCATGTATATCGTAAAAATACTAGTATCCCTTTTTATCGAGGAGATAAAGGAAGAAGGGGTGGGAGAGCATTACACGGCACGACATGACATCATATTATCGAGGCAAAGGGAAGCAAAGGTACATGTACTGACAGATGTAGCGGAACTTCAATCATTATTTCCCCGCGTTTGCCTTCAGGTACAATGTGTATCTTTCAGTATATACAATCTTTTGTACTAGTTCAGTGAGTAATCAACTATGTACCATCTACATAGATGTCATAGATAGTAATATACGAGGGCGGAAAATAAGTAAGATCTGGAATTACCAGTGAAACTCACCTGATGCAATGCAGGCGAACGATTGGCGCTGTGGCTTCTTGGGGAATTGCAATTCGAATCGAATCCCTTGTCGCCCTTCTTCCTTTCTTTCTTCTTCTTCGATCGCACAATATGTGCCTCCATCCAGGTGCGCAATCTTGTTCCAAACATGTTTGCGGGAGTGAGTGAATGACAGGGTTCAGCGGGGAGTAGTGGGTGATGGTAATAAGAAGGGTGACAATTAACGGATAGAGGTAGAGATAGTCCCTTCCAAATACTTAATCGTAAGTCGGCTTAGCCGCCACTTATCCTCTACTACTCTTAGCTCAGAGTGTAGTAATTTCTCATCGACTTAAGTCAGTACTCAAAAGCTAGTAATAGTTTTGTTAATACCGATCACGATTTATCTAACATTTCTCTAATACGGAGAATTTGCCAAATGATAACTGAAAAAGAAACCCTGACGGCCTTCTCGTCTGTTTTTTCCTGACTTCGACTTGCTTCATTTTACAGATTGTTTTCTCTTATCGACGGTCGTCTTAAGTAGCATTCATTATCCTCGGATTGTTCTTCCTGTGCGATTAACAGGCAAACCTCAGACGAGGATCCTGGCCATGCCATTTTTCGGTGGTACGAGACAGGAAATCTGAAAAAGTAAAAAGAAATTTTGTTAACAGACAGTTGAAACTAGAAGATAGCAAAAAATAGCTAGTAAAGACCACGTCAATCCGAGAAGACTGTTAAGCTTATCACGTGAAAATGCGCGAACATTGATGTTCTGTAGAGTTCGGGCTAAAAGGGAAGAAGGTGGAAGGGTTGGAGAGGAGAGGAAGAGTGCTCGAGCCGAAAGACCCCCGAGCGTGATCTAACGAGCCGCTTTCTTGCGCCCTCTAGCTCACAGTTGTCCCCTCATCTAAATCCTCGACGATTTTCCTACAAGCATTACGCCAATCAATGTTCCTCGTACAAATTATCAATGAGGAGCCTTGGAGGACAAAAAGCGAGTATCTCCAACGAGTTTAGTTCCTTTACAAGTGGAGCACTCCATCAATATTAGTATATCCCGAATACCTCGATTCAGCTTTAATTGAAGAAACCACCAAAGCCCATGTATATCATTCACTTTTGTATCCACCCATTCAATTTGCTAATTATTAACATAACGTATTTTACTGACTAACTAGCCAGTCAACAATATACTGACCAACTAGAGCAGAATTCATTTGAAACACCTATATGTATATGTATATACATATCTATAACACTGACTATTAGCTCAGGCGTCATTAATTAATAGCCGTCGAGTGGGCCAATTAACCGTTAGAACGCAGGAGGCGTCATGTCGGTCGGCACGCTGTGGCCGCTTTGCAATTGTGCACCGGTGTGGCTAACAGAGCTGACTGCCCGACAGTTCATCATCTGCTAATGAAACGGCGGACCAAGTTATATATATTTCAACGTCCATCTCTAACTTTCACAATGAAATTAGCAAAGTATGTGGACCGACTTAAATCATTTTTACATCTCGAACTCAATCTTCGTGATAGAAATAGACAGAGCAGTTTTTCAGCGAGTAGCAACAGCAGTGAAACACTGGGAGAATTAGAAGAGAATAGTACTATTAGTGGAGGAATGGCAGCCGGATTTTTGGATCGAGTGACTAATCGTTGAGAGCTTAATTTACCCTGACTAAATCAGTCGCAGTTTATTCGAGTCTGTTTTTCGAGCGAGGAAATTTCATTGTTATCGTCGAAGCAGATACAAACGCGCAAGTGATGCGTCTATAAAACACACGTTTGTTTCTAGTATATTCGCACTATCTACAATCTACATAGTGGAATCATATATAGATCGTACTAATAGATCTCCGTAGAATAACACGCTCGGTTTCATTATACTTTCTGTCACAAAAATTCAACTGTACTATTCTCAGCTGTGTCATTATCAATCTTTCAATGTATTGGCTGAAAGCCATCTGTGACAAATTACTACTCCGACTAGGAAGTACCTTCAAGCTGAATTTCACGTACGTTTCCAGGCAGTTGGTGAATGGTGGCTAACAATAAGTCAAATTCCACGAATAGTAGGAGAAAGAAAAAATAGCGAATTGTGATTTTCGAGGAGAAGGTAGACGATGATGCACGTTCATGGCCTGGATTAAAAAGCTGCCGGAAATTCTGGCGGTGCTTGTTCCGCCTCTCCGGACATTGCACGAGTGAGTCCTATTCCTGTGTCCCATGGGAAGTCATATCTCCGGAAATAAAGGTACCAATCTCCCAACTAAAGGGGGAGCTAACTGATATTCTCCCTCCGACTGTTTAGTGTATTAAAGGTTCAAGGAGACTCGAACAATTCTCCTTGATACTTATCCTCCATTTATCCTAGAGTTACTTACTTCTTCGGAAGAATGTCGCCTGTCTGGTTAAATATATCGTGCTAGTTTTTGCCTCGATCCTACTCGAGACTGGATTTCAGTAGCTGACCGAGCACAGAAATCCAATGGAGACTATATTGCAATTACTAGCCAAAGAACAACGACAATAGTTCATCGACCTTTCAATCGTCGGCATTCTAAAAAGGTTCTCTTTATCTACTATTTTCTACCATGAGTGGTCAACTCTCTTCCATATATGGATTCATAGTGTTCGTGACGCGAGTAAAAAGAAAGCAGTGACCCGACGCTTTCCTATGTATAACTATCGGTACTCCCTACATCCCAGGAAAGTCATTGAATCGCTTTTTGCCGACTTTATCGGCTTTATCGGCTTTATTGGCAATCGGATCCTTCGGCACGCGGTCTTCCGACAAACCTGCTTTAAGAGCCGTTTGCCTGTCCAAACTACTAAACCGTGCAATGTTACATATATGTCTACCTCGAAGCTTCGAGTTAAGTGAAAACTGCATGGTCCTTATAAGGGTACAGAGTAGGAATATGTGCAGGACGTGTTTGAGTATAGATTCATAGTTTTCGGAAGTAGAAGAGCATGGACAGGAAATCGAAACTGGTGCATGCCAAGGTAGACTGTTTGCCTATACTTCGCAGAGTTCGCTTCTCGCATGCATGCACGTACGATCGCGATGGGACTGCAAGGGCTGAATAATGCATGTACTTCCAATCGAGTGATAATCAACTTTCCCAGCGAATCCATCGACAGTGGAAGAAACAAGGGACGACAAAGTCACTCTGGCTATGGTGACTAACTCGGAGACAATCGCTTTCTTCAAGCATTGTTCTCTCGTCCTATTGTTCATTCGACAAGCACAGTGACGCGTCTTGCAAAAGGAGGAAAGGTAGAATAAGATTATACAGGTTCATCGCTGATGCAGCTCGGTTTCTCTTTCTCTTCGGTCCAACAAGACGATAGTGAACACCTAGAAACTCATCTCCTTCAAATCGACTTCCGTCGAAACCTTAGATATTCAAGCTATTTTCATGCCATTTGCATTTACTCGCAAACAATCATAACTGGCAGAAAATCGATGCAACATAAAATAATTGAAAGGGAATGCTATTGTATCATAATGTGATTATATCCTCGACAGTGTTAGTGATCTGCTGTTATCGATAATCCCGATAATTAATAACTGTCGCGATGAGGGTTGAAATAAGAGGGGGTGCAAAAGTTAAACGAGTTGGATGAATTTTGAAACAAAATAACCAACAGTTTTGACAAACAGTTAGAACGACAGGTTGTGTAGATATTCTGTGATAGTGGATGAGAGAGTAGTTGAAGACTGTTTCAAATGGAAAGGGAGATGTGCGACGTGGCGCGAAAGATATGCGGGCAACCAGCCAAAAGAAAGGGTTCGATCGAGTACCGCTGTGCCATGCACTAGTGCCGCAGAGGGCAGAGATGGTGATGGTGATGGTGATAGTAGTAGTGCGTTGCAGAATCCGATGGTACAATGGCAGAAGCCAACGGTGGTAGTCATAGCAACCCTCTGAGCTCTTACCTCCGGGTAACCATGGGATCTACGAAATCCGCTAATCGATAGAGCAACGCAACAATCATTCCATTAACTTGGAACAGTAAAATGTTGTGCACTTACTATATTTTTTTTCTACTGTACATTTAGGGTGGATCTTTAAAAAAAAATTCTGTTGGAAACCGTTAAATAGGATTCAAATGATAACAAAAATATTCACGAATTTTTTCAGATTTTTATTTCATTCCCTTCGTCTCCCTATATTTATTGAGAGCACCAAATAAAATCCACGATTTATAAAGTTAACAGTTTTGCAGAAGTGTCTCTTTTCTTGCATCAGGAAACATTTTACGATATTCACTGACGATTTGTAGCACGTACATTTTTTGATCTTCGTTCCTAGTTAAAATATTGTTATATTCGGTGAACAATTGGAATCGTGGAGTACCCCATATATGATTTTTTAATTGTTTACTGGAAAGAGAAGATGGAGATCACTGAATATTCGAAATCATAGATTTTGTACCGCGGATTAACCGTGAAATCAAATTCAATCTAAAATATAGTGAATAAGTATATTTTCGGATAATTTCAAAATTACCGCTCAAATAGGGAGATGAGGGGAATAAAATAAAAAGCTAAAAAAATAGAGCATTTTTTGTTTACCATTTGGAGCTGATTTGTTGGTTTCCAACATAAAAATTTGTTAAAAGCTCAAATAAGCACTCTACTGTACACCTGATGTTCAGTCATGCATCTGATTTCCATTTGTTTGAAATCTCATGGACCAGTTGAGATGAATGTTTAGGGTTTTATTGTTCGCTCGCGCTGAATCTATTATTCTCTCTATGAGAATAATAGTAAAGATAGACGAGGGAGAAGGGCGGTGGAGTTTAATCGGAGGCGATGGAAGAATGACCGTAGCGGGTAAAAAAGTAGAGGTGTAAAAGATTGGCAAGATAGGGGAATAGAATGGAGGAAGAATGTTGAGAGTCCGACAGGGTTGGTTAGGGGATCGTTCTTCTCGATGAGAGCACTGAGGTGGTTGGTGAGATATCGAGCTAGTGTTGGAGCATGAAAGAGGCGCATTCAAGGCACGTCGTTTATCTTCTCACGAGAGTGCCTTCCTTCGAGGTTGAGTAAGGCTGGGCATAAGGGTATCTAACTCTATACGCTGTTTCCAATGGAACCAACAAGAAGGATTGAAGTTTCATTCGGTAAGTTTGCGAATCTAACTAAAATCCCTGCTGATTTATCGATAACCACCAGAAATGTATCGTCCTTTACTATTATTTCACTGAAGATGTCGGCCATGATTGAATAGGAATGTTTTTGTGTGGAAGAGCGCGCGCATTCTCGCGGACCCTTGAAACTTATAATTGGCCCAAGCTTTGTTAAAGGACTCGCGATGTTCCGAGGATCCTCCATTTTTTATTCTCTCTGTTATATACGACTCTGCTGGTGTGTGAAACAAGAAACCCGCACAACAGGGATCTTTTCATGGGAGTGGTAACGGGCACGATAGTATATTGAATTCCCGCTGTGGCGCTTCAACTAGACGAACAAATGTATTGCGGGAGAAAAGCACTGGCACAACTTTTCTCATTAAGCCAACTCTTGCGTGGCACCCGGCCATAAGGCCGCTTCTCCCCATGTCATCCAGCATTGATTTTTTAAGGGAATAGAATCTAGGCACAACCCCATAAAACCTAGCTTTCTCAATAGTTTTCTAACAAATGACATAACAGTTTTAAAGAACGTTTCAACTGTATAAAAATAGGGAAGGAAGTACTATTATAATAGTGATCCTACTGTAATTGATAGTAGCTCGCGTGGACAATGTGGTCTGATGTCTGATGATATCGGTGGTCGAGGACTCGCAACTCTGACCTCGGGGAAGATGCAAATACGTGTCTCGTAATATGTTTCGCAGAATGTATCACCACTTCAGTAATTAAAAAATATATCCCAGAGGGATCCCGGAAAGGTTCCAGCGGAATATTTTTCTTTGTAAGAGAGAAAGATATGCATGCATACTTATATAATTATATCCACATATAGGGATGCTTTTACAGCTTTGTCTATCAGCCTGTAATAATTATCTTCTGAGCGGTATTTACCTTTTTTATTCAATCCCAATTCAAAGGAAACAACTCGGCAATTCTACTGTAAAAATGTAGAGGGTACTTCATCTCCCCTTTTCGCCAATACTCAGAGTGAATCATCTATCTGCCTTAGGAAGCAGGCTCAAGCATCGCAATATTGCACGTGTTACACACAACTTTCATGTTCGCGCGCCTATAATAAACTGGCATGATAAATTTTATACATTTTCTCTCTCTCTCAAAAGGAGAAGCATAGATTATAATGAGTCAAGCGAAAGATTGGTAAGAGAAAGCTTGGTATTAGAGAAGACTCCGCTTTATGGTGAGGAACAAAGCCAGAAAAATGGGAAAACCCATAAATAAAAGGAGATTTTTCTAAAGCCAGGCATATGGCTTATCGATAGTTTGTCCAGCTGTGCCTGCCACGATAAGGTCGCCCATCTGCTAGAAGCTCTAATCAATTTATCCCCGCTTCCCATCCTTCTCAAGATACCAGTTCATGGATATTCCGTAGAAACTAGAAAAAACAACTTATGGCAAACTGATTTCCTGCCAAAATGACACCAATCTCAATATTTACGGACCCTTTATCTCAGTCCGGAGAGCCATGCGTAGTGCGTCTTAGTCCAACTTGTGTGACGACTGACGACCGAGGGGGTAACAAGTCAACAACGTGCCAGGTCAGCATACACCAAACTCGCATTTCCCAAGTGGCGATTGGTGAGTGGTTACTCTCTCTTACATGCCCATTGTTGTTTGTTATCGGACCGATGATTAAAATAATATTTCCACTTGGGATTATTGTGATCTCTGCTTGATAGAGACTGGTATTAAAGAGTAGTGAATTAATAGTTGGTAGAACAGATTAGAGAAATGGAGTGTTCCGTAGGAAAGGATGGCTAGGACAGTCTGAGTTGCGAAACGGAGGGGTCTGCCAGACGTAAACCGACCCTGACACGAGATGCGATATGTCCGCCGATCTATTAATAGACGAGAGCGTCCGTGCTCTACCAAAGAGTGCGACTCATGTCCGGGAATAATCAGCTGTTTACCTTCCGCGAACATCTCGTAGAATTTATAGGACTTCGATCGGAGGAATACATATACGTATATAAGGAAGCTTGGTTTCACCCTAAATTTCACCCTTCATACCGGGTGTTTCTGATAAACGGTAAACATTGTCAGCTGTTTCTCCCTCGTACTTGGGGAAAAATCATTTTTGCTTTTAAAATCGTTGAATCGTGCCCCCTTTTAAAGGGCGTCGTTTTGACCTTACAACTCTAACTGTTGGTACTTGGTTGCTCATTTCTTCGAACGAGATGAGAGCGAGCGCTTTATCCAGGGTAGGGATTGCTAACGAAGCTACGATTGCCGGCTTGCCGCTCGAGATTTTTGCAAAGAAAGAAGATGAGGTGGGTGGCCGGTTGAACAACGGCGTGCTCTTCAGTAGGAGACACACAATTATAAAGCAACAGTCTCAAAGATGAAACTTACGGAAGAATAAAGCTTTGCCCTTTTTACCCCCGATCCTTAACTACGGAAGAAGGTAAATGAACCGAGTAATCAAGCACAGCGTGTTCATCGTTAAAAATGAGAGAAAAAAAGAACTTGGATAAAAAGAAGCGAGAGCAAAGTGTTAGAGGGAAGATGAAATCTAGTTGGCACTCGATCGTATGGGAAAGTTCGATCGGTTCGAAACTCAGTAGTTGGGAGGATTGTCAACTGGCTGGGCGCCAGAGCGTGTCTCAGCGTCCGCGTCCGCCGGCGATTAACTGTCTCGTGCATGTCGCTATTCGGAGAATCGTTCGCGAGGTCGCATATCCGACCTTTCCATGTCATATGACGCGATCTCTTGCTACCTGCGATTCCGACAACTTCCCAACACAACTGTAACGGGACACTGCCAATATCGGCTATTGCGTATTGATCGGCACTATCGCCTGCAAACTCAAAGGACCTTTCCTTTTCAAATAGACATTATCAATATCATCGTTTTAATTATCGATTTCCATTAATTATCCTACATATTATTCTGACAAAATCTATTGCTTTATTCCTTAAATCTAAAAGAACATCGTGTGGATATATGTACATCGCTTCAATCTACAAGCATTGTCAGCATAGGATGCTGCGATTTCTCGCTTTTCCGATGGAAATACCGTGTTGCGCACCCCAGCTAAAGAGTGGAAAGCGTCGAGAACAACCAGCTCGGAGTCACTCTAATTGCGAGAGGTAGATATTGCGATGCTTTCTTTCAACGACGCTTACCACCCAACACCTACCATGTAGTTCCCACTCTAGCGGGTATTTATGAGACAGATTGCATTATCGCATTAAATCTATCGCCTCCGCATTACCCCACCCTCATATTCTTTTCAAACTCTTTCTTTCTCATCGCAATTTTCCGCAATTACCGCAAGTTTACCGGATTCTATCAACGATTTTATCCAGATGTACTTTAATTTCGTGGAAGGAACAATAGTTTGTCGTTTATGAATGGCTATGTTTCAGTTTTAATGAAACTCGAGATGTAGCAGAGTGCAACGCATTTCAAACGCATTAGGTTTTATTACTAAGGCTTAGAAAGGCAGCATATGATTCGAACGGTGCATAAATTCATTGTTTGAATATCAAAACGAATAGAAATGCTGGAATTGCATCGAAAATAATAGGAAACAATCTCCTGAATAATTAATTTCGTATAATTTCGGCGGTTTCTTCCACGTTTTCCAACCTTCCTTGCCTTTTCAGGGGCTTAAATTTGATGGAGAATGTTTTCTTGCATCAAAATTCATTTTTTCGCAAATTTCTGAAGGGGACAGGCACTGACAAAAGTTTAGTCCACCGACAGTATGTAAAGCGAAATTAACAGTTTCTTTAACCAACCAACGGTTGACTTTTAGATAGTACAGTACTGATACAACTACCTTAATGTCAGCGAGCCAGTCAACTTATCGAATCACGATTGCATAATGAAAGATTGGATTACAATTGAAGATTAGAGTCCGGCTTGTCACCGGACGACAAGCGTGAGTTCCAAGCAGCTTTCTTGGCGTCTCCCTGTTCTTCCCCCTTCCCATCTTGTCTCTCTGCTTGTCCTCTGTGACTACTCATCCGCTACCTATTCTCGATGCACTCTCAAGTCATATCGACCCAAGGGCGAGTTTTAGTAGAAAATAGTCTTGGCTGGGGGAGAACGGGTAGAAGCGACAGAAGAAAAAGGAAATCGGTGAAGAGTAGTAATCCATAAGAGAGGGGATCTGTGAAGCCTCGGCATAGGAAGGGAGTGTGGGAAAAGGGAGAGAAAATCCCAGTCGGAATGCTTGGTAAGTTGTGTCGTCAGATCGATGAAGAAGCGTGAGTGGAAGGGGCGCATGGTGCGGCACGGTGCGGCGCGGCACAACGCGGCGCAACGCGGCGTAGCGCGACGTAATGCAGAAGGTGCGTGTCCAAGTCCAAGTCCAAGATCAGGAAGGATGACAATGAAAGAAGAACTCTGAGTAAAAAGCGATTGGTTGAGAAAGTAAGACTGGAAGGATAAGTTCAGATATGCAAACATCATGTCTCAACCGTCCGGGTACAGCAGCTCGGTGGAAGGTGGTACATACAACATTGGGAAAAGAGAAAATCAAGGATGAAGGGGAGTGTGTATTTGAAGGGGGGGCAGAGGAGTGGGGATTGAGGGAAAAGGCAGAAGGGGGGGAATGAGTGCGAGGAAAGCCCCAGCCGCTTTCGTCGACTGGTTAAACGTCCCATCCGTGCTTGTATTAGTATTACCTCTATTCTACTGATGGCGAGACTAAGTCTCGCAGCCCGGCTAGACGTGCCAACTAATTCTCAGTAGTAAAAGGGTTCTGCTTCTTTCTCCTCATATATACTCGCCGATATCGCCAAGTCGCCCGGCTTGAAAAATCATTTTTAGAATACCTCAAATACTAGTTTTACTAGACTTGCCAGCCGGTTCAGCCGGCCTTCTTTATGGTTAGTAGAATCGCCGAGAACCGAACAACGGTAGCGAAAGATCTTACGGGAGTTCTTGAAAGCAACGTTCAACCCCTCGTAGTAACTTTGAAGCTACTAGAGCGGCTCTCTAGCTAAGATACAGCCACTACAGTTTCTCTTTCCATTATCATCCTAATGCATCTTTCATCTTTGAGCTTGCCTTATTATCCTATTCTCGCCTGCCTGACTGCTAATCTTTCAAGAGAGACTTCGCGCCATCATATTTTAACAAAATTAAATCGCGGCTATCTTTAACTAACCACGTAGTTCATCTTGAAAAGTCTTTGCTTGCTCCGCAATTTCTTCCAATTATCTTTCACTGTACCAGACTCGCACACCAAACTGTAAGTAATGCAGCTCCAATAAAATTTAAATAAAGATACAGCAACATCACCGACTCTCCTTTCTCTGTGTCCCTCGCGCGCGCGCGCTCGCGCTAGGCGAAGAAATAATATCCGGAGATAGACGAGACTCGCAGACAATTCCGTTAAAAGGGGAAGAGCATGCAGCACTCGCAATACCGTCGATTTTCAATCGGGAATGAGCGCGTGGATTGGCGAGCATGAAAGACGCCTGCACGCTATACACCGGCGATTTTCCCTCTGGTTCTAGTGCGCACGCCGCACGCCGCACGTCGCACCATCCCCCCGCCCGAGCGACCGCGGTCCAGAGAAAAGCTCAAAGCATGGCAACTTCTCTTGCATCCGTGCCATTACGTAACGCGCTCAGATAGCGCACCGCAGAGAGAGAAAACATATCGCACATCATCCGCATTACTTTGATGCAATTAAATTCATGCCCTTTACAAACCGCGGCAGACTGATTATAGTAATCGATTCTTGCATGTGTATAAATCCATTCTAATTTAATTTTTCTACAGACTCATGGCCCTACCCTCACACCCGGAAGCACTCTTCCCAAACATTCCAACTGTTCTAAATAAGTCTTAATAATCTTGTTTGCAAACGTTGATACAGCTGGAAAGAGTATATGTGTAGTGCGCGGCTGATGAGTAACGTGGAAAAGGATATAGGGTCGAATAGGCGTAATGTTTGGCATTGATGTACTTGGAAATCCTGTGAGTTGTAATGGAGGATGGGGAAAGGATCAAGTGGTAGATACTGTGAGCACCATACATGACAGAAAGACTTAAAATACAACGGGAATGATGTGGGCTGAAGTAGGATTCGCTTCGATGCTCATCAGCCGCTACTACACTCCCCCTCGTGCAGTTCTGCCAATGCAAACGCCTAGCTCTTCCTTCAGTCCCCTGCTCCACCCCGCACCCTAGCTTGGCATGGTTTGGCCCGGCTCGACCCGGCTCGGCCTGGCGCGTACGACAATAACGTCGCCGACAATTCAGCAGACAAACGATATTGCGGTGAAGGCCGCACCCCTGGGAAAAACTGCTAACGTAGGGCCTAGCCTCTCCCGCCGCTCCTGATATTCTGCGATCCGAGCCGAACCTAGCCATTACCGTGGATCGTTAAGCCGAATCATATTGCAGCCTCAGGAGAGAGGGAAACTCCATAGTGTGTAATTCAACTTATACAACTTCCAAACTACACTTTCACCCACCCGGCTTATCACCTACCGAACGCTTTCCCCCTTTATCCCCGGAATTCCGCATGTAAAAGCCATTCTGACATTTCGTTTAAACACATACATACACGACTCCCGAGAGTATTGCAGTATCAAGATCCATCCAATTGTGGAAATGAAATGGCTCAGTCTTTCTATCACACCCTCCCTTTCGATGCCCTTCTTTGCATCACTAATATGTTTCCAGAGAGCGTTACCGCTTGAACTTACAGCATTCAGCAAGAGAATGACTAAACCTACTAATATTGGACCTGCTTTTGTCAGAGGTAATACGTCTTACTGAGCCATGCCCATAACTCTGATGCTTTGACCGAAGACGATCAATTGGAGCTGGCGATTTTGGCAAAAACTAATCTGACAACAAACTATCCAACTTTCTATCCCCAACACGTGTTCGAATGGTACAATACTACTCACTTACCTCGTTCTCCATCGAACGTCATCCCCCATGGATTTGTTAGTGCGTCCTGTCGATAATTGAAGGCGAGAGCTGCGCTTGCAAACACTAATCACGAAACACAAACACCTCTCGCGAACAGCACACTTTTTCCTTTTGTCGACTAGAATTCGGCGAAACTTTGTACAGTAAAAATAGATTGATGTAACATGTAGAGTGTAGTAAAGGGGTGTGGAAAGTAAATGAAGGAGAAACGCCAAATAGCCGGTACACGTCTGAGTCCTTGCGGGAGAGCGAGTGGAGTCCTTACACGAGCATGGTTCGAACGAGACTGAACGAAGGTTAGGCGCTCGCCGCGCTCGACGCTTGCTGGCACTCGGATAGGAAGTGGGAAGCAGCAAGCACCGGCTACTACTGCTAGTGCCAGGCTGGTGCTGCCTAGGCTGCCTTGCCGCCTGTCGCCTGCTGCCTGCCGCAGCCAGATACGCGATTCCCTTGCCTTCACGTTTGCGTCGGCGTCGGCGTTCGCGTTCGCGCGACTATCCTACAGCTATAGCCACAATCTGCACCTATAAGCGAAGTCGCCATCTGATGGTGGTGTACACTCTGTACGTGTATATGTATAGAGAGATGGTAGATGCGTTGAAGGAGAGCGATGGAAACGATGGTGGGATGGGACTAGGCGTGAAGTGAGGTTCGGTAGCAGTGGTGGTGGCGGTGGTAGCGACGGCGGACGGCCTGCGGCCCATGCCCATGGCACGTTCTACCACCGCCATGTGCGGAGAAGGGTGCGCCACCCCCTTAGCCCCTAGCACCATCCACGCTTCGCAATTCCCAAGCCTCGGTCCCGAGATACACGACATGTCCCCGGAGAATATCGACACAACTTGCCCGTCCACCTAACCCTCCGCCCCCACCCGTTTCTACTGCTTACAGATATAGTGTTATCCTCGTAGTCTTACTTCCAGGTAGAGTGCAAAATCAATCAGGTCGAACTACGTTTTAAGATGCTCGTTTAAAAATTTATATAAGTTTCTATAAAAAAAGAACTTAGGATTCTTTATCATTTGTCTCAAAGGGTAATAGTCCTCGTGGATGACTTAGATTGCACTGTGCGATACTGCGCATTGCGCATTCGCATGACTCGAAGCATACCTTCCAATCCAACCCTTTGCCGATCCCTCTCTCCTGAGAGATTGGCGTGTCGCTGGCTGTGCGAGTAGGGTCGTAGAGGAGAGGAAAGTGGGCTGTGTGGGGCCTGCGTTGGCCTTTTCGTCACCGCGAGGGTGGTTAAACCGTTCTCTTCCACCTTCCACATCAGATTCAATTGAGGGGACTCGAGAGAATAGCAGGAAGCTTCCTGCTTCCTTTCCACGTAGTTAGGAGAAAAGAACTCTCAACATGGCCTACTGCTCTTTTTTATCTTCACCGGCTATCACATGTCACTCATAACACGCTTGGTCTCAAACTTATATCCCAACAGGCTTGCAATTCGACCACTGGTTTTGTATAATGTGCATCCTAACTAGACTTTTTCTCTATGTCCGCATTCGGATCCGAAGCCCTTTTCGACTATAGAATGGGAATGGAAATGGAAATTGGAGCGGGAATGGGGGTGGTTGCGGGGAGGGAATACCGAGCATGGAAAAGCGAGTGCTTTTCCAAGCGCAGCGTGCCTTTTGGATGGGAAGTTGGCAGCGCAATGCAAATGCAGCCGCGGTCTTTCAGATAAGAAGAGAAAATAGTCGAATTGCGCTCCATTGGAACGAATAGTTCCTGGACTTTTTCCTCGTATTCATCTGCTACGGCCTGTCCGAGATTTGAAAATGAAGTTCAATGAATCAAGTAAATAGATTATTTATAAATAAGAGTAGCGAGTTTCTCGAAAAATTAAAATAGCGATAAATATTTATAATATTCCTATCATGTCTAATTAATCTGCAACCAACAATGGGCAAATAGCGCTTTTAATTTTGCGCGAAGGTGTTCTATGTAGTTTTCACTTTGAAGCTGTGTACTCGCGTTGTAAAGTAGAATCTACATAGATGAGAAATGGCAATTGATGGAATTGGACTGTTCAGACGAGGCGGCCAGAATATTGGCTGAGGGAGATAAAAACATGTAACAGTACTGGATTTATTGGAATATTTCGAGGGCGGCGGTGCACGCGGGTTTGGAAGCTCGATAAGGGGGAGCGCTCGTTGATTCAATTAAAGTGGAGGCGATGGCGGTAGCGGCATTTAACCCAACGTTTTCACTTTCAGTACGCCAGACAGAAAGAGAAAGACAGGGAGACGCGTGAGCGTACCTATAATGTGAACCGGGCTTTATTAGAGGCACACCTAGAAATCGTCGCCCATCTTTCGTCTCTTTGTGTCTGAGAATGCTTGACTGCGGACAATTAGTCGCCGTTGAATGTACGCCGGTTACCAAAGTAGGCCGAACCCATTTAATCACTCTGATACGCTAACAATAACTCGCGTGTGAAAACTCATTGATCTACCTCAGAATTCCCAGACATTCGAATCTCTTTACATGTTTCTTACAAGAAAAGAAATCAATCCAACAATCTTCAAACGAATTCACCAATGGGAATTCCCGCGTTCTTTAACCTTGAAAATTTAAAAACTAAAAAGGCACACCAGGTTCAAAAAGATTTCAAGTTCCAACCTCACTCTCCCCTTCGTGTTCTCGCCACTCCCGTAATCACGCACCTTTCCACATTGGCATGCACGAATCCGACGGTCTGTGCACGTGAGGGACCGTCAGCCATGTAAACTTCAAGGAGGAATGCATGGGAGCAAACCAATCCGACAAGAGAATAGCAAAAGGTTCTGTGTCCTTTGTAGAACCAGAGGGAAAAACAGTGGAAGGGCATACGGGCGCCTGCTCGAGAATCTCAAGAGTACTGATGCTCGTGTGTACCTTGTGGAAAAGCGAACTCATTCAGCAGAATCTAAATAAGTCCAAGCAGACCACGCCTTCCCCGCTCGACGGTTTCCTCTTTGTCCCCATGTTTCGCATAAGGAACCACCGCTTGTGTTCCTCACGGCTCGACGGAACTTCTCAAGCTAAGGACCCCCAAAACAGCCCTTGCGTCGGCAAAGAGAAAAAGAGAGAGCAAGGGTTAAATATAAGAGAAAGTCAGACTGGCTTTTCGCAATCTGATAATTTCTGTGGTTTAAAATCCTCGGAGTTTTGCGACCGTGAATTGAATTAGGGGAAAAAATCGGCTTCTCATTAGAGTGCGTTTTAACTCATGACCCTGGTCGGGGTTTCTATGGATATACATACGTATACTATATGCAGGGGAGTGCATCGAGCGGAAATCAGAGGGGCGAATGAGGAACGGGTACTCAAACTCGAAAGTAATACATACGTATGTAGGTAGGTATTGAAGAGTGGGTTAGCATATGATGAAGTAAGGTAAGGTAAGTTCTTCGGTTCGAAGCGAGTCGAGCGTCCGTTCTTATCAGTGGGCACTAGTCAGGCGCACACCTCTTTCATGTTAAGCAGCATAGACACGGCTAAGGGGTATTGCAAAAGGCTGCAAAGAGCTTCAGCCAATCCAAGCGAGCATCCCCATTGAATTCAATTGAGCGTGAAATGTGCGAGGAGCAGCCGGACCTACCTACATAAGTATATACATATATCTCGCGCTGTCTTTCAGTCACTACTCCCAGTTGCAGTTGGAGTTCGAGTGCAATTCCTCTCTCTTTGTCTTTCTCGCTTGCAGATGCACCGAGAACACTGAAAGATATGTAGCATGTGAAATGGACTTGTCGTCGTTGTCCACCATCTCTCGTGCGTGAAAACAAATGGCCATCGCGTAAGTAGAGTTTATGCTTCCTCGTGTCGACTCGTGTTCCCGAGTACAGGCTTTCTCAAGCACTCTCGGGGAAAGCATAAGACTTGTTTGATGAACATCCTGCCCGAGAAGTTACCTACGCTTCCGAAAGGACCAAGCCGTACTGGGTATGCTTGTGTCAATACTTACCAAAATTTACGGGTGATAGTTATGCTTACTTACAAAGCAGAATATGCAGTCTGACATACGCATGATTATATTTACGTAATCCCAAGGAAACATTGGCCCGATAAGTGAGACATGCTTATCTTTTGGAGTTCGCAACTCTTGATAAGATGGGTACCGCAAAAATTTGACAAAACAGCTGTAAATTGTCAAATAAGTCGCCTCCGTGGCGCAATCGGCTAGCGCGTTCGGCTGTTAACCGAAAGGTTGGTGGTTCGAGCCCACCCGGGGGCGAATTCTTTTGTTACCCCTTTCGATTAATCGATTAAACACATGTGGTGATCTATAAGAACAGTTGTCACAAGAATTCGAATAATTTCACGTATAATGGGAAAGACAAACTGTAACCTTGATCCAAATTATACGACAGGAGTGTTGCGAAATTTTTGTCGATGAGTTAAAGATGTAACAATTTTGTAGCAACTATGGTTCAACTTCATCCAAACTGTAGTTGGAAACATCAGTAGGTTCAGTTGGATAAATTTGAATGGGAATATTTCGAGATCAGGGCAATCAAAAGATTGACCAATCTACTCCAAAAAAGTTCTGTTCATGTATCAATGGGTTTTTACCTGTTTTTCAATGGTGAATAGGACTGCCGGTAGCAAAGCTTCCAAAAGCAAAAGAAATACCGCCCAACGTGGGGCTCGAACCCACGACCCTGAGATTAAGAGTCTCATGCTCTACCGACTGAGCTAGCCGGGCTGTTGCGATCTCTTTTCTTAAGTATTTTCGTGGAGTGAGAGTTGATATAATCAAATTGATAATGAATCATATTGATTAGAAGGATCGCGATGAATAACTAATTGCTCGGGTAGGGAAAAAAATATGGGATTTCGATGACCATAAAGCTTAAAGCACATTGCTTTGAGTTTCGAGTGATGAATGAGGGGCGTACCATGTGGTGAAAGTTTTACGGGACCCCATGCTCTCGAATTTCCCAAGGTCCCACTAAGCCTGTCGTAAATTACCTACCTACGAGAATCCTTGCACACATTACTTCATTGAGTCCTTTTCGCTACGCATGTGTCTTGATGGACAAGGCGGATGGATCCAAGTTTCACGCTGCTAGCTCTTTTGTACTTCTAACGTGCTTCTTGCCAAGATGCCAATTATCATAACAATAACAATTGCACCGTAAATAATCGATTATGTAAGAATCTACTGGTTGGAAGCGAGGCTATTCCATAAATTGTCGGTTTAGTTTACCGAGATGCTAGCCACGACATGACGCGACTCATACTTTAAGCGCTCGCTATTTGCGTATTTTACGATGCTTCCTATCTAGCAGCGGAGGTGCGAAAGTGCTGCCATACAGTAGGCTGACTAGCAGCCTGAAATAAACTACGATCTCCCTTATACTCATTAATTACTTAAACATACTTTGGGAAAGTTTATTTCCGCGCGGTATACGCACACAGGCGCGCAAAATATACTATCTGGGCAGGGCGTGCTTCGAGTAAGCTTACTTGAAAGACAGTCGAGATAAACTGTAGGCTCCCCCTTATCCCCCCCTCAACCACAGTGTAATAGATGTGTCTCTGTTTCCCATTGGCTCACACACGCACGCGTGCGCACGCCTCTATCCTTGGCGGACGCAGCGCGACGCCGAATATGTGGGAGACAAAACAAATCGTAATAGACTTGGTGAGTACTCCTTGCAGTTAAAATTCCCACATAGGTGGGCATTGTATGGTCAGGTCGCTGACCGTTACAGTATCAAAGGATATGGACATTCTGAGTGTAGAATATATTCAACATATGTATGCTATCGAGAGAACCCCTCACGACTATTCTCTGTAATCGATACTTGAACCGATTATATACTACAGTTGACAGGCTACTTCATGCAAAAGATTTGATCAGCTATTTTTATAATTGATCTTAAAATCTGTCTGGAACAAAAGAATAATTTTACTTGAGCATAGTTTGTATTGCATGATGGTAGTAAAGAGGAAAATATAGGCAATCGAATCAAAAAAAAGTTGAGAGTCCGACGAGGATGGGATTCGAACCCACGCGTGCAGAGCACATTGGATTAGCAGTCCAACGCCTTAACCACTCGGCCACCTCGTCTTCCTGTTGATTTTTCATCTTATACACGAATCATATGGCGATCGAACATTTATCGAAAAAATTGTTATTAAAAGTGGATGATTCTTCGATCTATGAATTGGGACTAGTCTTTTAGTACTGCTAAAATAATAACCGATTGATTGAAAGTACGGAATTCATTTAAACACTGTTGACTGTCACTGAAGAGCATTGGTCTAATGACTTCAAGTCATTAGAATCTACTATATCTCAACTTAAAAAAGATTTGCGTAATTCCAGACCAAATTCAAAGGAAACGTAAATTTTGTCCAGAGAATTTTTTAAAACGTAATGTATAGCGGGTGCATCTGGCACATTAACAAATAGTTCCAATTGCCAGAGGGGCACTTGGATGCTTTCCAACGAACTGCCTGCTTAGGTTTGCACTTCCGCTTTTTTCACCGAAAAGCCTCTGTGGTCCATACCTGTGGTCCATACAAATTGCACAAAAATGACAAGAAAAAACTTGTGCGATCTTCATTGGATAGAGATAAGAAATTTATTGAGTTATCATCGATCGCCTGTTACTAAAAAACAGCGAGGGGTCACTTTTTCTGTAAGACAAGTATTTTCCTCGAGCGAACCGAGGCTTGCTCTTAAAAGTACATCAGCTATCAGTTTCTCGGCGATGCTGCTTTGGCGGGATACGGACTTCCTCAGCTTGCTAGCAACATAGTGGCCAAAGGTGTCAAATTGATCGGCAGTGAGGCAGCTGGGATATTGCCTCTGGATGGTGTCGCATATTTGATCTTTTGGCTGATTGTGAGAATCCTGATAGGGCTCATGGTGATACTTCCTCCTGGAGAGGTCCGGTGTTATGGAAGACCTGAATCTCCGGGTACAGGAGACATTGCCCGCAGTCTCCACGATAACCGGTTGAAAGTGAGGATTGGGTGTTGTGGATGGCGACGGCATCGGAGACAACGGCTCAACCTTTCCTGCCTGGCTCTGACTCATCTGCAATGTTACCTCTTCGTTAGGTACGCCTGTCCGACAACCTCGTTCCTGCTCTTACTCTTTATTCTTATTATCCACTCTAGGAATCATCATCAACATCAATACAATCTTAACACCGACTAATCGACCAATTTATTAATAGTAACAATCCCTAAATTCAAAGAAATTTCATCAATTCTTATATGCTAGCTGCACTAGGACTTGCAGACGGATCGACAAAATCGCGACTAGTCCAGATGGGCGCCTGAGTAATCTGAGTAAACAGTCTGATCAATCTGCAAGGCAAACAGTGATCATCGAGGATCAAGTGATTTCTCCGGCCCCGGACAAACAGGAACAAGAAAGGAAAAGGTCTGAGAATAAGTATAAATTTGTGCTTTGAAAGGTAAACTTATAGGAAGTTGGGGAGAAGGATTGCTAGAGTGTGAAATGAAATGTGGTTGAAAGTTTCGGGAGGTTTGAAGCGAGTTGGAATCACGGAGTGCGTAGGTCGCAGAGTGTCGAGATGCTATTAGTAGTGCGGGGTGGAGAGGAGAGAAGTCGGGTCGGGTCGGGTCGGGTCGGGTCGAGAAAGGATCGATCGGGTGGACGGGACGGCGATAGGCGGAAATCGTACCATCTCCTCTTGACATCCGTCGGCCAGCATCGATCCGTCCTTCGGGTTCGGGTAAGGGCAATTCTCCTCCTCGAGCGGGAGGCTGCAGCTCCGTCTACGTGCATCAGGCTCTTCATTTTGCTCGACAACAAACTTTAGCTTGTCGTAGTACCAGAGAGATGGTCGGTACCAATCTCGCGGGTCATTCTCTAATTTCTGCGAATTTCGCACTTTCTTGAATTCTCGGCGAAATGCAGTGCGCAGGGTATTTATCTTTCGGATAACTGTATCGCGATCAGCGATCGGGTTGACTTGTCTGAGCTTCTGCACGAGAGCGCTGTAGGCACGATTTCGTAGTAATCTGTCCTTGTAACCCCGGCAACTAACCAGCCATAGACACGGCTGCTTTCGGTAGAGCTCGATGAACTCTGTGAGGAATTCATGACTGTATCCGCCGGATAATATTGCGTCCGACGCCATTATCTCTCGTCGCTTAATCAAGTGGTCCAAACTCCATCAAACCACATTAAACTTCCAGCTCGAGTCCGTAGAGAGTGTCATTTTCTCATCGGTGCTCCTCCAAAACTTTCGCAATACCGTCGCAATAGGCTGATACACTTGTCTGTGAGTATGGAGTATGAAGTATGGAGTATGGAGCCTGGAGTCTGGAGTCTGGATCTGGAGTACAATTTCTTGGGAGCTACTGCTTCTCCTCGATACATGTACCAGATATTCAGTACTGTCCACTGTGCACTTTGCACTATCTATGTATATGGCCGGCTGCCGGGAAATCCCGAGACAGCTGCCATACACGACACACGTATTGTGAGATTGCGACTTGCGACTCCGTGGCGTCCGCAGTCGGGAGTCGACACGTTTGCCCAAACCACAACAACCACTCAGGGACGTACGACAAGTTAGTTCGCCGGCGCTCCGAGAGCCCTCTCATCCAAACTCTGGTGACTCCACACTTCCATTAAACATACGTCTTATCAATTCTTCTTCTCTACTATATCTACTCTTTAGATCCGTCCCCCACCTAGATCTCAATTCCTCGACCAACCAAGAGTACAACAAGCCGCAAGTTCGTTGTTTGCTTTCTTCAAAAAGCTACCTTCATTCGATGTTATGCGTGTCTCTGCCAACATCGTGTGTCTATTCGCAGGACTGAATGCTTGGAAAAAGGCCATGAATATATTGCAACCCTGTTGGTTTCTCTTCATTCTCTCTTAATATTCGATCACTTGGCTTGATGGAACACGCACATCGAATAGGAGATCTCCAAATCCGAGTTTAGCCAACTTCCCGCGAATAATAGAATCTTCGAAGGTGTTGTCAGTCACACAATGTTGCGACTCGCGTTGCTTGTCATCCGGATATATTCGAAAATAAGCACACTTTTCTTCGAAGACTGTACGTAAAGGTGCGCCTGCTCGGGCTGCACGCTCGGATCTTTGTTGCTCGCGTTTGCGCATTTGCGATTCCACACGTTGGAAGCTGTTGTCACTGGGTAGTCCTAGTTTGCGACTGTTGGTAGCAAGGAAGCCATGCAGCAATCCACACCTTCCCTTCATTATGTATTGTTTGCTCTCGCAGAACTGAATCCTTCACACAGCTTTCACGTGCTTTTTCATGCAAAAATTAACCCTCTTAATGGCTATTTTGATATTTACTTAACCCAACTTATATTGAAATGAAATCATGTTTGTAACTAATAAAACGCGTATATTTTTTCTTGGCGGACTAAGACCCTAGGATACTTCGGTCACAAAGCTACGCCTCGACCCTCTTCCCTACTACCATAAAAAGCGGTTTGTGTAAATCGCACACCTAGTGCGAGCTGCCTTATAAGGAGGTACTTTTTGATGACAAGCCAAGTGCAGCCTGTAACTCTTTTTAGCTGGTCTCGCGTGTATTCGCCGTGGCGAGTCGTGGCGAAGAGAGAAACTCTCCGTTGAAACTCATGCAATTATGCAATCGAGAGATTTTTTCATAATCGCATTCCGGTACGTGTGTTCCCTCAATTAATTATACTGGCGCCAGCTTGCAGATGATATCTCGATGCAACTTTTATAAAATCACTAAAATAAAGTTTGCCCTACGATGTTGAGTTTTACACCACTGATTCCTTGAAAAATGCTGGTTTTCGTGTTCAAATAATCGATTTATGAACTGCTCGCTAAAGTCCCACAACCTTCGAAAAATCGGAAAAATCTGAAGAAGTACCACCCCTTTAGAAATTTCCGAAAAAATAGCAGGGTACAGACGCATAGAAAACACGAGTTAATATAAAAACACATAATAAAAGCATATAATTAGTGTCGAGAAACGTATGTATCTCTTGGATGAACGATCGAGACTTTGTCTTTCAAATATACACTGCGACTTTTCAGGCGGCTGTATGCGCCAAACTTGGAAACCTTGTAGATCGCGATTAAGGAAAGTGTTCCAAGGTAATCACGTAAGAAAAATCCGCATAAGCGCAGTGTCTACTACACCGATGCATTGATATTAGATACCCGGCTTCAATGAAGATTATCAATTAAAACCTACATGGATAACGTTTCAAAGACAATTTAAAGCATGGAAAGAAAGAAGGAAAAGTTCGTAAGAATAAAGATTTACCACATGATGGCGACGCTTTCTTGACCAGCATTGTCAGTGTTCGTTCGAATTTCCAATTAACCACGTGTGAGGAACGTTGGTGAAAATCCAATTAGCACCCGTAACAATCTACAAAGCATTCAATATCCCGGACTGAATCCCACTTCAATCGTATTCTTCTATTCATCACAAGCGCAAATACAATCAGTGCATTCGTCCAACACTGAAGATCGGGTAAGAAGACACAAGTAGGATTGAAGAACACTACATTCTCCCCCGAGTTCATAGTACACGATACAAGATTCGTTGTCGTAACGAACATTTTGTGCGGCACACCTACAGATACGGTATAACCTCGTTTGCCAGCGACATAAACTGTCCGTCCGTCCGTTCTCCCCACGATGCACCGATCCTTTGTCTACGCGCTACGTCTATGTTGTATTGTCCGACTAACAAATTGTACGGTACTTTGTCTGACTTCTTTCGAATCTATATTTCCTCGTGGGCGAACATTAACTGTCGTCTTTAGGATCTCTGGTCGAAACTCTCAACTATGGCACCACCAGCTAATTCAAACAAAAAAAAGGAGAGCCGAGCGTCGTCATGCTGTGAATCCCTTACCGACCAAGGCTCTCCATCTCCAATTTCACCGATAAGGCGCTGCTCCGTGCTGCTCCAGCAGGTCTCTGCGCTACGTACTCGAACCGAAACTCCTTCGTAAACTCGAACTAAAGCAATCACAGAAGACCTTACCACTACGAAAGTAGTCACTTTTCCGAGGCTTCAATCCTGATTTAATGGGAAAAGGCGCATTTGAACCTGGTGTTCTGTATATACCGATGTTTCTGCCAATGTTTCTGCCGTTCTCTGATATTACTACGTTCTTTATACTCATCCTGTGTAAACGGCAACGAAACCAAGAACCGTGACTATCTAACATTTCATCCAGGAGCAATGAAATTTCGGAGGCCAGAGAACGTTAGGTTTTCCTTTGAGCAATAGTTGCACTCAGGCGGAGAGTAATTTTGGCTGCGCTTCTCGATGTGAGGTAGTATCGAGAGCATGGAAAAGTACTGACGCGCCAAGATTGGACAATCGGCCTGGTACAGTTGACCACTGAAGCCAACTTTTTCTCCATTTGGCGATCGAACCGTGCTTCTTTTTTTAGGAAGCTCCATTCGTAGAATATTGCGAATGGAAATGAAATCTTTTAGTCTCGTTGACTACTCTGCTCCATGCGAGCTTCCAACCAAACTATTTGTTTTTCAATGTTTGCCCGAGTTGGAAAGTAGGTTCTCAGAATCTTCATCCTGAAAGCAATATCGGAAATCGAGCTAATTCCGCTTCTTTTGTAAGTGGAACGCTTACCTTTAAAGTCACCTTAATCTTTAAATCATCAGATTCTCAGCTTTACGAAGCAACTGTTGCCTTCCTCTGATTTTCCATTTCGCTACGCTCCTTACATGTGGAGTTTGACAATTAGTGTACCCTTATCGCATAGGCACATTGGCTCGAATCGCTAGTCAGAGAAATAGAATGATTCTATTTGATTCTTGGCGCCATGGCGTCTCTGCTATAGTGTTGATTCGAATAGAGAAGAGATGAGTGCCAAGTCCCCGCCGACTGCTATTCGTCGCTCGGCCAGGCAAAAGGTTTTTCTCATTGTCAGTTGCTTTGTACTTTGTAGTTGTCGCGCAGTCGTGTACAAAGAGACGTATACGCTGAGCGCGTTGCAGGAATCGATTTAGCTTGATCCTTACGGAGTTTCTGAGAGCTTTCCAGTCTTTTTTCCCTGGCGCGTCGTTGTGCCGTCAAGCCAGGTATACGCAGTGCAGCGTAGCGCAGCGCCTCGCGATAGCGGATGCAAAAGCCTCGGGTTATGGAGGATGAACTCTTTGATAGAGATTGAGCGCGTGAGCGAGCGAGTCAAAGCGAGGACTTGACTCAGTGGGTGCGAGCGAGCTTGAAGAAGAAAAAGCCACGACAAGTGATTACATTTTACTTTGTGATCAAAGAGAACATCGTTCGCGGAGGCTTTCGTTGCCCTTCTTTCTCTTCGCTCCACTCTATGTATAGACAAACGCACTTCTTCCTAACCCCTTATCCGTGGAATCGAGACGAATCCGTCGAGAACTACTCGAATTACTCAACACCAGTTATTGCTCGCCAACCAACTGCGACACTTGATTAGAAGTCTCGCGTCTAAATCGGGTAACTCTGAGGGATGGGATGGAGCAAGTTGATTCGTGCAGGGCTACATGTGCTATTCCCATGCGAAACATGGGGACGAGCCCTTTCCAGCTTCCCAGCAGGCGATCGTAACAGAGTGCGTATGTAAATAAGAGCAGAGTGGACGTAGATTGTAAGTGTGAGTTGTGAGTTGTGAGACAGTGAGATAGTGAGTGGTAACAGACGAAAGTAAGCGCAGGCGCAAGCGCGAGTAGAGATATCGGAGAGTGGAGATGTAACTGGGAAATGGAAAGTCCGGAGGACGAGGAGGAGAGAGGTAGAGAGTGAAGTTGAGAGGCCGAGACAAAGAGAACGACGCTAATCCTCTTTTGTATGGAAAAACCGAGTAGTCCGTAGCCGTGCAGAGTAGAGTGCCGTGCAGGCAGACTTTCGAATAAGCTATTCAGCCGGTGCAATATGCCGTGCAAATATGTATAGCGCATCCCGTCTAGACGACGGCAGCGCGGCTTCTCTATCCGAAGCGAAAAGTTACCTCGTTATTTCGCGGATCCTTCTGACAAGGGGAAGGCCAGCAATCGAAAGCAAGAAGCCAATCTCTCCCCCAGGACCTTCGGCCAAACAGCTCAAGAGGGACTCCTGCCGGCTTTGCGCTTAAATCTTTCAGGTTATTAAAAAGGTCAGGTTTGAAGATGCAGGCGGATCTATGGTATACGAACTAAATTAAATTCGATTATAAAGCCTTGATTTTTCGATAATTGGTAATTAAAGAGTAAAGTCTGCCGTCTAAAATAACTTGATACATAAAATCTTTTAATGGGTGGACGAATTAAATTCAGTTGAGCCATTGCATACAATCTTGTCTCGGTATGGCGTGATATGGAATGGTGAGCGTCAGTCTCTTCAAAATTTGTGGTCGCACAGTAATTGAAATTTGCGTGGTGGTGGTGGTAAAAGATGGCGGATTGGTCTAGTGAATGGGAAAGGTTGGCTATACGAGTTGAGGGAGTATACAAGAAGAATAGAAAGCGCGTATGAATGCAGGGGGTTGGAAGTTGAATTGAGTTGGGTTGGGTTGCTTGCGGCGGGTCAGGAGTGACGTAATGCAGAGGAAAAGGGATGGAAAGGGGTGGCAGTGCCAGTGGCTTTTGTCGGTACTACTCTCGATCCAGTTTGTAATCGGGACGAACGTGAAAAGCGGGCTTGGTTGCATTGCCCTTGAGAAGAGGAGGTAAGCGAAGCAATTAGTGCGTGCTATAATTACCGGAGTGTCATGTAAGTACTTCGCAACTCGTTCCCAAGGTGTCGTGTCAACTATATACTCCAGGGTGCTAGATGCCTGGCACATTCATTAAAAAAAATGGCTCATTTGTCCCGAGGAGGCAAAGAGCCGAGTGTTTTCGTGTTTGACATATACATTTGTAGGTGAACATTTTGAAAGCCAAAACGTAAAAACGTTCCTTTCAAAAATGGCTAAAGACCATTGGTGTCCGGTATTCCATACCTAAGTGGGGAAAAAATACTGTTGTTGGAAAAAGAGGGAGGAGATCAAGTTGAGGCTTTCTCTAACTTATTGAAAAAATATGACGTTTTATTCTCTAATAATAAAATTATCCTCCTTAGAGCATAGTGAATTAAAGCTAGAGTGAAATTAATCGTAGGAGACCCCGTCGCTGGAGCCATCCGACGTACAGTTCTGGAGTAACGAGCCTTGATTTGACATGTCGCTAATTTCCGGGGCTGCAGCATGCCCCGACGCAGCTTGTTGACCACTGGCGGTTGCAGTGCCCGTAGAATTAATACAACTATGATCTAATCCTCGGGAAAGGTGTTGTTGGGCTATCGTTCCGTTACCGGATCGAGGTGGTTTTATATCCTGGATACCGTCACATGGTCGATTCCCTTGATTCTGGCAATTGATCTCATTGTAGACCAATTCTTGAATTTTGAGTCTAACGAACATTTGTCTGTCAAGCGGCAGGCTTCTTAGGGGGTTACGAACGCTCATGAGAAAGTGATAAGTATCGTCCTCTTCTTGGTCTGGTGCGAGCGCCAATCTCTTTTGGAGAGACTCGTACCTCTTTCTCTCCTCGGTGTAGTCGTTCATCATCGCGTCCATCAACGTTCGCTTTCTCCCAATTTTGTTCAGCTTTGGCGGGGGCATCACGTGATGTAGGCCGTCATCGTTGGATAAGAGAGACTGACACGAGTCCCCGTCCAAGTCCTCGTAGTGGGGTTCGCCCTCATATTGCAATTGGCCCTCGAGTATGTCGATCTGTGGTTCGATCTGCGTCTCCTCGGGAGAGGATCGCAATGCCGCCGTACAATTCTGCGAGAGCGTGCACCCGATCACTCTCGAGTTCATTTGGTCCCGTAGGAAGAAGAGGCTCTTGAACCAAACCCACTTGGAGTCGTGTTCGGTACTACCGATTCCGATACCTGCTTCGCTCTTCCCCCGGTACGTCTTTTTCAGTTCGTTTCGGAAGTTGTCCCTCAGATGTTTCCATTTCGATTTCGCCACGTCCGCTGCCACAGCAATCAAGTCATCTTTAATGTTAATCTCTATTCCTATATATCTTATGCATGCTATAAGGTGAATGAGGAGAGGGAGGTTTTCTGCAGCGGTAGACAGAGTAGAGTAAAAGGAACGGCATTTGTAGACATGGTACATGGTACACAGACCTCGTAAGCGTAGGTCGGTGTAGCTGGAAGCGGTAGCGGTGTATCGTTGGAAAGGGAGAAAGATTGGGTGGGTGGGTGGGTGAGAAATGACGTGGGAGTAAGAGGGTGGGAGAGAGGAGAGGAAAGTAGGGGAGGCAGGGCAGGCGCAAGCGTAAAAGTAAAGGTAGGGTGGAGAGTGCAGAGTGTGGAGTGTGGAGCAGAGTGGAGAGTTGGTGGAAGCGCCTCTATCTAGTAGGAGGTGATACTGGTGGTAGGAGTAAAAGCAGGAGTAGGAGTAGGAGTAGGAGTAGGAGCAGGAGTAGGAGTAGGAGCAGGAACAGGAGCGGGCGGTGTGTGCATGTGCATGGTGTACTCACTGGAAACCTCGCAAGCCCTCGCGATCTCCCGCCACATCTTCAGTATGACGTCGCGGTTGTGGTAGTTGACGTTTTTCTGGTCCCAGATCGCGGGCCGTGCGTGTACCTCGGCAATGAGCCTTTGGAGGTCCATGGTCATGGCGTTCCTACGGGCGGCGGCGTTGCATCTCCTGGACGGCCGCTTGGTAGATCGCCTGGTGTTGAGGAGCGTCGTGCTGGCAGAGGTAGTGCCAACGGCGGAGGCAGCAACGCGCGTGCTGCTTCCCCCGTTGTGTTCAATCTCGCTATCCTCACCGATTACCACCCGATGCTTGAGCGATCTCTCGCTCTCCTCTTGGGGATCCGTGTTTGTGCTCGTGCTCGTCCCGCCGCCACCGCCACCGCCACCGCCTGCTGTGGGAGTGAGGCTGCCGGTATTAATGGTGCTGCTGCCAGCAGTAATTAGGCCGGTGGCGTCGGTTCGCCCGTTTCCTTCAGGTGGAAGGAACTTGTTGTCGCTGGAGGTCGGCGGGTCAGCCGAGGAGGAGACCGAGAGCGTGGGCGAGGTACTTGGTGGAATCTGGTGGTCGGTGCCGTGAACGGATAGGACGGTCACGGGCACGCCGGCCTTATCTTCGTCGGTGGTCGTCGGTTGGGGATGCCGTTGGCTTTGCTGCCGTTGCCGGCGCCTTCTCGTCTTCTTCTTGCGCCTCGGCAGGCGGCAACTAGCGCCGGAGGAGATCGGGGAGGATGTCGGTGCCGGGGCGAAGCCGAGCCGAGCGGAGGAGCGCAAGCGGGAGGACTCCAGGGCTTTCTCGAGCTGCTGGTCCTCGTCTCGTGCATGCGTGCCGCCGGCGTCCATACACAGCCGGTGCAGGCGCGCGCGCGTCCACCCGCAAGAAAGCGAATCCGATGCTGTCGACGCTGCTGACGCCGCTGCCGCTGCCGTTGCTGCTGTCGTTGCCGCTGCTGCTGCCGCTGCTGATGCTGCTGCTGCTGCTGCTGCTGCTGCTCCTTGCTCGGCGTCGTAAAGCCCGAGCACTCCAAGCCGAGGACGAAACGCACACGATCTCCTGCCGACGGATACGTGCGTGCACGGATACCGGCCAGCTCGAAGCGAACCTTCGGCTCTGCTCGTCCTTAAGCTCGGTCCCGCTCGGTTCGGCTCGGCCCGAGCCGACTCTGCTCCGCGTCGTCGTCGCTGCCACCGCCGCCGCCGCTGCTGCTGCTGCTGCTGCTGCTGTTGCCTCTGCTGCTGCCTCTGCCTCCACCACCTCCTCCGTCACCGTTGTCGTCGTCGTTACCGTCACCAACAGCCGATGATGATGTTACACCACTGTCCTGATGGCCTGTTGCCTTTGCTTCGACAGCTGCTGCTGTCTCCAGTCAGCCAAAGAAACCACCAAGCAGAGAGCACGATACTTTCGGGAGTTTAGCACGGAATCTGACTGCTGAGCGAGCGGGCAGGTAACAGGCGTCCAAGCTATCGGCTGGAAGCACACACACTCGCACTCGCTCTCTCCAGTTTGTCCACCTTTGGCGTTGCCCGTTGCCCGTTGCTGACCTGCCGACGACGAGTCACCTACACTGACAAACTTACGGATCCCTCGACCCTCGGCCCTCGGCGCGGCGCCTCGGCCCGAGCCTGGCTTGCCCTGCCCTGCCCTGCCATGCCATCCCATGCCCTGGCCAGACCTGCCCTGGCCAGGCTCCCTCCCCTCTCCTCTAGCCCTTCGTCGACCCGTCCACCCGTTGCCCGATGTCTGAGCCACCTTCTCCTCCTCCCATATCCATCCTCATCCACCCCCAACCACCCTCATCCACGCTCCTCCGCTCCCTTTCTCCTTTTTCGCGCGCACAATCCGCCTCGAACGAGCTCTCTCCGCACCTACCACCTTCTACCTTTTTCCTAAGAACTTCCTGCCAGCTTCACTCTCTTCGCGCTCTTCATTACCATGACGAGTTTAGGTTTTTTTGATACCATTACGCATTATCCTCTGTTCTGTTAGAACCTTTTAGAAGTCGGTAAAGTTGCAGGTATATAATTACTCTTTCACTCTTTAAAATCTATCTTTTACTGGGATTGTCGTTATAATTAAGCAAACTTATACAAGCACAGCCTTTGCTCGCTTCCATGCTTGGAATCCGCTTTGTTATGCTTTATCTTGTCACTGATACAGCCTGTATTCACTACATGACACATGCCAGCCGATATGCTTCAGACTCGCATGAGACGTGGAACAATGGCTCGGTCGACTTGGATCAGTCCGTGTTCTGAGTTGAAAAGTGCTGCCTCTGCTTAAGATAATGATCGCAAAGTTGTAGTTGAATAATTGCATAGAGATGTATATTATTGGCGACCGGTGAGAAACGAGCGCTACCACCTGTTTGATAGTGGATACTAATTGTTTCTCAAGTAGTTCGGACGTATCTGGAAGTATGATTGATTGGAAAGTCCCAGATAAGAAGGAAACGTTTTGAATGAATACTAATCTGAGAAGACAAATGTTTATATTAATAATCTTTATTCGTTATCATTAAGATTTATGATAAGATGATATTTGGCGATTATTGAGAATAACATCTATGGAAATGCTGCCGGATAAACGCCCGGAAAAACGTTAGGTAGTTTGCCGTCCATCTCTTCAAGCATCATTTGAAATATCATGAAGGATTTCTCCTCGGCAATACGGAGCACGGTTTTACGGAATATTACACTAACCGCCTTGACGAGAGCGTTTCTTATTCCATCTCCGATGCGACCCTCGAATCTCAAGTCCAACTTTCTGTCGAACAGTAAAACAACTTTATTAGAATGTTTATTATTCACAAGAATCTTGACGAATATCTTGCTATTAAATAAGATAGAATCATTTGTTATAGAGAAATTCTTTGGAATTGTAATGTTTCGGGATACTTACTCTACTTCGTTGAATTTGAAGGTGTTAAGGGTAACTTTGTGGGTCTCCAAATCGACAGTCATATTGACGTGTGCATCCAGATCGTGAAAACGTCCATAAACGTCTCCCGAGCGAGAGATAAGTAGGAGCTTGAAAAAGTACCTGTAGTTGAACTGTAATCAGTAGAATTGGTAGAGATTAATTTCAGGTAGTTGGACGTTGCTGGTGTAAAATGTAAAATGTGTTAGTTCTAACATCAAGAATATCCCAATGAAGGTTGAGATCGAGATTCATGATTTTATCGCCGTAATCGACGAGTATGGGTCCGGAGCGGGTCAACTTGCTCATCTCCTGGAGCCAACCTTGCGTGAAATCGATGTCCCTCTGCAATCTGCCGGGCTAACGGACCGAAAAGAGAAAGACAATTATAATAAAGGCCTGCTTTTGAAGAGTACTGATTCCACAGAAAAAAGTATTTACCAGAGGAACAATGCGTTCAGAAAAGTCTGGTAATTCCTGGGGATCCATATTGTTGTCAAGCATGGCTTTTTGGATTATCGGTAGAAAGCGGTCGAACATTTTGTCAAAATTGACCGAGTATTCCGTCTTTTCAGCCAAGTCATTCCTCATAAATGGAGAAATTCGTATTAACTCGTCGGTCCCGCACTTTTAGATTGAAAGTAATGTTTGTCTTATATTAAAAGATTGAAGTTTAAACTTACTGTCGGTGACTAGGGCTTGCAAATCCAGACGCAAGGAAGGTAAGAAGAAGCAGGAGAAAGCAGCTAAGATTCACTGGCCGGATCATGGTTAAGAGTGGAGACTGACACTCGATCCCGAACGGTCTGTTGGCGACCCTCTTCGTGCTCCTATTTTTATTGTCATATTTGAGATATCAGGAGGCATCTTATCGAGTTGTACTCGGCTTTCGAACGGGCGATAATTCGATTTGTACGATTGCCTCCTATAACACTCAAATCGAACTAATCGGGATCGGCAGCGATAGAATGGGTCAATTAATTACACGATCTTATGTTATGACAATGTTACACTTATCCTTTATTTCAACAATAGAGGCTGATTGGAAAACCCTATTACTTGGCGTTGCGCCTATCGCGCCAGATCAGTCTTTTACAATTTTTCTTCTTATGTTTACAGCCTTAATTGAGATTACGCCAACTTTCCTTCGTCGGCAAGAACGGTACGAGTACGACGCAGATTATCATTTATCTCGAGCAGGTATTTCTCTATCTCAGCAGCGACTTTCCCCTCGATTGATTTGGCCAGGGTGTTTTTGAAGATCGGCATTATTACGTTTGCGATTGGTGTCACCAGCCACCTGACCAGGATACTGCCACGGAAAGCGATTGCGATCGACCTGAAATCAAACGAAAACGTTTTGATATTACTAAGTTTGAGAATTAGCTTTCCTAACCGAGATTTTCCACGCTACGTACTCGATTTCTCCAAGGGTCAGTTGTTTTAGACTAATTTCATAATTTTCGAAGTCCATCACCATTTTCACACGAGCATGAACCGTCTTTCCCATGACGTCGAAATCACCGTAGTGGTTGATCAGCAGGACTTTCGCGAAGAAATCATACGACAGCTGTAAATCCGAATTAATCTTATCTATCACATCTATATATCTTCTCGACAACATAATTATTACAAGTGGGTATGTTGAATCTCGTCCTGTCAATTATTACTTACGTAGATAATGTCGAATCCGAGCACCATATCAAGCTCCAACTTCTTGTTTTTATAGGTAGCTATTGAATTTCCCTGACGTTCAATAGTCGATAAATTGTTCAATCTGCCAGAAGTTAGCGCAAGGGTGCCTCGGTGTTGAATGATCGGTATGATTGGTGGTATCTAGCAATAAGTAGATTGAGTACTATTAGTTTACGTTTTTGCCTGGCTCTTTCATTCATGCATGATCCATTGCAACGAAATCGGCTAATTCCTCTCGCTTTCCGTCGAGAAAGCGGGCCAAAAGATACGAGGTCAGTTTCAGTCAAGGAAACAATGGCCCCCGCGTCCTTCCAATCGTCACCCTCAACGGCATCGTTTCGCGATCATTTCACAAGAATCGCTAATCAAGAAGAATGGTATGTATCATGTCGAAATGCACACGCTCGCATTCTTGTCAAAATGAGTACGCTCTTAAGTAAGAACAATTGATCGGTCATTGATACACGAGCGCAACATTTCTTTATTGTCACGCTGAAATTATTTGAAGTAGATAGCATAGCTGATAAGTATGCGTGCCGATAGCATAGTCGATTACGTAAATCAAAACACGTTCTTGTATAGAGTTTGGAGATTTCAGTTAATTAACACATTGTAACTAACGGCAAGTGTACTTGCATTTACACGTAAATTAACGGGTTCAATCTTTAAGATACAAATTGTTTGATTTATTGGCAAATATTCCTTCCAATCAGAGTTTTAATTGTGAAAGTGAAAGAATTGTAACCGAGGTCGATGAACTCGGCATATTTGTCGCAGCTTCCCGAACCTTGGATCGTCCTCAATGACGTTCACCCAACGAGAATCAACGACCGAGACCTATAAAAAAATGGGTCTAACTGGCCGAGTGTAGACCTCGACCTCGATGTGTGACGTGTGACGTGTGCCGTACGTGACCGTGATCCGCGGACGCTTTCAACTATTGAGGTCAGACAAAGGCCGATACGACCGCGACACGAGCGACGCTTCTCAGCAGTCCGTCCTTCTAATCTCAAATTTACTTTTCAGACTTTCTCTCTCTTTGTGCTCACCTTGAACTAGTAAAGCTAGAAAGATTCGCCTTGGAAGAAAAGGGAAATTGAAAGTGCAGAGACATCGTGTTTAGAATGAATTTAAAGATCCAAAAAGAATAGTAGAATTTTCGGTCAGTTTCTAAAAGTATGCTGTTACTGTAACTTCGTAGGTCATGCCTCTTGGAGATTAGCAACTGTCGTGAGTTCAACGCTCGCGATGCCGAGTTCACTTTCGATCTCATTCAGCCTTGGCATCCAACTTCTTTAGTTTCACTCTCTCCCTCGATCCGCCGGGCGAGCAAGCAGACTGTCCTCGCGCTAGTTCACTTTCGCCGAGTGACCGAGCAATCTCAAATCTAGAGCGACTTGATCTCAAAAGTCAGGGCAGGTCTTCGTCCCCGAGCGACCCGAATGGCCCAAACGCTCGAATCCAAAAACACGCGTCCTCGATTCGATTCATTTTTAGGATTCCGGTGTGGGCAATCATAGTAGAATTAAACTAAGACGTACCACCCAGAAATCAGAAACAACATCATTGACCCCTAAAGGCTCGAGGTTGCTCTTGACGATGAAACCTGATATTCGTGGCTGAATTCGATCCAGAAAATCATTCACTTTTGCTGTCACAATTTTCCCATCTTCCATTAAACCAATCTCATCTTCCAGTGGTGTATCCCTTTGTAGTCTGGGGAACGTTACACATACAAATTTCATCACTATCTATCCTGGACTTCTTTCTCAATGTACATTTTCAATTTTAAATGAGTAATTAGAATGGTGCACCGACCTTAAGGGCACTGCACTCGTTCGCAGGAGAAGAAAAGTGAGGATCAAGTAGACAATCTGCATGATGTGGAATTCGAGACTAAACCTACTATAAAGAGACCTGCTACTTTTATAGATTTTCACCAGAAAAAGGACATTAACGTTATCGGCGCTTATCAATGTACATCTTGCATAGTGCCAATGATCGATTGGGGATCGAATCATTCGATCTCCGCAGCTGTCAGAATAATGCGCATCGGGATATGTACCACCGAGCTTCGAGTTTCTTTCTCTCGGACACCTGCGCATTCTGATAGAAATAGGCTGTTATCAAAATATTAATTAAAATGTCAATCTGTGTAAGAACAGTCTCCAAATGACAGAGGATTATGCTCTCTTGAGAAGAAAAAAGCAGACAAGGGCAACGATCTGAAACGTGAGACGTATCTCTAAGTTCTCAGAACTTCAAGTGACTCTATCATAAAGAGTGTGTTAGCTAATAGCGCCGTTTCATATCGACACTCATAATACTAGATAGATAGTGTGCAATCTGGAATGGGGTCTATTAAATATTTCATAAGAAAGTGGAGAGAAAGTGTCGGAATCGACCAATCAGGCTCAAAGTGGTAGTTGCTGCCATCGCAATAAGAACGATCCAAGTAATAAAAGTCGATATTATCGACGGAAGCATGCCGCAATGCTGCGCGCTACGTGGTGCCCTCTACATAGCATCGAGAAGAGCCGAGAAAAAATTTCAAACTGGTAACAACGTTACAAAAACTCTCTTCGGTTGCCGTGTTGTCAAGTAATGCTTCGAAATTCATTCCTAGTTTCAAGATAAAAATTAATTTGCATTACTCCATCATTTATTTGTAAATTAGAGTACTGGCAAAACTAAGGATTGCAAGCGTTAGTTCTGCGTGTTGTATCAAGTCCGGAAACTCAAGAAATCGTCCGACCATGTGTTGTACTATGTTCTCTATAAGAAATGGGAAAATCTTGGTCATAACTTAATCGTGGAGGCCAAAAGTGGAAAGTTCCCAATGGGGACCCCGAATGGCCGAACTGAAATGCGGCTCTCGAAAATGTGAGGCAACTGCCTTGAGAGTGGAGACTGGGAGGATAAATATGCGAATGACGCAACTAGGGTTAGGGACTAGGGGGTCATCTCGCACATCTTACTGGACTGTCCAATTCATTCCCCTGTTTACCAACTCTAGTGCGTGATCGGCCTACGTTAATTCGAATTATCGAATTGAGTATTGATAGACTCAATACTCGATTTTTACCTGACAGGTTTGACCCTTTTGCGATTTCACTTAATATTCGAATTGGTTTCCTACTCCAATTCCAAATCCTTTCGATACCATTCGCAACTGGGTTTATAGTGACTTTGGTATTGATCCGTTATCTATGCCGAGTAAACATACGCACAAGAAGTTAGGTAGGTGCCATAAATTCTTCGGGCCTTTAGCCTTTAGCCTTTAACTGGCCGTTTCTCTTCGCTCGGTTTTTGCGTAGAAGCAAAGTGTCTTTTAAGAGGAGGATTCTACTGATGTACTCGGTGATCGAGTGAAAGAAAGCGAGACACTCGCTCCGTCCACGTAGATATCGCATTGCCTGGTTAGCAGCAGCGTATTTTTGCGCTCACATGTCTGCCGTTCTATCAATCAACTACTATACCACATATACATACATAGATTGTAGTATCTAGTAGATAGATATGTTGGCTCGGGCTCGACTACCTCATGCAGACGAGGGAGCGACGTAGCAGCGAACTAAGCGAAAAACAGTCTTGTTTGTCGACCCTGACGGCTCTAGTCCGCCAATCCTAGCCGTTCATTTGGTGGGTGTTGATCGTAGATCAGTGACGTATCATCCTAAAGTATTGCGTCGCTGCATGTGCGTTGATTACGAAATCCGACTGTTTATCAGGTCGGTCTTTAGTTCCTGGGGAAACGCGGCTTGCCTCGGCCTGAAAGGGACACCGACATCGATCCTGTTGACACCTCTGAAAGCTCTAAAGTGTAAACACTGCTAGATTCCGCTACCACGTACGTAGCTAGCCTGCTGCGTGCTGCATCTGATTCTACCTCTACGACATTTGCGGATCTTATTTCCCAGATCACCGTCAGAGTCTTGTCACGCCGCAATAACAAGATTTTATACCGCGCATATCATATTATTACAAAGGATTCTCCAGTTGAACAAGTTCTCCTTAAGAAATACAAGTGTTCTGCACCTATATTGAAACACTTCTTCCCGAATGATTGGCCTTGCGAGCATCGTGACTCTCATGATAGAAAGCATTTACCAAGACAAAGACCAGATATTCCTCTAGCTAAAGGATACTCAGGCTACAACAGTGGAATATCGCTTCCCTCAAACTGGCACAACATTCTTCAAAGCTCCTATTATCTGGGGCCACTTAGTTCTTCACTTGATACTTATTCTACTAATTAATCAGTAAAAAGGAAAAACTTTGGGGGAGAGACGTTTATCAGTAGCACTCTAGCGATAAATTCCATTGTAAGCATGTAGATAGATTGTTATTCAAGGGGGGACGATAGAAATAAGGAATACTCCGACAACGCGATAGGTTCCTTGTCTTTCGAAGCAAATCATGTTTGTTAATTCAATATATCCCCTTTTATCTCTCTAGTCGTGGGTATGCGAGGAGAGAGATTCTGACAAGTGTTACCACAATACAAGTTGAATTTGCCAAACTAATTCTTATGACAGCTGCTACCTTCAATTCACTTTTTGCATTCAGCAAAATTTCCGTGAACATTCTAGTCCAGAGAAGAATGCTGGCAAGAGAGAGGCCTCGAAAAATCCGGAACGGACAACGAGGGAATAGTTTGGGAGATGCCAAATGAAATGTCAAAATGGCAAGGAGAAATTGTAAAAGATCACAACTATCTCTCTACAAGCTAAATCATGGATAACTTGTTACTGATAGAGAGCGGTCAGTCAGCCACGTGCTTAAATTAGTTGAAGCTTGGAGGCGTCTTGTCGCATGGTGTGGCGTCGCCTTGCCTCAGGCCGATCTAGGCCAATGATCTAGCATGTTTGTTTCCACTTGCACAGGTTTTGGCTGGGGCGAGAGTGGAACCGATAGGAGTAAGAAGGGGCTCGTCCTCTGGTCCGAGCTCTCTCGACCAATTGGAACCTGCCGTTTTGCGAAAACATATCGCGTGGTTCACCGACGAGTCACACACCAACTGTTCAGCAATCACCATAATGATGACTGCGCAGCACTTCTTTATGTACCAATTTCATGCTAAATACACAACCCTCGACAATTCTCGAAAAGCAGCATACATACTGCACCTTCAAGTGACTTGACTTTTCCTCAACTTATCGTTCTTATGTTCTTACCTCTAACAAGAGAAAAAAGTACAGTACAAGAAGTGGACACTCGAACAGGGAACACAGTAGATAAAATTGGATGAAAGAGAGGTATCGAATAAGAGAATGCAGCCTCCCTTATCTAACTGTAAATCTATCAAGGACCGCCTAAGAGGGGTTTTTGCACGCTAATCATTGACGTTACAGCTGCTTACTCAAAGGTACAGGCACTCGTACAATAACAGCATGCGGAGGGGTTGGGTGGGGGGCAGGTTTTGAGCGCGTGCTGTGCAAAGCGGGATAGTGAGTGAGTGAGTAAATTTGTGACGACGATAAAGTCCGAGTTGGTGTCGCAGCCGGAGTCGATCGAGTAGGGGCCCGTTCCCCGTTCAGACGTACTTGAGACTCGAGATTCATAAGGTGCCTACTTCGGTTGAGACTGTTGAGAGAAGAGAGGCGAGCCTCAGTCGCAGTAGAGTCTTGGCGCGAAGCGGCTGCACCGCTGCACGTACACACACGTAAAGAGAGAGACTTAGTATACAGTTGTCGGTTCAGCTTTGCAGTCGACGTACTTTCAAAATTTCCAAGCGCTCTTCTTACCGGTTCCGGTCTACCACCTGCTGGTACAGCCTCTGTGTAGATATTATAATTCATATACTGACAATTGCTCGAGACTCGGGACTCGGGACGGAAGTGTTTGGTGCTTGGTGAGGCAAGAAGCCACAGGCTGCTGCCACAAGCCACAACAACTTTTCCTTGGATGTTGCTGCGCTTCGGTGATATTCTTGCTCGCTCTTGGTGAGTTACACACTTGGCTGACTTGATCACTCGCTTCATGAATGAATGAGTGAACGAACGATGAGTGAACAAATCTCTAGATAATAAAGTTATAAACACGGAACAACAAACCCAAGTTGTTCAAAATGATGACGCATGAACGGTGTAAAACATAATGTAAATTGATGTGCGAAAGGTGACAGGTCACTGCTCGATATGTGTCAGACGCCATAGCACTGCGTTAATAAACTTTCTCAAGCTTTATGACTTATAATCACCATCTCAGTACAGAGCTGAGAGTTTGTTGTACCGTTAAGAGATGGAGATAATGGTGTGAACTTGGTGGAATCGGAATTCGTATGTACTTGGATTCGTAGAACAACACATATGTATGTACAGGAGCGTACGAGATAGAGCGGCAGATCTATTTGCGTGTTTTTGTGTGAGTAGTGGGTAGGTGCATACATACAGTTAGTTGGCTGTAAGAGCGAGAACAAGATTGTGTAGATCTATACGCTCTCTGATCTTATTTTGGTCGAAGATTCTGATTTCCGCAGAGTTTCAAGGTAGCTCTGCTGTCTCTCATTGTCCGTTTGTCCTATAAGTCGAAATCCTCATCCTTTGCTAGACCGTTTCGGACTTGAGAGGATGCCTGCCAAGATTCCGTTTAAACTTTTACCTCTCACTTTGCTTGTTAATCACGTTTGGTTATTTAATTCAGTCGAAAGATGATTCAGATATCTGATACTTTGAGAGTGGACTTCTCTCTTTGCCGGTACGAAGGATACTATGCCGATTGGACATCAATGGTTATTTTTTTATTTGAATTTCTTTCTTCAATTATCGAGGAACACTGCCAAGAATGGCCAATTCTCCTTTTAAGCCTATCCAATATGCTTCCCATCGAAGATGCTCTCGGGCTTCTCCGGGATGCTTACAAAAATAGCCGCGGAGCCGTGATTCTGCTTCAGTGCCAGGTCCATGGCCAAAGAATTAAGCTGGACTGTGGCCAGATCCCAACGATATTAGGGCTTTACTGCTTTTCGGACATTGTTCATTGGCGTCCCATCGCGCCAGCATCACGGGGACGAATACCAACTAGAAAAACATTTGGAAGGGTGTAATATATCCTTCTTAGGATCGATGCTAATACCCTATCCTTTTGAAAATAATAGTAATCGGCAAGCCTACAGACTCAAACTTGTTTACTTAAATAACCGGAAAGTTTGTGGTTGTCCAGCACTTATCGATGAATCTTAGTTTTAGTTGTTTGCGCGCGTAATCTCCGTACTTCCAGGGGCTCACCACTTATCGGAGGATACGAGACTAAAAGAATGATTCACGCGTGTAGATAAGCTTCATATCGTACACGACATTCATGCACCTCCACACATGCAGCAGCAGAATGTATGTACACCTGCTAAAATATTTCAACCCCTTCAGATTTTTTGGAGTTTTCGAAGGTTTTTGAACTTTGGCGAATGGTGTATAAATCGATTGTTTGAGTATCAAAACGGATAGAAAATATGAAACCCGTGGCAGAAACTCCGGAATTGTGTTGAAAAAATTAGGAGAAGCCATCGTGTATAATTAATTTCATTTGATTCTGACGGTTTTTCCCATATTTTCCATACTTCCGGACTATTTCCGGGGCTCAAATTTGGTGGAGAATGTTTTCTTGCATCAAGGAAGAAGTGATATAAATTCTAGAGCCCCAGCTTAAAATTCAATTGTTCGTAAATTTTTCGAAGGGGTGCAGTGTCCTGAATTGTTTATAAATCGATTATTTAAGTATTAAAACAACCATTCGGAAAAGAATCAGTGATGTAAAAGCCGTCATTATAATGAAAAAGTCAGATGTTCGTAAGAACTTCGAGGAGTATCCCTTCTTATTAAAAGTCTCAATTTCTCCAAGCTCTGGCCAGTTCCTAGTATCGTGGTAGGTTGTTGAAAAATAATTGCGAATGCGAGGCATTGCTTCGCTGGAGTTCGCTATCGGTGCGAGGAAAGGTAGGAGAGAGAAGAACAGCAGCCGGCATCTAGAGGAGTATGCCAAGAGAGCAGGTTGGTCTTTCAGGCGAAGTATGTACTTTCGCCCGGCGCACTACTTACCTTCTCCAGTTAGGAGTGTGCTTGGCTCCTGAATAGTTGGGATTGCGCGAGTAAAGGTGCGCAGTAGATATTATATAAAGGTGCACACTGCGCACACGTAATATGACGTAATGGTTGAGAGTCCAGGAAGGTTGGTTTAATCGAATGGCAACAACTTATAGGAGAAACTGTCACATCAAATGCATGATAGAGTTTCACGAAAAAGAGTAGAGTTATGAACGTGACAAAGTCCACTTCCATTCGATTTAAATAAGCATCTTTACCATGTAAACGATAACTGTGCTCGGATTTTTTGTCGCTCTACTAGGAGCCTAAACGTACCCATAAACTAAACAGCCGACTGTTCTTCATCCTTGAAATTTTGCAAGGTGTCCAGTTCGACGTCAAAATAACTTTTTTCTTGAAGCTCATTATAATAGTGGCGAAGCAACCAGCTCGCAACAAAGGCCATAATCGAACCTTTCTCGCACGGAAGTATGTGCCTATCAGAATGGAAAGCGCGCCACCATTATATCTGCAAGAGGGAAACTACTATGCGGTAATCGTAGATAAGCCGATGCAACTATCATGGCTTTGTACTATGAAAATAGCTAACTGTTGCCTTCTACAAAGATTTTCAGACCTTTGCAGTATGGCGGAAGGTTATGCAGACTTTCCTTAAACAATACTAGTGTAACTCAAGTGGAAACTGACTAAAGTTTCACCTCGAAAGTCATCCTTGCACGGAAAGGCAAACTCCAAAGTTCGAGCTCTTATAAAGAATATTGTTGCCACTTATGCAGCAAGGAGGAAAGCGCCAATTGAAGGTACCGCGGCCTCTCATAGAAAGTGGATGAGAATGTGTATATCCGCTTGTTTTGGGAGTGGAGCCAATAATACTGTTTCGTCAATGAATAAATTGTACTTCAAAAACAACGGTGCGTTAAATAAATCATAGACACTTAATATTATATTCTTAATTATGTCATTTTCCATGAGACCAGCTGTTGTGAAATTGGATGAGTGAGGTATAAACTTAATGAAGGAGGTTTGGATGAAACATTTGTATGTGTAGAATAGAGATAGAACGAGGTCCGGGGGTTAGCATGATAATCAACATTGTGGTCGAGCGTTGCATAAAGGTTGCGTAAGGAAAAGGAAAAAGCTTGGAAAAACGGAGCGACGAAGCGCGCAAAGGTCGTAAGGAACTGTCGATTCCGGGTTCGGTGAGCAGGAACGATCCAAAATTACACCAAGAATCTCTCCTTTGTCCTATGATCGTGTTTACTATCATATGTCGACTCGCACAACAGTTGGCACAAACAATGGTTTGTTATTAATGTAGCTAATGAATTTGCACGTGGCTGCAATCCACAACCTTACTTAACTAGTTCAAAAATGAGACCGTTGAGTATTATCAAAGTGAAATGGAAGGACTTTGATTAGTTGGTGAAAAGTTTACTAGTACATTTGCAATAAATGGAAGTAGATGGGAATAAGAGCGTGGGCGAGAATGAGATGTTGATCGTCCACGGAATCCTTCCGGCTTGGCTCGAAAGTCTTTGGTCTGTTGGCTCGCGGCCGAATGCCAAGGAACTGCTCCGGTAAACAAACGATTACGCTAGCTGTTAGGATATCTCATAAGAGCGGAAGGAAGGACGAGTAACGGGTCGACGAGATCTCAGAGCGAGGACTCGAGGCGAGACTGGTCTCGTCCGAAAGGATAAAGAAGTTGCGGCTGGCTGAGCAGCTGAGCGGAAGAACGAGTGGGTAGTGGACACTCGGTGAAGGCGAACTCAAACAAAACGGTTGGTAAACACCTGCTTCATCAGGAGAAGCAAGATATCGTCGCATACACAGCTTAATGTTAGGTTCCAGTCAAATTATAAGATGTTAGAATTGGATAAGCTCATGCACGCGCTCAAATGACAAAGCGTAGGTTATTTCAAGTTGAACGAGCACCAACAATGTGAATCGGGCTTTGTAGTCCAAGTACAGAGTGAGTTCGATCGGTGGTAATAGGATAAAGGTGAAGCGTTCGATAGGTAATAGGGATTACTAGATGAACTCGACCTCCATGCAGGAATCAATTGATTTGTCATACCACCGACAAAATGTCCGTTGATGTTATCAATTTTTAGAAAGAATATAACAGCAGCTAGCTACCGGGTATAGTCTATAGAGCGGTATTGGGTCGACCTAACACCTACCTGCTTAACGGACCATCATCGATTATCTGATTCTTAACGAACACTTATTGGATTGCCGCGCTCTCCGCCTCGACCTAGCACTTGCGCCTGCTTCCCACCTGCCTCTCCAGTATCCCTCTCCTCTCGCATGAAGAGCACATAACTACCACACCAATATGTAGCCAGGCAGTATGTCGAAGGGGAGAGCTCGCACTTTACGCCTCAGCTGTACCTTCGCACGAAAGCTCCAAAGGTTAATCGCAGCTATTTATATCGAACCAATACTATCCGATCGTTATTTTATAAGGCCCTAACCTCTACATATCGCAGGTGTCAATTTCTCAGGGAAAATTTGACATCGGCTGATCGACCCACAAGAAGTCAAGTAGATTTTCAAGATAGGCTAAAATTATAATCGACAATCTATTTGTCACCGCGTAAACGCTAGAAGGTTGCTATGTTGTCAGTGGCATTAACGACATAAGCTGTCAACGAGTTACTGGAGGTCATTAGCGGGACGCTTTGCATCTGTTAGACCTATGCCAGTAGGAGAGAGAGAGAACATGCATTCAAGTATTTATTTCGATCACGGAAAGTTCCCAAAATTTTGAAGAAAATATTGTTCAGCCAAACGAGACTTGTTGAAATTCGCCCAGTTCCCCCTCCTTTGCTGTCTCTGCTGCCGGCTTTAAGAGTATACTCTATCTCTCGTTACGCAATCCTCTCGAAAATTCTTCGAACGGTAAGAAAAGCCCGGTCAATTGGACGGTGTTCGCTTGGTGCGTCTATTCTGATTGACTGCTTGCCAATATGTAGTCAGTACATAGGTACAAAGACATATACATATGGTCCAAGTTAAGCTGACATCAACAAATAATCGAAAGTAATACCTACCCCCTTCTGACTCTGTCCTCCAATGTGCGCCATTTTGTTGATATTCATCCAATACGATAATTTGCCGGAACGGACTTTCTCTATCACGTATGATATCTCAATGAATTCCAAAGTCGATTTAGATTATCTTTGTGACTCACCGGTAGGAAACTCGCAATGACAGATATATATATATATATATATATATGCGCGTATGTCAGGCATGCAAAACTCATACTAAATCCGCATGCAAACGCATGCAACCACCAGATATCCGCGATCAGCTGGTACATTGTACTTTGACCGAACTTGGGCCTTTCACCTTCTCCGCTTCCCACGACGTTACGACCTCCTCTTTTTTTACTCTCTCGCCTCTCGGCATTTGCCAAGAGCGAGGCAAGCAGCAGACAGCGGCGCATCTTTAACAAACTTTAATGCCTTCTTTTTTTAACAGACATTTGTGAGGCTAGATATGCCACCATCGAACCAATACTATTGAAGATAATCCATCAACATTCACTATTTTCCTTTCCATACGTCCTTTATACGTCTAGCGCTATTCACCTTGTCCTTTACACGCCAATCTCGTCACAAACATGAATCACTAGATAGTGAATCAAGCTTCTCGACAGAACTTTGTCGTGAAACGTTCTCTGTCTTTACCCTCTACCTGCACAAGGACAGCTTTCTTTAATATAATAGCACAGTCGACTTACAAATTGTGTGCTTACTGAACGTTCTCATATCAAAATTACCACTTGACATTATGAATAATAACAAGTTTCAAGAAAGCGGCAAGCCACGTGAATTTATTGTTACATAAAGAGAGTGTGATTTGCTATTTTAAACAGGCACTTCTAAGTTTTCCGGAGATGCAATACTTCACGATTTCCTCGAAGCACGTTACAGACGTATACTCAAAATCGAATTATGTATGAACCATGACTTTACACATCGACAACTGTCCTGCGCAAATGAATTAATTAGTAGTAACGAAACTCAGCGGGGCTTTTAAAAAGATTTGAGTACAAGTGCAAACGTATAACTCGCATGTATTATGTAATGCGAATACATTTTGGCATGCGTCCTGCCTTGATTATCCTTAGCATAGCCCTGGTTATAGGAAATTCACAACGCATTTCCCGTTGTACCTACTTGAACGGCGAATTAAACAATAGCAGTTCATCGGTTAACATACATACATATTTAATCCTTTGCTTTGTTCTGTCGCGAGTCCTCACTGGCCGGGAGGTATTGGCCGAATCAAATAAAATCAGCAGACTAACAGATAGCTAGTAGAACAGTCGTTGATAAAGCCATCAATTAAGTCATAGGACATGTATCTCCTTGAAGCTCTAATCTAATGGGATTGCGGCAAAAAGATGGTTATCTTTGGTTACTCCGAGCAGAAAGATGAGAAAAGAGCTAATATTTGTTATCTTAAATTGAGACTATTGCTCATTGGTGCTGTCCGAAATGTCAGAAGACTTCAAGCAGAGTAGAAATCGCTAGAATGAAATATATTTGATTACAGGTAGGAGGAAATCGAAACGACGCGACGACGCGGTAGAAGCGACGATCAGCGTCACGTGGCGACGTCGTCTTATCGACCGTCAGGGAGCCGTCAGCAAGGATTGGCTGAACTTCACCACGTGACCCGTCATAACGTCAAGTTGGTCTACCGTCTGCTAGTGGTTGGCCGGATTCGCCGAGGCTGAGCCTTTAAAGAACAAAGAGTTAATCCGTAATCGGACAGACAAGAGTGGACGCCGGTGGTTGATTGTGCTTCTATTAAGAAGGAAGTTGAAGTTCTTGCGAATTTCGTGAGGTGTGTGTAATAGGCACCCAATCACTCTTCTATTTTCGTGCGCTAAAGCAAGTCGCACGATCGGACCATCAGAGTGGAAGATAGTTGTGGCGACCAACGAGAGTGAGTGAGCGCACGGGTGCTGGTTCGCATAAGAGCAGGACGAACGACAAACGACAAGCGACAAAGGCAGCAGACAAGGCAGACAGACAGGCACGGACAGGCACAGTGGGGCATAGTAAAGGGAAAGGAGAAAGAAGACGAAGAGGTGGGAGATCTGCCGGTGAAACAAGCCGAACTGCCGAGTGCTGCCGAGTGTCGAATCTTTGACAGTTGTCTGCAGCAGTTCACTGCAGTTGTCTGGAGTGCGCCAAGAGTGAAGCGGTGTTGTAGATTGCACCAAGGAAAAGACGTAGTGCTGGACGGTAGTTGTTTGCTGCTGAACGGAATTAGGATTGGCGTCCGATAATTAGTAGACAGGTGAAAATAGAGAAGGAAAATGTCTCGTGACGGTTAACTGCGTGTGGTAGGAAAGAAAAATTGGATGGGACGTAGTGACGTTGTTCCGAAAAGCTGAAGATTAGAATTGAGATTGGAATTGAATATAAGTTGGTGGCGAATCGCGGGAAGTTTGAAAGGAGTTGGAGTGCTTGTTGCTGAATCAAAAAGTAAAAACTAGTCGCTGGCCGGCTGACAGGCTGACTTAAGATGAACAGTATGAACTACATCGGGAAGTTCATCAGCAACTTTCGCGACTTCTACAATGAGATCAATGCGGCGACGCTCACGGGCGCGATTGACGTGGTGGTTGTCGAGCAACCGGACCGATCGTTCACCTGCTCACCATTTCATGTGAGATTCGGGAAACTAGGTGTTCTTCGCTCCAGAGAGAAAGTGGTAAGTGTTCGAACCTTCTTTAGCTTCTTTCCATCGTAATATTCATTCTCAAAAGTACCTTTGCTTGCACTGGCATTTAGAACATGAGAATTTTGGAAGTGGATAAATTCTGGTTGATAAGATTGATTATCAAGGTAAACAATTTCTTTTCAGGTGGACATAGAAATCAATGGAGATGTTCGGCAGATTCACATGAAGCTTGGAGATTCAGGGGAAGCCTTTTTCGTTGAAGAAGTCAGTTCGGATGGCTCGCCAACCGATACCGAGATCCCACCACATTTGGCTTGTTCTCCTATACCCGATGACAATTGCTTTCCTTCCTCTAGATTCAATACTTTGCCTGACCTTCCTCAAGACCAAAGACAGAAAATGGTCTTGGATGCTGTACTCTCTACTGAAAGAGAAACCTGGGAGCAAATTTCAGCTCTGCCAGCAGATGATCGAGAGAAGTTTTTAATTGAAAAGTTCTCGGATCTCCCAAGAGAATATCGTGAAAAACTGTTGCAAATTGCATCACTTACATCAGAGGAGAGGGATGAGCTGTTTAGAGAAAGTTATGGTTCCTCCTCCGCGTTGCAGAAGCAGCAAATGATAAGAGAGCAATATTCAGCTTTGAAGGCAGAAGACAAGGAAAGGTTATTTAAAGAGAACTTCCCTGAACTATCGGTAGACCAAAGGGAGAAGTTTGAAAATGCATTACTGATTGATTGGAAGGAAAAGGATGACAAGTGGGAGGGCAAGCAGAATGTCTTAAAGAACGAGGAAGAAGAAATATTTGACATGGATGGTATCAATGATGACGAGCCACATCCAACAATGTCGACACCCAAATCTTTTGTGGCTGTCACATCATCGGAAAGAATTCGAAAAATTAGTGTTGTTAAGAATGACTTTAGACCTATTATGGACGACCCCCAGAGCAGCTGCAAAGAAAAGTCGAGCGATGAATCTAATACATCAATCAGCAAAAAGAATTCCAAAGATGAAACAACAGAAGAACCAAAGTCTAATAACAGCTCAACAAGGAGAAAACGCAAGAGGAGAAGTATTATGAAGAAAAAGGGTTCCCAAAGAAAGACTAGTAATGGCAGTAGCAGCCAGGCTGACATGAGTGAAACCGATGCTATCGTAAATGATGAAACAATCACCGAATCCCAACAAGTATCAACGCCTGTAGCTGAAGTGGAGAACAAAGATACTGTGGAAGAGACTGTGATACCTAACCAGGATATCATAGAAAAGCGCCCAGAAACTGACTTTCATTTTTTTAGTGACACAGAAATCACAAAGTAAGTTTGATTTATAATCATTGGAATTCAATAACATTTTGAAATTCATAGAATGCTAACCTCCTCCATCTTTTCTTACTTTACAAGGAATCAAGATTCCAGGCCCTCTTCCCCCATTCAGTCTGACACAGAATTTGAAATGCAAAAGTTAACGCAAGAAGGTAGTGGCCGAGAGGATGACAAGAGCCATCAACAAAGTTGGAGATGGGGTGAACTGCCAAGTCCACCCCCAGAGTCGGCCCACCCAAGCCATAGAAGCTCACTGAACTCTTCAGCTGTTGTTAACCAATCAAATGATCGTTAGTACAATTTTTATCCGATTGTTGCAAACCTGACTTCCTTCCTCCTTTCTTGTATATTATCCAAGTAGATCAACTAGTCGTCCTCTTTTAAAAACTAACCATCATTCTTCTATCATGTATAGTGAACGAATAACAGTATGTGTACCCATTCAATATTAACAATTTGTGTGAAACATCAGTTCATGTGCTTAACGCTAACAGTCTGCTAACTGCTCTTTCAATGGCAGCAGAGGCACATCGATCTATGCTCAGTGGCATGTTCTCCTTTATGAAGAAGACCTCCCGAGTAAGGCATAATCCCGAATCAGAAGGAATTTACTTGAGCGATCTTAACCCGGACGAACTGGACCCCGAAGTAGCGGCACTTTATTTCCCCTCTTCTCACCGAGGACCAACCGCGGTTAAAGGTACAGAAGATGCTTTGCTTTGCCAAACAAACTCTTCCGAACGCTAACACATATCACTAACTATATATCCCAAATTTCCCGCTACACCATTTTCCGTCAATTTTATTGTTGCTCTCAAGTGCGCGTGATACTGGTACAGGATGGAAAATGTGTTTGTCTCTAGTTCTCCCCATTAAATGCTGCATTTTTATTTGTTCCTTATTAATTCAATTTAATTTGAATGATTGATCGAGTGAGCCATATGAATCAATAAATGATTCTCGTAAATAGTGAAACGTGAGTGAGCCAATTTCATGTGATTTCCAGATGGAAAACCAATGGATGAAGAAGATACAGAATCAGGTAATGGACCAAGCTTACCTCAAAGTCCAAACAGTGTCGAAGGAGCAATCGGCGGACCGAAGTCATTGGATAGTGACTTTGAAGAGCCAAAGCATTCTCTATTTGACAGCAGCGTAGAGATTAGCCTATCTCTGTGCGGAGGTTTAGATTCGGAAAACGGTCCGTCTAAAGAAGCGTTTCATCAAAATATGCTTCATTACGAAGACATTTGTTCGGATCCGAAATTATATGAGAATCCAAATTTAGTTGTAAAGATTAATGGAAAGTTCTATAATTGGGCCACCGCTTGTCCAATCGTAATGACCTATGCCGTTTTTCAAAGGCATTTACCACAGAATACAATAGAAAATCTATATGCGCAATATATGTCGTTACCAATGCACGAAGAAAAAAAGCAAGAAAGTAGTGGAAAAGCTGAAAGCCGTAGTGGTTACAGCTCGTGGTTTTCATGGCGAAGATCCACTCAGCCACAAAAGAAATCGGAGGAAATAAGTCAAAGTAAGAAACTTTATTCAGAACGAATCAATCAACATTCTCTGTATAGGACTAACTTTCATTGAATTTTCACACAGTTGACGGCCCAATCTCCGCTCAGTCACCTGAACAGCTTGTCGAGGTAAAAGAAGACATCCCGGTGGAAGAAGCAGTTCCCGCTGTTACCAGGTATGTATCATGCACTATTAACAATTTGGTCAGGGTTGTATTATTCTTCCTCCTTCATTTACAACCACCATCATCACTTTCTTAGAGAGGAGAAGATTGAACAAGCTGCCGTTGCCGAACCCGGGACAAAACCAACATTGGCATGTGACACACTTTCGGATGATCTTTCCAAAGTCACTATAGCTCCAAAAACTGACAAAACGCGAGAGCGTGAAGGCGAGGGCTACAGTGGTAGCGAAGATTCAGATAGCAATCAAAATGAACCGCAAGGAATGAAAATACCTATCGAAAGGAGATCTTACTACGAATCGACTGAAAAGTACCGCAAAACTTTGAGATTGTCATCCACACAAATAGTAGGTCTTACTATTACACAGCTGCATGTGCAACTATAATCATGACAGTGATCGTCACAAGTGTCTCTTTTATAGGCAAGTCTGAACTTAAAGGATGGTCCCAACGAAGTGGTGTTTAGTGTGACCACAGCATATCAGGGTACAACGCGTTGCAAGTGTCATATTTACAAATGGCGATGGGACGATAAGATCGTCATCTCTGATATTGATGGAACTATAACAAAGTCTGACGTGTTGGGCCATATTTTGCCAATTGTCGGCAAGGACTGGGCTCAATCTGGCGTTGCTCAATTATTTACAAAGATTAAGAACAACGGATACAAACTACTATATTTGTCAGCACGAGCCATAGGCCAAGCGAAAGTAACTAGGGAGTACCTCAAGAGCATCAAACAAGGAGATTTATCACTTCCCGAGGGACCACTGCTGTTGAATCCGACGAGCTTAATCTCAGCTTTCCATCGTGAAGTCATAGAAAAAAAACCGGAAGAGTTTAAAATATCATGCCTCACCGACATCCAAGCACTTTTCCCTGAAGGATCCAAACCCTTCTACGCTGGCTATGGAAACAGAATCAATGTAAGGCTGAAACATACGCTTTTCTTGGTAAACTGAACATCCAGCCGACAGTAGTTCGATAATGCATAATAATCTGATTGCAGGATGTATGGGCATATAGAGCTGTCGGCATTCCTATTAAACGTATATTCACCATAAACCACAGGGGTGAATTAAAGCACGAGTTGACTCAAACATTCCAGTCCTCGTAAGTATTACACTTCGATCTAAATACCCTTGCACGTAATAGCAACTTACAACACAGCTCTTAGAAAAGAGGGGTCTTTTCCGTAGAAATGACACGCTCTTCTTAAAGATTGAAATCTAACAGAATTAAGGTAGCCATTAGCCTTGTCACAAGATATTACGAAATTTTATTTAATTACGATTCGTTAGTATGAAGCGTGACCGTTAGCTTCAGGGACTATTGCCATTCGAAAGATAACACTTTCTCTCCACAATTACGTCTTGTTAGAGTCTTTCGAGCATGTTTGTGTGACATTATATTTCTGCTGGTATTGTTGCATTTTAGTATGAAACATAATAGTCTTTCTTCTGTATTTTGTAACCTGAAACCGTTGAACGCCATTTTTTTAAGCAAGCGAATGTGCCGGAATGTGAAGTGCGCAATTAGGGAGTGCAGGTGCGCCTGTTCCTTTGCGTGCAGATATACTTATAGGTCGGATTTCTGTGATTCCAGTTATACGTGTCAGTGCGATATCGTCAATGAGTTGTTCCCGCCTCTACCCATGCCAAATGTCGACTGATGACGGCACAACCTTAGCTGTATAGTCTTTTTAGTGCAATTAATCGCGTTTCAGTAAAAATCGCGAGAAGCTCTGCCTGTCATTGGTCTTAAGGAACTTTGAACAATTTGAATCGACGCGAGCTTCAAACTACAGTACAAATGACTAAGAGATATATTTTTATACTCTTGGCAATCGGCAAGATTCGCTAAGAGAAGATAAGCTCTCTCAACATAGTGTCCCAATGGCAAATTACGATCGCAATGGTACACTCGGTTCAAAGTTTGAATCCACACAATCTATCTATGAAGCGTCGTTAGTTAGTACGTTTTGACATATTTGGTTGTGCAAGAACCTCCACCTATCTTCTTATGATTTATAGGGGTAAGCACATGTTCTTACACAGTTGCTTTTATCATGATTGTGACTTAGAATCCCTAACATAGCTATCGCCACAATCGTTACTTTCATTGGTATGATTTGATCGTGTAACATTTTCGAATTGGTGAAAGAGTCAGATTTACATTCATCATCAACAACTATTATTCGCACATGCCGCATTCGCCAAAGAACTTATGTGTAAATCTTTTTCTTCGTGCACGTACTTGAACTGTCTGTACCCCACATACAACTGGTTTAATCCAGGCAGCTTGATCGCATAGGTAGTGGTGTTATGCACTAATCATATCATTCGTCCCATTTCAAGCAGATACCTACATCAATCCACGGCTTGATTCATCAGGACGCATCTGTGATGGATCGAAACAAAATCGTTTTCAATCGTAATTGATTTTTCAGCAGAGCAACAGATAAACTAATAAGATATTTGCTCCTCATTTTTGAGATTCTGCAGGACATTTTAGCATTTTGAAAGCGTCGCATAATATTGTTCGCCGTTAACACTGTATGATTGTTGTCGTCAAGTTGTTTCCTGCTCGTTCTACTGTTTTTTTTCTCTCCTTGGATGAAACATTTCTAAGATTACTGTTTTACCATGATTTGCGAGAACAGCCGCCCTTTTCTTTGATTTCAGATACTCAAACATGAGTTACATCGTTGACCATCTGTTCCCCGCGTGGTCCGAGGATGCTGCTGACGAGTTCAGCAACTTCGCGTACTGGCGTGAACCCATTCCGGAAGTACCGAAGCTTGGAGAGCTCTACTCTGAGATGCAAACATGCTAAGGACAATGCTCTTCAGGCCGTGCGATTTCATTCACTCGCGCTTGTCATCATATGGCAAGCATCGTATTTAATTAACTTTTGTACTCTATCTAACGATTACAGTGTTCTTGACTGGTGGGAATTTCGGGATAATATGCAACACTAGTATTCCTTTATTTTAATGATCAGAACAGTATGATTAATCGATCGAAACATTCCAACCAATATAGAGAAGAAAAGAATACTCGAGCAGCAATGGATTGTTCCTGCTTTCGTAATGAATAGTTTGTTTTCGCGTTTAACACCTGGAAAGCTGTCCACACCAGTTATAGTGCACAATGTGCTTAGTAATTAAACGTAATGCAGGAAAATGCTTGGAAAAAAGGGGAAAAAAATACAAGTGAATTGCTTACATGCTACGCTTAGCACGGACTGCAAATGTTTCCAGGGGACATTTCTAACTCCAGTCAGTGTTTGAGATACCTCAATTCTCGATAAGTGCATAAGGGGAGAAGCTTGCATGTAAAGTGGTTCAGTGATATGTTCAGAGCAGACATCCGTATGCTGGAGAACCGATCGTATTAAGAGTACATGAACTGTATAATGAAGCGTACTGTGTACGTGCACACTTTTCATGAACTTTTAACAGCAATGCAGCCGAGAATCAAAGACGGATTCTTTGAGAATCAGTGAAGTTGCCACGGTCCTCTGGCATAGCAGGAGTTTCAGACAATATAACGTATGGTTTCTATATTTATCGTTTATTTTTGTCGTATATTTCCTTGAAGGAATTTATTATTTATTTTTCTACGAGATCTCTGTTGAATTGGTGTGCTGTGAGATTGCCATATTTAGAACGGTTATGAGAACGTTGTCACTCGCGTTGTGATATTCCAATCAAACGTCAATGAGACGCACCGACCAACGTACAGTAACGAGCTCGCTTTATGTTTCATAGTTCATACATGTAAATTATAATTTTTACCTGTAATGTACGTGCTCTCAATTTGTCGTAAAGGCGGTAATTCTATGTCTTTCAGAATACGTTACCTAAAGAACAAGTAGTGAAGTAGAGTAAGTTATTTCTTACTTTGACTAAGTTGACGAAACAGCAATATGTATAATGAGCGATAGCCTCCTAAAAAAAAGAGTATTTTTTTAGTCCGTGCGATTGCATGCGCGAAGGTACAACTATATTTAACCAAAGAAGATAATACCAGGATAAGTTACGCCCTAGTTTAACGTGACAATGTTGTCCTGCCATTCGATGAGACGATGATAAAAATTCGACTAACTACCGAAACATTACAACCTATCGCGTGTGTACCTCTAATTTCTCATTTGTTAAGTTAGTGTATTTACTTGTGTCGGGAATGTACATAAGTCAAACTGCTGTTATAGAAAGGGTTTTGTAAGTAAATCGATTTTTTATTTTTTACTACACCCCTTTCCTTTTTGTTAACAAGCGTTACTCTTCGTATGAATAAATTTATTCATTTGCAAGATGTCCATTCGGGTTCTATTGACATTTTTCGTGTATACTTTCATGCAAGCAGGATAAGGCTACGAGGGAATAGTCTCGTTTGTTCCATCTATGAACTATAAGAGCCTGACGCAAGCATCTGACCAGGAAACAAATGCAATAATATACGAAAATCGTAATCCCCCGAATTTTTAGATGCGAGGAAATAAAAAATTGCAGCCATTCCTTAGCAATAATTGACCTACGCTACTGGATCGTGATAATGTATGCGCCACTATCGAAGGAAGTGCTGCTTCAGGAAACGTGAACCTTTGTAGACCAACATTATCTTAAATAATAGTATGCTTCTACGTAATAAACATGATTTCTAGCTAGTAAAGAAATTCATTTCTTATACTAGGAGAAAAATTCACATTTCATTTTGTATTATCTTTGATACATATATATATATATTCATTTTGCTGTCGAGAAATCATTGTCAGTTGTCAGCTCAGATATTTATTCGTCAACGTTACTGTGCAGTATTACCTACGATTACCAAGTTAAGCTTCTATATGTAACAACTATATGTCATGTAGCATCGGAAATAATAAATGGCAAACGATTCAATGTGCTATCACAGCAGATGTATAAAACGAATATTATTTGTGTGGTTTCCGTTTCAGATTTATTTTTTCTCAAATACACGTTACTTCACCGTACGCGCATCTTAGCTATTCTAATGACGTAAATGCGTAATTGATTCTTAGTCTCTATTACATTAAGGCCATTGCACCGCATTCGCAGTTATATCTGTTACTTGGGCCCATCGTACTTTTGACTAGAATGAAATTTCTATCTGTTTTACTTTTCATTTCTAAAACGCGGAGGTAATACGTACGATTCTCAAGATACCTCGTATTTTACTTATTATGAGTAGGTTCCAATGTCTTCAGACTCAGAGAAATCTGTAGAGTCTAGAGAGGTTGCACTACCTTTGTTGCCAAGAGTTTCTTCCAATTTTACTTTCGGTGCGGCATCGCTGTCTTCATTTGTGTCAACCGTGTGAACATGACATGGACAGAACACTGATTGGTGAAATAGTACCTATAAATTTTAAATGGGTAAAAGTCTTCGCTAGACTTGTATGACACAGCAACTAAATATGATTAATGTTCATGTTTTCCATCACACTGATAGCGATAGGGATATACAAACGTCATCGCTGTCACCTTCATAATTGCTTTTTTAAACAGAATAGGTTACTATAATTGGAGAAATTATCGTTGCTCACCCATACTAATATGACAACCAATAATATCGCGAAGAAAAACGGCTCCGTCATTTCTTTTCGTCACCTTTAATTTGACTTTGAAATACTTCTTTGTGGGTATAGAAAAAATACCAGAGAATTTGGGTCATGTAATGTCAAGATATTTTCTGTCCACTGGCGTTATGCTCATTTGTTTCCAAATTCAGATGGTACAGTCAACAATATTATTACTTATTTTGGAATAATCGTGTTGTTGTAAAAAGATCAAAATATATTTGACACTATGTATTTACAATTGCGTAAGTGTTCACATTTCTTGTAGTTGTTTAAACAGTTATTGTAGCTTCACGTATTGTCAGCCTCCTCGGTTTCATCCACTTCCATAGTATCTTCCTCAACATTCTTCTTTTCATCTTCATCAGCCGCAAGTTTCTTGTATCCATGTTTCTTTGTGTATACGCCTAATGCCTCCAATTTAAATGTAGCTAGTGGTTGTTGCAACAGTTCCTGTAAACCAATTTTTCATGTGTAAAATATAAAGGAACAATTGGAATTTGAGTAACCACTTCTGATTATTGATTTCCAGAGATGGTACGCACCAGAATTTTTGCTTGTTCTGGCGTTAAAGTTTGTCCCTTTTTACAGACCCGAAAATCTTTTACTAAATTTATAATTCCTTTTTTAAGAGCAGTTGGCATTCCCAATTGTCTTAAACGAGGTTCTAAACTATGTGGAAAGTCTGGTAAAGGTCCTTCTAGTAGTTTGACAGTTGTGGGTGTAATAAAACCAGATCTGGCGTATTCCAATTCCGAATAACTGTCTATCCATTTTAGAACCTAGGAAAATAAAGCTTCCTTTAATAGAGCTCTATAATAGATTAACAAGAAATAGATCTGATCTTTCATCCTCGAGATACCTCTTTCTCGGTCCTATTAGTAAAAAGTAAGCCGCACTGTCCTCTCAAACGACCAGATAGTTCGTGCAGCCCTTCCGCAACTTCATCCTCGGATGATTTACCAAAGGCAAGTGCCAAAACTTTATTCTTGCCAAATATAAATCTGCTGTCTTTCCATTCACCTCGGAGGTCTTTCAATTTGTTGTTGCGCATATTATGGACAGTGATGTGAAATATCCTGTCATACTTCTCAACACATGCTCTCACATCCTCCACAATGTGTTGTTTCAACGCCAGTCCTTTCTTGCTCGTTTTCGTAAGGGATACTGTAAAATCATAATTGTACTATTTTCTTTGTCATCGATATAAGTGAAATGTTTTGTTCGCTTAACTATTTCTCAAGTTGACACGATACTAAGGGGTTATATCCGAGGAATATAACATCTTTAAAGGTCAATGGAAAATTGGAATTCTACGTTGATTGAAATATAATCTTACTTTTCTTATCCCGCTTGGACTTTGGCATTTTGCTCACCGAGACTCAACAAACTCTCTTAAATTACAGTGCTTGTTAACCAAGCATAGAATCGTTTTGACAAACACGTGCTGCTCTAACACAATGAGAATGTGTGTGTCAGTCGGTATCGGTGGCTGGTCTGCGGATGGCCTGGATATGTGTATAACATCTACGTATATACACAGGTGTGATCTCGAATCACTGTGTTGTGGTCCAGTGTGATGGTGTGGAATAAGAGCCTCGAGCAAAGCGTGGAGCGGAGCATAGGAGAACAGAGTGCTCCAGAGCCAGACCTTACACGCAGAGCCAGTGCCGTCCGGCGCAAGTTCGATTACATAGAAAACAGGAAGGGAAAAAAGGAAAACGCTTTAGATACCAAGGTTCCCATAATTTAGGGTGATAGCAAGAGTTTATTAGAGAAATTGAATATAGAAAAATAATATGGCATTTCTTTTCTTGCCAAGCAGGCGGAATAATTGTTGGATCGAATAGAGAGAAGGAGGCGGTACGATGGATGTTTGAAAGGGCGGGGAGCGGAAGGCTGCGTTCGAATGGGCGGAAAGCGTCAAGTGAGCGCGCACTTTAAGATGGCAGCTTCCGCTCGTTCCGCCAGTGCACTCTGTGAGACCGTAGTGGACGAGAGCCGTTGAATACGACGAAGCCTCGATTTTCTGGGCCGTTTACGACACGCCAAAGGTGAGTCACACTCTCGATTAGAACCTCTTCCCGGTGTGCTGGTGAGACCGAGACGTTGGGAATAATGTCTTCGCCAATATCGGATGGAAATAATCATAAGTGCGTTCAGCGAGAGCCCGTGTGAACCCCGTAGCCATGCAGGCCTGCCTGCTCGCAGTTCCGGGCGAACCCGGCCGAAATTATATTCTCTCATAAATCTTCCGGCCTTTGATATTAATGTCTAGGCCGCTTGTCCACGATACCAATAGCGATTTGCCACTGGCATTGCCCCTTGTGTTGCGAAGCCTCTCATGCATTTTCCCGAGGGAGTCTCGCTCGGTTAGAATGCGCGACAGCAGTCCAGCTAAGTCCGCCCCAAGTCCCTTCGATTCTCTCTGAAGGCAGCCGCTAGCCGCTAGCCGCTAGCCGCACGGATGACGCACGCCAGTACGCGACGCGCCACATGCCAGCCACACTTCTCTCCTCACTCTTCCGCACTCTGCTCCTCTTCTCTCCTCTCTTTTCTTCCCACCGCCGCCATATTAATCACCTACTATCTAGCTAACCGGCGACCGAATTCTCCTCGGGTGCCGTTCGCCGATCGATTTCCCAACTAGAATCTAAAGAACCGCTAGTCCTTTAGCTGCCAGACGTCGATCAATGTTGCTCCCGCTCCAGCTCCTGCTCCCGGTCAACTTAGATATCCCGCCAGGAGCGGAGTGTCTCGCCTCTGCCTGTCAGCGGCTTCCTGCTTCTTCGAACTCAACTGTTCTGCCTATCTTTCGGCCCATATACGTCACAAAGAAATTACGAATGTCCTTTGCTAGAATATGCAGCATGTTTCGTTCGTGATCAATCGGAAGAGACGAAATTACGTATTGCGAGAGAGTGCATTCTGTAAGCGGTGTGCCGAGCACACGCCCTTTGACAAGTGAACCGATTAGCCTGTTCGATATTACTGTGAGCTCGATCAGTCCCATAAACGCACCTAATCTACCAAGACGATCGGCTTGTTTCATTCAACTTTTTGTATGCTTCCTCCAAGCCTTCCTAACCAGTTTGTCAATGCATGGTCGTTTGACTTTCGTAGTTTTATTCGCGTATCACATCGTTATTGAGCGCTATTCTACCGAGTGACGTATGCCAGAGACTGCGAGCCCCTCTCCGACTCCTCGCATTGGCACATTGATCACCGATCTTCAGGCATACCATATATCCATCGATCGTCATTCGAAATTTTATCAGATTTTCAGGAGACTCTTACGCTATTCATCAAATAGTTCCGCGACAATCGTGAAATGGGTCGTGAAATCGCGATATTGCCGTAATAATTTCAAGTTGTCCACAATACTCGTAGAGTTGTAGATTATCTCTACAAGATGTTCTATCTGCCTAATATCTCAGTGAGTAGTTCCATTGAAGAGCAAGCAAATACTAATCCCGCAAGCCACGTCGTACTCACGCTTTACTTCTCCCCCCACTTCTCTACCGCTCTAACTCTAGGACGATTAGATAATCATAGACGGGGACTGTAGAGAAGAAGTATATCAATCGGCGATTCCAGTGGAAAGTGGGCGTTTGCTCGTGGCTGAAGCATGGCCTCTCTTTGTCTCCGTCTAGGGGCGCGCGTTCTCTTTCTCGGTCACCGAACAACAGGCGAGGCGAGGATTCTTCTTTCGCCAAGGCCGATAGGCCCTCCGCCGGTATTATTTCGATGCTTTACGCTACACTGTCATCTCTCATGTAACGTGTCCTCCCCACCAACCATTCCTTCTCCCACTAGGCTACCTCCAGTACTCTTGTACGCAGTTCGTACGTAAAATGTATTTGCGTAACGAAGGCCTTTTGCCTCTTCTTCAGTCGGGGAGAGTCGTGAGTAGCGCATTCTTTTCTTTGCCGTTCGGTTGTGGCTCGCTCACTCGCTCGCCCACCGACCAATCACTTGGGCCTACTTACACGACCGATCTCAGCGATCGCTCTTCCTCTCTCATTCATTCTGTCAGCGCGGCTTTTCGACTTGGGTCGAGTGGCCACGGGCCGGACCGGCCCGGGACCAGTAGACGAGACGAGAGTCATCGTCCCTTGCTCCTTCGAACTTATATACTCACTCGACGCATTCTGGGAAAATTCACTACGCAATGCGGTAGAAGGACACCGGACTCTATTAGCAATTGTCAGGCTATAATGACTGGAGAAAAACTCTATTAACACATTGCTGACCCGTCGCACTACACGACAAATCATTGTGTGAGTTATCATTATTGTATCGCGTCATCTAATAATGTACACAAGTCCTGTACAAATGAATTTTTTGCGGTAGCCATCTACTGAATATATACTATCTGTTATTTCCTTATGGTTTGGGTAAGCTTGCGAGTTGAAGAAAAAAGGATGAGGAAAGAAGGGACAAGTAGTATGTTCGTAAGTAAATATATGGGCATAAATGGCCGAATGGGATTGACAAAGTGTGTCTCTGAAGCGGAGATTTTACACATAACATGGCTTTTGCAGTCTTATAATGCAATTGTTAGCCATTTTTTAATTTCTTCAACATATTACACACGAGTTTCTTTATACACCATTTATTTTCCAACCGATTATAAGACAGCTTTGTAATAGTGAGTGCATCTGCCACATAATCCTTGAATTGAGTGAGGAATCCAAGCGCAGAGAGTCGTGGGGCAGGGACCGCGTCATTTCGCAGCAATGGTACTAACTAGCGTGTTCTCTTCAGCTGGATAGCCATATGTATGTGTGTGTGTGTGGTGTGGAGTAGATTACCGGACATAAAAGAAAACGTGAAACAGCGGGAGAGACCTAATAATATCACTGGCGAGCGTCCTTGGAGCGGTTCTGCCTGTGCGTAACACGGTTGCCTCCCAGTTCTTCTACGTCGCCGTTGTCACCGTCGCCATCGATGTTACGATCAGAGCGTGAGCAGGGCAACTCTCCACCAGCTGCTTACGGTTCAACGTAACGCGTCGTCGCCGGCCTCGTAATTCCAGCCGCGCGCCGCGTGTTCCCGTCGCTCCTTGCATCCAACCTCCACATTCACATCGACTCTATGACAGAAGCACGACGATACGCAATTTTATCGATGCCTATATTAACTATCGACGCGTTATTCGTCAGCAAATATGCTAGTTGACTGTAACCTTTCTGCGAATGAAAGTATGATTGAGTGCTGAAGAGATGGAAGGTTTGTAGGTTTCGGTTCGTGCAGTCAGATCTCAGGGAGTCGGAATCCTTGATATAGTATATTGATTCGGCCATCGAAAGACTCCTCCCTTTTTTCCAGTCAGTAGAATCGCGTGGGCTAACTTTTTGGAACGGTCACTTTGCTGACAGAATCCTGCCGGCAGTTTGTTACGTTTTTCAGCTGGTCCGACGCGGTGCTTCCAAGAGCGAGCGGCACCCAGTTCTTCATCTTGGAATTCCACCATTTTATTCTGACTCCGCTCCAAGCTTCACCCGCTTGCCAACCACTACATATCAGTCCAACGTTAACAGTCTTGTTGAGAGGCCACCCAATTAATGACTCGCGTGATCTTGAAAATCATTGTCAACTTATCACGATTTTCTAGAACTAGCTTCGTAAAATTAAGCTTTTTCAGGGTTGATTTGTGAAAGAAGCGGTAAAATGATCCACGTGTTGGCGATAGAAAGGAATGCGCGAGGATTCCCTCTACATGATAGTAAAGTCAGTTAGGCGTACACTGGCTCACAACACAGACTACACTACATGTTGGGTGGCGTGTTGGTGAGGAAGCTTGACATCAGTAGCTATTCCAAGACGGCTGACGCACTAACTTCTCAACTGCGTGTGTATACGGGCATGGGACATACATAGGTGACCGCATGAGTAATACCCCATCGAGTACACATCTGCATCTCAAGTACGACATGGCATCTTCTGATCTTTCTTTCTTACATTCCTCTTCTCAATCAGGCGTGCATTCATGCTTGAAATTCCTCATAATCTGTGTCTGTATTTATTACTCAGAGATTACTTTATTACTCAGAGATATTCTTGTTAGAAATTTTAATGTTTCGGATGTCAAGTAAAGAAAATTACTTTATTATGCGTTGATAGGAGAGAAGCAAGTGGGAATGTGAATAGGGTTGGGGTTGTGAGAGCTCGGACACGTACTAGGAGATCGTTGCTCACTCGCGTTGGTTTTGGTGGCGGTGAGCGCAACGGGCGAGCGAGTGAATGAAAGCGAAGTCGTGTACGAGCCTTCGGCCGTAGAGTGTAGTGTGCTCGCTCGCCTCGTCTCGCCACTCGCCACGCCTCGTCTCGACGGGAAGGAGATGAGTGAATGACAGTAGTAATGCGGCGCGCACTCCGGCAATTGCGTAAGACGATCAACATCGGGATAGGTAGCGAGTTTATCGATGCAGTTGGCAATCTATATCTCTATCAATTCGATACTTCATGTATGTGAGGGATGTGGACAAATATTTTCCACATTGTAATGGTTTTCTCGATACAAGAGATAAATTGTAATCGGCCTGTTAACGCATTAATTAATGAAAGGTAAAATATTTACTAGAAGTATTATTCAAGCATCTGGTTAAATTTCATCTTGCTCTTTATTCTCACGTCTGGATCACAGGCTGTGCAATTTTCCGAAGCGCGGCGCCACTTTCACGGCCCGGCGGCCTGCAGTTTCTCCAAGAGGCAACGATTGGCTGGAAGTAATCCGCTTACAGGAGAGTCGCCGCCGTCTGATAGCGAGGCACGGGCGACGAGAGCCCAACGTATGTAGTATATTGGAAGAGTTTTGCTTCGCGCTAAACGAGCCCTACTATGAAACACTGAATACATCTGTGAAAGCCTGCTATTAGAGTGAAGAGATGGATTAATGCTCACTGATGGAATCGTTGTTCGATGTAGTGACGTAGTTAAATGCTCTGCAGGATAAGTCCATGCTCTGTCATTTTACCTGGCTGGAGAAGTCGCAATGAGGGTATGGATGAAGTGCTAGGAGTAATAATGCCAGAAAGCAAATTGCTCAAGTGCTAACAGGTCGGGCGAACGCAACCAGACGAGTCGACACGGAAGAACGATCGTTGTCATTAGGAGAAGTCAATTAAATCGCGCTACTCAACAGCAGTCAATGGGTAATAATCATAAGCGTTCTTTGGCCCAGCTCGTTCAATACACCTTGCTAGGCTGCCTGTCATTTTCAGTCATGCTCAGATGCGTGTCTAGTGTAAACAAAGCCGAGCGAAACTCACTGAGTAAAAACTGGCATTATTTACTGCCTATATTGACTGGACTTCAGTCTTCTCTCGTCGACTCGAATCAGAGAGTTATGATTCCGAGTAAAAGTATGAGTATTTGCGTGGTTGAGTAACAAATCCTTTTCTTACCATGAACCTATGTATACCTGGGTGCCGGGCTTCAGTCGCCCGAAAGCCTTTCCCGAACGCCTTCCAGGTTCGCGCATTTACGCGATACCTCCACACTGCCACCTGTGGCTTGCCGCACACTGCCTCACCCTTCCATACTGAGCACCCCTTCCTTCACACTGACTATGCCTCACCTGCTCCTTGCTGCTGTATTCGACTTGAATTTCTTACCATTTTTCTGAAACTAGTTCAGAATAATACTATAATACATAACTGGGAGAGTCTAGTTTTCTCCAATTAGTATTATTAAAAATGAGCTGATAGTAGGAACGAATAATATTAATTAGTGCGTAATATGATGGGCAGATATTTCTCGGCTGCTCTGTTATATCAAACTAAGGGGTTGCGGGTAGTTCTCATTTCGCTATTTACGGGTGCATCGAAATACGTACGCGGAGTATGTCTGACTATTGATTTATATTCGCGCATGCTACTACCCACCCGCTACTCGTACAATTGGTTTCTCTCGAGTTGGCCTCACCGACGTGTCTTTCTATCCCTCTTTCTCTTTCTCTTTCTCTTTCTCCTTCTCCCTTCCCTAGTGGAACCGACGTGTTTTTCACGTGTCACCTATAAAAGCGGGCGGTAGCGCGGACGCGCGCGCCAGCTGCCATACCACTACGCTCGGAAAGTCACCTACTTTTTCTGTATTTTCAATGCTGGCTCCGATTTATTTCACCGTGGTCGCTACGGACTGACTATCTCAGAACTTGCCCCGATTTCCCCAGATTCTCTTCCCCTTCTCCATTCTCTGCAGAGAGTATAACATCGCAAGCAGATGCCGCATTCTCGAGCGATCAGATGTTTACGGAAACTTTGGACCGGAGTAAATAAAAATAGTGCTGGCCCACTATTGAAAATCAATAGGTACTACTGGCACAGGGCAGCTTACGTGATTATAGCAGCTCGCATCTTGGAGGATAGCAAGGCCGGATTTATTTATTGGAAAAGCAAATGATCGTTCTACATAGATAGTGTTTAATGGGGGATGATGAGTGATGATGGTTTGCAGTTTGCTGGAGGCGAATGATAATGTAAAGGTGTTGTGTAGGGAGGTAGAAGCGCAAGGTCAGTGTCGTAATCGGCAAGCGGTAAGCGGCAGCCGGCTTTTGTCTGCGGTATACGCGCATCTGTCGCACGAGAAAGAGCGCATTCAGGTTGGCACTTTGCGTGAAACCACCACGCCCCACCATACCGCCACGTCCACGGCCACTTGCCAATTAAACTGAGCTATTCTATCGGTATGCTTCTCCGCGGGTCACCTCTTCTCCGGAGAGAGGTCCAGGCAAATTTCTCTACTATGTTTAATCTCATGTTTTCCCACGGCGAACTCTTGTTTTAAAAGGAAGGAAATATCGTAGAGAAAAGTTTACCAAGACCTTCATCGATTTCTTTTGCAACGTTACATAGCGGTCATACTTGGCACGATGTAAGATGCGAGACGCGAAAAGGGGACGCTGTTAGAGCTAGCAAACGCGCAAGACTTTTCTGGAAAAGCTTCCCTTCAATCAGTACTGACTGAGACGGCTTGGGAACCCTGCGGAGCCTCCTTGAAGTACGGAGAGAAAAAAATCATTCCGACTAGGATTTCACCGGCGAGACGACGATTTCTCAGCACGTGGAGCTTCTCGGTCTTCCATTCTCGTTTGGCTCTTCGCCGATGATGGATCGCGTTGCGAGTATACCGGTGAAATAACTTAAAAAGCAAATGCAGACTTTATGCATAGTATATTTCTACTTAAGCTGTCGTCACGATATATGTCAAAATATCATTCCATTATTTTAACAGCGTCAAGTCAAGCCTTTAGTTTCTATTATCCAGCTGTCTGGTTCGTTCCAGCTGGATAATAGAAGCTTGGTTGATAGGACATACTCTAATTACAAACGCGCGCGCATCATATCCCAAGGGATTTATAGAAAGTTTTCATTCCTCGAGCTGCTGACTGATTGACTAGCTGATCTCCTGTCGGTACCATCATAAAGTTGAATCTCTAGTTGCCGTAGTTTTGTCACTGGTGGCATTTTCATTTTAAAGGTATCTCATTATTTATTCACGAGCTTTCATTCCGGTGATGGTGGTGATGGCGACATCTGTAGGCTAACGAATGCAATTTCCGTCTCGCCCGGATACTATAGTAACATATCGAACACTTGCATTGTTCGGCAAGAAACGTCCTTTTATTTCCGTAGAAGACGAAGAATGATGATATATATATACTCAATCCCAGTTAACCCTTAGCACTGTAGTATTCTCGACAGATTTCTTTAAAATCGATTTCTTCCCTGCCCAACAACGCATCTGCCAGCTTTTAAAACGTAGGATAATATAAACAGTATTGAAACGTGAAATATTTCAAGAATATGCGGATATCGAAGCACGCTTGACATAAATTGAAAAAAAAATCGAACATGATATGAATTTAGAAGGAAAAATATCGTGTAATAAGTGTACCGAGCAAAGAGCTCGTGATGAGGTAACAGCAGCAATTAGGTATGCAGCCGCGCAATAATAGCGAAGCCCGGCATAAAGTAAACAGAGTGCATATAAAATCAATGCTGTTAAACAACAGAATTAGTCTATAACCGGTTCGATCAACAGAAAAACAGAGCTTGATCACAAAAGCTCTCCAATTTCATATTTAAATGTTAGATCGTGATCAAGTATACAATGATACGGCACTGCCTCAGGAGGTCAAAGAGACACCCTTTTCTTGCAACGCTGCACCCGTCATGGGGTGAGGAAAAAGGGCGTCATCTCTTCCCGTGGCACTCGATATTCGGACTAGGGCGCAGAACGTAGGACGCAGACTGCACATTGCTTAAGAGAATTATCCTTATGAAACTTCTATCATGATTTTCCATGTCCAGCTAGGAAAACCGTAGCTTTGTGCTTGGTTAATTAATGGTAAACCGAAGGAGTAAGTAATAAGTAGGAAGCATGAGTTTTCGAAGTCCGAGATGCTCCAGTGTCGTTGGAAAGGAGAAAGATTGAATTCAGAGATAATAGTTGAAGAGACGATAGCAAGTACCTTGAACTAAACTACAAAGAGTTGAGAGGAGGCAAGAGCTGCAAGAGATGGCTGGAAGGAAGGAAGTAAAACGAAGCAGGAAGGAATGGAAGGAATGGAAGGAATGGAAGGCAGGGTGGCAGGGTGGCAGGGTGGCAGAGTAGCAGGCAGGCAGCAGGCAGCACGCAGGAAGGGCGGGTCGGCTGCAGGAGTTGCGCGCGCCTCCGCAGATCAATATTTCATTTGAAGCACAGCAACCCTCATTTCTGCGCCCGCCTCACTCTATCTTTCTCACTCGCCTTCGCCATTGTGTCCTGACGTAATTGTATCTCTTTCTCCATTTTCCCGTCTCTCCTTCGTTCTCCACCGATCCCGTGTCCCAGAGAACCGGATCGGTTCCTTTCCTTCCATTTCTCTCGGGATTCCTCCCTCATTTTTTTATCCTTCGGACTCTCGCTCCCACAATCATTACATCTCTCTTTTTCGTGGCCACTGTCCATTCCGAGTATGTGTCTGTCACTCGGTCACTCTAGAATTTTCTCGAGTTTTCCGTAACACGGAAATGCACCATCTTTGCTTTTCCTTACATCCACCCATCTGCTCGTAGTGACCAAGGTTGTCTTTTACGCGAGTCTGGAAAAAATCAGGGTTCCATCTTCGTATTTTACACAACAGTCGAGAGAAAAAGGCTTCCTTCTACAATCAAATTCCTGTTTCCTTTAAACGCCTCTCCCAACATAGCTGAGTGCATAGCTGGCTTACTTGTGCCGTCCTTTTCTCTCATTTCTCTCGTCACTCGACCTTCCTACAAATTGTTCTCTTCCCTGCTGCTGCTCCAGTAGAAGGCGCAACAGAGCAATACCAATTCCTTGATTAATTTTCTGTGGATACCATTTTCAAATCTGACCAGAAGATCTGGTATCATTCTGTATTTCACAAGAATCGTCAGAACCGCGGTGCAAAGTGTAATCTTTTGATGTCAATTGGGTACAAAGTCATTCGTCGTGCGAGCGTACCAGTTAAGGCAAATCACAAATAAGGCAAGTGCTTGACCGAAAGTAACGAGTAACGAGTTATCGATGTTGACAAAGCAGAAATGTAATTGAGTTGATGCAAACTCGCACTAGCGAGAGTAATTTCTCTAGGAATTACGTAATTCTCTCAATCCACTTGGTGGTTAAAGTTTTGGCAAAGCCACTTGGTCTGTTAGGGATATTTATGGCCAGACATAGCTAAGGAGAGATTATCGTATCGATCTCGCGATGTAGCCTTTCTTATTTATTGCTGCAGCGTACCGCCAATTTCCCAACTATTCCCTCGAAGCAGAAAACGAACCTTCTTGCCGCACGATGTCTGTTTCCAAATTTGTCAACAGCATCCTACTCAGCATCACGTGTGGTAGGAGCACGTGGCTCACCCTCACGACTCCACTCACACAAATGCTAGTCTGTTCTCTGCTGCATTTTTTAAAGAATTTCCAGTCTCATGATTGAGACATTGTCAGTGAAACTGAAATAATAGCGCCATTTAAGTGTCTTTAGTCCATTTCCTTCGCGTTTCTTTTACCACCATGAATTTCATCTCTTTTGCACGACCGCATTTTTCTTCCGCTTCAGCATAATGCCACGTTTGGTTACACTACCAATGGTTCCGAGTCTCCCAGACTCAGAACTGATACAGGGGGCCAAATTTATCACATGTCATTCTTCGTTAGGGCAGATCGATCGGTCGCCGGAAAAAGCATTAGGGTTAAGGAAATCTCGTGGTAGTTTTACGACTGCATACGCTCAAAATGAAGGCATTTAATAATATCAGCAACGTCTTCATTTGCTTGACTCATTAAACTCTTGAAATGGACAAGTAGGGCTTCTATAAATATAAATAGTAACTTGTCCGAAAAGGGCTGTCGATTTGTGAGTTGGTGAGAGACCGGGCGAAGACAGGTGATTCAACGGGAGCAGTGCTCTTGTTTGGATTAATGCTCGCAGAAAAATGCCGAGGATGATAAAGAAGATATAGTTGGAAAGAATAGGCAGGCACAGGGCTGAAGCGAGTGGGGTGCGCTTAGTAGTGGCAGGGTGTGCGAGGCCGAGGGCACAAGCCACAGGATAGGCAGCAGGCAAGCAGGCAGGGGACGCAAAGAGGCGAAGGAAAAAGAAGTGTGTAGTGTGAGAAAGAGGGAGAAAGAGAGTGGTAGGAACGAGCGCGCAGCTTGTCGCGTCCTGGTCCCGGGACACTGTACTCGTTCGCTTTCCTATGTGTGTATGAGTTCTTGTAGGAGTATGAGCAGCGGTGTGTGTGTGTGTGCGTGTGTGTGTAAAAGAGAGTAGCACGATGCTGCTGCCTGCCCCACCCAAGGTGGGCCAACAGAGCTGACGGCAGTGGCGCTGAGGGGAATGGTGTGTGTGGTGTAGCGGGTCGGCGGCGGCGTCGGCGGTGGTGGTGGTGGTGGTGGTGGTGGTGGCGACGGCGGGTATGCCGGGCCAAGCGATCAATAGTTCGGGTCGAGCACGAAGCTAAACGACGCTAGACGAGCCATCGCGGCAGTATCCGAGAGAATACGAGAAAGTGCGAGATATCCCGAGACCCGGCACGAGGTGAGCCGAGTCCCCACCAGTGGCGGCGTTGCCGGCTCAGTCACTGTGCGGGAGTGGTCACCGAGGGATGTGTGGTATCGTAACTGAGTGTGACTGAGGAAAAAGACCCGGCGTAGTTTCTCTCGCGTTTTACGCTCTCGCTATTGCCGCCTCGGAAAAAGGAACTAGCTGCACCGAGAGAGTCTAGTCAGTTTTCGGTTCGCCTCCCGTCGCGCGAGACTAAGGACCCGCAGCCGAGCGTGTATTTATTTATCTATTTATTGTACAAAAGACTTTAACTATAGGTAGGTGAGACCACCGCGACGTTACGTCGCACTCGCATCTCTCCCTGCTCTTTGCTCTTCTGCTTCTCTTCTTTCTGCCTATCTTTCCCACACGACCTTCTTTCGATCGCTCTGCTTCGCACGCTCGCTCATTTACTCCTTCTACCTCTATCATACTCATTTTCTTCCGACACACGCTCCTCGCTCTCACACACCCGAAACCCCTCGGCCCCCCGCCCCTACCCCACCCCCGACCCTCCCACCGCTGGCTCGAACTACCGTTTCCCTTTTTTGTCTTTCTTGTTTCCTCCACAACTCTTTGAGCCGTTTGCTTCTAAGGACAGGCATGATCCTTCGTAGTTAATGACTTTTACCACACGCTCTCTCTCTCTCTGTACCTTGAGCCGTCTCGTTTCTGCTCAGAATGCTTTTTTCATACTAACTATCGCAGAAAAGAAGGTTGGTGAGTGCAGTTCTCACGAGAACTGACGGGAACGGGAGTAATGGAGCGAGTGAGCGAGCGAGTGAACAAGCTGCCGGCTATCGATCTCTGCGGCAACGTACTGCGACGTAGAACCGCCGGAGAAGTAAAGTACCTGGCCTCTGGCCACAGTGGTAGAGTCCATTCCACTCGTTGCCGTAGATCTCGTGCGTTCAGCTTCACACAGCCTTACGCAAATTTATATTCGGTAGTAAAGATCCATGAGGAATTTGCCTGATCTGGCCAGCATACCTCAATGGAGCATGCTCCCTGAGAGGGGAAGTGGAGAGGGGGGAATTCGGCCGAGGAATTTCGCTCTCGCTTCGTGAAAGTAGCGCCGCGGCGCTTCGTCTGGCTCCCTCTTTAATGCGGTCGCCAGTCTCGGCCATAACCTCAAATCTTTAAGTCTGCTCGAGTCTGTACTGCGTGGCTCGCCGCGCCTTCTCTCACTCTTGCTACCGGTGACTAGCTTTCTCATTCTTTCTCCCTCTCCTCTTCCTACAGTCTGACCAGAAGGATCTTTCATAGATTCCTCCAAGACGACCTTCGTCATTCTGACATCGCAACGTTCGCACTACGCTGTTCCTCGCCTCCTACGGCAGCTTCTACTTTGCATGTCTAAATATGTCTATCTTTCCACGAGAGCCCACTGCGGCCACCAGTCGCCTGCTAACTCTCGATTCTGAACTGCCATCGAGAGGAAAGAATGTAACGAGCATGATCGAGATGCTCCTGAAAGATCGAAAGAGCCAGTCAGCCATTCAGCTAGTCAGCCACCACCGCCGTGCGATCTGCGGCGTGGCCTTCCGTACGTTTTACGCGAAGTCTACCGGGTGGCAAGTAAATTTTTGTTAATGCGCACGCGCCACCGAGGACTCGGAATGCCTCTTCATAGTCGTTTCTTTTTCGCTTCTCTTGGCAAATGGTTGCGCTGCTGGCGTACAAATTATTGGCAATATTTGCTCGTAAGAACACTTATGTACACGAAAATTCGACATTCCGAATGCTTAAAATACTGATGTCGGGACTCGTTTTTTTTATCAGTCGAGCCTAGAGCGTAACACGATAGATGGAAATGAGGCCATTCGATAACGGAAGTATTTATCTTGGCACATCGGTACGTCAGCGTCATTTTCGATCGAATCGCACTGATAATCGTCTACGTCTTGCTTCTTCCTGTGCCTCTGTTGACAGCTACTGGTAAAGCTGTCGCGATTGCAGAGGGGTATCAAATTGTAGAGATGTGCGTGTTGCATGTAGCGCTTGCAAGAGAATTAGATCGGATGTTCGACGCATTCTCCATTAGAGAAATCCACTCGAAAAGTCTGCGCCGGAAATATTTCGCAGTCTTTTTGTAGAGATCCGGCAACACCGTCCTCGAAGCTTCACGAACCAAAAGCCGGGTGATTGCGCGCGATTAAATATAGAAATCGTCGCTGATACACAGCTATACTCTGTCGCTTAATATTTCGTCTAGCCGAGTTTCTTTTTTTCTACCGATCCCATGCGATGCGATGCGATGCGATGCGACACGCCGCGCCATCCACAGTCAGATTCTAGTTATCTCGTGCTTTGTCACGTGCTCTTTCCACACGTTCTTCCTTACAAGCGCACTCCTACCTTATTTCTGAATTGGCTTGAAAGAGCTGAAGAGAAGTCATCGCATTGAAGAAAAGAGTGTCATGACTTCCGTGGGGTCCAGTAAACCAGGCAGGCCTTGCGCCACTTGCAGAATTATAGCCTACCTATTTCTAGACCCTTTACATCGTGGAGGGTAATTATCAGAGTAATAGCAGCAAATCCCAACTTGTTTTGCATACATCGTATATGCTTTTTTTGGAAGTGATTGCTTTTGCTATGCAAGTTCAAGAAGAACACTCGAACGTGAGAGGAAGGCACGCACGATATTCTTGGAATGTCCTAACACACTCGTACATAGAAGCCTTGTGATCCGGTCTCGTCACCGCGACTGTATGTGCGAGCACGTCTCGCCTCGCCTCGGGAACGGTGAATGCCAGCTACCGGAAGCACATCAATGAAACCGGATCTCAGCTCTTTCTGTCGCCTCGTAACTCTTACTGGGTTCATCTTTCTTTACTTTGTCCCCCTTCCGTCAGGGCTTTGCGCCCTGTTTCCCTCTCTCCCACTCAACCAACACTAGCAGAAACTTGAATGGTTTCTGGTGGAACGTGGAAAATGCACCAAGAGTAACTATATGGTCTAGTGAATTGGCTGATGAGGTATTTGCGCAGATAGGATTGTAAGCTAGGCAGTTGTAGTAATTGGTAAATATTTTAACGAAACAGTGGATTTGGGTATAACGGGAGGGGTAAACGCGATTGCTTCGAGAGTAGCACGAAATGGTTAATGGAAGACGTTATCGCGTTTATCACGACTACGTCCTTCAGTCTCAAGTGTATTTGAGGACTCAGATGATACGCGTGCGAAGCAACATATCAAGTACTGGGAATTTTCCTCGTTTGAGGCGGAGCCTCAGCCCAAAATCGATCGAACAGTCAAATCAAGAGTCTTTTCCCCTTTCCCTGTTTAAGGAAATTATTTAGCCTCTATGCAAATGAGACTATTGCTAATCCTTATATTACGCTCTTCACAAAATTACCAATCTACTTGCAAGATCAAGAGATAGCTTTGATGTGGCACATTCCTTCAACTGTGCAAGGTATACCGTTGTCGTTAGCGCTCACCGCTCTGTGACGCACAGCCTCGATGGAGGGATGGAGAGCAAGATAATTTTAGAAGTCCCTTTGTCGAGGCTTAGCTCGAGCTTGATAAGGTGCTTTCCCCTACTTCGAAATCGACCTGAAACCCTTACGCTCCAGAGATATTTCATCGAACCGAGACGTAGAATCGCATTTCTAAAACCGAATAGATTCCTGATAAATCTAGTGGGTTTTATTCACAGAGAATTACGAGAAAGTAACACTCAGGGCGATGGCTTCACTTTACCATTGCCATTCAAAAAAGGCAAGTCCGTCTCCTTTGCTGCGATGCGAGACGTTCGATGACTCACTCATGATAATCCATCGTAAGCGCCAAGCTAATTCTGCAGATTTTTCCATTGGCAAATTATACTGCACCGTGGCAGTCTTCTTTCATCATCGTACCACTTATATATTATATATCTGATTCATTCTCATTTCATCGTTTCACAGCTAACTGCTCGCGACAACTTGAGCATCTCTAATCTCTACTCCATGCAATTGCAAAAATCAGTAGCCCTCGAGATTTTACACGTCTGTGGTTTATGAATGGCGGTGTTAGAGAATCGATTCAGCCCTCACGTTGAGAGACATCACTCCTGGTGGGAAGTTGGAATCGATTCCGCTTTCCGCCTTTTGGCGGCGCGCAACGTAATGCAGTCAGACCGTAGCGATGAGTCATCGCTGGCGTAGGTTCGTTTGATTCGGCCAACAGCCACCATTCTTTGGATCGTCATCCTACTTCCTCCTACCTCGCCGTTCATGCGCGTCGACCGATTAACACATACCAAACTCAACATACCTCGACCCATTATTCTTCCTATATTATTCACCCAAATCGTCCTGTCGCGAACCACTATCTTTACTACCGTCAACTTTCCTTTAAATATGTTAACTAATGTTAATATGTTCCATGCACGCGTTCCCTTTGCTTCCCAACAGTTTGCTGCTAACTCTATGTTGCAGCTTCTTCGACTTTCCGACATGTTCCAGGGTAGCGGTCCGATAAATTATCGACGCTTAGTAAACACACACGCGCAAATAGCGTGGTGCCGTGCACTGAGCCTTCTGCCGCAATTATTACGTCAGGTAGTGTTAGTATGCGCAATAAGAAACGCCATGGCGCTGCTCGCTAATTGACCGGAAACGACCCTCCCCCTCTCTCTCACTCTTCTCTTCTGTTCTTCTTGTTGGTGCACCTAATACCTTGGTCGAATCATTTTCACTTTTCGAGTCCACTAACATTCCTACTGCATATTTCGTCGATAACATACCCTTCACTGAGCAACATAAGAAGGGGAAAAAGGGGAGAAGGGAGGGAAGGGGAAATGGAGATTGTTGGATCTCAGAGAATTAGGTCTGCTGAATAAATTGGAAGGGCAGATGCTCGGCAGAATAGAGAGAGAATATAGAATGTGTGATGCATGGAAGGACATATAGGAAGCAGATAGGGTGGAGAAGTGTGCGAGTGTACAGAATTATGTGTCACGCACGTCAGTCGACTTCGATAGTGGTATCGGTATCGAACGGTGACACATGGTGAATAAAGACACCTTGTGGCTTTTCCATTTCGATCCATCCATTCTGTAAGAGTCTGTTCGTCTAGAACCGAAATGCCTCTCGTCTCTTCTCAGTGTTAGTAGCAATTTCACCCTCAAGCAGTTCGGCAAGGCAACCACCCCCTCCTAGGACGCCATGTCTCTTGTCGTGTTTGCTCGACAAATAGGGTAGGAGAGGCAGGTGTGAACGTGAGAGCAGATCGATGGGGTTAAATTGAGACGAGAGGTACATGGTGTTAAAGATATCGATTCTATTAACAAGCGTGTATATGCCGTTTTCACACCTTCCTTGGATTTCACGGTACTTCTTGATATCGAAAAGAGGCGGATACACTGCTTGAGTCTCTCTTATGATTAGTGTTACAAAATTCGTATTCTCTTGGTAACGAAATTGGTGGATACAATCCAAGACATAATCAATCCAAGACATTGGGCGAACCGAATACCTGCGAAGGCGGATTTCATCTTTGGCGCAAATGAGAAGAGAAAGAAAGTTGGCCTGCTCCTGAGGTAGTCTGGTTCGCGCGCGCGCGTGATACGGTGAGGTTTCTTCCGGAAGAAAAAAGCCAAGCTGAGCCGGCTATTTCTCGGGAGCAGCAAGGGAGTAGCTTGTGCTGGTGTGCGCCGGCCGTACCGAGAACTGAGGCCACTCACGTTCGACGACGGTAAATACGTCATCCGGTCTAAACTCGTCGGTGAAATCTATTCTCACGTACGCTGCTGCCCGCCCGAATCCGCGCGACCGAAAGAAACGAGTTCCGAATCGCTGGCTGGCTGGACGACTGGCTGGCTGACATGCTTCTCTACCACCTACTGCTATCAAATTGATGAGCTAGATACAAATCATCTATTCCCATCTCTGCTCATGAACAACAGATTGTCTTTAGTAACTATTTAGTCTCCGAGATTCTATCGATTTTAGAAAGTAACTTTCTGTTGTTAGTTGGGCTATGCTAATTGGTTCAATAAAATCAATTAAAGATAACATAGAAAGTGTGTTTGGAAAAGTCCTTTTCAAATACCAACTAAACTAATTTCTTATGTTACGTTTGATTCCAGCCGACAGAATGTCTTCTGTGGACAAGGAGGAATTGGTGCAGCGTGCGAAGCTCGCCGAACAGGCGGAGAGGTACGATGATATGGCAGCCGCGATGAAGGCGGTCACCGAAACGGGGGTTGAACTCTCGAATGAAGAAAGGAACCTGCTGTCGGTCGCGTATAAGAATGTCGTCGGCGCGAGACGCAGCTCGTGGAGAGTGATCTCCTCGATTGAGCAGAAGACGGAGGGCTCCGAGCGCAAACAGCTGATGGCCAAGGAGTACCGGGAAAAGGTCGAGAAGGAGTTGCGTGAGATCTGCTATGACGTATTGGTAAGAGACCATCTTCCACGCCCCCATACTTCCTGTTTCAGAGTTTTAAAGAGCCACTCTAACACTAGCATATATTTCTCATCCACCTTCTCTTCATCTAGAAAGTCTTCTATTTTTTCGACTCTTTCAGATTTCTTTGATTTTTCGAAAAATCTCGAACTTTTTGGAACTATTCATAAATCAATTGTTCGAGCCAAATTGCCGAAATTGTATCGAAAATGTAGAGTTTTTTTTTCACGTTTTTCTATCTTCCTGACCTTTTCAGGGGCTGAAATTTGAGGAAGAATGTTTTCTTGTATCAAGGAAGAAGTAATATAAATTCCAGAGCTCTAGCTCAAAATTCATTTTTAGCAAATTTCTGAAATAATTGTATCGAAAAAGTCAGGTTTTCGTAAAAATCTCATCATTCTTCCTTTAGCCTGTATAGCGTATCTCTTTGCGTCCCAAGTCGAGTGTTATATAACGGGATCCCTTGATCGTGAGAGTGGCGTTGCTGATAAGGATGTTCGGATTACGGGATATGGCGAGTAAAATCGCGTATCAGTCGTGCCTAGTGGTGATAAAGGGATTAAGCTACTTCGCATTGGCAAATATTACTCGACCAACGCGTCTATTATTCCACTCTGCGTAACTTCATTCTGCCTATCACATACGAACAAGTCGGTATTACACTGACGAAAAATGACTTTATCCTCGAATAAAAGTAAGGTTGTACAGGAACTAATAGTAATACAACTAAGGGTTGATAAATTCTAATTTATTCATAGCTCATGGCACTATTTTGAGAAACACAAAAATGTCAGATGACGCTGAATCGTCATTGGCTAATGATAAACCTCAATTAAAGTATTCGTTCCTTTATTGCTCTCACATAAATCATGCACGTGACCTCGCCGTTACTTGTGCCTATTTACAGAAGTTTAAAAAAATTGCCTTCGGTACTCGAGATGCACATATAGTATTATATACACTAGTGGCATAATATTCTCATCCAATACTGGCGCCTTCTCTTTACATTATGGAGTTGATCGATTGCTGTGCTGTTGACTATTAGTCGGCAGAAATATCAACGGCATAACATGTCCCGAGGAACATGACGTGCTCGGAACAACAGTTGAAAGACTCGACTGATATTATTCATGGAAACGAATCAAACACAGTGGTGTAATACCAACGTGTAAATTAGAAAACTGAGAGTAGATGTTCATAAATCTTGATTAAGAAAGACGGGGGAGGAACTGCAGACATTCTTAGAGGGTTGTAGTTCGCATTGGAGAAGTGTGCTCATGTCATTTAACATACTCGAGTCTCCTAAGAAAAAGAAACGGTGGCTCTCGCTCATCGGCCAAGGTGAAGTAGCATCTCTTTGGTAGAGTAGACCAAGTAAGGTCAAAATAACTCTTAACCTTCGCCTTTAAAGCGCGTGCCCGCTCGCACTCGGTGCAAGAACCGAACCCGTCTGTCCTTTCGTCACTTATCTCTCTCGTAGCTTGCGGCATGCCTCTTTCGTTAGAGCGTGCACCCCCTCTCCCTCTCTCTATGTATGTATATGTGTCTCTTCCTCTGCCATTGTGCAAGGAATCTGGCGGCTGCCCCACTCTCTGTTTTACATGAAATCTTCTTGGAGCTCGTCCAGTTTTGCCGAGTGCTATTTAGTAACTGCGTATTACCTGTCGCAGGCCTACCGTGACGTGTCTCCTATTATTCTTCGCAGCGACTTCTCTATGCGAGAAATGCTTCTTTCACTATTTCGAATTCGTAGATTACCAAGTTTCTTGCATTTAGAATTGCGCCTGCAAACTGTCGCATTAAACATTGGGCGGCTTAACTTCTGAGCCCTCTCTCGCGAGTACATTCCAAAGCACGCCACTTAATCTTTATTATACACCCGTCCCGTCCCGGCCAACCCAATGGAACTTGGGCCACAGTCGGTACGCGTGTTTGTATCCTTCGAAAGTTATCTTCACGATGTATGTCATGAAATGCAGGCTGGTTGAGTTTGAGAACAAGAAGTATTAAGGAAAGATCTGAAGTAACAAGGCGAAGGAATAAAGTGTAACCCCTTTCGACTGGAATGGTAGAAGGTTTCCGAGCTTCCTTTGGTTTAGGGATCGTCTTACTTTAGAACGATCTTCCTGTTGGCCTGTTCGTGTGCCGGGACCCGGAAAGCTCGGGATCAGCCCCGGTTTGAATTTCACACCGGTCAATTACGACTCGTTGACTATCTCGTCTTACAATATCTCCACGTCTATGATGACAAACGTCGTTGCTCAGTTTGCCCGCTTTCGGCTTCTGGTCGACAGTTCCGCCGAAGGTTGGTGTAAGTGTGATGGTTACCTTTCGATATTCTTCATTCGTGATGAAGCGTCTTGTATCGAAGACAAGTGTCTTAGACTGGTAATTGTAAGTGCGACATTTTGGATTGTTGCAGGGACTCCTTGACAAGTACCTGATCCCTAAAGCTAGCAATGCTGAGAGCAAAGTATTCTACCTCAAGATGAAGGGCGATTACTATAGGTATCTCGCAGAAGTTGCCACCGGTGAAACAAGAAATGGTATGTATCCCTTCATGGGTTTGTGATAATAGCAAACTTCGTAAACTCAGTACACACATCCTGATCCCAATTCATGTTCCCTGACACTCCAAGTTCGGTAAGAGGAAATAATAGTTTTGGAGACTATGTGGGTATACTAAATTCTCTCTGGAATTTTGTATACCTGCCCCTGAAGAATCTTTAGAAAGTTCAATGCACTTCTCTTTACGAATGGAAAGGTGTGCGCATTGTACCGGTCTCTGCAAGTTGTGTATTCATCAGAAAGGAAGCGCAGCTGCATCGGCAGATGGTTCGATTTTACGGTCCTTACGGCACGCGTACCATGAGATCAGTACAAGCATTCGAGCTCACTAAATCAATTTTTATTTATAAAAATTATAACTTTAGTTTCAATCTTGCATGTGAAATCATTCACTTTTCATGTCAGAATGACTACACATGTTTTCACCACTATCCACATTGAGTCATTTATCGATGACTAGAAATTAATAAGCATAGAAAGCATAAAATCAAATCATGAAGTGGTGTGAAATGTTTGTAACCATTGAACATATGAGGGAAAGAATTTATAAAAACTGTGGGAGAGCTGCACGAACGTGCTGCTGATGATGACGTAATATCCAGCTGTGGTAGACGACAGCCAGAAGGCATACCAGGACGCGTTCGAAATCAGCAAGTCAAAGATGCAACCAACCCACCCGATCAGGCTAGGTCTCGCCCTCAACTTCTCCGTCTTCTATTACGAGATACTCAATTCACCAGACAAGGCCTGTCAATTGGCCAAACAGGTACACAGTGCTGTGATCCACACCGATCTAACATAATAAATTATTCGATTCCAGCGATCATTCAATGAGCAGCTACGAGCGGTGATGGTGTTGTTGGTGCGATGGCGATCTTTATCTACAGTTCTTTCCCTATGAGATCCCTTTGATATCCCTGCGTGTTTTCAATAAATATTTTATATTTTACTCAATTATTGGTCCGAGCATTGCTCAGGGAAACAGTAATACTGGTCGTGAAAGGTGAAAATTGATCGGTTCCGATCTGCATTACAGCGGTAGTCGACGACTCGCAGAAAGCATACCAGGAGGCATTTGACATAGCGAAGTCAAAGATGCAGCCCACACATCCCATCAGGCTTGGCCTCGCCCTGAACTTCTCCGTTTTTTATTATGAAATTATCAATTCACCAGCTAGAGCCTGCCATTTGGCCAAACAGGTTAGGGCTAAAGGGGGGCTGATATTCAGTTTGGAGTGATATTATGGGATCAAGAAGCAAATGTTGCTGGGAGCTTATATTTTTCTCTTTGACTGCTGTTACCCGCCAATTGTTCTTGCTTGTTTGAATCTAACATTACTATTTATCTCTGGGTAACAGTCATATAGTATATCTCCTGAAGTGTGTGATTAACCATAAACTGGATAGACACAAGTCTACTGTCTTGTCATAGAGTGATTTCCACAGTGTGCCATCGTACCAATAACCATTTGCGTTAAGCTGTATGCTGCTCACGTTTTAACAAATGATCGCAAGAGTGTATTTTTGATTGTGCATGCACTGATACTACCACTATCCGGGTATGGAACCCCGGATGAATCAAGGTGGACTTTGCTGATGAATCATGCTTTTTCAGGCGTTCGATGACGCGATCGCAGAACTGGACACATTAAATGAAGACAGCTACAAAGATTCCACGCTGATCATGCAGCTTCTGCGCGACAACCTCACTCTATGGACCAGTGACACGCAGGGCGACGGGGACGAAGCACAAGAAGGCGGCGACAACTAACCTTCCTAAGCTTAAGTCCTTTCTAATCTAATAAGAACATCCTATTCTCTATCGTCCCCCGTCCTTTCAAGTGCTCACCCATCCATCTACCCGATCGATCGATCCATCCATCCGCCTGTCCTTTCGTTCCTCGCGTACCTCCTTTCCACTTTCCTTCTTCCCTCCTTGACATCGCCCTCCCCAATTTTCCACCTCTTCCCTTTTACTTCCCGTTATCCTACACACTACCTTACTTATTCAATTTCGCCTTTCGGCTTCCCCTTTCCTTGGTCTTCTACTCGATAAACGAACCCTCGATATCCTGATGCGATCATATCACCGCATTCAGCTGCCAATGCCACCGTCACTGCTGCCATGCCCGCGTCTAAAGTTCGTACGCCAGCAATCTCGAAAGTCCCAGCGTATGCTCGACTGAGGTCCTCCCCGTCCCTCGAGATTTGTTCTTTCGAGGAGCGATTGAATTTTTGTCGGCGCGCTTCCCTTCACTGGATGGCTTTATGTAGAGATCTACCCACAACGTTCCTAGCCCCTCGCGAGAAACTACCTCTTGCTTTCGAGTCATCGTTGTGCTATTTCATCTTAACACCATTGAGAAACCATCACCAGCTGTTATAGGGATATGTTATTGGACGCATTTTCGTCAATTCAACTTAATGATGAAATAGGACTCTGGTGCTTCGGACGCGAAGCTTTATTATCCTCTCTTTGATGCATTCCGAAGGCCACGTTTCATTCAGCGGTAGTCGGGTTGCAGCAGAGAGGGGAAGAGAGAGAGAGAGAGAGAAACGAGAGAGAAACATAACAAAACAATAAAGAAATGAATGAAAAAAAAACAAAAAAATGATAAATAAATGAGGTAGCTTGCGAGTGGTGGTGGGGATCGTCGTGTCCCGATTATTTCTTTGGGGTTTGACAGGGCCGAAGGGAGGAGAGGGAATGTTATTTCCTCTGCGAAATTCGTATTGAGTGATATGTACAGAAGAACAGAGGAAACGGCAGGAAAATTCTATTCCAATTGCAAACTCTGTCTCGTCGTCCGGCGGTGGTCGCAAGGCGATTAAGGCAGTGGTTTTTCCAGGGCTGAAAAATTGGCATAGAGAGCACTACGAATGGAGGATTGTAGATCGAATGAAACTAAAGGGGCGAGAACGTGTGTAAGTCGCGTAGGGTTCGTTTCCAAGTAGTGGATCAGTGGGAAAGGGTGGTGGGTGACCTCGCCTTTAAGACGAGACACGGGATGCGAAAAGTAACGAAGACCACTGTCACTGTACTCCCAGATCTGCTCATTATTTACCATCTAAAGTATCGCTAGAGAAAAAGAAACAAAATGCTGAGGTTTGAGAAGAAGCGACGAGAAAGAAAAGAAGCACGCATGAATCTACTACATTATACCCAGTTGTCATTAAATTAAATTTCACATTGTCTAGCAAGTACGATATTATTATACGAAGGGAAGAACGCAGGAGGAGAAAGGAGAGTAAAAATACATTAAGTTATTAAGTTCCAAACAACATCAGTGGTGACTTGATTTTACATTCGACACTTCATATGTCTGCACGTATACCGGTATCGACACCCTCGCTCTCGTACACGTACAACACTATAACATTTCGAGCGCACTCCTTTCCTTTTTTTTCAACAAGACGATCATGTCCTTGAATATGCTCGTGTTTTGCCTCGCAGCATCCCTACGAATCTATTGTAAGTCGCGATCTACTCGAACGGTCGTTGTTACCACACTATTACCATTATCGCAATTCTCTATTATCGCGCGAGTGAGTTGTTGTACATTTTAAGAATAGGTTTTTATTGTTCTATTATCGCGACCGTCCGCTGCAAGTTCGCGCGAATTCCGTGACAAAGAGACACAAGGAAGAAAAGAGAGGTAACATCTTTAATGTCGCATTCACGCGCAACAATTTGCCGAGGATTACTCTGCTCGCCCTGAAAAACAACCGCGTACCTCTCTACTTCCTCTCGCATCCTTCCATTGTTCACTCTTTGTTTTTTTCTATATATTATATATTGTATGCAACAATATGCGAGTATACGCCAACAGATATTAACCGCTACTTAGTGACGCGTATCGCGATCAAGAAGAAAACCGAAGAACGAGAAAAGAAACGAACCTGTACACTTATCATATTTGCATACTTCAATTTTGTTCTGCCTGCCTTTAGATTTCGTTGCAAGTGCAAAGACGTGGCTGTTCGTGACTCGATGGATAATCTGTTCTCTGCCCTGTGAGGCCCCGCTTTCTTTTGATATTCGTTCTCGGGAAGAAAGGCGATGATGTCTGCATAATAAGTTACAGCTTCTCGATCCAGCGATTTCGCGTTGCGCCTCTCTATAGTCCGAAGTAGAGATAATGAGAGAGGATGAGTCTCAAGTTTTCGAAGAAGCGAGAAAGAACAAGATTTCTAGATTTGCGATTCAACAGGTTGTTCGGGAGTACCGCTGTTCTTCGAGAAATGGGATGATGTCCACAAGCGGGCCGAAACTGTGCTAACGATGCGATCCACCCTTCGCTCGCTCGTTCGCTCGCTCGCTTTCCTCTTCACTGCTGTACCGCTCTTGCTCGCTCGTGTTTATCATTCGACCCATCATCCTGTCTCGGATCTAGAGCAACACGCGCCTTGCTCTTCTCGTATATATGTGTATATGGATGTATATGTATATACGTGCGCGTACTCTTCACACACCAACCGTATGTATAAATGTGTATTAAGTGGAAGATCAAGTAACAATAATTGATATTACGCATGTGGATTAACGTCTCACTCTCTGTCGTGTTGATATTTCTCGGTGTATATCGGTGTATTCTTTCGTCACACGATGCAAGAGCCTGAAAGAGCGGGTAGCGGAGGAGAGTTGAATTCCCCTGTGCATTAGCATTTCATATTGTGCTTATGAGCTATGATTGGCGCGCATCTCTAATGACTCGAACCTTCGACTTTCCACTGTACCATCAGGCGGAAGTGAAATGGTGAATTTATCAAGTAAGAGAAGCGCGAAGGGTGTGAGACAATTGATCGCAGGCAAATCAGCTGGTTGTCAATAAAATTGCGGTCAACCAGCCTTACCTTGAGAGATCTTACAGTTGACTGAAGTACAACATTTCGGTTATCATAATTCAGCGTAGTTGGATCGAACATCCAACTAGATTTCAACTGTCACAAAGTTTCATGTCTCACTCTATCCCGAACGCATTCATTTTCAAAGCTTTCATAGTCCTCTGTTGCAGGGCCCATCGGTAATACATTGCGAATATCCTTTTCTTATCCGATATCAGTTCTTTTCCTCTTCCCAAATACCCTTTCCCCTCGGCTCATGCATCATTTATGTTTTCTCTTACGTAAGAACCCTGTCATCTTCTTGCGTTCTTTTCATTGCCTGAATATTATTGGTTGATGCACGCAAACATCGCGAATATCACCCTCTATTGTTACAATGGGAGAAAGTTTGGTTGACTGTAGAATGCAAATGTATTCTTGGCCTCTTCCTGCGACTGCTTCCTTTGGAAGCTCCACTACTATCTTTCTCAGACCAGCAATCCTCCTCGATTTATTACTACTGGTCGATTTATATTTAGATCATACCAAGGCAGCAATCCACCACGTTTCCTCCACTTTTCTTTCTTTTACTCGACCGTGTCGGGTCGCATTGATTTTGCCAATTATTCTAATTCAAGTAAACACAATTTTCAATCGCCTTGCGCATGTAAGTTGATAAATACGAAATACGAATGGCGGAGCGTCCTCTTTCAATCCAGTGTAGCGTTCCTCGCGCGAAATCTCAACAAAACTCTCCCCCCACTCGCTGTTCTAAATGAACTGTCTACCCTACACACAGCATCTTCTCCGACACTGACCATCTCTTCTCACCATCTCTTACCATTCTTCCGCCCACCCTCCGATTTCCTTCTCCCGACTTACGTTGTTCTATTTGTATCTATCATCAACCATCGTAATTGTAAATTATAATTATTATAAACGTTTACACGAAATAAATTCTGATAAAATATGTCTGAGAAAACCATAACGACGGCTCTCTCTCTCTCTCTCTCTCTCTCTCTCTCTCTCTCTCTCTCCCCTCTCTCTTTCTATGTTCGGTTTCGATTCAATCAAGCCTGTTCGTCAACAGTGTAGTATCTCTATTATTAGATGCGAAGAACAGAGGACCTCAAACCATATTTCGAATCAGCGACAAACTGGAGAAGACTTCTACAAGGATTTTCCCTTGGGAGCATTCCACACCTTACCAGTGTGAGATCCGGAAGGATTAGCAGGATCATTCGCAGACACTTATCGATGTATATTTATTGTTAACTGTAATAGGTGTATCTTCTTCGTACCTTCGTATTCGCAACCTGTTTCCCTCGGTATATGTCTATTCATGGTCATACAGATTTGGCAGAATCGTGCTCTCATTTATTCTACGCATACGAGACGTATGTATGTATGTGCGTATACACGTGTATGTGTGTGCCTTCTTCGACTAAGAGAAGCCTATCTACAATCAATTATGCTACATTTTTTGCACGGTTTATACCAGTAGCGGAGATAGCAAGGTTTTTCGCTATCGGACGGGAAGATGATTCTACGAAATAAAGAGGAGCACATGATTGTTTTTAGTCGAGTATATAAACTTTTATTGATGATGTGACCAGACATCTCTCATCTCTTCGTGAGACTAAATGAATGATAGACATGTCTGAAGTTCGAATAAGGTAATCGCGATTGCAATGACCGAGATAAGTCTTGATAGATATATTACGTTCGAAACGTTCTTTCCTGTTAAGACGTGTATGCCGCAACGGAATCAATTAAAACATTACTGAATTGTGCCTGTAATCTCAACACAGCATCGAGCATCTAAAAATGCAACTGTTCTTTGTTACTAATACAATTCTTGGTAATCCAACCGAGATATTATTTTGAAATATTAAACGCGCCTGACAACCATTTGACATAGTAATCTCATTCAGTGGAATTCAATTACTCCTCAATTTGGATATTTACCGTAGAATGACAGTTGTTTAGTTGTTGTGACCCTGCCTGTCATGATTGTAGATCAATGGCATTTTAATCTGTTCGATAAAGCCTTGACTGAATCATAAAAGATCTTCGATTAGGCATTCAGCGGGGTGGCGTTTGTAAATAAAACTGTGAAAGCGATGAAATTCTGAGGACTTTCATTTCACCTACGTGCAGTGTTTGCTACCAGCTGAGTAGATCTTACCCATCGAAGTATGGAAGGACCGAACGTGACCGTGCACACGCACCACTGGCTCAACATCTTTGAAATGCCGGAACCGCCAGACATTCCAGGTAATTCAACTATTCCTCAAGTGCATTACACCATGTCGACACGAAGTTTGCATCATACTTCCTTTTTTTCAGAAGGCCAGGTAAGATGATGAAAACGAGGTTGCGACTATTCCATTCTATAACTACTACACCGTTCATCGAAAAATTAAGGGGTTTTTTATTTAGATTTCATTGAAAGAAAATCAGGTGTTCGCCCGCAATTTATTAAAAGTTATACGATCGTGAATAGATATAGAGCGACATTTTGCTAAAGCGCGTAAGATATGCCTTTGAGGGGCAGAAGAAAACAAGTCCAAAGTAGACCTTTAAGGCCGATGTTGCTTAGAAAGTTTAAATCAATCTTCGGACTATTCTATTATTAGAAGTCATATGGGCAAGGTTTCGACGAATTGCGTCGGACAGCACAGCCTGTACGTAGCAGAGATCCATTATAGGTGAGAGTTTCATTATACAGTAAGTTATAGTTCATGCACTCTTCATTTTCGAGTAATGGAAAATACCTGTATAATCGTGTTACCCTGCTGCGCCGTGCTGCGCCCTTACCAGGAAAACTAATTTCGAACGGAAGGGCCAATTGATAACAATAGCAATCTCTAATGATTCTCTCATACAAGATATTGTAGTTGTCGACATTCCTTAAGGTTTTGCGGGTATGTAAAAGTCAGTGCAAATACTTGCTCACTCCTAGATGAGTTAAGCAAATTTGCGATTCTATCGAACAGTACCGCCAAACATTTTGAAGGTTCGCTAGCGAAAAGTTGTTACGCAGATTGCCTGGCCGTCTATGGATTGCTCGTGTCTGATTCGTTGAAAACTATATGTCCACCTGGTGGGGGGTGAGCTAAATGGGGGTGGGGGAAACGTAACAGGAGTGCGCGTAAAGGTCACCTTCAGTCGAGCGATTGCCGTGGACGCGTACGATACCAAGTCGCTTTTAGGGATCGAGGTTCATACTTCTGTTAGTTGGCCCGAACGAAAGAGAGAGGCAGAAAGACAGAGACAGAGGATCCGCGTCCGCGCTCCAATTTTCAGCATACTCGGAAGAGCAGCATTAGGTGAGTCCGATAACGAGATCGCCTGGCCCGACTAGTCGAGGAGAATGCGGCTCTGTCGAGCACTGTCAAAGAGTTGACAGTAATGCGGCCAATAGTAGTTACGTGTCTGACATTCTGTCGTCTGCACGCTCGCTGCGCTCTCGACGTCGGACGGCGGCGCCTCTGCCATATCTTGGGAAATTCGAATCCGGTCACAACTTGCTGCCTGATTTATCACGACTCTTCACTTTTTTGAAACATAACAAAAAGCACTCTCTGTCAAACCCCCGTCCCCTCCCCGCCCCTCGACCCATCCAGTGCCCACACCCACGTCCACTCCTAACTAATCCTAACTGTTCCTAACATCTCTCTACTTTGACTGACGTCTCGTTTCGCTAAGATCTTTATTACGATAGAAGATACCTTGTACCTTTCGATGTTTTGACTTTGACGCCACGTCTTTGAGAGCGTGCCAGATTCCTTCGGTTCGTGGGGACCTTATTTAAATTTGAAATGTGAAGGACTGCACCGCCGCACTTTTCGTGATGCAATGCCCTTTGGAGAAATTCCCACTTGTCCTCGCAGTCAATAATTCGCTTGCGATTCTGAATCTGTCAGCTAGTTGGCACATGATTGGCCTGTTCCACGCTGAAATCCTAACTATCATTGTCGAGACTAATATACAGCTTCATCATTTTGCAACATATATATTGTTCCTATTTATGTTAACATTACACTATTGTGATGCAAAGAAATAGATATATGACGAATCAAATATATATGCATTTAGCGATTGCCACTTTAAACATGTATTGCATATGTTATCTTCATGACACATGTCTGCTTCATCTGCTTTTGGGCGCGTATCTTGATTTTTGGTTGACACCGATTGCTATCCTGTCTACCTCTTGCCGATAAAATTAATTGTTAATCCCCTATTTCCGAATTATCGTCATTATCAATTAAGATGTCCAAAGATCAGACAAAAGGACGTTGCACTTGTATGATTTCTAAGAATTTTAAGGACGATCTAACCACACAAGAAAAGTACAAAAAGTACAATGCATCTGACTCTATGCCGAATGAAACTTTTCTCAAAGGAAAGGTGGAAAAACAATTTGTGAAACAGCATAATTATAGATTGTCCACCATTTTCCCACAGGTTAGTTTAGAATTTCACAGTAGCAAAAATGTGCAGGACAATCTTAATATTGCTTAATTGACACAGATGTTTTTCACAAATCATTTTGGACTTCCTCAAGCTTTTCCTACTGAAATATGGTTCGACGAATGGCAAGATGTAGAGATCAAAGAATATCCCACCAATTCCTTACTCTGCCAACTTTTACACCAGGCAATTCCTCAACAATCTCCCAAATATCTCCTTCACTTTAGTTTACCCAAGTATTTAAATTATCGCACTAGGGTAAACGATTTCCTTTTTGCTCAATAAAAACTTGTCTCAGATACAAAAGAACGGAGTACTTGAGATATGTTTAGTTTCATCAGGCAATTTTATTATTATGCTAACTCTCATTAACAGAGTTTCGATTATAGGAAAATCAAAAGATCAGCAGAACCATGGGTGATCAAGACCAACCAGCACAGAGGTTTATAAAACCTGGTAGTCATAAGGGTAAAGGCCTAGCAGTCTTCACCAGTGGTGGAGATTCCCAAGGCAAGTTTGATATTTCAATTTATAAGAATAGAAGAAATCTTCATGCTTATTATGCTTATTTATACTTGATTTGATGCGCAGGTATGAATGCGGCTGTACGTGCCGTCGTAAGAATGGGAATATACCTTGGTTGCAAAGTATTCTTCATAAAGGAAGGATATCAAGGAATGGTAGATGGTGGAAATAATATTGTTGAAGCTACCTGGTCATCCGTATCTTGCATCATCCATAGGGTAAGCGCACGATCAACGCAAATGATTGTTGCATCAGTTTTGAAGATGATGACATCTTTCAGGGTGGTACAGTGATTGGATCGGCACGATGTATGGAATTCAAGGAACGCGCTGGTCGTAGAAAAGCTGCTAAGAATTTAGTGACTCGAGGAATCACAAATTTAGTTGTAATTGGTGGTGATGGTTCTCTTACTGGTGCTAATTTATTTAAACAAGAATGGGCGGATTTGTTAAAAGAGTTGGCTCAGGCAGGTTGGTTAAATGAAATTATCCGAATGCTTTTATTTGATTTATCAGCAACGTACGGGATACCAAACTCATTGATTTTTAGGTGAGATTACACAGGAGCAAGCAGAAAAGTATACGCACTTACATATAGTGGGTATGGTTGGTTCCATTGATAATGACTTTTGTGGAACTGATATGACCATTGGTACCGACACTGCCTTGCACCGTATCATTGAAAGTATCGACGCTATTGTTAGTACAGCCTATTCCCATCAGCGTACATTCATTATGGAAGTAATGGGTCGACATTGTGGGTAAGTGGAGCATCTTGAATTCAATGGTTGAAAAGATATCTCGAAGAATAACTACTCTCGACGGGAGATGCGTATGCCGTGACGGCATTGAAATGTACAAAAGTGAAAGAGGATGGGCATTTTCATATGCAGTTGATTTTTAACTGTGATAAAAGTCAGATGTTAAAGATGCCAAAGAAATACCCTTACTATAGATGTATATCCATGGAGAGATTGTAATACGGTTCTAGAGTATAATTTACAAATCGGGTAAACTTTTGGCTAGGTATTTGGCTATTGTGGGTGCTTTAGCCGCAGAGGCTGACTATGTATTCTTCCCGGAATGTCCGCCGCCGGCCGACTGGCCTGAAAAACTGTGTAAAAAATTGGAGCAGGCATGTCAACCGAATTTTATCGAGTTTTGCATTATAATGCTAGTCCACACTAACTTGGTTTAACAAATTTAATTCAGTTTATTGTTTAGTGTTTTTCCGATGGCTTAATGTGTTGTCAATGTTCGAGTAGAAACATCAAATCATTTACATATGTGTTCCTCCTCCAAATGAAACACAGGTGCGAGTGGACAAGCTCCAAACTGCCTTGCCTCATTACACAATTATGAAACTAACCAAAAGTATCAAATATCTGCGAAAATATTGTTAAATAATCGTGATAATTAGAGACCAGAGGCTTTCAGGTATTTGGCATTAGCCTCAAGTTTATCTTTGGGCGCTTCTTACTGTTTTGTACCGGAATCTCCCACGAGTGGTGACTGGGTGGAAGAACTTTGTGGAGTTTTGCAACAGGCATGTTCATGACCAGTCCTTCACTCATTTTACGAAATCGAATATATGTGTATTAAATCAGCAGTAAATTGAAGCAAAATCTTGCTCCGAAAGAGGATAATCGTATATCAATTGTTTTCATTAACTATTGGTTCATAGTATCGAGGAGTCCTGGAAGCAATATGTCTATAATACAGCTAGGCTGCATAAGCAGGCGTAAACATCAAGCTAGCTTCTCAAGTGAATTACGGTGTAGGTAGTGAGCCAGGATCCTTATCAAATCACGGGCGTACTATTATCTTACACAAATATGATCATATTTCCCACCGCCAGTTTCATCTAACACCTATAGTTTTCCCACGATCAAACGATAATCATCAAACACCTGTTCACTTTTTATCTGAAATGTTCTTAGCCAGCTTATATGACATGCTATTACAGCTACCTGGCTTTAGTGGCAGCCATATGTTCCGAAGCTGACTTTGTGTTCATCCCCGAGTGGCCACCTGAGCAGGATTGGCCAAACAAGCTGTGCAAAAAATTGTTGCAGGTTCGAATTTTTTTTTAAATTTTTTACGGACGAGTTATGGAAGTATCCATTTGTGCCTATATGACACCCGCAACCTACATTTGTATCTGCTTCATTTCACTTACCCCTTCTATTTTTGATTGTGTACAATTTGCAAAAGAGTATATGTCTTATTTTCAGTTCTATGTCTTTATTTCTCATTGTGAGCTTTACTGTATGCTTCTTGTATTTTTACCTTGCACGCTGGACAAATTAATGTTACGCTTGAACTTTCTTATACTTTATGCATTTTACGCTATTATAACATGCAATACTTTTAATATAATCGTTTTTTATACATTTATTAACGAAGGAATATTGATTGCCACACGTAGAATAGACATACATATAAATTCATGTTTGGTTTATATAGCGTTCTAAAATCTCGCTTTCCAAAACCCTACTTTCTTCTCTTTTTGTTCGCAGAAAACTTTCGGGAAATACTTACATTCCCTCTCTACTTTTAACTGTAGAACATTTCTTTAATTGAGAAAGTGTCTTCTTGTAGGAACGACTCCAGGGACAGCGTTTGAATATTATCATCGTAGCAGAAGGTGCTGTTGACCGTAATGGTGAACCAATTACTGCGGAAAAAGTGAAGAAAGTTGTAGTAGATAAATTGCAACAGGATACTAGGATAACTGTTCTTGGTCATGTACAAAGAGGTGGAAATCCATCGGCTTTTGATAGAGTATTGGTATGTATGCAGCATGTATGTGCCTGATAACGATAAGCTAACATGATTTACAATGCTAGGTCAAATTATATTTCAGGGTTGTCGGATGGGCGCTGAGGCTGTAATGGCTCTAATGGAAGCGACTCCTGATACAGAAGCGTGTGTCGTTACTTTGGATGGAAATCAAGCTGTTAGGCTACCACTTATGGAATGTGTACGACGTACCAAGGCAGTGGCTAAAGCTATGGCAGACAAGGATTGGAATCTCGCAGTACAACTTCGTGGAAAGTAAGTTGATAGAATTACTTGTAAAACTCACGAGATTCCTTAATTCATATCTATTTTGATACTTGCAGAGGATTCGCCCGCAACTTGGAGACCTACAAAATGTTAACTCGTCTAAAAGCGCCAGTTGATCATGACCCGAACAAGGTAATTATCATAGTTGGCACATAATACTATCGAGTCTGCGAACTCAAAACCTCCGATCGTACGTTGGTGTAACTTAGGCAAAGCTTTAGAACGATAAGGGTTCGTGGTAATAGCAAACGTCGAAGGTTTTCGGTTCAACCCTAAGCTGTAGCTAAAAAAAATTATGATACGGTAGAAAGAGTTCTTATGAATTATTTAATACTGCTTCAGGAAAGTAACGGCCCACAATTAACAAAGGTAAATTTGTCAAGGAACTATCAGTGTACATTAATCCTTGCTTAGTATTAGACTTAGTGCATTACTACATATGTCTTTCTAACGTTGTTCCCTTTCCTTCTAACAGCAATTCACTTTATGTGGACAAGTGAGTTAACCCAGTATTAGATCACGAATATATTACTTCAATGTTATCGGGATCTAGATTCATGTGTAGCCAATATTGCTAGGCGGAGATGCAGCGTATGAGCATCGTGTACCATTTATTATTGATAAATGCGTTGACTTGCAGAGAATGTGGTCGTGAATGTGTGTGCACGCTGCATGAGGATTCCGCATGTTTATTCCCTGACTTACGAATCAGGCTTTGTTTCAGGATCATTACACGCTTGCTGTAATGCATATCGGTTCACCGTCTTGCGGCATGAATGCAGCGGTGCGTTCCTTCGTGAGAAATTGTATTTATAGAGGTGACAAGGTACTTTTCATCAGAATTTATTGAATTTTATTGACACCGTTTCTATTATGAGTCTGAGTATCATTAATAATCAAATTGTAGGTCTATGGTGTTTGCGATGGTGTGATGGGCCTGGCTGCAGGAAAGTTAAAATTGATGGATTGGCCATCGGTAACAGGCTGGGTAGGTCAAGGTGGTGCATACCTCGGCACAAAACGTGCCCCGCCTACAGACGATCAGTTGCCTCAGATTGCACAAAAATTGAAGGAGTATGGAATTCAAGCGCTGCTTATCATAGGCGGATTCGAGGTGGGCATTCATTATTAAAATTATTTTCTACCGACTCTGAATACATAATCCATATTTAACATTTCACAACAGGGTTATAAAACGGGACTTACGTTCGTAAAAGCCAGGGATAAATTCGAAGAATATCGTATTCCTATTGCTATGATTCCTGCAACGATTAGTAACAACGTTCCGGGAACTGAATTTTCATTGGGCTGTGATACCGCAATGAATGAAATAACAGAGGTGAGCAAGACCTAAACTAAAGCTTACAAAACTTCCTCTTGCGTACTAAAACACATGAATGAATGATTTTTAGATCTGTGATCGTATTCGCCAGTCAGCACAGGGTACAAAACGTCGCGTATTTATTATTGAAACTATGGGCGGCTACTGTGGGTACCTGGCTACTCTAGCTGGACTAGCAGGCGGTGCGGACGCAGCGTATATCTTTGAAGAAAAATTCAATATTAAAGATTTGAACCAAGACGTTATTGCTATGGCCGCAAAAATGTCAGAAGGCGTACAAAGGGGTTTAATTTTAAGAAATGAAAACGCTAATTTAAATTATAATACAGATTTTGTGCAAAGACTTTTTAGCGAGGAAGGACAGGGTTTGTTCAGTTGCAGAATGAGCATTATAGGTTGGTAAAAAGATACTAGATATCTTTTGTTTTTGGAGCAAAAAATTCAACATAAAACTTGGCGCAGGTCATATGCAACAAGGTGGCTCGCCGACGCCATTCGATCGTAATTTGGGTACAAAAATGGGTGCTAAAGCTGTAGACTGGTTTACTGAACAATTGAGAAAACATACTGATGCCGACGGACGAACAAATACTGCCGATGCTGATTCCGCAGTTATGATCGGTATAGTCAGGCGCCACTACAGATATACACCGTTTATGGACCTTATCGATAACACTGACTTCGAGTGAGTTATCTTCTCGGGTTGACCAGTTGATTGATTCAAGAGAATTACATTGAGATGCTGAATATATTTCCAGGCACCGCATTCCAACATATCAGTGGTGGATGAAATTGCGCCCGTTGCTGAAAGTTTTAGCCAAGCACGAGTCTACTTACGAAGAAGAAGGGCTTTACATCACTGTCGAAGAAATGGATCTTGAGAATGACCCGCCACTTGTGTAAGCACTATTGGTCAAGTTTCGTCGTCGGGTATGGTGGAAGGTAAAGTTCCGCAACATCTACGCTGATTAATTAATTGTATTGAGAGTAGAGTTTATTGAGAAGCATTGCAGTATTGTATGGCAGTACGATAATCATGTTCAGTTGCCAATTAATAAGAAGATGAGCGAATATTAAATTTACAGCGATAGAATAGTACTCCACAAGAATTTTATTACAAATTAAGTACTTTGTTCATCGCTAAAAAGTCACAATGTATACGTGCACATCGCCTGTACTTTTAACTATTAGTTGTTTTATTATCGAGGCGCGCAAAAATCCATGTGTGAGAACCCAAATAAATGGCAAATTGATGCAGCTGTCGCGGATGATAGTAGTAGGTGAATGTTTCGTTTATAAAATCAAGTTGTTAGCGTAAGTGTCAAACGTGTTTCAACTCAGGTTTCAAGTATGTAGGTACAAATCCGGTACCTGAGATGCAAAGGTAAGCTATACTTAGGTCATTCTCTAGCACGATGGGATGATGTGTGTATGAAAGGTAAATATTTATTCCTGTCAAGATGAACGTGTCTTCTTGCGGGGAGTATATATGTGTGAGAGAATGCATGCATACATTATTAAGCAATGGGTTAAGAATACGGTTCCTCATTATTACTCAATCTATTGTGATAGTTAAAAAAATATCTTGAAAGGCAGAGGAAAAGGAAAGAGTTCTGCCTCACTCTATGTGGTACATTGAACTCTATTCTGTGTATATCTACTTTTATAAACTGTACCTGGCGACAAAGTTCAAGTTGAGAGCCATCTGTATATCGACATATATCCTCTTGATGCAATCCTTCTGCAAATCACTCTACTTCTCGACGATACAACTTTGATTTCCTCTGTGCGTAACGCGACACGTGTGTGCTAAATTAAACAGGCACACCATTAAAGTATGACGACAGATAAATGGACAGACGAAACGTACGGGTCTTTACTCGTGCTTAATCGAGATATAGCAGTAAAGCTGTGGCATTTTCGTTGATGAAATCTTATCCTTTGGTTGAGCATTACCAAAAGCTATAAAAGCTACTTGGAGAATACACTCGTCTACCTCAAAACATAATTTGCAACGAAGACGGACTAGAACGGGCGATCCGTTCTACGTTGTACTAGTTGCACGTAAAGTTAAAATGTTTCGCTAAAATTTAAGAGTTGTGATCATAAGAGTATTTAGATTTAATTCATTTCACTACTATACTCGTGTGCTTATCTCCTGACGAGTCCTTGTCGATAGAATGTGTCCCGTAATTGCTTTGTCTGTGTAAAGTAGATCTCGTAATTTATGAAATTGTTAGAATCACATGGGTGTGTCACTGATGTTATATCGTTTGCCATTTTATTCATGCTCCTATGCCCATCGTTTAACTTCAATTATATGAAAAGAGTTCCATGAGAATATCAATTGCACAAGAACAAAGTCGAGAACACCTTGCGAGCAACCGGCTCCTGCACTTGTTCTAAATCACCAGAGTATATCCTGCACGTTCACTTGGATGGTCGATTGCACAGAATACAGTAATATTTCACGCATTCAGTGCTTTGCGTATTTCTTTGAGGCACGATGAAGAAATTTCACGTGCTTTAGTGAAAGTCGCAAATTGTTCCTGTGAATAATTAAAACATATTGCATGTACAGTACAATATAGCATGAATGTATGTGTTTTCGGGTCCTAGAGTAGTTATTATCGGAGTTTACTGAACTATACCTAAAAGGCATATAATGATACGCGTAGGCTGCTTGATCGAAATTGTTGCTAACTCTGAGAATTGTTTAGATTTATGAACAGGACAATAGGTCACATTGACGAGTGCATTGGCGAGCGAATTCGCTAGTAATAGCAACGATTATAAGATATATGGTTGATCGATATAATATATAAGTAAAACTGTACGTGTAAAACTGTTCAGCCTAGTGTGTTACAATTAATTGTAACAAAGCAATACATGCTTTGTACAATTTTGTCATTGGATTTCAAGTTCCGTGTCATATATCGTCTTATAGCTGTCCATCGCATTATATAAGAGTCCGTATTGAGTGCTATATATCATTACCAGCAGGAAATTATCGTGCATAGTAACTGTGCGAATGGTGACCCACCATCATACAAGCCACTAGGACCGTAAGGATATATGAAAGAGTAAATTATTTTTGCGATCGCAGAGATATATTTTCGACTCATTGTTGATCAATGACATTTACATTTATCTCCGAGGCATGCCTAGACCACACAAATGATCTTATTTTGATGCCAACTCGTTGATTGTTTCTCTCTATCGGCGTGTGATTATTGTCACGTCTCCTGCTAGATAGGGTCGTCGCAAAACAATTGTTATAGCAACTCTACACTTTAGGAAAGAGTCCAATTCATAGAGATAGAGCATGTAGATATACAGCAGCAGATATAATAATGTACTCACGTTAATGAATAAAGTATATTATCTTCTGGACTTGGCCGCAATGTCGATATCTTATTCAAACCGAACTGTGGGCAATGTATTTTGCTCAACTTTTAGAAGGAAGAGGAGCAGTTCTGAATCTATTTTCCTAAGTGAACTTATATTATGAAATGAGCACGTAGTTCGCTTTAACGCGCTTCCAATCAACTGAGCGTCTAAATATTCCCAAGATTTTCTATAGTTCTACTTCTAGCGAATTACATTTTTTCCCACTGTATTCAAAGTAGTTTGGAAAGTGATTTTCAATATAAAATTATAATTCTAGTCCTGCAGGATCAGAATTCTAAAATAGAAGCTATCGTTTCGACTTAGGTGGTGCCAACAGGTAAAGGGAGTAAGCGCCACATTGTCGGCGTTGGCTGTATCGGCTGTGTGTGGCTCTATACACTTCAGCAGCAAGAGTGTATGCCAGCTGCGCTTGATGGTGTGCGTCCAGTGTCAGTGTAACCGTGCACGGGTTTGACGTGGTTTGACTGGACGTGGACTCGGCCAGACCGTGTACTCAGTATCGTCGTAGCTGTACTCTCCGTGCAGGCTTTGGTACTTCTACACGAAGAGACAGCAGAACTTTGGCAAAGATGGTCACGATAAAAGGGAGGAAGAGCTTGAGCAAGAATCCACCGATATTCAGTCACGAATTCGTCATTCAAAATCATGGGGACATCGTTTCGTGTGTGGCTATGGTGTTTGTAATCGGCCTGATGGTGCAGGTCAGTACCCGGAACACTTGTATCAGTTATTAGCAACTCTTTCTCAGCTTTAATATTTGAGCAATTTTCCTCTATCCTCTCAATTATATTAAGCACGTGTCGGCCGCTTTTCCTTACGTTCACCCGGTTCTTCTCGATGCAACTTAACGCTGCCAGATCACCATATGTTACGTTCACCAAGTATCATTGCTGCGAATTCTATTTAGGCCGGTGGGATTTCTACAAGATTTAAGAAAAGATCGAGTTATTTTTATTGAACAGACAAGATGTCAATATAAACGAATTTATACAATTGTCACAACTTGAACTCTTGTGAGTGCATATATGTATTCCAGGCAACATCCCCATGGGCATATATGTTTATTGCCCTTCATCACAATGTAACATCTGATACTGAAGACCCATCATCGATAATAAAATACACAACTGGATGGAAAGACACCTGCGCTGTCTTCTTTTATTTTCTAATCACCATAGTAATGCATGCAGTTTTTCAAGAATATATTTTTGATGTAAGTATCAGTGTATGTAGGATGGACTGAATTTATTGATATAAAGCAATAATGAAATAATGATGAAAACATAAATTTGTGATTTTAGAAAGTATCAAAGAAACTACATTTGAGCAAAGTGAAACTGGCCAAGTTCAATGAATCTAGCCAGCTTGTGCTCTTCTATGCATTATCTGCTTTGTGGGGTCTTGATATTATTATCAGGTAGTGCAACAAAACTATATAGTTTTCAATTTAGCCGGATGGTATTTTCATAGAACATATTGGAGTATAACATCGATCTATGATTTCCCAGGGAAGAGCTGCTGTTGAATCTTACTTCACTTTGGAGAGAGTATCCAGTGCCAATGTCATTCTCTTCCAAGTTGTTCTTCGTGGGTCAACTTGCATACTGGTTGCACTGCTACCCTGAACTGTATTTCCAAAGGGCTAAGAAAGAAGATATTCCTCCCCGTGTGATGCAAGCCACTGTTGGCTTACTCTTTACGGCCGCTGCGTATATGTTCAAGTATAAATCCTTCTATTATCCTAATTATTGATGTAATCATACAATCTCTTTATTATACTTTTATGAATATGTACTTTCAGCTTCCAACATGTAGCTTTGATGCTGCTGGTTCTTCATTTTGCTGGTGATGCTTTAATGCACGGTGCAAGGATTACCCACTTTGTGAGTAAGAAAGAAAAAGTTTCGCAATGTAAGTCCTAACTCGTTTGTTTCTCATTTGTATTCATTCATTTGAATAATGTGCATAATATAACCATCTGTTTTTAGTAACGTTCCTTGTTGCAAATACGATATACGTATTTGCACGCGTAGCAACTCTTGCTATTACCGCACTGGTCTTCCTTTACGGATTAAGCCAGGTTGAAAGTTCCTTGGACTATACTACCGGCAACTTTAACATTCCGGCAGTTCGATTCTCCGCATTTGCTATTGTCGCAGGCTTCCAATCGTACCTATTGTACGTATTTGCGAATAGGCAACTGAAACGCGCTCGCGAGAATGCCGCCCCTGCACCAGTCACTACAAAGCCGAAGCAAAAGTCGAAAAAGAAGGAAGGTAGGCCGAATACCAGAATCTGGATTTGTTGATTCGTTGAATTATATCAAGTGTCTTACCAATTATTTGTCTTTTATGAATTTGTAGGAAAGAAGTCGGCCGCATCGGAAGATGACGATTTGCCGGAAGTAGATCAAGCTACAAAGAAGAACTTGAGGTCTCGATCATCGGCAAAGGCGAAATAGGCTCTTGTCGAATTAGGAATTTACTTAAGGCTGATTAGATTAACCATATTTGCTTGGGTGCCACCGTCGACGAAAACATTGAGATCTAGCACCAATCATAGAGTTCACGAATATGAGATTACTGCATTTGACCTCTATCTCCAGGCAACCTTTCTCTCACTCGCTTGAGTTCCCATTTAATTACAGGTCGCTGGAGGTATATCTTCCATCTTCATACAAACTGTAGATAACGCAAATTTGCATAAATAAGGAGGACTTACAGATATTGTACATAATCTTTTATAAATAATACGCGCAAGAAAGACAGAGTGAACCATACAATGTACTTTGTAAAAAGAATGAATAAAAATTCGTATTTAAGGAGGTATATATGTATGTACGTATAAAATTGATAGGTGATCGATCGACATCAAGCCTCTTTATTAAATCTCTTTATTTTTGTAAGCTTATCTCACTGTGTATTCTTTTAAAATATAAACGTAAAAATGGAACAATCATTTCAATTTGAATTTTGGTTGTAATAACCATCGATACGAATCTATATTTACAATGGTGTATGTACACTAACGCATCTCTTATAATTAATAGGTATTGCAATGGCATCCTAATTGAATAAGCCTATTTAGTGTGAGGCATTGGAAAACACGCAAGACGAACATGCGCATTAGACTTTGGGGTTGATTTACTTATTGATGAATTACATTTCTACGCATTCTAATGATATTCTTTGATTTCCTTCGTCAATTTATCACACTCGTATTCGCTGCAGATCACTGCAAAAGTAGTCTCCCAATAACGTGAACACCCTATAGCAGTCAGTTTTATGTTTCTTCTTTAAAGCTGTTCTGGTAGTCTACCTACAACCCAAACCATTTCGCGAATCCGAGCCATCGTCTATCTAAGAAAGATCGGAGATAGTCTATAAAATGAAATCTCATATCATATCCTTCATCCAAAGACTTCTTGATATAACGAGCATATAAAAGTTACGTCCGTGTGTTAAGGGCTAATAAAACAGCTATGTACGAACTCACTGATGAAAGTCTCTTCATGATCATACCATTCATTCTTGTTACTGTAGTAATTGCTTACAACCTACTAATTCGTTATTGAATCGCACTTTGTGTTGTATTCCTTTAATTCTTTTATTAATTTCTCTTTGGAGCCCAATAAGCGTCTAGCATCATTGTCCTCAAGACTCAGCTAAGCTCCTTAATTATAAAATAATTTATTAAACATTTAACGGTATCAATTAATAAATACTATGTAATATACACTTTCAATACTAGATATACAAAGAACAAAACCTAGTCGCGTGTCCCTCCATAAAGGCTCAGCTAGATTATCTTACTGGAAGAGGATTAACTCGTCTAGATACAAAACGGACCGAATTTATCGATTTAGCTTTAGCATCTCTAAAAATGTCCAATACTAGACACAACTTTCGAAATGTAGAAAACAATTCAATATAAAAAGTGTTCTGGCTGCCTCTGTGTTAAGTACAACAACCCTTTTATGCATCATTTGGTCGGCACTGAGAATGATATGTTAATTATTAGTTAATTATTCTTCGTATACAGAACAACTGGAAAGGAAGTTTGGTGAACGGGTATAAGGAAACGAATATGCATAAATGTGTGGCATTTTAAAAATTCAACGGTAAGATGATCTGTCTGATCATTACGTTTAGGATTACCTGCAGATATTTGGTCAAATCACTATCACTCCCTACAGATAGTAACAATAAGTGACTTTGACTTTATTAATTGCTCGTATAAATCATCACTATGACTTCTTCAACCCACTTTCATAGACTGTCTCAGTGGATGCTTTAAGCAAACCCCGTTTAATACTTTTCTCCGATATATAAAGGCTCAAACAACTTTTCAATCATTTATAAAATAATTGATTTATCATGTGTCATTACACACGTCTTCTAGATACTTTTTTTTTCTAAGGTCGAGATGTCCCGTGACCATGCTCAAAGTGGGTTGACAATAGTAGGAATACTATACTAAAATGATAAATAGCATTAGGCGTCGTGTCAACCATTGATATAGATGAGTGCGTGAAAGATAAATCCTGCTAAGCATGTGTAACGTTTCGTAAACATATAAATTCCAGAAAAGATTCATTACCACATAAAACTTGTTTGTTTCGGTTTCACTTTTAATTTAGCAAAGTACATTATAAAATAAACCGTCAAACTTTTCTTTAATTGTACAATATAAACTTGCGTTAACATTTGACGAAAGATGTATATGCATTTGCGGGCTGTATTCCATTGATTACAAATACGGTCCGAATTTGGCTTTATAATAATAATGATATATATATATATACATATATATATATATACAACAAAGCTTCACAGAACAACTCTATGAACTGGCTTGTTATTGAACTTATCATTTAACAATGCAACATGCAAAATGCGATATGCTTGTGAATTTTGATAAACGGAGTAAAAGAATCACAGCAATGGATACTCAGGGTTTCAATATGAGTTTCATGGGCACCAGCTCTTAACAAGGCGCAGGTTTATTTCTATAGTGTATTAGCAGCTGAGTGTTATCCTACAAGTTGTTGGGAATGACTGGCGAAATCCTCATTTAGACGAAAAAAAAAATGTTTAAGCGAGCACTACTGTAATATTGATGGTTTAGCCACACGATTTGTATTGAATTTGACATGGATTTTTCGTGCAGCTGGTAGAAATGTGTAATTTTGAAATGATGAGTAAAACATAATATAAATCTCGTATGCCTGCATTCGAGAGATTCAAAACAACTAACACCCATGAACAGAGATGTTCACTAAGTTAAGATAAGGCCATTTTTCGTGTGGATTCGTAATATATCTTTCGACATTCAATTCTTAGTGGATATTAAGGATTACCGAGGGTAGGATCTTATTTCCTTTAATTGATAACAACTACAAATTGGTATGTTTGCCAGACTAAGTGTTTCCGGCGAGAATTCATACACTACGGCTTGTCATATGAAATTCCTTGTAAGAATTTTTATCGTCGTGACAGTAGATGTTTCTTAATTGAAATTGCCATATTCCACGAGAAACATATCACTACCAACTGCACAATTGCAATACCAGAAACCGGATCAGAGAAAGAAATACAAGTACTATCTCCATGGTTGACATCCAGAATGCTATTTTCTCGTTCCACTTATTAATTATTATCACTCTGCGCGTCTTGGCAACATACACTCTTAAATATTAACGCTCTTCTCATTAGAGATTTACGACTTGTATAGCGGGCTACCTTGTATCCCATTAGAAGTCTGTGCATTGTTCGGGTTTCAGTTCTTTCTTTTTATTGATATATAATGCCCTGATTATGCAATGGATTCCTTAGCTTATTCTCGTGGCACCGTTGTGATTCACTTTATGATTTACAGTCCAGTTGTCTTCTTGCACGCTCTTCACGTAATCCTCTAACACGGATGCCAAATTACGTCTTTTAAACCGCAACGACTCCTTTACGATATCACGAAGGAATGCGAGCCGTATATCAAGAGTCCCCTGAATTTGATGTAAATGCGAAAAGAGTGTCGCATAATCTGCAACAAAATGACCAAGACTTTTCATATCTGTTCCCTTTCGAGTATATGATCGTTTAATAGTTATGCGCGTAAAGATGTAAAGTATAGAAAGATATACGTTCATTTAATTTCCGTTTCTAACGGCTACATCTTGATCCACGCACAAAATATTTGAAAAAGTAACTTACTTGTTCCTCTCCTTCGCACTTCTTTGTAGACGAGCTCTCTGACGGATAAATTGTGTCTTCTAATGTCCTCCAGTTCTTTTTTCGTCAGCACCTTCTCCTTCTCCACTCTGGCCTCGCGTTTCTCTTCTACGTGATTCGATAATCTCTCGTCCGCTGAACTTTCAACTTTCACACTATTTTCAACACTGTCGTTCGGAGGTAGTTTATTACACTCACTTGTTGCGCTATCGATTCGTTCGTTCTTCACCTCTACTTTCGTCGAGTCAACATTATTAACTACCGGCGTTAAAGTCGGTGGCGCGTCCATGTGATTATTGACATGTTCTACTGGAATTGGTTCAAACACCGCAATCGTGGGCATTTCCGCCAAGCCGTTTACGAGTTTATCCGGCGCGTTAATATTGGGCGGATTGGAAGGAGGGGGTGTAGAGTTTGCATTTACAACAGTCGGACTGGCCTCAACAATTGCAGCAGTTTGGTTCTTTGTCTCTTCAGTCCATGGTATAGGAGAACTTGATGGCGTACACGGAGGAGTGTAGGAAGGTCGTCGAACAACTACATCTTTAGGAATTGGACCGGGTTTTCGTTTATTTGGCGGCGGTCTCGGGGACAATGACCCCCCTCCGTCCGTCTGAGGCAGAGTGCGTTTCAGACCCCCTTTCGATGCGGACGATGTAGCACCAACCATATCAATATCGGCCTCGTCTACCATCATTCTTTTATCAATCTTGAATGGGTTACCTATAAACAAGGATGACAAATTCCATCAACGCAAGGAATACAGGCTGAATAATATATCAAGGCTTATGTGAACAGTTGAAAACTTACCGAACATATGTTGCCTAACAGGAACACTTTCAATTTCCCTCAAAGGTGGTGTCATTCGCTTTAGATACTCTTGGTAATTTCCCATTTGCGCGAGGGGCATTGAATGCACGTAATCATCGTCAAGAAGTTTAGTATGTATTAATGCAGGTTGTAAAAAGTTAGCTCTCATCCTCACAACTTGGTCTAGAAGGGATTTTCTTGGAACGTCGAATGCATTCCTGTAACTTTGTGCGCCGCGTTGTTGGTTTCGTACTAATCCAACCACGAAACCTCCAAATTCGTTTAACTGGTCTCTAAGGCCCGTAAATTTATCTTGTAATAATGGATGTGAGACCTATGAGAAGGGAACATAACAGTTTCATTAGCTAGCCAAGAATAGAATCGCGGAGAAAAAAATTCACTCAGTAATGAATGGCGGAGCTTACCAAGTCTTTCTTAAGAGGAGTTCGAGGAATGACTCTTACTCCCTCAGTTATAGTGGTACTGCTGCCATTCACCAAATTCTTCGTCATATTTGCAGCAGCTATTTGTTTAGAAAGTACTTCACTGCATAGACGATCGAATTCAATCTTGGCTTGATTCTTTAGCCGTTTCAAATAATTTAATACACTATAAGACAATGAGTTGTCCATATTATCGGGAATCAGTGTTTGAGCTAATGGTGCAGGTGCACCCATTCTGGTCAGCGCTCTTCTCAATGACTGCAATTGAGATAGGTTTAAAGTTATCGAAAACAAATAGTTTGGATACAAGCTTTCCCATATAAATTTGTGGTCAACTTACAGCTGCATAATATGTCGGCATAGTCCTCATGTAATTCTGAAACTGTGTCCTCCATTCGTTGGTTGGCTTTAGTCTATGCACTTTAAACAGTTCCTCTAACAGTGGTAACAGTACTGGATAGTTATACGGCATAACAAATAAGTTTACACAAGTTAGATTTGTACTAGCTTTTAGATATCCAAAAGGATGTCCAACTTCACTCGACTTGTAAGAATTCGCGACGAAGACTTGCCAGCAAATGGTTGGTTGCTTTCTAGCTAGTATATACTGAGTTAAAGGACTTGGTTCCAACTCATATTTGTCGAACGGTAAATTCTCTATTACCATTGGCTCTTGGCTTGTGCATGTGAACTTGACGTTTGGATGAGCCGATCTGGGAGGCAAGGAACTGGCACTAAGGTCAGGCCAGAAACTTTCAGGAATCGGCCAAAACCCAACAGCGAACCCTTTCTGGGCGGATCGCGGAACGTAAATCAGTCGTCTACAAGAGTGCCACGCTGTACTTCCTGGCAACGTCGGATTTGATGGATACTGAGCACGTGTTCCATTGGTTCCAATATTCTCATCTTCATTTTCATCATCGTCCACATGTTGAATCTCAGTATTCAGCGGAGGTGGATCAGGTCCGATTTTTTCAAAATTTATTACTACTCCAGACTGCACTTTTTGTACTAGTGAATCTATGCATTGCATCATCATTCGGAATGATGTTATACAATACGAGCGACCTGTAAAAAGAATCATAGCAATGATTATTGGTACTGGTACAATTTTAACTATGACATAAATGATGGTTGTACGAAAAAGTAGTACCGTACCTCCTGTAACCTCGCACATAGCATCTATGGGTGATGAATCGCTGGCCACTAAGCCTGTGTCTCGTTCGACAGCTGGTGTGCCGGATAATCGTAAAACCAAAGAGAATAATCTTTGGTCCCATCTAAATGGCTCCTTTGTTAACTCCGACCCTGGGATAGGAGAGTGCATAGGCAAAGTAAACTGTAGTGGAAAAGAAGGGTGCACTTTTTAATTATTCAGCTAAATATTATTTGGCCTGCTTGCTAGATACGATTCCAGCCAAAGTTAAAACTTACATCCTGATGGACTCCACTGTTTGTTGTGTATTTCCCTCCATCAGTAATGACAACAATAACCGATGGCTCAAGGTAAAAGGGGCATCTTCCCTGGCCATAGGTGTCAATGCCTGTTTGCATACGATTTATGTTCAATACATCCAATGCATGTTTTAAAGCAGCACCTAATGTTGTCAATCCAACACATTGCAAATTTTTAAGCTCGTTCATAAAAGTCGCCAAATTTTCCTTCCAACCAGCCTAAAAGAAAAGTTATGGCTTTGATTGATCATTTCTTTGGAATGCAGCCTAATTGGAGAGAGTTGCCAGTGCCAGCATGAGACTCGAATGTTTCAGAGAGTATCTGATCATATTATTGATATTGCAAGAGGTCTAGAATGCTACGTGACTCTTTCGTTCAAAAGTGTGACGCGCAATACGAGAGACAGGAGGGCGCCAAAGGTTCTCTTGGTGGAGGAGCTCCATCCGCTATTCGGTATCCGTGTCGCTCATCGGCCGGCAAGGTGTGTGGCATGCGATGAATTTCGCTATCCCGAGTGTTACTCTACCGTAAAGCAAAGCGGAGGAGCACGGCAAGTGCATGCTGCACGTCGTCCTTCCGCCCCACTCAATATCAATTATTCAGTAGCCGAACGAGGCGAGCTGCAAGCCGATCAGAAAGTGCATCGGGTCCCAGGGAGCATGTCACTCAAGCATGGATGGTTTATCAAGGAAAAAGCTCGAGGAAATGGATGAAGGAGAGAAGCTCTGCGGAGCAGTTACTTTGCAGGAGCGCAATATGGGTTAACATGGCAGCAGCTAGAGGATGAGAAAAATCGCGTGTCCACGCCAATTGGCGAGAGGGCGGGAAAGGGAGACGGAGAGATATATAGCAAGAGAGAAAGTGAGAGTCGAGAGAGCTGATAGAGGGAGCAAAATAAGAGCGAAAGAGACCGAATCAGGGGAAGGTGGGACGTCGACGGTAAAGAAGACACGGAGGCGATGTACGGAGAGAAGTTGTACCTTGATATTCTGGGGCGGATCTTCGAAGGTCAGGAGCATGTAACGATCTCCTCGGCTCTCCGGTGATCTTTGTCGGACCTAGAAAAGGGGAGCAAGCATTATTGGCGGTGGACAGAAGGCTGACAGAAAGAGAGAGAGAGAGACAGACAGATAGTGTGATAGAGAGAGAGAAAGAGAGAGAGAGAGAGAGAGAGAGAGAGAGAGAGAGAGAGAGAGAGAGAGAGAGAGAGAGAAAAAGCGGGAGGGAAAGCAGAAGTCGTAATCCACGTTGCTCGGCGGTTGCGAGCATCGAGGTTCGATGGTTGGCACGGTTGGCATGGTGGGCTCGACATCGGAGACGATCGAACCATTGAACCTCCCGGCCCCGGAAAGCTGTCTTGCTTGCATACCTTCACGAAAGTCTCCACGGCGCTTTTGGCTACGTCCAAAAGCGTGGGCCGCCCGCCCAAATATGCCCTCTGATTCATGGAGGCCGACGTGTCGATCAAAAAGACTATTATGGTCATCTTCGCGAGAGGAACCCGCTCGTTCTCGAGGTCGTAACTGCAGCTCGAGACCTCCCGTAGTTAGAACTAGCTAGCTAGGAGCCCTACAACGGCGTGGCGCATAGCTGCTCCGACCATTGAACGCTCCCGAATACGCTCCGAAAAACTTCTCTTTTATCGTAACGGCGCCCGCTTCGTTCTTACTCGCTCTTTCTCTATTCCTCTCTCTCTTTCGCTCGCTCGCTCGCTCGCTCGCTCACTCGCTCTCGTTTCGCTTGCTCTTTCTCACTCCCATAAGTGACCGATGCCTCGCCCGCTCTCTCTCTCTTCCTCTTTCTACTTTATGTGTATAAACGTGCACGTTCGTTCTCTAGATGTATGTATATATCTTCTATCTATATGTGTATTAGACAGAATATGCGTATGGCTCGCTCTCTCTCTCTGTATACAGATGCGTTTCTTTCTCCCCTTTTTTCTGCGAATGCGAATATCCGCTGTTACACTGGATGCGGCGCGGCGGGACACGAGTCGAGTCGAGTTCTCCAGAGTTAAGAGCGTCGAGAGCAGTTTCTCCTGCCGGACAGAGCGGCAGCGTAGAACGTTAGTGGCTCGCTGAAATGCAGCCACGAGTTATCGCGAGTTTGTTCTAAGTCGGACGTCGGACAGGCTTGCTTGCTTGCCAGCCTGCCTGCCCCTGCTCCTGCTGCTGCCTGCCTGCTTCCTCTTGCCCCTTCCTCTCCTCTCCCCTCTGCGCCCCCAACAGTTCACTCCTAGCTCCCACTTTTCCTCTCCCGCTCCGTCTTTCTTCCACTTTTAAACGCCTCTCTTTTGCGCTTCCACTTCTCTCGCTGTTGCGCGCCGCTCTCTATCCTCTTCTCGTATTAACTGCCAGCAGCTTATCACTCCCTCTCTCCCGCTTGAGGTCCTCCCTCTTCTTTCCTCTTGCGAACAACACCGCGTGGAGCACCCTCTACTCTTCCCTCACACTCCCGCCTTACGTTGCCGCTGGTCTCTCTCTCAAACTCACGCGAACGAGCGTCCCCGCCAACCTTCTCTTTCGAACGCCGGTTCGTCTCTGTTCCAGGTTAACCCGTTCTGCTCGCGGTCATACTGCGCCTTCGACCACGTGATTTCATTTACCGGCTTCCCATTTGTCCTCCCTACCCCCACCATACTGGCAACATCCCCGCTCCAGCCAGCTCTTCCCCCATCGGCGCGCCACGGCCGCGGCGAGTGCTTCGCTCTGCTTCGCTCTTCGCTCTGCTTTGGTGTGCTGCACTGCGCTGTGTGGGTGGCAATAAGCAATACATGCACTGCTAGTGTGATGTGCCTGGAGACGCTTTGGCGGTAGAGGGTACCGCAGGGTAGAGCGGGGTAGGATATCCCTCCTACCCACCACGTCTACGACCGCGACTATGTTTACTTCTGTTGCGAATAGGCCTTGCTCGCGTTGCTACATGTCACTACATGTCCTACGTATTCTCTGCTGATAGTGCTGCGTCGCGGTAAAGCAGACTCCCCGCAAAGATTCTATGATCCTCTCTTCTTTTGAGAGATAATCGTATGTGTAAGTTAACTTTTAATTCTACACTCGCTTTATCCTGTAACCCATTCTTTTCCCGAACACACGATATACTTATTACACATCGCTTTCCTTTAACGTCCTTTCACATGTAAGTTGTTATAAGCGTGTCGCACATGTGAAATTGGATGCGGTTACCGAAGGTCGACGATTAATTCAACTTCCTTCTTCAAGCGTGTAATTGTAATGCTATGGCCATTACATGCGCATCACAAGCTTGTTTATTCGACCAGAGTTATGCTTACTAAGATCAGTCTGATTGTCAGCTGATTCATTGCGGCTACGAATTGATAAGTATTTGCTAAGAAAAATTCGAATAGCTCGTTTCTGCACCGGTTCTACTATAGTACGTATATACACGAGAAAGTTGCTACTGGCGACGTATGCACAGCGCTTGCGTCGACTTCCGATTGCATTTGAACGTTACCGAAGATATTCATATGTAATACATCAATCAAATGACATTAGAGGAAATAGCAATCTCATCCTTGTTAATTGCCCTTTATGCTCTATCGGATAAAGTAGTTCAATTTTAAAGGACTGATACAAATCAGCGTAGCAAATGTGTAAATTCAAAATCAGTCGATTCTTTATTTTAGCAACGTCCTCATAGGCATAAGGAGATGAGTATTCGTAACCCGCAGAAGCGGCAAAAAGTCTGCCACCTTTTGCAAAAGCTTGAAAGTGTCAGGCGAAATGTAAGATCTCTCTATTTAATTTAGACAGCCGGTTCTTACACCGTGACTTTAGTCTGATTTGAATTTCTACCGTCAATTTTAGGCAGCCGAATCGGTCATGTCTTACAAGTTTAACAAGAATCGCGTTCGCCTTTTAAAAAAGAGGAATGATGTCAAGGAAAGCTGTAAAGGCATTTTGTACTGGATGATTCGTGATATCAGGGTCCAAGGTAGGCAACTGAAATGATGATTTTGATTAAATTAGCGCGCGACGGAAGATAAGTGTATATTAAATTTCAGACAATTGGGCTCTTCTCTTTGCACAGAGGGCAGCGTTAAAGAATAGCTTACCCCTTCACGTATGTTTCTGTGTTCCGCCAAAGTACCTACACAGTACTTTGAGACATTACAAGTTTCTAATTAAGGGTTTAATGGAAGTCGAGGATGAATGTACAAAATTGAACATAAACTTTCACTTATTGCACGGTGAACCGGATACTACTGTACTCGATTTTGTAAGAGAGTATGATATGGGCGCGGTCGTCACCGATTTTTCACCCTTACGACTATCAACATCTTGGGTAGACAATTTGGCAAAGAATCTCCCGAAACAAGTGCCGATGTGTCAAGTAATTGGCGATTATCCGTTATTACGTAAAATGCAAATAATCACAACAGTTTTTTTCTCTCTTTTATTGACAATACACGTCCTTTTTAAAGGTAGACGCACATAACATTGTGCCCTGTTGGTACGCATCTCCGAAACAGGAGTACGCGGCACGCTCATTTAGAAAGAAAATACTCACAATTCTGAGTACTTTTTTAACTGAATTTCCGCCGGTTATACACCATGTGTGTTCGACGGAACAAGAATTTAACAAAAATGATTGGACTGATATTTGGAACCATGTGGATGTCGACAAGTCTGTAGATGAAATTACATGGGCTAAGCCGGGATATCGTGCAGCCGTCAAAGAATTGGAATCGTTCTTGAATGAACGTTTGGAAAGATACGCGGTTGGTCGTAACAATCCTGTCCTAAATTGTACCAGCAATTTGTCCCCATGGTTCCACTTCGGTATGATATCCGTCCAACGCTGTGTGTTAGAAGTCAACCACTATAGGAATCAGTACGTGGAAGCGGTCAGTTCCTTCAACGAGGAAGCTATAATTCGCCGCGAGCTTACTGATAATTATTGTTTTTATAATAATAAGTATGATTCCGTGGATGGGACCAGTGCGTGGGCGAGAGCAACATTAATTGAACATAGGTAAGTTGTCGATAATAATTGAAATAACTATTATACCTCTTAGAATTTCTTATAATACATATATATAATCACGCGTGTAGCGATGATAAACGAACATACACATATACACTACGTCAGATGGAAAATGCAGAAACGCACGACCATTTATGGAATGCATGCCAACAACAATTAGTACGGCATGGAAAAATGCACGGCTATTTGCGAATGTATTGGGCAAAAAAAATTTTAGAGTACACTAAAACACCGCAAGAAGCATTAGAGTGGGCATTATATTTGAACGATCGATATAGTATAGATGGTAGCGATCCTAATGGATATGTGGGTATGTTGGACCAGAGTGATACCTTCTCCAGAGGAAATTCTTGGCCTAACTTTTTATTAAATTTTAGGTTGTATGTGGTCCATTTGTGGTCTTCACGACCAAGGATGGAGAGAGAGAAACGTTTTTGGAAAGATAAGATATATGAATTACGAAGGATGTGAACGAAAGTTTAACGTAAAGGAATTTATTGCAAAGTGGAAGAAACCAGTTGTTGATAAATGAATGTTAACGCGGAGATATCATTTGTACTACATAATTATGTTTAGGAAAGACAGTATTATTTTTTTATAACGGTATATGCTTTATTAGTTGTAAATGCACCATTGGCTTTTTTACTTTTTTGATATATGTTAAAGAGTGTTATAAATTATTTCAATTCACATTTAGAATATACATACTTTACTGCTATATTGTAAGACTTATAAACATATAAAAAGCACAAAAACATACGCGACGAATTAAGAGTCTTATCTTTTTCGGTCATCAAATTCAAATTCATATATCTACACCCGATTTTAATAATATCGAGCCATTTTTCATACATTCGTGTGACGCAATGTTGAAAGTGTATCGGGGACGGCGTCAAAGGACTTCAGGGAAAGCGACGCAGCTTTTAGAGCCAGAGAAATGCAATTTGTTTCATTAAAATTCTTATGAATACCACACAATATACCAGCTGTCAAGCAATCTCCGCAACCGCTTACATTAAATGTTTCATTTGAATTCGTCGAGATACAAGTTGTTGGAGGATACAGCCGTGAGGAAACAGGCGGATTTCTCATCAATCTTCCTCGAGTATCGTAGAACGGCTGATTTCCCATGCCTTGTCGACTCACCTGCAGACATCATACATCTTTTCCTGTTTCTTTTCATCAGAGACTCAAGTATACTTACCAAGACACCCTGGGAGCCCAAAGTGCTTATAATAACAGGTACAATTCCTGCTAGTTTTTCTGCAATTGCCGTTATTTCTGCTGTAGTTGGAGGTTGCATCGTAGGTACGGTTATTCCGAAATATTTGGCAATGGTAATCAGCTCATTCTTATTTGGAGATAGAAAATGCAATACTTCCTGCCATCCATCTCCAGCCTCAAAAATTTTCGTTGCTTTATTTATATCCGTGGGTTCGTACCAAACTGAAAGAGAAAATTAATTCTTGAATGTTGCATGATCTGAATTTCTGAAAATTCTTCCGTTTAAATTGTACCGCGTGTTCTGTTAGGATATCGTACTGTTAGGTGGCGCAGTCGGTATGTGTCTGGTATATACCAGTCAGACTTTCCTCGTGAACAGGTGCATCTACGATTTCTTTTCAACGTTGTAAATATACGGAGTACTTGGGTACTATAGTGAGACTGGTGTGTAGCCGTAAAATTTAAGCGTTTGTGTAAGCAGGATAAAAATGTCAAGAGAAATATTGTGTCAAGACAGAATTAATTATTGGATGAATATTTGCAGCACTTGTATCTTTGGACAGCGCGCTGCCAGAGGTCAGATGACATAATGGGAAAGACAAAAACAGGGAAGAGTGCAGCCGTGTGTACGGCTATCGCGTTCATACTAATTGTGATTGCCTTCACCACACCCAATTGGCTCGAAACAGATGGAAAATTGGAAAATCCTCAGTTTATACGAATCGGTAAATCAAGCACATACATCTTTAACGATTTTATCACAAAACTGAAGTGAATATATGGTTCTTATAATGGAACTAGATCTACAATATAAGAAACAAAGTATCATCAAGGCTTGCATAGTTTGTTAATTAATAAATTCATTTGCGTAGCCTAGTGCTTTTTTCGATTCGGCCAGCACTATTTATCCAAGGGAACTATCTGATAGTTATTGTTCCTTTGCAGGATTGTGGCAAGTATGCTTCCAAGGATACGAGGATCCACACCATTTGTATGATACTAAGTTCTATGGTTGCTGGTGGGTGTTCGAAGAGGAGTACTACATAATTCACGATATCCTCTTGCCAGACTTCTTTGTTGCAACACAGTTCTTCTTTACTCTCTGTATGACCCTCTTATTGATAGGAGGCTTCTTGACTATTCTTTACACATGCTGCTCGAGGCACCATGATAAATATCAATTGCTCCTATGGACCACTGGTGGAAATCTCACTCTGGCAGGAACATGTGGCATTATTGCCGTAATAATATTTGGGGCACGTGGCGATGGCAGGGATTGGATGCCCAATTGGGATCACAATGATATTGGCTGGTCGTTTGCACTCGCTGTCGTCGGTAGTGTTGTTTTAGTTACCGGAGGTGTTCTTTTCTTAATCGAAGGGCGTAGGCATAGAAAGAAATTAGATAGAATACTGAATGAGGAACAAAAAACTCACACGACTATTTAACAGAGTCAATCTCGCATTCAGATGGATGCAAAATCTTTTGGATAACTTATTTCTATACTCTAACATTTACTTGCAGCTCGATAGACTTGTGTTTCCGTCCATTTATTTCTCAACGAGCTGCATACCCATTTTTAAAGACTCGAACGTATATATATTTTTATATTTATACTCATTATTTTCTTAATAGTTTTACCAAAACAGATATAGTTTATGCTTATCTAGGTAGATATCACTAACAAGTTATGAATGCAGTACCAATTAATGGGATGCTTCATTGACACAGAAGAAAGAAGCATCTGTTAAAAGCATGTTATATGTATCGTCTTAGAAGGATGAATCCTTCAATACTCTGCCTTTAAGTCATTTATATATATATAAATAATAGTACGAATCCGTCCATAGATCTAAGGATTTTTGTAGTCTGTAAATAAAGGCGGCTTTGATGTACAATCTGCCGGCATCTATGATTTTTACACATTTTTCGCCTTGTACAAGGCATTGTACTAAATTGAAACTCTTAATAAAGTCTGTTGATCAAAGCATCCGTGTACTTCTAAAATTCGTACATGCAGGATGGGATGTGTCATTGCATAATTAGCGCGTACATATCTGAGCGTCATCGTCTGAATCACGGTGTAAGTCAGACCTTGATCGTATCGTAATATTGTAATAGTTAATGCAAATAAAACGCTGTTTAAATTAAAAGTGTTAAAAGGTAATATTTTTCTAAGTTGGATCTTTTTGCTAGTGGAACCTAGAACAGTCTTAGAGATTGATGAAGTTCACGTTACCAATTAATTACGCCGCAAAGGGCAAAGACGGTCAAATTACGACCTAATTCCTCTATCGGGAGAAATAACTCAGGCTGAATTATACATAGGATTGCGTGTCCGAAGATCGAATTCAGGTGTAAGTCGTTGACCCACTTCCCTTCCTATTTTAATCGTTGTCTTCTACATTTCGCTTCACTTATGTGATCGTTGTCTCTCAACTTCCACCTCTTTATGGTGTACGTTGGAAATATCTACATCGTAAAAAAAGTGTTCTACAGGAAAATCATCAATTTGTTCGATGGTCCATTGCACTTCGAAAGTGAGAAACAATAAAAAATTAACAAGAAAGGTAGTGGATGGGTTGGCCACGAAATAATTGGGGTTCTTTGAAAATGAATATCTTAGAAACTAAAGGAAAGTGAAAGCCTGTTCACTGGAAAAGTTGTTAGCTTTAAAGAGCTTTGCACTTTGCATGCGACCCCCAAGTTGTCAGTACGCGTTAAAGGAACAATTCAAGTGAAACTCTCTAATGATGCAACGTCCTTACTATGAGAATTTGCATAAAAACCAGTGCGCGCATACTTGGGAAAATGACTCTCAAACGCATATAGAACAAATACCATTTTTCATTAGCATGTCTCTTCATAAATATCATTTCTGTAGCTATTTCTCTGTTCGCAAAACTCGAAATCTAAATCAATGTAATAAAAAAGAATGAGTAGGCTACGTGCACAATGTGAAACTCTTTGCTTCTCAAGACAGTGTCTCAATTTCAAGGAGACAAAGGCATATAAAGCGTGCATTGAAACTATAGCACAAGTTCTGCTGCTCGTATCTAGGATGGTGCATGATGGTGGCGATGGTGGTGATGTGATCGCAGTCTCACAGTGACGACTCGACAAGGTTAGGTTGGATAGCCGAAGGTAGTACGCTACAGGGACGACACAACATAACGTGTTTGGGTGTGGTTAATACCGTGGGATCTTTACTGGATCAGTGGATGCGGATTCTTCGTACGCCACGGTAGTCTGTTCTTTGCACTGTGATATTCTTTAAATCGTTCGTTGAAAGGAGTCAAAATGAAGAAAAGGAGTTTGACTGGGAACATAGGGGTCGGCGTCTTTGTCGTCGCGTTCGTCTGCGTCTGCGTTGCATTTGCCACACCAGCGTGGTTAGTTAGCGATTACCGTATAACAGGTGCCCGGCTTGATAAACTTGGTCTGTGGAGGCATTGCTTCAGGTCACTCCCAAATCCCCAGGAAGCAGATGCCCCACAACGTTTCTTCGTCGGTTGCAGATGGGTTTTCGACCCCTTCACCGCTGGTTACTCCGATATTCGACGATTTCTTTTGCCTCGTAAGTTTCAATTTCTTTTGCCCTTAAAATGATCTTACCCTCGTATATCAACTCTATGACATCATTTGTAATGCACTGGAAATTCAATGAATCATGCATAATGAGACCCTTAAGAGCTCGAGTAGACATTCAGTGTCGAGTTTGATATTGGGTCCGTTCGAGAGGACTTGGGAGGACTGCATTTCAAATTAACCGAGGCGTTCTCGATGTTTGTTACAGCTTTCATGATAGCAACACAGTTTTTCTTTACTATATGCTTCCTGCTGGGTCTGGTATCCTTTGGATTGATATTACTCTTCTCGCTTTGCTGTGATCCCGAGCAGAGGCGATACGTCCAGCTCATTAATACTATCGGCTACTTGCTCCTGGTCAGCGGAATAAGTGGTGCTATCGCCGTAATAGTGTTCGCTAGTTTGGGAAATGCCGATGGGTGGATGCCCGGACACGCAAATAATTATTTAGGCTGGTCTTTTGGCCTGGGTGTCGTCGGTAGCGTCTTAAGCATTATCGCGAGCGTATTATTCCTGGTCGAAGCGAATATTCAGCGCAAGAAACGCGATTACTTGAAGGAATCTCAAACACGATTTCAACTCGAATCTCATAAATAACTAGCGTACTCCATTCAACACTCATTGTTAAGACTTGCACAATATTGCATTACCAAAATCAAACGTTACTCCGTCCATGTACGAGAATGCCGCAGTAGAACAAACTCTTTATAGAGAGTATATAGTGTAAGCGCCATGTTTTTTTAGTACAAAACGAGGCGTGAAGCCAGATTTGTATTTTTCTATCAAGTTTTATATGTGTATACAGACTTAAGAAATGTAGTAAATGCGATTTCAGATGCGATTCCAGATGCGATAAGTTGGATTCCCATTATAAACTGCCGCGATGTTCTATTTCTATACTGAACATCAAATTAGGAAGGAACCGATCTTAAATGTAGTATTTTAATCAATATCCGTCCGTCAAAGCAGTATCTTGTATAGCGTGTATAATAATTATAAGTAGAAATGTCTATAAGTAAGTACAGTTTATAAGTACAACACTCTTTTGTAACGGGTCTTTCACTCAATAAAAGTACGTCGAATGTTGATGCTAGATTTTTTATACCAGCCCTGATTCCCAAATAATTCCCAAATAATTCCTATGAATCATGCAGATGTTACGGAATTGTTGACAAATATCGAAAGGTAGCGATTACTGTGTATAGTGAGAGTATACTATAGAATGCTATAGAATAGAAGAGAGTCTGTTTAGAAGAGTGGATAGAGGCTCCATTCAATGAAGGTGGAGAAGGTCTGAATCATTGGGCTTGACGCTAGGTGGGTCTTAGCAGGTCGTAGCGGTTGTAGTAGTAGTAGTGCAATATGGCCGAGTGTAGGAGAGGTGTGGCAAGTGTGCAAGGTTGGAACCACGCAGAGGTATAAACAAAAGTTGATCTAGATTGAAGTACGGTCAATTTTTATCACAAGTGAAGCGCAAACTTTCGGCATGACTGCCGATAAGCAAGAATATCATCGCGCCTCGAGTAAGAGTTTACTTAGCTGGTCTTAATTACATCCTAAGTTTTCTTAACCTTTATTAACTTACTGTATTTTTTAAATAGACGCTGTTGTGTTTGGGGGTGCGATTACTTATATCGCTGGTGTGTTTCTGATAATGGCATTCACTAGGTAATGTAATATTCCCTTGATACTTCAATGTATGATAACAACAACAACTTTCTATCCAATTAGTTCAATCCAGAGTTTGTTTAGCAATATTTGTAAGTTTCGCTATTCATTTTCAGTCCGTACTGGATAGAGTCTTATCAAGAAACATTCAGCAATTTCAAGCATATGGGCCTGTGGGAGTACTGCTTTGACCAGTTTAGATACCCATATTACCAGTTTGATAAGCAGTTTGATGGTTGTCATCACATATTCTCGCAAGAATATTATGTGATCAGAGAGTGGCTTTTGCCAGTCTGGCTTATGGTGGTGCAAGCATTTGTCACTCTTGCTCTGCTTCTTTCGTTCTTTAGTCAGGCAATAATTGCCTTGATTTTGGTGAGGTGGCCCTTAAGATTTGTCTTGAACAATGAGTGGTTCCTATCTTCAATTGCATTTGTGTGCGATGCAGCTGCAGGTATGTGTCATAATTTTGTTAAGAACCTTGATAGAAATAATCATAATTCAATCGAATTTCAGGCGGACTTTTGTTCTTGGCGGTATCGATATTCGGCGGCCAATGTTGGCGTCGGGATTGGCTCATGTATCCCAACTTCAATCATTTGTCCTGGTCGTACGCGCTGGCCGTAATTTCATTTATGTTTCATGCGCTTGGAGCATTCCTCTTGTATTTAGATGCACGCGCGGGTTACAAATTACGCAGAGAGTCGCGGAATTTAGTCATGCAAATGCACCCAAATCCGCAGAGTCATCACGGATCACAGCGTAGTGGGTATGTGTAACTGCGATATCAATGATATTTAGAGATTCAGGAAAAAGTATATGCAAAATGTATTAATCGTTTGCGCCAACCATATCGAGTGATGTAGTAGATCTGACATTGTGCACGGAAGACCAAGTGTTTAACTTATTCACGTGCCTTGGATATAACTCAATTCCGTCCAAACTTGTTTTATAAAATATGATCTTTTCTATAGCTTTAGAGTAAGTAGTGGCATGTTCTCACTATTAAAGATTTAATATCCATTTTATAATGGAGCTTATTTAGGACTATTGGAAACTGCTATCATCCAATGTTGCCGTCCGTAGTATACACGTTATTGTAATACATATGCCGACACATGTATTTTTTGTACGAAAGTTACAACCAATATTTTTACTTATGTATTGTATATGTTATGATTAATGCGGTAAATAAAGATGAAACCAAACTTACCTGGAATGTTGAAGTCCGATGCCAACTCGAATACAAAGCGCATGCTATCGAGCGGAAGGTTTCCATCTAGAACGATGATACTCGCATTCTCCACGTGCTTGCGGTAATTGTTTATTAATTGCGGGGTGATGGCATTGAATACTTTCATCTCGCCTACCACAAGGCGGCATTCTCCTTTTTTATCCACAATCACGCAACAGCTGTGGAAGAAAAAAGGTTTTCAGTTATCTGATTCTAATTCCTCTTCAACCAATGCTATATTTTTATTATCTTTTTTTGCTCGGCTGAAGCAGAATAATATAGAAAATATGTTGGAATTATTGCTCGCGGCGAGGATGCGTACCTCGCGGTATTTGTGTGGGACAACTGTTCAACGGTCTGGGCACCATTGCCTAGACTTTTAATTATAGCTTTCCCAGGCTGGTCGTTACCAACGACGGATATTAACCGCGTACCATTTAGACCAAGGCTGATCAAGGCGTTGGCGACGTTTCGTCCGACCCCACCGCAACTTTCGTGACTTGTACAGGCACACGTTCTACCATCCGCCTGGAAAAATACGTCGATTATTGATTGGGATTTTCAACGTCGAGATGTGCCCTCCTATTACTGTGTTTCGTTTGAGATTGCCGATCGATTCATTTAGACGGTAAGAAATTACGATAAGCTCAGCTTGAAAGCCACCCTTTCGACTGTTGAATCTCACTCATCATTAACACAACTTTCTTCGGTGACCCTGTTCTATAACCAAGGATCCATTTGCCTTCGCCTTTCAATCAAGAGAGACAGCTATAATTAAGTGCCGGTACTCTTATGTTCGATTTATTTTTGTGATCATTCTCTTTTCTTAGAGGTTCGCATATTATGCCTGAAGATACAGGAAATTCAAGGGAAAAGTTGACAGCTTGATTTTAAAAGAGCGGGAAAAAGGTGATTTGTAAGAATAGGAAATTCCTTTATCACTATTTGAACATTTCATTTACTTTGTTCCCGCTTAAATTCTCAGTAAAATCAGTCGTCTTTAGTACAATAGCTACTTATTCACGTCGTGCTCCTGATTTCCTTCTTTTCAAGGAAGCTGGAGTCTACTTCTTTGCCATCGATACCACGCAAGGCTTCGTTTCGTTCCATCTCATCTGGTGCTCGGCATTCTCACCCACACTCGCTCGCGTCAACACTTTTGAGGGGTTTGTCTTTCCTCTTCTCGGCGGCCCCGCTTCTTTATCGTGACCCCATCCTTCTTGGGAGAAACCTTCTCCTCTGTGTTTGCATCTTGCCATCTTCTACTTCGCCTCGCTCACGGCCTTTCGTCCATTCTCTCATCTTTTCTTTACACTCCGTGAGTCCCACTGCATCCCACAGCATCTCACATCCCCCGACTCTATTTCCTCCTCCTCCTCCTCCTCCTCCTCCTTGAAAGGCTTTCGAGCATCGAGTCGGCTCGCTTCGTAGTGCGCCTGCTTCGCTTTCACCATTTCCACTTTCCAGAGCGAGGCTCTCCGTCTCTTTTCCAACTTCTCCTCTCGGATATGCTCCTAGCATCTACCACCCCTTAATTTCATCCACCCTTTTTCTCTCTCTTACGAACGTTCTCTCGGTCTGTTGCGCGTGCCACGTTCCACGCGTGCTTGGCATTTCCACTGCTCCCGGTTGTGGGAGGTGGGAGATCCCTCCGAACCGTCCTTGCATCATCCCTCTTCGTTTCCCGTTCACGTAGTTACCACTTTCCATCCTCCAGTCGGGCTGTTTCTACCTTCGGGCTTTATTATGGAACCCCTCTCCTTCTCTCTCATTCGCCCGGTTACTTCTCCTTCTCGCATTGTCACTCGTGCGATTTTACCCCTCCAGGCATGCTGTCGTGGATTCTCCCTCTCGGTCTAGCAAAAGGTCTCTCCGTTGTAACCTCCCTTTCGGCGCCTCTGGCACCCTCTCGCACTCGCTCGAGAGCTCGAGCTGTCTGTCGACGACAGCGCGGAGGCCGCCTCAGTCCGGTTGCCTACCTCGGGCGGCGTCGACGGCAACCAGACCCGCACCATATCTCGCTAGACGCGACAACGGGTGCCCAGACTCTCTCCAGCTTCCCCATCCCCTTCTCCAATTTCTGCTTCAATCTTTTTTGCCATTTCACCTTCACCTTCGTCGTCGTCGTCGTCGCCGTCGCCTTTGTCATTCCTTATACCATCGTTGATCTGACACTCATTGTGACCCTGTGTTTTCACCGGCGTGTCGCAAAATCTTGTGGAATGTATGCCTGACTACCGGCGTGTTACTATTGCCGGTTTAAAAGTTTCAACGCGATGGCAAACACTCTCTTATAAAGGGAAACACGGATTGTGATGTTTTAGTGATGAAGGTTATTCACTGAATAGAGGATTTGTGATATCGTATTAGAGACGTGGTTTCGATTGAACGGAAGAGAGAAAGTATACTTAGTTGTAAGAAGGGTGTATGAAGCTGCTCTCGACGGGCTCGGGAGCCTCGAGAGTCCGCTATGCGCTGCGGATGCTGGGCCCTCGAGGTGTTAACTAGGACTTTGTCCACTAGTATCGTCAGAAGCATCAATAACACTGAGATCCTGAATGCATCAAGAAGATTCGCTAGGTTGAACAGAACGAGGGAACCCGACTTTCATCCAAAGAGAATCAGCAGGAGGCTCATCTGCGAGAGCAGTGTGACAAGTAGGATCGAGTTTGGTGACGCGAGCATCGCCAGGAGTAGGAGTACCAATCGTTGTAGGAGTAGAAATAGGAACGGTAGGAATAGAAGTAGGAGAGAGTCGTCCTCGGTGGAGGTGGTGAAAGTGTTGGAGGGCTCGCCGTTGGCTTCGGCTCCGGCTCCGGCGTCGGCGTCGTCGTCGTCGGTGGTGGCAACGGCGGTCGCCGCGGTGGTGGCGACGGCGGCAGCGGCGGCGGCGGCGGCGACGACGACGACCACCAGCAGCAGCAGCAGCAGCAGCAGCAGCAGCAAGAGAAGGAGGAGGAGGAGGCCGAGTGGAAAAGTGACGCGGGCAACGGTTCGTGTGCGATCGTGCTGTTGAAAAAGGCGTACATACCACCGCGCATATGAGAGCCAAGAGCCAGAACGAACCTTTGGAATGAACGAGCAAGACACGTCTTCCTCCTACGACGAGGCTCGACATGCGATCCTTATAGACTTTACGCGAGGACCACGGTGCTTGTCCCGCTTAACTCGAGAGTGTGCTTCTCTACCGGATTACTGACGCTTAATCTCAACCACAAGATTTTTCCCTGTGCCGAGGATGTGCGTGCCAGGTTGATTCTGTGCTCTTTCTTGCTGTTCTTTTATCCGGCGCCTAAGGTCAGTACCTAACGCGTCCCATCCTCTACGACCACGACAACCTCCTCATACCTCTCGTCAGCTGCCTCCGTCTTGATCGTAAGTTCCTATCCCTCTACGATTCTCTTATACATATATTCTCTTCACTCTCTCTCTCTTTCTCTTTCTCTTCTCCTCGTTTTCGATAGTCCATCAGAGATTCATCATACCGATCGATCGGCCTCTTCCCGATCCCCCTGCAAACTCACGTGTACTTCCGATATCGTACACTATGTTGGTTGGAGCGATTCCAGCGAGATTGGCAAGCTGTTGTCGCGAAAGCAACTTTTTCGTATCTTGTGTTAAGGATGTAGGAAGAGTTGTAAAAGAAGTTCTCCAATGGTTGGAGTGAAATAGGAATGTGGAAGGAAGGATGCCGGAGCTGTGAGCGCGAGTGATGGTAAGGGGATGAACGAGGAATTGGAGGCAGGATACATCGTTACCGAGAGCAAAGTGACCCAGGCGTTAAGGGCGGTGACGAGGAAAGCTATGTCGAAGCGAAAGGAGTTTCGATATGCCGTGGAAGAAAAACGGGACGAAGGAAAGCGGCGATAAATCCCTTCGGGAAGGTCGGGAGGAGGATTGCATAACGCCACCCCTTTCTGCCTCTCGCTTCTCCTCTATCCCTTTCCTCCCACTCTTTCTCTCTTACTCTCACAGACACCAGCTCTCACCCTTCTCTCTCTCGCCGCCCCTCTCGCCCTATCATTCTCTCTCTTTCTTTCTCTATCTCTGCCGCGCTCACCAATCTTTCCTATCTCGCCTGAGACTTTCCTAAGCGCGTCTGCTGTTCGTTCCTTCATTCCTTGCCTATCTGTTTTGTCTCCAACGCTCTCGTCTTCTGAGAATTCTATCAAATATCCTTGCCAATTGGAAATTAAACAAGACGCCGCCGCTCTTGCTGTTCACCTGGAAATGGAATTTCATTAAGAACGTCCAAGGAAATCGCTGGAATTTTTCTTCCTCTACTTTCGCTTCAACCGACGGATTTAAGATCAGTCACTCTTCTTCCCTTCATGTAGGAAGCCGATTCTATCCAGAGGATTGGTAAGATCCGTCTGGAAGGAAAGATTTTCTGAAGCTTACTTTTCCTAGAGTAACTACAACGTCGGCATTTCCTGGATCGATGGCAGCTTAATATTCTTGGATGTTTCGTTACGTTAGAATGCGCCGAACTCAATCGACTCGGTGGTCGCACTAGACTCGCCGTGAAGATCCACTTTGGAACATTACTAGTCAACACTCTCATCCCGCAGCCCCCTCTTTTTGTCGATAACCCGTGGATCTATCGGGTGCCTCCTCTTCATCCTGTCTGTCGTCGCTCTTTCTTGCCCGAACCTCTCCGTCCATCTCTTTGTCATTCTTTTCCTTGCCTCTTTCACTCTCTCACTTTCTTCCATCTCACCCTCGTTCCCTTCGCCACGGCAGACCTCTCACTCTCTCTCTCTCTTTCTCTCTGCACTCCTATCTCCGTATATAGACGGCTATATATAGATGTGGTTGGTCGCATATACGTGCATCGTAAAGTGCACTAGGTACACCTATATCTTGGCCCTGCAGTGTGCTTTAAAATACACAAGTATGTATTATCCTTCTCCGGCACGAAGCACATGTGGCTCTGCTGCATACCCTACTGCCAACCCCCCTCCGACACCCCCTTTGCTATCTACTGACACGATGAGAACGACAAGGAGAGGGCCAACAGCAAATACACGTGCCGAAAAGTTCACCTCTTCTCTCCTCCACCTTTCTCTCACTCTCTCTCTCTTTCACATATACATTCTCTGATTTCGACAAGCGAAACTCCAATATTCTCCGAACCAAATGAACTCCCTCCGTGTCAGAAGATCCCCAGGGAACTATATGGACAGACAGTGGCTTGCTAAAGCGCAATTTATATTAAAGGTACACTCATGCTCAAGAAAATAACTCGATCTCGACTTGGGTAATTAGAAAAGTTTTATGATTCGTGTTTAGAAGATCCGAGTATGTGAGAAGTTATAGTGCGAGATTTGTTAAGTTGATTATGGATTTTGATATTGTTAATTCAGTGGAATGTTTCCTATTGAAATTCATAGTTTTATTTATTCCCTTCGGTGATGGTAAAGATTCTAGTTTTTGGGTGAAGAATATGCAAGTTGCTTTAATATAAGTGGCATCGTCGCAGGTAAATAGAGCGTCCAGTAGCTCTTTCAATCTGTCGTATACACTTTTAATTCCAGTGCGGTACAACCCTTTCAATTTCTGTCCATCCAATAGGGGATTCAGAATCAACCGCGCTCTTCGCCTGCTCGCTTCTAGTCGAGCTTGACCAAATTCAGCTGATCGTTCTTTTTCCCGCAATAGCTGTGACGATTAAAATCCATCTGGTTTGACTGTTCGAGTTTTCACGAGGCGCCATAGGAATTTAAAGGATCGCCATGTGGAAGACGTAAATTACTTTCGATACGAATATTCTAAGAATATTCCGAGACACTCGTCTGACCTTTTTTTCTTATATTCTAGAAATAAAAGAGTGCGAGTGAGACGAAAGAGATAATACGCGTATCCGTTAATTCGTACTGTGGAACATCGCAATGCGTTAACTTCGTCGAAATGATTAATTATCCGGTTTGTAAAATGGAAAAGCAGCCAGGCGCGTATTCATTCGGCGAAGGAAGTTGCTAGATTTTTGAAAGATTTCTCGGTTCGAATGCAGACGCGAATGTTTGCCTCGGATTAGTAGCAATTACCAACAGTCTTTCTGCCGTCTTTTTTCACGCGATTGAAATAAACAGGTTCGACGAGACCTGCATCAGCTTATACAGCTGACTTTTCAAAAGCTCTACCTACACCTATCCAACGGCTGACCTATTCACTATTCACGTCTCTGTTTCTTTCTCCAGTCTTTGCAAAATTCAACAGCACATTGTTACATTTTTGACTGACTATTTTATACCTTGTGGCTATTTTTATAATTGAATAAAAAATGCCTAGGCCTAAAGAAAATTTAATAACTTTATTTAATGATTCAAACATGGTACTCGAAACCGATTAACAATGTGTTATGATTATGATAATGATATAGTATGATATTATAAGAGGAAAAATCGTATGCTTCGTAAACTTGATCAATTGTGGTCAAAAGCTCTTTCGATGAGTGACCGAAAATTGTCCGAGGTAAAGTAGTAGGACGATCGTAAGTCAAATCGGACGTTTTCGGGCCAGGCGAGCATACACGCGCAGAGATTGGATTGGCGTGCGGATACCTTTACATCCATCTTTCTTCTAGACTGGTGCTCTTTACGTGCTAGGATACCTCAGCTCTCACCTTGCTTCCTTTCCTGTCTTTCCTTTGCAGTATCTCCCATCCTAGTCTCGTTGGCCAAAGCAGACTTTCCTCTTCGTCCCCGAAAGAGGCTAACAATACCAAGAGAGATCGATAATAGAATTGCCTATTGCACGCTACAACTGTCAGAAAGAAATACAATTTAGACCTACTAAATCCTACCAAGTTAGTCGACAACTCGTTCCTCGTAATTTCCCGCTTGTCTATTGGAAATCTACCATACTATTCTACAGCAATGTTCTACCTGGATGATCTACTACCTGACGCACTCACTCAAGTAATTCACCGCATTCTGCCATATCGTGCTCATCTACATATTATATAAATCATCTATATAGACATATCTTAGAAGCTATACGCGCGTATATGCTGAAATGAGTTTGTCTTGCTATAGCGTTCCTTCGAAAGAAAAGACTTTCACAAGGCAATTGTTATCGGCTAACTTCTACCACAGCAACGGTGGCTTCGACCCGGATTATTTCCGCCACTTGGCGCATCACATTGCTTTCCACCCGAAAGGATCGCAAACACTAACATACGTTCTCAATTCTTATGCTAATTTATTTTATGATTCTTTCACACCTCCATTTAGCTTCTTCTTCACAGCTCATTCACTTTATATTTATTGTGTCCTATCAACTATCAACGACTGTGGCAACTTTTGTCATAGATCGATGCTTATCGCTTCTAAGAATTCTCGAGGACGTATTGTGGAGATGTAGGTTCCTTGGGCAATAATAGTGTGCCAGGTTCATTGGTAAGCCGCTTGGCAAGAGAGGCTAGCCCGTTTAGGAGGTGAAGGGTTGCAAAGCCGGAGAGAGAGAAGGGATGCTTTTAAGTAGATTCTCTGCTGACGAGTGAGTACAATTAACTGAGCTGTGTGGTGGCTGCGGTGCGAGCAATCGGATGCACACTTCTCCAATGAATCCGTGAGAAACTCGTTGTCTGTCATATGTAAGGTCATCTCACCAAGTTCCCATTAACTGCTGGCTTCCAATGTAAGAGACGCGCATCGTTGCCTTCTTCTAAAGAGGGCTAACAAATAAACTGGAAACCCTCCATTTATGGAACGCCTTGAGAGAATCCTCATCTATCCGACCAGATTCAACTCTCTCTTTTCCCTTATTTCATTTCACTCTGAGCTGTACAAGTCCTCGTTCGAATCAGCAATATTCCCTCGTCAATTCGTAATCTGCCAATGGAAAGGCTCTTCTCTAGATTCTCCTCTTCAATCCTTTCTTCGTGGCCTTATTTTGAAATACGATACTACACGATCGCCAAGTGTATCAGGTTCCCATCTTGAGAATCAGTCGGGGAAGTAAGCACTCGTGCGAAGAGAGGATGATGTACTTCTGGTTATCATTGCTTCGCAATGGATTCGAGCTGGTTTGCTCGACTGGACAATGTCTCGTCAATGGCGCGTGCGATCGATCAATCGACTTCTTTCGGATGATTTATTTCTAATCAAGTACCTTTCCCCTTAAATTTCATTCTGGCTTGACAAAGTAATGATCGAGTCATGTATCATGCAAAGCTTAATATTCACCGAGCTTATATCTTTCTTTTCCATTTTTATTCCCTTGCTACTACTTCTAATCTTTACATACTTGAACGTTCGATAAGTATATATCGTTAAGTTGAAAACACAGGTATATTCTTTATACACGATGTTTGTCGAAATAACTGGGATCTTGTCAGTCGATCGTTCTACTGACAGAAGGGTTAACAAATACAAGCTCGAGCGTAAGCGTGCGCGCGCGAGGCCATTCGCCATCGAGCGTGTCAGGGGCATCGATCGAGGAAGCTCTCTAATCGTGTCCTAATTAACATGGCGAGGTCTCGAGCGTGAAAAAAGCCCTGGTAAAACTGAATGTGAGGCCTGTAAATCAGTTTACGACGTTGGACACATATAAATCTTTATTCTCACATTATCATTTACTGAGTTATCAAAGAGAAAACGATAGATCAAGAAAGAGAGAGAGAGAGAGAGAGAGAGAGAGAGAGAGAGAGAGAGAGAAAGAGACGATTCAATATTTAAAGATAATTATCTTAAAACCACTGACCAATTTCTCTGTCCCGCAGGGATCGGCAAAGGATAATTCAAGAAAGAATCGAAAGATAGTAAGTTTGCAATGAAGAGAGTATTCGAGGCACGTGTTAAAGAGCTCGCGTGACACGTACTCTTCCTGAGGAGACGACGTTTTCGCTCTCGATATACGGGAGTGATAAAACTAAAACGACGAAAGAGAGAAGAAGAGGAGTGCGAGCCTCGGTTAGCAATTCTAGCCGGGGGCATAATCCTTACGACACGAGGACACGCGTAACCAGGGAGGCACGATAGTATGACGGTGATGCTGCTGCTACAACGTTCAGTCACCCCGCAGTCGACGCACAGCCAAAAGACAGCGAAGAAGGACTGCAGCGCGAATCCGCCCTTCCTATTCTTCCTGGAGGATCGCCGGGAGCATCATCGGCACTCCAGTGACGTAACTACTACCACCACAGTCAACCACAACAACAACAACAATAACAACAACAACAATCACCACAACATCGGCAATATTATTGCCAACAACAACAACAACAACAATAGCGGCAATACCGGCGGTATCAACAACAACAACAATAATACCAATAACAACAATAACTTCAACACAAACAACAATAACAACAATAGTACGAATAATAATATCGTGAAGAGGAATAGCAGGCGAGGCAGCAGTGGCGAGTACGTCGCCGTCGAGGCGCCGTCCTCGGTGACGACTCCACGTCCAGCCGCCGCCGGTTGTGGCCAGGACGTCGCGATGCGATATTACCGGCTCTGGATCTACGCGTGTAACATCGTGCTCCTTGGAAGCGCGCTTGGCTTCGCCGCAGCGGTCTCTCGTACCCTTCTCTTCACCGGCGATCCCAGACGATACGTTATACCCGGCGTACCAAGAGCTTTCGATCCGACCGCCCTTTACGCCTACCTGGCACTTGCAACTCAACTAGGACTCGTCCAATTACTCGGCTGCATCGCTGCCAGGAGACTGAGCGCAAGACTACTCAACGCTTATTGGGTACTACTCCTGGCACTACTCTTCGGCGACGCTGTTATCGGCGTCGCCTGGGTCTTCCGATTCGAAAGGATGCGCGCTGAGCTTAAACCTTCGCTCAGGCTACGGCTTCAGGTTAGTTTTATTTTTTCTTTGTCATATTTTTTTTAGTATTTTTGTTTCTAGAGTGTTATGTGAAATTATTCCTTCCGTTTGCGTGACTTCCTATTATGGTATATATGTGTGTATAATGCTAATCGAACTTAATGGAGCGCACGTGCCAAGCCGATTTACTCTTACTGATGTTGTCCTTAACCGATTTGATTCATTGAATTAACTGATATCGATTGTTTAGGATTCTTTAGTCATTGATTAGAATAATATGAGAGGAGCAATTGAGTAGTATTGTATGGGTATGATATTATATGATAGATTGGTATTAGATTTATTATAATTTTCTGACCGCGAGAGAAACTTACGAGCATTTCAGCTTCCAGTTTCCAATATGCACGAGGCAATAAACGGTCGATTTTATCGTCTCGGAAAATTCATACATATTTATTTCCATTACGCGTGAAGCCTCCCCAATTCGGTTCTTATCTATTCTACTCATCCAGGCAAAGGGGCGCAAGGACGACGGGGCTAATGTCCTGCGATAAATAATCGAAATCTAAATTCTCATCTTTATCCCTAGAATGGTAGGATTAAAGCTGGGCTCTCCTTGCTTTCTACCCAACTGTTTTCTCCTGGAGAATCACCCTGATAATCTTCTCATAGCCTCGAGATGTCGATCCATCAAATTCCTCCTCGCTTACTTCTTCTTTCTCTACCGTTAGCCTTGTTTTTCGGGATTACATTATTCTGAGAATTAAATATAGTTCCGAAGAAATAGCAGAAATATTGCTAGCTCAAGTGGATTGTCGCTAGAGAAAAAACTCAATGATCGAATGGGCTAATCGTGATTGATAATCTGCAAAAATAATGGAAAAGTACAGCATCCGATAAAATAGTTGTCAGAACCAAAACATGACTTTTTTGTGGGTCCCCAACTATTTTGTCGGATGCTGTATGTGCGGATTTGTTATTTATTAGTATGATAATTTCGACGAAGAACTTAAGAAATTCTTAAGAAGGGTTAGCTAGACGAAGGTATAGGAAGCGAGCTTTCTCTATTCAGACTTTCCATTGGAGGGCAGGCCTCGTGTAGACAGGGTCATTGTCAGGAAAAGAAAGAATTCCGTGAGTGTCGCGCGATATTCACGCTCTGTTTGCCTTCTGAGAGCATTGTGTAAAGAACCGACAGCGCTTAACGGGCCGTTACCAAGCCAGGAGAGCTTGCAACTTTCCGCTTATGTTTCTGCAAACACTCTTGGCCAGTCGCGCGGCCGGCAGCCTCTCAACAAGAATTTTCTCTCGCTCTTTGGCCTCTCTTCTATTAAATCCGTAGTGAACGTGTGCTGCTGCTCTCAAAATATCCGTGCTGCTCGCTCAACTATTAACAGGAGCAAGCCTCCGGTCGTTTACCTTCCATGAATGAACAATAACTGCTGATGCTTACTCGAGTAACTATGCTTTCCGGTCAATCCACAAGTAAACTCTAGTTTTGACCAAACAATTCATAATTCGAATTAAACTTTATCCCTTTGCATTTTTAAATTTATATATATTTATAGAAGCAAGTTTCAAGCATATTCTAAATAGAATAGAGCTCTCTATCATGAACCTTTCATGAATGAACAATAACTGCTGATGTACAAGTAAACTCTAGTTTTGATCAAACAATTCATAATTCGAATTAAACTTTATCCCTTTGTATTTTTAGATTTATATATATTTATAGAAGCAAGTTTCACGCATATTCCAAATAGAATAGAACTCTCTATCACGAACCTTCCATGAATGAACAATAACTGCTGATGTACAAGTAAACTCTAGTTTTTATCAAACAATTCATAATTTGAATTAAACTTTATCCCTTCACATTTTCAGATTTATATATATTTATAGAAACAAGTTTCGCGCATATTCCAAATAGAATAGAACTCTCTATCACGAACCTTCCATGAATGAACAATAACTGCTGATGTACAAGTAAACTCTAGTTTTGATCAAACAATTCATAATTCGAATTAAACTTTATCCCTTCACATTTTCAGATTTATATATATTTATAGGAGCAAGTTTTGCGCATATTCTAAATAGAATAGAGCTCTCTATCACGAACCTTTCATGAATGAACAATAACTGCTGATGTACAAGTAAATTCTAATTTTGATCAAACAATTCATAATTCGAATTAAACTTTATCCCTTCACATTTTCAGATTTATATATATTTATAGAAACAAGTTTCGCGCATATTCTAAATAGAATAGAGCTCTCTATCACGAACCTTCCATGAATGAACAATAACTGCTGATGTACAAGTAAATTCTAATTTTGATCAAACAATTCATAATTCGAATTAAACTTTATCCCTTCAAATTTTTAGATTTATATATATTTATAAAAGCAAGTTTCGCGCATATTCCAAATAGAATAGAACTCTCTATCACGAACCTTCCATAAATGAACAATAACTGCTGATGTACAAGTAAACTCTAGTTTTGATCAAACAATTCATAATTCGAATTAAACTTTATCCCTTTGTATTTTTAGATTTATATATATTTATAGAAGCAAGTTTCGCGCATATTCTAAATAGAATAGAGCTCTCTATTACAAACAGGAGCGCGTGCCACGTGGCAAGTTGAACTCTGGTAATATATGTAGAATAAACAAGCACCGGGGGGCTATAAAGCTCAAATTAGGCAGGAATATTTCGAGGTCGAGCCAGGGAATATCAGAGGGCAAATGGCATTCCAAGCCGAGTTCACGTAATCTAGCTTAACGCTCATTAGAGTAACTGAGAGGTATATGCGAGCCTTCTCTAGTACTGGTAACAGTAATGTTCGCCGAATTGCGGAGGCTAAGAGACTGGTGGAGATCTACTTTACGTCTGAATGAACCAACCACATCATAACGAGGCTATAAAAAATATAGCAATCACTATAAAAATTAACGAAGCTATAATGAAGATTATAATTTGATAGTCAATCCTTTTTAGGACTCTTGAGTTTCGAGCAAGTATAATATTTAAGAGCTCTATCGATTAAATGACTGATACAACCCCGAAAATGGCGTTTCAAGGATTATTCATTGACCTCGACCGTACTTTTTCTAGAGTGTTACACGAAACCACAATGTGTCGTGAAGATGATTTGGCCTTGAATGGTAAGAAGAGTACAATGAACGTTATAAGAAGATAACTTTGCCAAGCGCCGTTAAAAAGGTGAGCAGATCCTCGAAAGGGAGTCTGCACTTTTTAGTCCTTAATAAATTTGAAGCTCGTGATTGTACTTTCGAAGCAAGCGATGAACGCCCCCTTACTTTCAATCGTTATTCTGCTAAGACATTGGTTATCCTTCTATAGCGTAATAGCCTTTGGTTCGCTGTTGCGAATATCGACATTCTTGAGAGTTAGTATCAGAAGAAACTTGTGCTTGCCTCTTTCTTGTTTCAATCAGACAATCGGATTTCAATGGCTATGATTTGTGTCTTCTATAATCGTTCAACTTACCAATCAATTGTTATCTAAATTGTTAGAACTAGTAGTCTCATTAGTTGTAGATTGGTTGGAAATTGATTGACGACTTGGAATCGCTTAGACGCTCTTTAGAAGGCACTCGGAAGCGTCTCCAGTGCTATCGCGAGAGAAGCACGTTCATTCTTGCATAAGGAGGGTCAAAATTTGCAAAGTGCATAGACATTAGGATCAAGTGGAGTCAGACGATCTCTCCTGCAGTTGAGCACTTGGCCAATGTTTTCGCCAACATTTTCCGCTCGTTGGCTATTGTCATTAAGGAAGGCCTATAAGTGCCGTGTTTTGGCACTCGATGAATTCGATTACGCCGCGTTGAATCAGGCTGTACTTGTTCACTAACTAAATCACACAGATTTTTAACAAAAAAACATTACTCCTCTGTTTCTTGGACGGTCAAACGATTTCTAAAATATTCCTTGCCGCTGGCAGCAAACAAATTCAGTGCGAATATTACTCCAAATATCCAGAACTTGAGAAAACATCGCCGCGAGCGGAAGTCATTCAGGAAGATTTAAATCGATGAAAATATACGGATTAAAAGAAATTGCCGCGAGCTATCGCCTTCGAAAATTCCGACAGAAGTAACACTCCTTGGAGACATATCCGTTAAAAGTAACGGGTGATTCTGGCATCGATGAAACCAGAGAGGCGTGGTCGTCACTGGAATGTTTTCCTTGTCGGAGTTCCGAAGGTTTCTAAAAATATGAAACGTCTATGCTACTTCATCGATCAGCTTTTGCGCCTGCAGCGGAAGACAGATCAACTAAAACATGGAATCCATCCGCTATCTTATATTTCATATCAGATCTATTAATCAACCAAGAATAAAACAAAGTCTCTAAAAACTCATCTAATTCAACTCCTAAAATTCACTATTGAATAAATGAAATAGAGAAATCGTTAGAGCTTCTCTATTAATTGAAGAGGAGCGTGTCTTTATTGAACCGGGCCGGTAAAAAGTGAACCTTCAAATCGAATAGAATGCATTGGCGTGAAAGGTTAATAAAGGACCTAGGATAATAGGTGGTGAGGTGAATAGTTTAATTTCTTGGGAATGCCGGCTGGTGTGGTGCCCGGTAGCCATTGCGAGCGGGCTATCAGCTCTCATCGTTTAATCGATAACTATAAAAGACATATATACAGAGACAGAGAGAGAGAGAGCGAGATAGAAAGAGGGGGGGAGGAGAGAAAGAGAGACAGAGAGACGTCCAGGCGAACAGTCACCGAGTGCGCGATCTCGCAAAAATCGATTTCATAATTCCACCGGTGTAACGATGCTACTTGGAACCCCGCGGACATCTTGCTTTGGATTCTAGTTCCTCTGGGATTCGAAAGAGTACAAGTTCAAAGGTCCTTGTCTCTTACACGAGAGAAGGATAGTTTGGAGCTTTGCCTCGCGTCGAATGAAAGATTGGACTTGGCAAGTATACTCTAGATTCTATATAGTCACACTGAATACTGTAAATACTCTCTATCTGTATATTATAGTATATGAACTGGATTTGCAGTGGAGAGATTTATATTTATCTATTTGAGAGTTGGAGAATTGGTAGAATATTGGTGTGTGGGTTAAATGATAGGATAAGAGAAAGAGTCTAATGTGAATACTGTAAATACTCTCTATCCGTGTATTATAGTATATGAACTGGATTTGCAGTGGAGAGATTTATATTTATCTATTTGAAAGTTGGAGAATTGGTAGAATATTGGAGTGTGGGTTAAATGATAGGATAAGAGAAAGAGTCTAATGTGAATATATGGGTAGAAAATGTGATAGTAATAGAGAAGGGCTTCCAAGTATCGGGATGAACTTTGATGGGTCTGACACTTGACATTAGAGCGTGGTATAGTAGATAGAAGTACATGTATAGGGAGTAGCGAAGCTCAGCACGGCTTGATCGAAGAAGAATGAAGGCATCGTGCTTGAAATTTCCTTTTTCTCCCTGTTCCTTTTGATTGCCGAGCTATCGCTTGGATATCCGGCACACTCCCAAGCGGCGTCGACGGCGGCGGCGGCGGCGGTGGCGGCGACAGCCTTTCAGACGCGTCTATTGCCCTTTGCCTTTTGAAGAAAGAGCCAGACACAAACCTGCCGAGCACCCAAACCCAACGGTCCCGTTTATTTATAACTGGCGAAGAGGCACTTGTCTATATATATGTATATATATATACTTCAGCTCGTCAATATTGTGATACTTGGCATTGGTAGACAAGTTTCAGTAGTGCTAGCTCAGCGAAATATAAGACAAAACATTATTTTTTTGATTATTCTTCTTTCGTTATTAAACTAGTTCAGATTCATTATATAAGAAATCATTTATTGCTAGTTTTATATTAGTTTCATACTAAACAGACAATGTGTCTCTTAACTGTGAGTCGAAAGCGTACATCGAATTCTAGCGGGATTACTTTGCCAGTTTTATTCTTTACTGTTTCAAAGTTTCTCTATGATCGACCTACTCGACAGGCAGAGAGTGAGTGGGAAAGCTCGAAGGGGGACCAATCAACCCTCGTAACTGGTACCCAAGGGTCCCAAGTCTTTAAACCGAGCATCGAACTCAAACGAAAAAGATAAACGTTTTGCGAAACCCTAAATAATCAGACCAACTTTCCAACCACTCGCGCAGCACCCTCTCGCTCGAGTGGTCCTTCGATAACAGAAACAGTAAATACACCACGAAAAACGGTAATGGAGGACCGGAAAATTTTCTACGATCATAAAACACTGTTACTCTTTAAAAGTTATACATTAAATACTGTTAAAATATTAATGTCCAATAACGAGCGTAATTCTCATTTTCTGACTGAAGTTTACTTCATTGGTCAGATTATAGGGTAGTTATTAGAGGAACGGATTTATTCAGAAAATTAAGAAATTTCCTGGAAATATAAAAAAGCTCATTCTAAATACAGGAATATTTTTTATTGCTGCCCAAAAACAGTTTAAAGGGGATTTTTGAGACAGTCCTTTAAAGAGAGGTTGGTTTTTCTTTCGTAACGTTTATCTTCGAACTGGCAGGAACTGTCGGAAAACAGTTAAATAATAAATAAGACGGTTTTAATATGTACTCTCAGGTTGCATAAAAGTTATTTGTTTCAAGAAATATATTTCATGTTTTTTGGAGCTTTTACGCTGCTTTTATGTTTATAAACAATCTCAGTCATGATTTAAATTACGCAATAGTTCTTCCTATGTCAGAGATAAACGTTTCAAAAAAATAATCAAACTCTTTTTAAGCAACGATGTCACCCTTTTAAACTGTTTTTTGGTGACAATAAAAAATAATTGTGTGTTTAAGACGAACTTCTTTATATTTCCATAAAATTTCATAATTGTAATTTTCGGATTTATGAGTGTCCTTTATTAGGTAAGTAACGGCAGTAATATCGCGCTGATTCAACCAAGAGACAAACTCCCTGTTCTCTTCCGTGAAGTTGACAGCCTGGTTAGGCGAAGCTACGATCGATGCGGACCTGCGGCTAATTCGCCAAAAAATGCTCCAAGATAAATCGGCGCGCGCGCTGGTATTCAAGCTAGGGCGAAACCTAGTTTCACCAAGTGGTTATTATTATTTCTGGTAGGTGGAAGTCAGTGGCTCTGAGTATCGATTAGTCGAGTGCTCCAATCCGATTGTCGTCGCACTAACAATCCTAATCCAAGAGCTTGGTCGTCACAAGATACTGTTTCCTTCTCTCATATTGCTTATCTTCCATAGAACTTGGCTTCATTATTCTTAGTCCTCTTCCTTTCTTATTCGATTATCTGGTCTCGATCAGATAATCATCGGGTAGAATTGCGTATATTGGTTGCTAGATGTTAAGGGCTCTTTCCCCTATCGATACTCACCATTCGGACTTATTGTTAGTATAATAGCCAAGTATATACCTTTCTCAGAGGGACAAGTGTTCCGATTATGTCTACGTATCCTGTAATAATGTAGTCCACCCTCTCTACTTTTCACCAGCGGCCTCCAGCTTCCTTCTCTCTCTCTCTTTCTATCTAGCACTCGCGGAGTGTCCCCTCACCGGGAGGCTTGACTTAATTGGAAGAGCGGGAAAAAACTTTGACCTTCTTATTATCGGACTCCATCCCTCTCATCCTTCTGACGGGCTAGACAAAGGGAGAACTACACAGGCTCGATACCTCCGGGACTTCTAATCCCCCACCCTTACAGTTGTCTCTGGTTTTCTTGCTTTTTCAAAGTAGAAACTTTCAAACAACAAAAGGTCTACCACTTGTCGTGTAGTTGGTATGTGAAAAAAATTGGTCCACTTATCGAGTGAAATGAGCTCAGCAACTTTGGTAACAAATCTCTGTGGAGTAGAAAGATGAGAAGGGTCGAAACCCTTGGTTACAAGACCGGAATAGTTCGTCATCCGGCAAAGATTTATTTATCAAGTTTCCCCCCCCCCCCCTCACTGCCGCGCCCATGCAGTTTTGCCCGGGCTTCTCTCTTCCGGGCTTCGGGGAGGCTCCCTTTTAGCCAGGAAGAAACTAATGGACCTAGCTGTCCTCACGTATAATCGATTTTTCACAGGATAAGGTCGTTTTTTGCTAAGCTACTTTATCTCAAGCTTGAAGATCGAAGGCGTTCCTTACATCCGCATTCGTATCAGTCAGTTTAGCAAAAACGATTTCACCAACACTAATTTCACTGGTACAAAATTCCCTCTGATCTTATCCGATGGATGGTAAATAAAGTGTTAAGAAGGGAATCAAGTGTTTTTATAAAAGTTAGGGTGATTATTAATTGGTAGAAGAGTGGAAAGCAGACTGTGCAAGCACTAGGGATGAAAGATAAAGGCTGTAGGGAGGGGAAAAGGGTGAGGAGAGCGAGCTAGAGAGTGTGTTGGAGTGTTGGCGTATGTGTTATTGATCGAGGACACTGTTTCGACGTTGCAGATGGAGTACGGGAAGGAGGCGCGATTCAGCGAGCACTGGGACCGTTTGCAAAAGGAATTCGCATGCTGTGGAGTTAGCGGGCCCAGAGATTTTGGCACACGCTGGCCCCAGACCTGTTGCGGCCCGAGCAGTAATGTCACCGACACGTGCCACCAACCGTACGCAAGGGGTTGCGAGGATTCGGTGATGCGCTGGCTTCGCAAGACAGCTGACCTCCTCTTTGTTCTCGGCTTCTGCGTCATCGCCTTTGCTAAGCTCTGCTTTCTCGGTATACTTCGCTACGAGATACGAGAGATGATACAGAAGATACGACTTCTCAGAGAACCACCACCGCCAGCCACCACCTTCGCACAACCACCCTTCGCCCAAGTCCTCCCGGAATCGACCAATAATGGGAGTATCGTGCGACGCACCACTCTACCCAATGCTGTTACACCTTCTGGTATGTTTCCTCCTGTATTTCTCTCTTCCTCTTTTACCTTTCCTTCTCCTTTTCATCTAATTACTCTTATGGAATATTTATAACTTTAGAAACTTTAAGATCTATGTGTTTCAAGATACTCAGATATTTATCAGATTTATTTGTGGATTGAGAGTGAAAAGTCTGAGGAAGGAATTGTAGAGTAGTCAGGCATTGAGGGAGTAGAATGTACTTCAGACTTACTTGTCTGTTACCCCTTAGGAAAAAAAGGGCTGGCCGTGGCCGGATGATGATTCTCTGCGATAGGGCTTCGCAGTCGATACCACTTACGCATCGAGTCTTGTTGGGAAGGTGTGCCGTTTCAAATTGGCACAAAGGCTTACGGAGCAAAGGCTCCGTTAACGGCGAGAATCCGCCGGAAGTAATTGGATGAGCATACGCTTGAACTAAGTAGAGCTTACTGCCGTTTGCCACGATGCAGATACATTTCTTACTCGGGTCAGCCAAATTAGAGTGATCGGACCTTGCGATAATTCAACTCTAAAAAAAAAAGAGAATTATTCTCCTGCCAGGAACGAATCTACCTTTATAGCATGGAAACCTAAGCTCTACTCTACTCTCTGGCCAACTTAGACCAAATTAACTGGCACGCGAACCAACAGAGTAATTAAAAAAAAAAGGACTAAAGAAATGAACTTAGTTGGAGCAAGCGTGGATCAGTTGGCCAGTGAAAGGAACTGCTGTCATGAAACAGACAGGCGTAAGCTCCGCCAACTTTGCACGATCCTATGAATTGGCGCGATTCCTCGATGATAAAGGCTAACATAGTTTCAACGACTAGCACGGCTCGCTAGGTATTCTAGATTGACTCGATTCCACTCGCGTTGGTCACGCAATTTCTCTCAGCGGAGGAAAATATGTTTACCGCTTCGAGCGAGAATAGCTGTCGTTAACGAGAACCGAACTAAAACGAGCCAAGCCGAGTTGAACCGAGCAGTATTGTCATACGTGTTAGATACATTTCTAATTTCTTTTTTGAACATTTCATTCTCTACTTGTCAGAAAGACCTCTGAGACTAAATAAACGCGAGATTACCCAATTTCTGCGGAATGCAAAACTCCACGCTAAGGGAATTACATTGGGTGTTTGACTCCGTTAATTTTTCACGAGTCCTGGTACCACTGGCAGACGTATACTCTTCCTATACTTCCGAGATTCAGCAAGCAACCAGGCAAGCTCGCACGCGAATTACCTTTTACCAGAACAACGAGCACTTTAAATGCGAAACACCTGGCTACCTATTTCCATCGTAATTCTCTATTTCTGCCAGAGTCAGCCTCTGCCATTGCACACTCAGTTTTCCTTTTTCGGCGAAGCACTGCTTCGTGCTTTCCATCGTATTTTCCTCTTTTTAAGATGGAAGCAGGTCTAATTTGGAGGGATTAATTAATCGAGGTAGACACTCGTCGGTAGAGGCACTGCGTCGGGAAAACTGAAGAAGTACACCAGGGAGAATTTTAAGTACCACTTTTGACAAGTTCCATCGGTCCCGGATTCTTGAGTATATTCTTTAGGATTCTTCATTCATAAGTAGACTACTTCATTTCTCTTCCTGGATGATTGCGGTAATAACCGGCGGGAAAGCAAGCTCATTAGAAAAAGCTCGATGGCTTTGGAAGTACGGTACAAGCAGCTACCTTTGCCCGAGTTAACTCGCTCTCGAAACTAATCAGTCGCTCGATTCAGAGAATAACCTCGCGGCTGTTAATTTCCCATTAAGCAGTCCCACTCACTATAATTACTTTTTCACACTAGAAACTTGAAAGCCGAAAAGCTTGTCTATCATTGAATACAATCAGTACGCTACTAATTTCGTTAAAAGTACGAGCTTGGCAGGGAAGAACGTATGATGCTTTTCATTTTATTGAGCACTAACTCTGCTATAAAATAAGAAGGGTAGTTCCGAAGTAACCAAGATTAGTTAAACGCAAAGGATTTAAAACCACAGAGCGGTAGTAAGGAGGAACTCACGGCTTGAAAAGAAGTGGGATAAATGGAGGAATTAGGGAAGAATTTAACCATCCGTAAAACACAGAGATCTTGTGGTTTCTCTTTCTTTTGAGAGTGGAAAGTTAGAATTCTGTGGGGAGCCAAGGATATAAGCGGAAGCAAGCGGTTGATATTAAGAGTAATACAAGCCGCATAGGCTCACCCTGCTTGCTCGAATCGGTCTAGAAGAACTAGGACATTGCGTGCTCGGGGATAATAAGTGTTTGACACAGCATGTATAGAGCGCAATGCTTGCTTTCGACGACCTGGTTGTGCCTTCGCCACACGGCCACTCTATATTTCCCTCGGATTTCGGCCGACCAGTCACTAAGCCACCAGAAAGCTTCAACTTCGCTCCTTTCCAAACAACGTACAATTACTTCTCCTGTATAATGCCAGCGGGAAACGGCAAATTTCCCAAACGCGACTAAGCCCGAAAAGAAAGCGGCCATTTCCTATCCATCTGACAAAAGGAGTCTTCCGATCTCCACCCGACTTCACTCGACTCCACTCATAAATAAGAATAATACTCTCTAGCCAAGTTAATGCGAGCTCCAGTTTGGCAAGCATCGACAACTCGCGTATTGAACATCCCCCAAATATCGTGTATCATCCGAGTCTAATTAATCTGCAATTCGAAAACTTTATAGTTCCAATCCGGACAATAACGCGTATTGATTGTATTAATAGGACAAAATTATGAAAAAATGAAGTTTGATTTAGAGCTTTGGAGTTTATATCACTTCTTCCTTAATGCAAGAAAACATTTTCCATAAAATTTCAATCCCGGAAATACTCGAGAAGACTATTAATTAGACTAAATTAATTATTCAAGAGGTCCTTTCCACCTGTTTTTAATACAATTCCAGCATTTCTTCCACTGGTTTCACGTGTTCTATCTATTTTAAGACTCAAATAATTGATTTATGAATATTTTGCGAAAGTTCGTAAAATGTCAAAAGATCTCTCCAACAGTAACGTAACAGACAGACGAGTTAATAAAAGCATGTAATGAGCCGTAGTCGGCCAAGATTCTACGCGAGAATTGCTCGATTTCCGGTGAAGAGGAAGGAAAGGGAGTACACATCCCCTATCTAATTTCCATCTACAAAAGGGTAGCAGCCCCGAGCGACGTGTAGATCGAAAGAAATCAAAGAACGGGGGTTGTAGATGGAGTTAGGAGAAATTGCCATCTCATTCGGGTACTTCCTATCATCTTGGATTGGACGAAGCCTTGTCAGCCTACTTCCGAACGATATCACCCCGCGTACGATTTTCCTCCCCCATTGAATCAATCGAGAATTTCGAAATAGTCCTTCGAATAAACTCTCTTCAGCAAAAATGATTCTTTGCTCCAATGCATTCTAGTGCTGCTCTTTACGATTTTTCTCTGACATTAACTTGCAATTGTACTTCGATGCCTGAATGGTGACTTACTGTGCAATGCAAGTAACAATCTATCTAATGGTGGCAGCAGTTTTCCTTATGGCACTCCAATGGGCGAATACTTTTTACGTATCTGGTATATGGTAGGCGTCTGCTGGTAATGCTCGTCCTCATAAACCCCGACCTCTTAACGAGGGAATTGACTGCCTGTATTGGAAGGTCATACGTATGACGTATGTTCCTTCAGTCGTGTTAGATTGTTCCTGATGATTTGTACCACTGATTCGTGTATGAAAACAATACCTTTATCAGTACTCGATTCACCCTTCCTTTTGTATCTTTTATATCATGTTTGTCAGTCTGATTACCTCTACTAAAAAAATCGGGAGAATTATATCAATTAAAATAGATATTTTGATGAATCTGATTGAGAATATATTTTCTTAGGTAACGCATCATTATTGCTTCAACCAGATGATTGTAATGCTGGCCGACATCCGTTACTAGCGAACAACCTTCAAGATGGGGGTGCGGATAGCGACACAAATAGTCATTGTGCCCTAATCCTCGAAGAGACCACTCCAACTTCGATGAACCATAATTGTGGATCGCGCGAGAAGAGCAACGGCAATAATAATTATGAGATGCGGGAGTTCAATCGAAGGTTACTACTTTCGAACGGCGGCAGTCCGGCGACGGGGATAACAGCAGGAGGCCAAGGCAGGCGAACCTGACTATGGAAGTGGTGGCGAAACACCTCGAATCACTTCCTCTACAGGAGTAACCGGCCCGCCGAGATCACCATCTATAAGTAAGCTATTTTCTATCTTTTTTCTCCATTCCAAAATTCATAAATTCCTCATTTACACAAACGCCCCCCCTCTCAATTCTACTCCACTTTCTTTTGGTTTTTAGAAACATAACGGGTCATATATATTCTAGAAAATAATATTCGTTGGTGGGGATGAAGCTCGTGTTGTTGAAAAGCAGTACTTTCAAGTCCTTTTCTTTTTACTTAAGAAGCTGGCTGCACTTCTGACTTCTGAATGCATATTTTTTTACGAGAGCCAGTTAGAACAGTTTGCTGCATTTTTAGGTTTTCTTTAATGTTCTTTTTTTACTCGGAAACTTGTGTGCCCGGGTAGTACGAAACGCAAAGTTTCTTTCATTCATGTCAGAGATTTTTTGACCTCCTACTTGGCAGATATATAAGAATAGACAATTCGTATCACTTTATATGAAGTCCGTGCGATTTAAAGTCCAATATTGTTCGTATTTGTGCTAAGAGGGACGAGGCAGGGTATGGGAGACTGCTGCTAGAAATAAATTTCTCGTTGGAATTTGCCTAACGTGAAGATAATACACGATCTCGCTATAGTAGGAAAACTGGTTGCAATAAGGTGCAGTTGGTACAGTTGGATGGTACTATACGGTTCTATCTGATTTAATCTGTAGCAGGTGCTTTCCCGCTGTGTAGCCCTTTAAACTTGCCATTTAAGCCGAGAAATATTATAGAAAGTTTAGTCAGAACTCTTCAACCCCTTTCGATCGCGAGAGATCCAATTAAATTGGGATCGTACAGTGGTGGTTGGTAACTGGTATGCGGTCGAAAAAAAAGGGGTGTCCTCGGGTTAAAATTAAAAAGGAACGGCGAGATATGAGAAACTTATTACGCGGATATTGCTTTGGCCTTCTCGTTATTGGAATCACGTCGAGCACTCTCTCTCGTACCCTACTTCCTGTGTATCGTCAATCCTCTTACCACAAGTTCAACTCGTATATTTCACAAAATCAAGTAGGAAATGGAGTAAATTGAACTATTGTTAACTCTCTCCATTCTTAACCACACGAATTATCACAAACGATCTCTTATTATGGAGTCGGGTTAACAATGAAAATAACATAATGCGAAAGTAATTTAAATCGCATGTACCTCCTAATTTTCATCACATTTCCCACCTGTACATAGATGCGCACCTACACACACGGATATATGTCCTTTCTAGGTATTACCGTTTCTTTTTTAAGAGAGAACAAGGCACGGGCTTGAAACACGCCTGAAATCTAAAAAAGACAAACAGAACCAGAGAGCCAGAGAGAGAGCGAGAGAGAGCGAGCGAGAGAGGGGGGGAGAAAGAGAGAGAGAGCGAAAGGGAGAGAGAGAGTGAGAGAGAGCGAAAGAGATAGAGCGAAAGCGAGAGAGAATCACGATGGCTGGATGGTACGACGAGCGCCACAGGATGCTGGATGATGTTAAATAGCGGACTGCTGAGAGCCGCCGACCTTGTTAATCGTCCAACTGGACAGTATCTACTGTCATACCGCTTATCCTTCCAAAAATGCTTCTCTCCATTAGAGCTACCATTACTTGCACGGAAACGGGACCGGAAAGAGAGACGCCTTACTATGAAGAATGTCCGACCACCCGTCAATCACAGGATTTCTCCACGAACTCTATCCTCTGCTCATCGAGGTATACTTCACGGAATCAAGAGGAATCACAAATGAGCCCTGTTTTCACCGCAATTCTTACAAGCAGCATCTTACGTTACTGGACAATTGAGTGTACTGAATTCGGGGCACAGTAGTAAGTGATTTTCTCGGAAATCAAGTTAGAGTGCACTCTTTTCTGTTGACATCTCGATCTAGATGTCGAGGAGGATAATAGTGAATCTATTCTCATCGGACTTAGAAGTATATAGAGACATCGCGAGTGTGTCTGATCTAGAGTGTAATACTAGAATAACACTATCATAGAGACTATATCGACAGAGGTGATAATCGCTGGATAACCAGGATACGACCGTGTGTTCTAAAAGTATCGTTCACCGAAGCATCTACTGAAACGTGTTCCGAATATCTGTGTCCAATTAGAAACCTAGTCGGATACAGCAGTTTCTGCCCCTACGATCTTTTTCTCTCTCCCGTATCTGTGAAAAGGCAGTAGTGCAGTGCAGAGGACAAAAGACAGGACAGGACAGGACTGGACAGGGCTAACTGAAGAAGGGGGGGAGTGAGCCTGTAAGTATTGTAGAACCCGTAGTGCTCGTGCCTGCTGTTGGCGAGAAGCGCGCGGCTCATGTTCCACCTAGAGATAAGAAGAAGCGGCGGGTATTGATCTCGCCAAAAGGAGAGGCTCGATTGTAGATAAGTTAAGAACTCGCCTAACTTAAGGCTAATGTTACGAAGCTAGAATGGGAATTGTTAAACGAAAAAGTTTCGAATGCGACCAACTAGCATTCTCATACGAGTTCAATCTGACAATGAGACCAAGTAACCTCCGCTTGACTCGGTTAGCCTTTAGTTTCGCAATAGCTTAGAAGAACATTCGACTATAAAGAGAGAAACGATTTGATCTCGAGAACGCTTGGAAAGCATACTTCGTCTTATTGATGCATCAACCTTTACTTTCCCCCCGCAAGACCTAAAAAAAAGCCGCTTGATGTAAACATTGAAGTTCTTGCCAAAAACTAAAGAAATGAGAAAGGGATGGTAGAATGAGAGCATGGATTTCCGAGGTCCTTTGATTGGGAACGCGGCAACCAGGAAGACTGCTGAGCGACGAGTGTTAGCTAAAACTCCAAGACCAAAGTACGCTCTAAAACCGTTCAAGTGGATACGTTCAAAAACTTGACGTATCGACGCCGCGACGAATTAAACATAACGAATGACCAAATCAAAATATATACAGTTCTAAGTGCATCCTCATTTTTTAAACTGTAGTTCCTTGGGATGTCGCTTGTAGTTATGTACTTCATGACTCGAAACTAATGGAAAACGAAGTAGTCTCACGCAAACCAGTATTCTATAGAGACAGCTTTCACAGAATAACCAACCTCCATTGGGGCTCTTTGGAGACAGTAGTATCCACAATCTCTCTACATACATCATATGTATCATACTTGATTATCCATCTCAATTTGTCATTACAGTTATGCGGTTATGTTATTAACTTTGTGGTCGCTATGATTTACTTCATTATGCAGAAGCATCAGGCATTCCGTGGAAGGTGATTATTCTGAGGGGTCGTACGGTTTCCGTGAGACTGGCGTGAATAGAGATAGAGAGTCGTGGAGTCCAAGGATAGGACCCAGTTCAAAGTGTGCCTGGAAGACAAAGCGGATCATTGGCAGGGTGGGTGACAATGACAAAGTACAAGTACTCGGCGCCTAATAACGGCAGAGGAGAGGCCAGAACACAACAGCGGATACGCGAAGCAAGAGGTGACAAAACAAAAAAAAACACACGCAAAAATACAGAAGGCCAAGAGAAGAGACGGTGTCAGGCGAGTCAGTACATACAAAAGGTGAGAGGTAGTTACATTGCCTCCAAGATCCTTAAACTCACTCTCCACGCGTTCTCCATATTCCTTAATACAAATCTTTCCGTCCTCACACGGTCGATCAAATCCCTTACTTTTCGCAGATTTTTTGTTATAGCTGTAAGTTTCTCATATGCTGCGTTTTTCTGAGGATGAGCCAATGAGATATATAAGTTTCTGTATACCGTGTGCGTTCTCGATATACCACAGTCCGTGGTATACCGATTTTTACGTAACTGGCATATGAATCACGCGAGTAGTATGTCACAGTTGGTTGTAACTATCGTTGATAAATAGTATACATCATCAGTACCTAATGTCGAGTTACGAGTACCTCATTCGAGTTTCTCTATAGGGTATAGAGCACTTATGTAGGTCCTCGGACCGCCTTTCTTAAAGGCAATTGTCTTCTTCCAGTCCAGATTGGAATCTAACCAGCGCAAAGTATTCTCACCGCCACTACGCATCAAACGACGATAGGGAGACACGTTGTTTCTACATTTTTACGAGGAGTACTTGTAGTAGGCTGTCGAATTGCTTCACACTTGCTAGATATATCTAGATCGTAAAGAGGGAGAGATCGAGAGGGAGGAGCATACGCGAAAAGGATAACTCGATTGGTATTACATGGTTGCGACGGAGAAACTAAATTCTCTTACCACCCAACAACCAATGTGTTACGTTTCTTTGTTCTAGCCCTTTCCTCAAATCTCATAATCGAGCATTTCGTATCATCGCGTACTAGTTAGTTCAGCACAAAAAGACACGGGGAATACAATAATTTCTAGAGACGATAGTTACGGGAGAATATTGTGAGATACTACTTACTGCCAAATTGATCCCCCCCTCCCAAAATCACCACTACCACCACGAAACAAAAGGACTATAAATCCGTTTTCAAGAGCTACTCATAATAGGAGAAATATGTACACGAGGGAGCACACGCTAAGTGATGCGAGAAAGTCTCGCGATCACATAAGTGTGACACGACTATAAAATTCCTAGTTCTTTTTATATAAATGACATAAAGAGTATGTGTAGCAACGAGTAGCTCGTATTGATTTATGCTGTAAGGTATAGAGACACTGAATATAACCAGGATATTCAAAGTAATTGGCTTCCTAGTTAAGACTAATCGAATCTTAGGGTTATACATTTATGAATGCAAAGATAAAGGACACACGTGACTAGTAGAGTGTATATAGCGGTGTATGGTAGAGATACTACACACACACAAAGTGTCGATCGTCTGTTTAAGAAAAAGCCGAGAAAGATTCGTTGTCTGTTGATATAGAAGGAGAGGAAGCTAGCGTTCATTTCGCGACTAGGAAGAACATTGACCCTTACGGACCCACCTATGCGCGAGCTATAAATGCTTTCGTTCGTTCTACACGCGAAATTGCATCGTTTCTCTTCTCGTAATTATATCGGTCTGGAAAACAGGGTATTATTAGTGTCAAACGTTAACGCGTAGTCATCGCTGAACTATTAGTGGATAAAATGTTTTTTGCTGTACGCATTTTTCCCGTAAGTCGCGTGTTCATTTCGACGAGGCGTTAAAGAGCGTGCGTTTTCAATGATCCGCATTCAAAGTACGACATTGTCACATAATGATATGGTAACGCGCGTAATCGTAACAGGTTCTTTCTTAACCAGGCCATCGAATTATTGTTGAATGTAATAAGCTAATAATAATATCAGAAGCTTACACCTCGCAGACACACAGCCTCCGCCACTAAATGTATATAATAATGGAGGGCTATGTAACGAGACAGCTAGATAATAACTGATTTTTGAATCAACTACTTACAATTAGACGGCAACTATGTTACTGGAAAGACCGCCCAGAAGTGAAGATCCATCTGTTATCTTTTTAAATAGGAGTATAAGCTGTCGCAACTTTTGCCTGACCCAGACGACATGATACCCCACCTACGTTTCTCATCGTTTCTTCTACCCTAGCTATTGAATCCTCACGTTGTATACTATGTACTATCAAATGGTAAAAGCCGTGACGTTTGTATCTCTGTACTTTACTCGGATTATATACTGTCGGATAATTATACGATCCCATTTATTGAGGACGGCTTTAAGAGAGTTCGAACGTGTGTTGAAATTTATAACTGATTGATACACGTAAACGTAACATGTATATTCGAGAGGATGGGAGTGAGGGAGCTTGGAATAGTGCCTGCTTAAACACCCGATTTACTGTATCTCAGATGGTTAGATATGGTACTTACGTCGTACGAGATTAACTCGCTAGGACTACTGTAGCCGAGTATGGGAAACAGTGTAACCGATCAAGAGTATGTTCGTTATTTTCTTAATTCAACATGATCGTGCACAACGAAACTCGCTTATCTCGTCTTTCACCAGAATTATCATACATCAATCATTCGTGCAAGTATCGATTTCTGTGACATTCCTTCTCATCTTCTGCCGTTTGAGACTGTAATGCTTATTCGTGATTCGTACGATACCATCGACGTAGATATTTCATTGTCACTCGAAGTCTAATCATGTAATTTTCGCAATTTATTCTGACTTTCGGTTCAATTTTTATTAGCTACTACATGTATACCGTCTCACTCTTCCCCATACTATACTATGAGTTCATGTTACTCGATATTCTTAAGTGTACATAAATAAAGCCTCTGTGGTCGTAATTGTATGTAAATACTGTTACACGTTCTACAATAACTATGAAATATGAATACAAGGAAAATTGGTTATTTAGTATAATCATGTCTTTTACTCACCATGAACTCCTCATCCGTTACCTGTAGGGTGGTATCCATTATGGCGCCACCAATTACCACCTGCATTAAGCGTCCTTAATTAATTCGTCTACTACTTAGTGCTTTCCATGTATTTACTTACAGGATTCCTAGTTGTAGATAGGATGCACTCGGACTTTCCAGACCCAGAAATCGATGCATTTTCTTCGGCGAGATCCACTGCGATTTCAGCCGCGACACAAGCATTATTCTCTATTAATGCAATGTCTACAAATTCGATACAAACCTGAATACCCTTTGACAATGGTTAGTTTACAATATATCTCAGGTGGTCGAGTGTGTATGTATATACTAACTTGCTTGCAGGGAGAGCCCTGCCGTAAGTTCATTAAGTTCTTTCAGTAGAAACGGTGTGACAGCCTTGCCAGTTATAGATTTGGATTTTGCCCTTGCTAAAGCTTTAGATATAGCATCCTCCATTTCATTTGGATCGAGCGCAAATTCCAAAGGTATCGGTACCGCGAATAGTATACCAGATTTCAACCCTAATTCTGTCTGAGTTTTTATAATACTCGCGGCAGATTTGGAAGTAGAAATTCTATAGGGTGCTTTAATTTTGTCATATGTCTCAGCGCAATAAAACGCGGGAAACTCATCGGTCTCGCCGATTTTAATGACGGGGACGCCTTGTGTTTCCTGAGATAAGAAACATAGCATATAAATGACAGTAAAATGACGTATACGATAAACTTTTATCACGCTGCAGCTACTAACCAGATACTCCAGTGTTTTGGGTATGTCCAGAATGGACTTGACACCAGAACAAACAACAGCTACGCGTGTTTTACCCAATTCTATTAGATCTGTGCTAACATCAAAAGTTAATTCAGCACCTCTATGTACGCCGCCGATGCCTCCAGTTGCCATTATTTGTATATTTGCTAGATTAGCCAGTAACATTGTTGCACTGACCGTCGTGCCTCCATTCAATTTTTCTGATATAATTAGAGAGAGATCGCGTCGCGAACATTTCATAGTTGTTCGAGAATCAGCCTTCGAAAGTACTTCCAATTGTTCGTGAGTCAAGCCGATATGTACTTGCCCATTTAAAATGCCAATTGTTGCCGGCACTGCACCCTGAAAGTCATAACCAGAGGATCATGTATAAATCTAGTTCATTTCTGGTAGAATTTGCCAAATATTCAACGATCGATATAAGAGACTACCAACTTTCTTTCGCACTGCGTCCTCGACTCTGATCGCCGTATGCAAATTGTTTGGATAAGGCATGCCATGCGTTATGATCGTCGATTCCAATGCGACAATGGGCAATCTGTTGTTCCTCGCCGCGGCAACATCCTCACCATAAACAAAGATATTATTTTGAATCAATCGATGGTTTCCCTGGTTCCACACTTTCTTTAGATTCCCGAACAACTTGAATATACCTTCCCGCTGCATTATTAGTGCGAGAACCGCTTCACTTCTATTAGTATCCTAGTAGATAATTATTGAATCCTGATGAGAGTTATCTACACTATATCGTGTATTAATTGCGTTATCTGCGTACTATGTGATACGAAATTTCTAGACTGTGATTTTAGCCGTATCTTTATAGCAACACTACGTGGTATCGAGTTAGTATGTAAAGTATATTAATTGCTATCTCTATCAAATAAACAATTTTTTGTATTGACACACGTCACTGTAGAATCCAGTCGCGCCGGCACGGGAAAAATTATACATATCAAAGAACAACTGCGCTCGCTAAAATAAAATAGGTATATCCAGCAAATTGTTGGAATTAAATTAATTTCAAATAATCTCTATAGGATCATAATATGTTATTCAAATATATCTATGCCTCTCCATAGACATGTGATTGATGCAAATAACTGGGAGACTTTTTATTAATTAGTGGTTAGATGAAAGATTCCATCGTTAAATGACGTGACGAGCGATTCGTCGTGCCACATGTCTTATTCAGAGTGTTTAACTTTGTGCACTGTGCATGCATTCCACCTCTCACTTTACTTTACCTGAGAATCTACTCAATAGCGACCTGCTGGACTATAGAAATGAGAATGGCAAAAGGTCAAGCACCAAAACCGAGTACGATTGGTTGACTACACGTGTGTGCTACCTATCTTGACGAAACGGAAGACCTGTCGATGTGTATGTGAATGAAAACTGAATTCTTTTACTTGCTGACTACACGTTGACCACGTATGCTAGGCTGTCGAGGCAAAGGCTCATCCTTTTCTCACTTGCCAGTTGAACTTCGACTCGTGATATCGTCATTACAGTTAATGTTCCAACGTCGGCTCCGCTAACACCTAGTGCTCGATTATGGCAGGCAAAACTACGAAATCACGCAAGCCTAGCTTTCTCAGTTTACTCTACTTGAGGGCATATAATCTCGTTCAAGTTTTGGGGTAAATATCGCGAATCAAATTTTTTTTTTAATCATCAACATCGTAAGCCTTTTCGAGTGTTTTCTCTTAACCTACTTTGAGTATACCATTTCGATACCAAATTTCCTCTGAACGTAAGATTTATTTCCTAGTGTAATTATTATTTTTTGTCAACATTAAGTGTGTTCATGTATATCTGTACGTTCAATCACGATTCTTCATACAAGATGTTAAAAAATGAGAACAGAATTATACTTGCTAATGGCAGTTCTTTATCAAGAATAATGAATTAATGCATTACATTTACATCAGGTGGTCTTACGTACTGTGTAAACTTGTACGTCATGACTTTTCTTCCACGGTGGAGGGCCAATTGTGGCAAAGTGAGAAGTTATTGTTAATGGTGTTCCAAAATGCTGCTATATTGGAAGTATGAACCAAGATTTTTTATCTATGACATAAGAATATGCCAAAACAAGAATAACATATATTTTTCTACTCAGGTTGTTCATGCTGCCACTGGCTTGGTACCATCAAACCCAGTTATCACTGCCTTCCAAGTAACAAGTAGAGTTTTAGTAGTCTGTGGTGTACTACATGCAACTCCAGATAGTTATGCTGCATCATCATTCGGATTACCATTATGCTTGCTAGCATGGTCTATCACAGAAATCATCAGATATTCGTACTACTTCATGAATCTGATTGGCTTTGTGCCACATGTACTCGCATGGCTTAGGTATGAAGTCCAGAAAGTTTTCGCAGATACAATAATATGATTTTTTATTATCGATGATACTAATAGCAGATTCTTTGATTTAGATACACATTGTTTATTGTTTTGTATCCCATTGGTATAACGGGTGAACTGTTATGCATCTATGCTGCAGCTATGTATGCTAAGTCTCATCCAGATGCATATAGCTATACAATGCCAAACTCTTGGAACTTTACGTTTAGCTACTACTATCTCCTTATTGTAGTAATGCTAACGTATATTCCCGGTAAGTCAACTGTCTAGTAAGCTTATGTTTGTCATCACGCAACTATTAAATGGAATGTTTCTCTTTCAGTTTTCCCACACCTGTACCTTCACATGTTTGCTCAGAGACGTAAAGTATTAGGTAAGACTGACTCTCAAAAGAAAAGCCAGTAACAAGTTCTATTGTGGTAAGGCTGCATTGTCAGTCACAGATTTGTTGTTTTGTACATTTTTCAAGTTCAAATAAATGTTTCTACTGTTTTCATTCAAAGTGTCAATCACTCACCCTTGGCGATCCTCAATCACTTTCCAAGCACTTTCAAGTATTTGACAAGTATCAGATATAAATTGCGCGCCAAATTTTACCGATCGATACAACGAATATTTTTGATTATTCTAAACAATGTAATGGAACGCGTAGAAATACTCGTCCGGATAGTTTAATTAAAATATTGAAACACAACAAGGAGTGGAAGACGCGCGTTTAATGAAAGATTCACCAACAATTGCGGGGCGATTCTCGTTACTTTCCCAAGGAACTTTTGGGCATGCGGTTGCTCCCCAATTAGGACTCGTATACTAAATCATTGCCAATCATGATCCATGTATCAGTTATCTCTGCTGACATGGCGTCTTATTGGGTTAGATATCGGATTAGCGATTTGTTGGTTTAAACAGTTCAAATTACTACATCCGGTCCGCGGACTTCCGTTTTCACTTTCAAGCTACTGCCTGCATTGGTATCCGTGGTCTGCATCAGCTGCATTAAAGAATTAAAAGTTTTCTGTCACATTTTGTGAAACCGAGCTGGTTAAAAAAGATGAGAATTCGAATAAAGATATAATATCATTGATATCATTCATCGATTGTTCGTAGTACCACGAGTTTTTGTGACGCACACTACTACACCAAAGTGCACCAAAGAGCATATTGAAGTCGGGGTCAACATACACATGAGACGGTTTCAAAGTTGTAAAGTGCTACCGAATATATAAACATAATTTTCTGCAAACACATCCGCGACGAATTTGTGTGGAATGTGCATCTAAATAGAGTAAATCACGAAGAGTACAAACAAGGGTAAAAGCAATAGAACGATATGGAGGAGCGGAAGGATGAAAAGGAAAAGGGTAAGGTGACAATGATTTGTGCAATCTTTATTCCAGAACGTATATCTATGACCCGCAAACATCTTGCGATTTAATACTCCCAAAGGATTATTCTTTTTATCTACATAAATAGTATTAGCCTGTTTGCTGCGAGGCTATATCGTTTGTTGAATGGTGATTCCTTCATATCTGATTTATTATCTGATTCTATGTTAAGCGACTCGATTGTCAAGTTCGTTATTTAGTGTATATAGCTCGATCAATTTATTAATTAATTCTATTATTACCATGCAACCTACACACATGGATAAAGAACTCGTATTTGCACGGAGGTTACCTATCGCACACGGGAATATTAATCAATTGGATTACAGTTCTTAACTAAATTAACCCAGTGAACAGATTCTGTTGAGATTCAAGATCTTTGAATATTTTCCATATAAAAGATTGTAATTTGGATGTAAATGGAGAAGGAGGTGTACCCGTATAAGTGATAAATCTCTTGTTCAGGAGCAGAAAGTGTTCCGGATGAAGGTGCTAGTCACTCGTCTACAGATCAAGCCGAAGCGGAAGATCCAGAGATGGTGAACATAAGGAAGTATTTGATGCAAAAATTGAAAATCTTTGGAACACCCGAAGATGGAAATGCACAAAACCTACTCACTAATCTTACAATAGATGGAATAGTAGATTATATAAAGAGTCACGAAAACCCAAAGATCATTACAATGGCTGGAGCTGGCATATCAACATGTAAGTTACTAACAAGACATATGTTATATGGAAATAATCAAGATGTTTATTATATCTTATAGCTGCTGGAATCCCTGATTTCCGATCACCAAACAGTGGAATTTACAGCAAGTTAGATAAATATAATTTGCCATACCCTCAAGCTATATTTCAACTAGATTATTTCCATCATAATCCTGAACCATTCTTTGCACTCGCAAAGGAATTGTTACCTGAAGGTTACAAACCAACACCATGCCATTACTTTATTAAACTATTGTCAGAGAAAGGCATGCTGCTCAGGCATTATACGCAAAATATAGATACTTTGGAAAGGATAGCTGGTCTACCACAGGAAAAATTAGTGGAAGCTCATGGAACTTTCTACACTGGAAAGTGTTTGGAGTGTAAAGCACCGTATACTCTGCCCTGGATGAAGAGTAAGCTTCAAATCAACATTGCATTTATCCAGGATGCACATGTTGCATTTATCAACATGTTTCTTTTATATTTTTACTTTATGATTATATTAAGATCCATCTATATTGTAGAAAAGATCATAGAAGGTACTGTTCCAAAATGTGAAGAATGCGAAGAAGGTGTTGTTAAGCCCGATATTGTATTTTTTGGTGAAATGTTACCTGATCGTTTTCATCATCTTTCTGATAATGACTTTGAGCAAGCTGATCTTTTGATTATAATGGGTTCTAGTCTTGCTGTTCAACCTTTTGCATCCTTGGTTGATAGGTATGCCCGACTAATACAAGGAGCACTTAATCATATAAGACTTTTAATTGGTCTTTTCTATTTAGAGTTCGACCGAATTGTCCTCGGCTTCTCATTAACAAAGAAAAAGTTGGAATGGAAAATAGGATAATGAGGCTATTGGGAATGCGACACGGACTAGTTTTCGATGCACAGAGTTCCCATGGTGGACGTGATGTAGCTTGGTTGGGTGATTGCGATACTGGTAGTCAGCTTCTTGCAGATAAACTGGGTTGGGGTGTAAGTGTGATATAATTTGCTACTGTCAACTTTAGAATGTGCTTATGGATCATGCCATATACTTTTGTGCAGGATGAGCTAAGGGACCTCATAAAAAAAGAGCACGAACGATTGGCAGCTGAGGAGAGTGGAGATGAAACATAATGAGTTTTAAAGTCATCCTTGTAAAGGTGACTAAACCTATTGGTAAATAGTTTAATTGAATCTTCTAATTTCTGACTCTATAATATTTATCGTCGAATCTTTCCCGTCTTAGCGGAAACAGACGTACAATAAGAAAAAACACGTTATACTAAAATTTATTTTTGATAGAATTCAATGATTCAATATCCAATCATTATATGAAATTGAAGTGGAGTACTTTTGTGATCTAATGGTTGAGTTTAGTAGTGAATCAAAGTAGGTCCAATTTAGAAATTATTAAGATGTACATAATTTATTTCTTCATTTACAATGTATATTATAAAATAACAAGAGTGGTACAGCGAAGTGGTGACGTTATGAATATGTATAAATGAAATAATAATCATTTAACCACATGTATAAGTAGAAGAGATTTAATCATCTACTTCTTATATTTTTAAATAATGACATGAAAATCATTTCATAGAAAATGGTTTAACAATTACTTCTTGAGCTTCTCTTTGATGTATTTGACCCTCGCCAACAGCAGGTGCTGCTATACTTTCACGTCCCGAGTATTTGATCTAAATTTAATCATTTTTACCATTTTACCTTAACAGACACATTGTATACGATAAAATAAAACCCCATTCACTTACCAATCGTCCACATAAGTTTTGGAATCGTGGTTTTACAAAACTCCAGGCGCCCATATTTTGTGGTTCTTCTTGACTCCAAATGAAACTCTTAGCGTTCTTGTATTTCGTGAGCTCCTCAAGTATATCGTGCACAGGGAAAGGGCAAAGACTTTCAACTCTGACAATAGCCACGTTCTTTTCACCTGCGGTATCTCTATGATTGTCGAGGCCATAGTAATGTTTTCCACTTACAAGAATCACTTTATTTACAGTAAGCGGGTTCACCTTATTATCCCCTAAACAGAAATCAATTATTCTTCTCCTAGTACACAACTGGCTGAAAATAAATTTTCACATTCTTTACCTATTACATTCTTGAAGCCAGTCTGTGGTCCCATATCCGTGAGCGGCGATGTTGCAGCAGTATGTCTGAGCAGAACTTTGGGTGCAACTATTACAAGGGGTTTCCGGAAGTTCCTCACCATCTAGAAAGGTGAACAAAATATATTGGTGTTCTCCATATTGAATCAATGTAAATAGAATGTTATCAATATTACTTGTCTCCTTAATAAGTGGAAGTACTGTGCAGGTGTAGTAGGATTAACAATTTGCATATTAACATCGTCACCGTCTGGTTTGTTCTCTTTACTGTCGGTTAATTGCAAGAATCTTTCTAATCGGCAAGAACTATGTTCTGGCCCAGCACCATCGTATCCATGTGGCAAAAGCATAGTTAGCCCACTGCTTAACATCCACTTCGCTTCGCCACTACTTATGAATGTGTCAATAATTATTTGGGCCCCGTTGAAGAAGTCTCCAAATTGGGCCTCCCAGATAGTAAGAGTCGTCGGTGTCGTTATACTAACGCCATATTCATAGCCAAGGACTGCCTCTTCCGATAATATACTATTGGCAAGTTCTAATTTCCCCGTTTGATCTTCTACTATATGGTTCAGGGGAATGTGCATGTCTGCCAGTTGACGCAGATTGATTATTAATAAGGGAACCAAAAGGCAGTACATTAAACAGACTGGATAGTTATTACGTACCTCCAGTAGATTGATCGACTAGCATTGCGTGACGGTGTGAAAATGTTCCGCGTCCGATGTCTTGTCCACTGATCCTGACATTGTATCCTTGGTATAACAATGTTCCAATTGCTAATGCCTCGGCACTGGCCCAGTCGAGTTCATTGCCATTTGCAATTTTTTTCAATCGGGCTTGGACGTGACCCTTTATTAAATTTGGGTGTATAATCTAACGGGCAAAAGAAAGATTAATAGTTTCTTTCTCAGATAAGTTCTAAGTGCCAAGAAGCGAAGAAATGACGTGTATCTACCGAGCCATCCTCTATGCGAACGCTCTTTTCAGCTATAAATTGCAAGAGTGTTAGATCGGCTCCAGTATCCCAGTTAGAGACACTTGATTCTGCTTGTTTTATTTCGCTCCATCGTCCAGTAAAATACGTCGGTTCTGGCACATAATTATCCACTTCCTTTAAAGCCTGGTTCAACCAGGCACTATGCTTGTTAACAATATTGTTTGCATCTTCCGTGGAAAGGACGTCCGTTTTTGATAATATGTCCAAATATCGATCTGGTATAGATCTAAATGATGAAAATGTAGACAGTGACTTTGGTTGAGATGGAAGGATTATCTGGAATACTTACGGACGATTATGTATAATCTTATAGGTGAGCGGATTCGTAAAGAGTGGTTCATCGAGTTCATTGTGACCCCATCGTCTGAAACAATTCAGATCCACGAAGACGTCCTTTCGAAACTTTCTTTGATAGTTAAATGCCATCCTGGTAGCCCTGACAACCATCTACAATTAATATTCGCATTTCAAATCTTGTATTGAAGCGAATAATGTTATGTGAACGAGTTAGTCTGTACCTCTGGCTCATCACCGTTAACATGAATAACAGGTGCCGAGATTATTTTAGCTAAATCTGTACAATATCTGGAAGATCGTCCTCTGACTCCCGGAGTCGTAAAACCCACTTGATTATTTACTACCAAATGTATTGTTCCTCCTATTTCGAAATGTGGAACAGCGGATAATTCCAAACATTCTTGATTTACACCTTGGCCGGTATAAGCTGCATCGCCGTGTACCTGTATTCACGAAGGAGTTTTAGATTCGATCATTGGATATTGATTTTCATTCTACAGTTTTTTAGCAAGACTTCTTACTTGTACGTTCAATACTCTATCACTCCACTGTACGTTCTTATTATCGCTATAATCTCCGTCCTTGATATCTTGCATAATACCACGAGTTTTTCCCATCGACACTGGGTTAACGGCCTCTAGATGCGATGGATTTCGCAGCATCGTGATATGAAGATCTTTCCCATTAATATCGAGATCAGTGGATGACACAAGATGACTAATTACATCACCAGTAGCCTTTGTATTATCGGGAAATTCCGAGAGACCACGGAGCTTACGGAAGAGTTTTTCTGGTGGGAAATTCAGCATCCCAGTGAGAAAGTTCAGGCGTCCTCGATGTGGCATACAAATAACTAAATCTTCCAAATTAACTGTAACAAAACCACTAGCATCAGTTTACTGTATGTTTATAATGTTATAATTAGCGTTGGTACATTTTATTTGTTGTTACCCGACGTGGAAAGCTTGAATAACTCATGGAAGAATGCCATCATGCTTTCTGCACCTTCGCCACCATATCTTTTAAGACTGACGAATTTGATGGCCAAGAAATTATCAAAAGCCTGACTTTTCAGCATCTCCTCAGCAATTGCCCTTTGTGTTTCGCTTGTCAAAGGTTCAGGCACACCTTCTTCCACGGCCGTAGCGAACCATTCCCGCTCTTCTTCGGTCTGTGTAGAGAGTAATACATATCAGGAGCACATCTTAAGCACATCTTCTACAAAGAAACGCAAGGCATACTTAAGAATGTTTGTACTTTTTCTTAAAATAAGGTGCCTTATTACCTCTAGAAAAGAGAATTCCACTCCTATTGGACCACAGTATGTGGCATTTAGAATTTTTAAAGCGTCTCCTACGGTACCTTCGACCTCATCTGTCGCTAAAATTCCTTGGAACATTACCCTATCGGTCACACTTAATCCAAATCTCATAGGATCAAGTTCTTTCAAAATTTCGGGAGCACTTCTAGCTATTGGATTTACAACCGCTTGCTTGTGACCCAGGTCTCTATACGCTGAGACTAGTCTGAAGAAATTGCTGTATTTAGATCGCATCTCCAAGTCTTTTTCGGCCACTGAAAGACGGAAAGTAGACTTTGGATGATGCATTTATTAGAAAAAAGAAGAAGAATAGTTCCATAACAAGGGGACTTATAAATTTCTCCAAAATTAGAGTGCGGGTTCAATGATAGCGATAATTCTGCATATTGCGTACTCGTCTCATTATCGTTGTTCATTATCGCAAAGTGAAATCTGTGAGTGCCCTTGTAGCGAGCATTATTCTTTTATTTGCCTTGCGATGATATGATATGTATTCATACGCGTAGTTAAATATCATCTTGACATATCATGTAAAACAATCTTAATAACGACGAATTATTATAGAAACATGATTCGTTATAAAATATGTTGATCGTAGTACAATGATCGCTCGCCAATGGTAAAGAATAAAGAAAACTAGAAAGTTTAGGATGTAATAAGGATAGCGATGATCGATGGAGAAGGGAGAAGGGCTGTGCATTCAAATATGCCGCGCGTGCGTAGGGCGACGCTCTACTGGCGTGATGTGACATGTAGTGACATGTGACGCCGCACCAGTCGCTTTAGGGAACGCGGATCTACTCGATCTTCTCGAAAGTTAAAACTGCTGATAGTGCCGTGGTTAGTATTGAAGTGCGTCGGCAATTTTCATATGCCTTTATGCTGTGTCGTGTTTCTTGAGTGTTAGCCTATATGATTTGTGATGTCTTAAAGCACCGCCCAGTTAGATCAAAGGCCAAATCATCACCAAGTTACCGAGGTACGCGACCTTTTGTTTTTGAGTGATTCACGGACAATTGCGCCGGCTATTCAACCACTTCTTATTTATATTCTTGTTTGCTTTTGTACTAACTCGTCTTCTTGTCCATTTGTTACGGTACTGTTGATAAGGAGATTTTGCAATATTTTAGTGTACTATGTTTTATTATGACATGAAAGCATATTTTTAAAAAATAATTTTTTAATCCCTCGACTTTTCGAAACTTGTCGAACTTTGACGAATGACTGATAAATCGATTGTTTAGGTATGAAAACGGATAGAAAACATGAAACCAGTGGCAAAAATGCTGGTATTGTACCGAAAACACAAGGACAGGCCATCCTGAATAATTAATTTCGTTTAGTTCTGACAGTTTTGCCCATGTTTTCCATACTTCCCGACTATTTCCGGGGCTGAAATTTGGTGGAGAATGTTTTCTTGTATCAAGGAAGAAATTACAGAAGTTCAAAGGCCGTAACTCAAAAATTCATTTGTTCGCAATCGTCTGAAGGAGTACCCCTTCAGATTGTTTCAATTTTTCCATATAATGAACTACAAAGCATTAATGAAGTGTTGAATGGAATTGTCTGACTATATTAATACAACGCAATATTACCAAATATAGATTACGTCCCAAACAATGAATCTGACTAACCACTTCTTAGTCAACCACAAAATTTATATATATTTACGAAGATGAAGTGGTATCGACGGTACTGTAGCAGTTTCAAGGGCACAATTTTTGTTGTTGGATCGAGAAAGTGCCGGCATTGATGCAGTGCGGTACAGTAAAGGCATAGAGCGCCAGTGCAGACTTGATTCCTCATCCCGCGCTTTATTTTGTGGGTTCGGACTTGAACACGGACATTTATTTTGCGTACTGTTTGGTGCTTACGGCATATGCGCCGTTCTAGTGTGACGACACAATGTATTCTTGAATTCATAGAATATTCCTCGCCATATAATATTATTCAATTTTCGCGACGCTCTTTGCATGATTGCAATCGCCATACAAGTGTAGTGTAAATATTCCGACTGGATTGTGTGGTGAGTACATACAACGGAACTACTTGGTGAGAAGTGTTTGAAATGGAATGCACTTTATATGCTTCATTTATTGTTTATTAACAAGTGAAGAGAAGTCAAAGACCTCGGAGTCGGCAGTACCTTCGAAGTGTCGCCGGGGCTTCGTTCTGTATCCGTAAACTCCATTGTCGCTGTGGTACAAGCGGCGAGTGTATCCGGTATTCCCATCGGAGAATCGTAACTTGTGATGCCTCGAGAATGCTCGTAGTATCGCGTACATGATTTTGCTCTATCGAGACCCACGAGCCGAACTGACAGTCCCCATTACGATCAGCGGCCCATCGCCTGTTTATCGCATCGCACTCTCACCCTCCCTTCCTCCCCCTATCTTGCTCTATCTTCCTCTATCTCTTCTTACTGACATCGGCCAACCTTATCGAACTGGAGTCACCGATTCACGCGCTTACTTATCTGTTTACCTTGTCGTATTCTTTTTGTCTGGCGAATAATTTGGGCCAGCGTGAGTGCAGTCGGCAGTTTGTACAAGAAAGGCAAGTCGCATTATTTATCAGTTATAGGTCATTAACTTTGTTATATAAAAATTTAATTAATTAGAAAAAGGTGTACAAAAGGATAATGATTACTGTATACAGGAAGACAGGTTGTCAGTATCTGGTTTATTTATACACTGTAACCCTATTGGCAAGAGATTCACAGTTATTGAGTATTTTCCGAAAGCTTGATTGTCTTACAATTAATTTGTTCATCTAAATAACGTCTCTTTCACGAGCCTTCTTTTTTAAAAGACTAAATGTCAGGATACGCAGTCCCAACAAGATCGTTTCCTCGATATTTGAACTTATGCGTGACAATGTTGAACTTTGTGCCGCCAAGAGAAACTGGGCAGTTTCCGTCGGGTCTCGCATAGAAGCAGACGGTGTAGAGGGCCATTTCCAATTCTGGCGAAGTCCCGACAAACATTGTAGTAACTGGTTTATCATGTCCGTTGAATCTCGCGTGCAACTTGACGATGGAACCTTTCTGCAATACGAATACCATAGTCAGTCGAATATCTTTTATCCCAATCAAATAATAAAATAAATAATAAACTCACCGTTCCTAAATCAACTTTCTTTATGTATCCAAGATAATCAACGGTCCTTTTAGCTTCCTCGACACTAAAGTATATCCAATTGTGAAGACCCAGTACTTCTGGACCAGAAGTACCAGGCTTGAGTTCCGCCATAAATACATGTTCAAAGCCAGTGCTTCCAATTTTTCCTTGACCCCGTGAAAAGAGATTGAACCAAAGCTTTCTAAGAGTATCCTTATACTCGTAATAATCCTTTCTCACGTGTCCTTTGTCTGCGAGGAATCTCATAGCCGCGGACATAACATTAGTGCTGAGGAATGTGTCCACTAAAAGACTTTCCTCCTGTCTTTGAGCTGGACTTATATACTCATTGGTGTGGGTATCCAATTGATAGTTGTCGAAAATGGCACGAACTCTCTGAATCGAAGGTATTTCATAGGCATTTGGATGCACGGTGAATAATCTGCAATATATTTCATAATGATTGAAATTGATAGAAACTCTTCAAAGTTAATTAATTCTGTATCTGACTTACGATTGGGGTGCCTCGTCCGTAGGACTACTGCTCGAAGTTTTCTTTTGCAGATTTAGTGTAATGTGAGCATTAGCATTATTTGCATCTTTAATAAAGAGAGACTCCGCCAGTTTCTCTAGGTCCTCATCCGTGATAGAAGTTCCCTTGCTATAAGTTGGATTGCTAGAGTATTGTTTGCCGTTTGCGGTTGCTGCTCCAGCACCAATTGCAGCTCCTGCTGCGCCGGCCAATGCTCCTCCCGCTGCAATTGTTCCTGCAGATGGTCTGTTTGTTCCCGGTTGATTCGATGATCCAGGTCGGGGTTGCGTTGGACCTTTGGAAAATATAGATTATTAATTAGAAGAAAGGTCGAAATATTTTCTCTTTAAATAACAATCACTGACTGAAATTTAACGTACCAGGAGTTGGTTGATTTGGATAATTGGGTTGCCTCGGTGATGGCGTAGGCGAGTTAGGTCTGCTTCCTCCAGTACCTGCAATATCAGCCCAGGATCTTCCAGGATCATTAGGACTTCCTGGTCTTGGTGACGGTGTTGTGACACTGCCAGGTCTTACAGTTCCTCCAGGTTGATTGGATGGTTGATTCTGACCTCCTGGAGTTCTTGGACCGAGAGGAGGGAAATCTTTAGGATAATAATTAATATCTCATAATTTGTGTTACTTATACATATATTCGAATGAAATAATGATGTTTCACCTGGGTTTGATATTCCGCCAGTTGGGCTTCCGGGAGAAGAAGGTCTCGATCCTAAAATACAGTCACAATAAATTTCCGTCTATTCTAAATCATTATTGTATTACATAAAATTAATATACCTGGAGATTGAGGTTGAGATGGAACATTAACTGGTGCTGGTGTTGATCTTCCACCTGGACTAGATGGTTGAGGGTGTCCTGTAGTACTAAATGGTGCTAAAGTCGGCCTGGGTGCTACAATTATAACAAATCAATTAACTAGTGATTTAGTTTCATACGATTTCCAAAGGATTCTTTTATGGTTAACATAAATCTCAACCTGCGGTCGAAGACACGGGTTGCACTGGTCCACTTCCAGGAATTGAACCCGGCCTGGTGCCTAGAAATACATTCATATAATCATTTTTACCTGCGATAAATTATCACATCGTCTTAGAATATTTGCCATTAAATTAAATAATCTGTCTATAAAACTTCTTTCCAAATTTTCAAAAATCGATACCTGGTGATTGAGGTTGCGAGGGTGGACCAGAGATTGATGTAGGTCTATTAGATCCTGCAGGACCAGGACCACTCAGTGCAGGTCCTTGCGAAGGTAGTCGAGGTGGTTGTCTACCAGGTTCTCCAGCTCCTGTTAAATCAGCTGCCCAATCTCTGTATCCTTGACCACTGTTACCACCAGTTCCAGGCCTTCCAGGTTTTGGTTGGTTTATGTCAAGTCCAACTTCAGTACCAGGATTTGGTCTTTGTGGTCGTGCATTGTTCCGGATATCCTGGCCTGAGGCACCAACCCCAATCGCTAATCCAGGATTAGCAGCACCGATAATTGCTGATCCAGCATTCGCTGGAGAACCTGGCCTGGAAGTAGTTGGTGGACCAACTGCTCGCGCTGTGGTTGCTGCACTTGGAGTTGGTGTCACTTCAGTTGTTGAGACTTCTGGTGCAACTGTCGTTTCTTTGTCCTTCTTCTTCCAGAATTTCCATCCTGCCTCGGCGTCTCCTGAATTAAACAGCAAAGATTGTTTATTTTCTTCCCGTAATTCATCTTTCTTACATCAGTTTTAATTCCGTCGTAATTCAAGCAAACAGGTTATGCAATGGCACACTTCAAGATTTTCTATTGACTTAGCAAAATAGAACGAGTATGTTTCTTTCATATCGCGTTTGCCCAATGTGTATAATAATCGTGACTAATAGGAATTGAGTTTTGAAATATGTAGAATTTTAGGTTTGTGATTGAGAAAGTAAATGTGTCCGAATGATAGAATTGATCCCGCACATTAAGTATGAATCCGAGCAGGATTGGGAGAAGGAGAAAAAAAATGATTCGAAGAAGCTTTTCTTGAGTCATATGAATTTCGATTGGAGTTGGGGTCACTCAGGGTCACTTGGAGGAGATACGATGTATTGTAATTAGGTCGAGTGAAGATATGTCTCCGTCAAATCCATCTCAATTCTTCTCTCCCCTGAGATCAGCAAATTATAACTTTGATATTAATGGAAGAAACCAATCCAGATTTTCAGTTGCAATAAACTATATCTTCTACATATAAACTTGACTTTCGTAATCGATCAGACGAAAAAATATTAGAATAGCAAACATTAGGAGTAATGCACAGAGCTTCCTTTGAGATAAACTGTTCGCGATTAAGCAGAAAATTATGCAACCTGCTTATGCTAATACGAGCCAGATAAATCCGTAGAAAACTCGAGCACTCGGTCGTTTAATCGTATTCAATGTTACTGGACGATTAACACGTACCATGAAATGTGCAATGAGCAGTTCCTTAGAATAGTCGTACGATTTGAAATTTATGCACGTATGCTTTACGATCGTGTTAAAGCATGTGCGAATGGGAAGACGAATATATATATATACTCGTGACTAGTCAACAATGTATTGAAAGAACTCTCTTTGAGTTCGTGTAGAAGGTCCTTCTATACGGCAACATCTTTTTTTCGGTCTCTTTTCGGCTGGTTGCTACGAACGACAATTAATTTTGTATGCTCAAGTGCCAGCCATAATAGGAAGATTCGATAGCTTCCAAGAAGCCTTTAACTAAAGGCCGCTTCTAGGCGACACATGTCAAACTGCACTGTGTACCAACAGCAGTTTTAGTTTTATTCCACTAATATTTGCTATGTACACAAAGATCCTACAGTTATATTACGTTTCGCATAATAAAAAGCTTTCTAAACTTGAATCATTCGTACGAAGCATAACTTGCTTCCTTTCATGCGTCTCATAAACAGCGTGAATTGACTCATCACCGACAATAGACTAATATATGGAGCTACCAAGAAACACTTCATTCACACCGACTTATTGAATTTGTCGATGACAATACTAAGCTCATCATTTTATTTCTCAGATATCTGCGCGTAGTTGAAAGACTAAATGCAAGTGAAACTCACCAGAAATAAGGCAGAGTGTCAGCAGGAGCAAAAGAAAGGAGGCGTTCTCCTTGAGCCGCATGGCTTTAACGGAGAGTCCTTGATAGGTACTAAGATTTCTTCAAGATCTTTAATCTCTATCCTTCGAAACTCGGTACAGTTGTCTGTACTGGACGTTAGTACTACGTAGACGTTTTGAGACCAACTGATCCTCTGCGTGTTGATTCGAGAGCCTTCAGGCAAGTTCCCCACACTTTCCATTCGTCTCTCCGAGTCCCGTTTGCTCATTGGCACGGTTGCCCGACACTCGACCCTGACGAAGGTCATTATAAGCTACAAGTATCTTCCCACTGAAGTTATCATTCTGTAATTTTTAAGATCGAAATCAATAGAAGAAATCTTTATTGAATTGTTATAACATAGATACAGAATACATATACATACTTTCGTTGTAGAAATGTCTAATCTTTTTATTTACTTTTTAGAGTCACGTTCGATAGTTTTGTAAGAATGATGTCATCCCCCTTGACATTAATTCCAGTTTGCCACTGGTCGTTTAGTTTTATCTTTTCGCGTACATGTATCTGGGAAATTCCAGGAATTATTATTCATATGTCTGGAGCCAGGTATGTGAGTCGAATTGATTAAGCGTGGGCACATGCACCTACATTTTCAACTACTGTATTAAACATAATCTTATCTAAATACAGAATAATAAGAATAATCATAAGTAACTAAGTGGATGGAAGTTTTCCAGAGGGGAAATCCTACCCTCTCATTTCTCTATTTTATCAACATATCTGTTATACATTTGAAAAATAAGCATTACATGCTACAAGAAAAAGCGAACTATCAAGTTTAACGCGTCTTGGTGTGAGTGACCGATAAGGCAAGTTAGGTCTTCAACTTTATTCGCAGTTGGTACAATCGAATAAAACAAGTGAGGTTATCGAACCCATTTATTTTTCTTACAAACAATACATATGAGCAATTGAATTCTAGTAGATTTATTTACATAATAGTTTTCAGGTTAGCATAGAACTTAGGGATAACTTAGATGCTATTTAATAATTGATGAATAGGAATGCATGAGCCTGAATAAAGAAATTGAGTTTAACTAGTAATTAGAGGAAAATAGATGCACGCCCAAAGTAAGAGAAGCACCATAAGGCAAAGCATGATCTTGGTTCGATTACTGTCCCATCCGACAAGAACGTATCTTGGCACCCTTGTCCTTTCTTCCATGCAGGATGACTAAAATCATATGATTAATTCAGTGTATCAAAAATAGAAACTTCTAAAAAAATCTATATTTCATTTCTTTGTTGGACAGTCACATCGCTCTCGAGGTCATCGTTAGGACGTAGATTCTCGACACTGGAATTTTCTCGCATTTGCACTGCCTTGTCTTGCGAGGTGTGCAAGGACTTTCCTTGGATTGGTTCGATGCTTGAAACCGATTTATCCGAGGACCTGGAGGGTCCGGCTTGTTCGGCGACAACCAATTGTGCTATTGTTTCCTTTGTTTTCTTCGAGTCCAACAGATCCGTGCGTGGAACTTGTGGAAAGAAGAGATTTGTTAAAATTAATATAAGGATTCATGGATGCGCAAGGAAAAGCAAGGATGCTCACGCGACGTTGGAACTCGCCGTTCAATTAATCCAATCTGAGGATACAATGCCTGATCGGTGACAAGTGTCTTCTGATATCGTTCGATCTTCTCTACGTCTTTCCGCTTCAGCTTGGCGATCTTGTGGAGCTTGACCAATCTTCTACGTACCATCTATCGGAAAGGCTAAACCCTCTTGGACCGACGCGATACATCGGTCGCGGCTCTCTTCCTTCAACTTCTACTCTTCTTCTCATCAATCAACTTACTCAACTTCTTGCAATAATAATCTCTCTGAAGGTATATCCGGCTTCAAATCAATGTCTCTCATGTGTTCAGCATCAGGATTTCCTTTTTCAATGACAGCTTTACTGTTTCTTTTACATATTCCCTATAATTAGTAGCACTGTGACAGTATTTTTTGAGCTCTGAAATTAATACGTATTATTGTAGGAGAAGTATTGAAGTATTGAATAAGGAAAAAATGTTGAATGAAAGTGAAGGGCAAAAGGTGAATTCTGCCTCCGGAGTACATCCAGACGAGTAGATCTAAACGCTTTTCTAAGCAGATCTATTTAATCCGAGCGTCAGTATTGGAAATATTGTACCTTTGATACTATACTGGTGATGGCACGCGGACCTAACATGTGTCAGCCTGGCAGAAATATAAATATTCGACGGAGAACTCCAAGGCCAGCAGTAGGTTGCGTATCAGGTGTTACGTACAGCGTACAGCGTCGAATTCCTCGTGCATTAACAGTGCATTGTGATTCTGAGCCGTCTGTGCCTCCTGTCTGCAAACATTCGGGCCTTTTCGATACTTTTTATCTTGCGATATACAATAAGTCTGCCGCTTCAACTTGAAGTACGATGACTAGGTCGAAAAGACAATCGGTCAGTCAAATATTTTGCACTCCAGTTCGAGTTCGAGTTCGAGCATAATCCGAATTTCTCTATTCAATTCTCTCAATGAGATTTTCGACTTATAATTTATAGACGTTTGCCGGACAACGACTTTATCATTTACACTGTATAAATTCCATATTTTTTCGTATGTATCGGTCCGTTATCCCAACGATGAGATAAGATTCTCAGAGTACACTTTCGGCACGATAAGAAATCGGGGGCAACAAAACTAATATTAGTAGAGAATTACACTACCGTCTTCCGAATTAGCCATTGTTATTACTTACAATAACTCATTGTTATTATTGTGGTATAAATTTCAGATAGTTTATTGAGGTGTATGTACAAAAGGAGTCGCGTATAAGATACGGAACAGTGCAATTACAAAGATATCAATAATTTGAAAAATGAAGCAAAGATTACAAAGCATAAAATGTAGACGATTTATTGTAAAAGGGAAGTAAAAGAACGCAAGGATAGTTGATGTAAGAACTTAGTAAGAAGAGAGTGCGCTTAACAGCTGGCTTAAAGTTACACTCATTCTCGGTGTATAGATAATATAGTATAAATAAGTTTATATACAAAATTGCACTAGGTGCCTTTGACACATCGAAAAGCAATGATGCCAAAGAAGATAACGGACTCGCTGCATTCTCGAGAATCGACACACAAGAGACACATACAGTTCAAACATTACATTTTGTTCTCGGAGTATACGCTCATGAGACAATACGCTCTGATAAGGAGTCCCAATAAGTCTATCTCGCACATTTTACCCACATACCACCGAGGAGTGTCATTCTCCGGGCCACAATGGGAATATTCTCTGATTGTTACTTTTTGCCGATCATCCTACCAAATATTTGTCGAGTTTCATTGACGACAGGATATACACAAAGTCTCGTGGAAGTGCTATGTGAATTCGAGGTAGTCGTAGCTTCGAAAGCTTTTTTAATGGGCGATTTGATTAAAATCTGGTCAAACTATTTGATATTGGGCGAGCAAGGTGTAAACAATGACCCAGACGAAAAGGGCGACGATTACTGATATCAAGAAGATAGTCTTAAGCGTGTGCCAAGGACTTTCAGCACGTGGTTCAATTCTATTCCTGAAGGACTTGCAACCACCGCTTCTGCAGGGTAGATTTCCAGGTTGAATCGGTGTGGATGTTGCAATACTGCTTGTCGACGTCGTCACCTTGACCTCACCCAATTCCGTCTCGCTCTGCAACTCCGTTTTCGACGATTCAAACCTCGACGAACTCTCCATCTAGACATTAAGATTTGTTTTCTTTAGAGTTAAGAGTTTCCTTTAGTATTCGTTGTTTAATAGAGGACGAGAGAGTTAGATAATCCGGCGACGCAGGCGGAGGCGGTGTGGATTGTGGATATGCGATAGCTTTGTGGTAAAGGCAATGTTTTGTGATGTATCAGAGGTAGAATAAACGCGGCAAGTTGATAGAAATCTTGTTTGACGGAGAAGTAGTGGTAAGGATAAGTCAAGCTTGGGTGTAGAATTGTAAAGTGTTAGTAATGCGGTTTGGGGTCTGTCACCGGTAAAAACCAGGTCGAGCCAGGTTTCCCGAACCGCAGTTTCCTATTTACGAAATGAAGGGCATCCACTTGAGTCATTTGACTCTGTGCTCTTTAATCACAGAACTCCAAAGAAAAGGAGACAAATCAAACTAGAATTCTAGTTTGAAGTCTGTGTTCAAATCGTTCATGAATTTAGACCGTGGGCAGTCGATTGTCTGTGGAATACCAAGGTACTTGCGTAATTGGTAGACATGAAATGCAGTTGGGCCGTCGATGCAACTATTCGTAATCATCGACTATTTCGCAATCATTTGCGTGGATAGCATATCCATTGTATCTCGCAATATTCTCCATTTAGAAGATCTGCAAACTTTTCTTTACATTGATGTTTCTTAAAGTTGGTGTACATTTAGCAAATTTTGATTTGATATATTTAGAAAGTAGGGAAAAATTGGAGGGTGGAGAAGGACAAACACGGGTGAATGGACGGTGTGGTTGAAATTAAAGGTGAAAGGAAGAGTGGAAGGTACAGGTATTACGCGTGCCTCTGGAATCCGGTTCTTGGGGGGGAAAGAATCTGCTCGTGGTCCAGCTGGGATGAGCGAACCACCCATTAGGCGAGTGACCTGATCCAGCTGGGGATAGTCCCATATCGAGTTTGGTGATGGTACTACCATCATCTCCTAATAATAATACACTCGGTTTATACTTTTTTAATCACCGATCTTAACGGTCTTGTCCACCTGTTTCTCTTATGCAACCACACTTTTTTTTCCTCAACATTCTGCAATCGTGAAACGACGCCGATAAGTTAAAGGCATCGTTAGTCTCCCATTTCGGCCATTCATTAGCACGTTATTATGCAGCACTATTAGAAAGAAGCGACTATTATCTCAACCAAATAGTAACGGTTCGCTTGACTTTCCTCAAGGAACTTCGACACAAGACCAACAATAGTGAACTCAACGTGGAATTGCATTACATTTTTACTATCGTTTTATAAAGTCTGTTTTATAAACTCTATGACTAGTAATCCTAAATATTATTATACTAATCGTAAGTGATGTCACTAGTGTGTTGGTCACTCATTTCTCAATTCAATCTGATCTCATCTAATATGCCTGATATTACTCATAAGGGATTCAAATGAATCTTATCATCGCAGATAAGACAGTAACCTTCATTTTTCGTATGCTCGAATGAATTTTAGTTATGATTCATTTAAATTAGTAAAGTACTTGTAAATTAGAATCTGTATCAGCTTACTCAATGAATATAGAGCGATCTGCTATACACTTACGTTATTGATTGTAAATCCATGATTTCTGACATTGAGATTCTCGTCTTTACTCATATTTCCAACGAGTGGGCTTTCAGGGTGGGTACATCTTCACCTGGGCGCACTAATCCGAAGCATTCGTGCCGGGTTAGCAAGTGACCGAACGAGCGAGCGAACGAACGAAAGACGTGTTAGCCCTGATTTACTATCTAGAGCACAGCGCAGTAAGCACTGACCACTTACGCTGAATGCGAGGCCCATTATCAATCCTTATCAAAGCCGACCCCTGATCCCCCAGTATCGAGCAGCTACTCCCTTCCCGCGATCACGAAAACACGTTGATCTTCCCTCTACGGAATCAGTTAAAGGAACTCTTGACTGATCCTTACTAATCCTTTCGAAGGCTTTTCAACTGCCAGGTCATTGATTGAATTGAAATCAAAGAATGAAATAGTTGGTGCAACAGGTTTGCATGGATGCAACAGGTATACCGAATGGAAGGAGGCGGTTTCCGCGAATATAATTACAGTAATACCTTGCGCAACCTGGTTCACAGACAGACAGTCACACAGGCTCATTTGCTTCCTGTATATGATGGTCGCGCACGATGACAATGATTGCCAAGTGAGAAATCGAAGTTAAGCTGAATTTCGAATTAAGCGCGTCTTTTTAATACTCCTGCAATACTCGATACCCGTAAAATTACGTTATGCTTGGTAGCAATATGTAATATGTATTATATTGTTCGAGGATATTCCGGCTGTCACTGCGATGTCGAAATCTGGGCAAGGCAAATGTGAAATTCGACAGCTAGCTGTTCAATTATTTTCACACGTGCAAAGTCGAACATATTACCCTCACGATTAATGCCTGTTGACAGTTTGCCGGAAGTAGAGATAATCGCTTCGTTCCTCTCCAAGCGGGACCAACGGCGAGGGTATGGCTTTTAGATTCGGATAGACTTTTTCTACATTAACTTGGATTTCTTTCATTTTTTAGTTATCGGAGAAGAGATTGGTAAAGTTGGAACAACTAGTTTGATGAACTTCTTTAACGGATGATAACGGGAAAGAGGAGAAAGTGTCAGGAGGTCCTGAAAGAGGATCGAATAGTGAAAGTTGCCTTGCCATAGGAGAACTCAAGGCTACAATTTGTATAGTTACAGTCACATCAGAAAAGGAAGGCAATCCTGCATTTGATTATCATGAGCATACCTCCGACTCGTCATTTGCACTTTGTACTCGTCATTTTCCTTCTTGGACCTTCTCAGTGCACATGACCGGTTCTACAGGGTTTGCTTCGTAGTTAGGAAGGAAGGATTGCGAAATGAAATGGAATTCAGAGAACTCAGTTTCTCTCGATTCTACTGCTACGGACAAGCAAAAGTATAAAATGGGAGTGGAATAGTTTTCACTACTTTAATATAATATAAGATTAGGGGAATGTTATGTATGTCTTTGAGAATCAAGATGTTAGATGATTGTTATAGAGAACGCGGTGCATTCCCAGATTGATTAACAGATGTTGCCTTGACTGAGCATACTTGTCACTTGAATTTGTGATTCGGTACTTTATTCGGTCCATCCTCACCTGTTGCGGGTGCCAGGTGTGCTTGAAGAAACTCTTGAAACACCTCATGTTGGTTGGCATTCCTTCACCTTTACTAATCACCGCATTGTCTCTTTCAAAGATCACTCCTGGTTACCGCTCTCACTCAGTTACGTTGCCTTTCCCGTTAACTGCTTCTTTTTTTTTTAAAGCTCTTAGTCTTACACTGAGCACACACTCGACTGATTATTCTCTAATACTTACTCTGCCCGTCAGTTGATCATAGCGGATAGCGGATAAAGAAAATCTCGCGAGAGATTGCTGGAGCACCTTTTGACTTCGGTTGATGGATGATTTGTCAGATTGTGGAACGCGCAGAAAATCAGAATGGGACCTTTTTACGGAGAGTGCAGGTGTGAGCTTGAGATCTCGAAGTGTACTGATGCACTGCAATCACCGCGAAGGTAGAGTGCTCGGCGAAACGTTACTGTACTGAGAGAGTTGGCTGCGTGCTCAGGAACTAATGAGCTACGAGCTACAACAGGAGCGCATCGAGCAGCTCGACCAGCTCGAATCCACCAGCGCAAAGAGAAACTCTCCCACTTATTTCCAACAGTAGAATAACTTCATCCTTTTCATTACCACCTTTTGCATGATTATTCAAATTGATAGCTGTGATCAATAGAACATAGTGCAAGTTATCTGACTCATATGATAAAAGGTATTCATCTTATAAGAAGAAGCAAATATAGAACTGAAGGTAGAGTAAATGTTCCCATGAACCGGCTGACATTTGTACGGTGTGTACATTCCCACTAAAGTCGTAAGACGTTGCAGTATAACGGATCTTTAGGTAACGGGATGGGCTTTAAAAGTTTCGGCCATAATTCCATTAACATACACAGCAGAATCTCTTTGGAAGGTTGGATCTCAAACCATAAAGTTTATTCGCTTAACTCAAACAGATAGACAAATTATACTAGAAAATTGTGCGAACATCTTATCAACGCAAAATAATTTATCGTGGGTATACTAATTAAAGTAAATAATACTAGAATAAATAAATCTATGGATAACCATTGGGAGGCACACTTGTTTTACTTCTTTATTTGAAAATCATTGGCACTCGGTTGGGATATCTCTTTCTCGTTGCGAAATTCCGCTTTGTCTATAGCTGATTCTGGGCTACCTTTATATTGCAGCCAACGTTTCCTGTAATACGAGAAGAATATTACCACACGCTCTCGTATAGGAAAGATTTACAGGCCGTACATTTCTTCGACTTTTGCTTTATCGCCTTCCAAACGTCCCACCACAGTACCTTCATCGGTGTTCATACACCAACCTTTCAGCCCCAATTCTTTGCCCTGTTTCTGAGTGTACTGCAATATTACAAACAACTGTATTAATTAAAAAGTATTAGAAAGTAAAGTTGTACGTATATGTTATATACGGGCTCAAGGTGTTTTTTCAAATTCAAATCGGTAACATGTAGTATGTACGTAGCGTTGATTCTTAGTAGCAGTGAGAATCGTTAGATGTCGCTCGAGGGTTGTATCTCGACAATGTCTCTCCGGCGAGCAGAACAGTTATCAGTTTGTTCTCGCTAAAATTTCCAAGTTTTAAAAGCCAGTACTTACTTTTCTGAAGAAGACACCTAGAAATTGACGTGTGCTTGGTTAGTTAATATTGCGATTGTCAGTAGAACGTATGTCGTGCGGTGCACCCCATACCTTGTACTCTCCCGAAGACTTCGAAGTCCACAGCGACCAGCTTCGACATTTTCGGAGGCTTCTCTTGTCTCTTTTGGCCACACAAAACCCCGATTAGAAGAGCGAGACAACACAATCAACTAAAAGGTAGTTGCGTTTTAGCTTTTACTCATTAATCAGGAGGGAATCCAACATGTCGATCGTGCTTCTCGTATGGACACAATAACAGTCGGCTAGACGAGCTAGATGTCGGTAGCGAGCGTTACATCAGCTGTTTCAGCTGTCCGACCCTTTTTTCTACAGCTACGGATATGTCACCTGTAGATGTGTAGATCGTGCAGCTGATTGCACACTGTGACGTGTGTGTTGCTCGTTGACATCACGCGTGCTGTCGCTCGATTTCAATGGGAAGACGCGTTTTGAAAGACCGTAAGGCAAGGTAATTTCTTTTCGCTCGTGGGTTAAGTAACGGCGCAGTTACTTCTTCCGCTACCTAATCAATGAAACTACTAATACGTCAAGTTAGTGCACCATTCGTCAGAACAACTCTTTTTTCCAAGCGAAACCAGTGAACCATTCAGTCGAATCTTTCTATTTCAGCAACAGGATAGAGAAATTATATTATTCATTTGTGCAAGGTGTAGGCAAGTGCTTTCCAGAGAAGCCTCTCACCTCGCCGAGGAATTATTACATAAACGCGATTACGAAGATCGGCTCTAATGGCAGGCGCAAACCTGGGCAGGAGCGGTGGACAGAAAACTGACGGGAAGTTCCCTGTGTTTCCAGGCGCGTCTCCAGGGACGTCGTGATACTCGCAGATGCCACCACGGATTCGGAGTCGCGTGAGGTATTGGTCAGTGCGTGCACAAGCGCAAGAAGTCGCCGGTGCCCACAGGAGCCAGGAACACCGAGCGCAAGAGCAACAGCAAGAGCAGCAGCAGCAGCAGCAGCAGCGAGAGTTCCGAGCGGCCGGGTATAAGTTTTCCCCACCGCTGAACCGCCGCCAGTCTCAGGCCACATCTGGTAGGCGCAGCCACTTGCGTGAGCGACTACTACTCTCTTGCGAACCTTAAACTCGAGGCCCGCATTAACAGTACACGAATTTCCGCAACAGGAGACCGGCAAAAGCGGCCGGGCAATCATCGATCCTCTTCTAGTCGGCATGCATTCGCATGCGAGCAGCCGATGCTGCTGTGTGCTCTGAACCGTTTGGATGAACTACAATCGTAGGAGTGTGCTCTGTGTGCCCTTATGTGCTGTTTGGCTGCAGCTGCAGCCACTGAGAACGCGCTCATTCAATTGCCTTTCAAGTTCCTTACCGTGGAGACTGATCGTCCACGCAGAAACTGTCCAACCAAACTACACTATAAGATTGAAGCGAGCAGCTAAAGGACTAAAGGATCAAGAAAAAATTGCAAGTACTCGAAGGCAACCTATGTCGGGAAATTCTATCGAGAGAGAGAAAGAAAGGGAAAGAATCAATTAGTAAAGAAGTTAAAAGGCGAAGTGTGCCAGTGCTATCAAGAAGGAAGAGGTCGATGATAAAGTATAGAGTTTTCGAGGACAGTGTCGTGACTCCTCCTAGTCAGAGTTCGCAATCTGACTTTGACTTTGACAGCGAGTATTGCAACCACGAGTACAGCCGGTGGTGCGCGCACTCGATTCTCGCCCCTATCCATTCCCTGGCAGTGTGTACCCGCGGGTGTATATACTTGCTTGGATCTACGTGCGGATATACCAAGCCCACCTATACTTTCCTGCTTGGGTAGACTGCTGCGTACTCAGGGGAAGACAACCTACGCTGAAACACCCTATCTGCTATTCGTACAATGACGGCGATGTTAGTGTCCGTCGCGGAGCTCTCCAACATATTCTCCGTCCTCGCCGTGATCATATGCTTCTGCGGAGTCTTCCTCTTTATTATGAGGTATGCTTTTCTTAGCACCTATCCTACTCTTACTATACATGCATTTTGCCAACACAAGGTTTGAGTATTAGTCTTTGTTTACCGGCGACCGACATTCTTATGATTGAGGTCTTTGTACCGTATTTGTACTTTACATGCTCCTGGTAATCTCATTAGCTATCTGTCATAAATTTAATCATTCAACGGCGATGGTTAGGCGCGTGGGTCGCGCATTCATAACTGTGCAATTCAATGTTTCTCAATTACGCGCTCGCCGGAATCGTGAGAGTTTTGCGCGAGCATTGCGTCAGGCCGGCCGTATACGATAAGATAACATGCGATCAGGGTTTTTGCCAGTTGATGTAGGAAATGTTATCGGATTTGACAGTTTCATAAACACAAGGAACTTCCTAAGAGTTGTGAATTGGAATTCCCTTCCACAATCATTCAGAGGTCGCGTGTGTTGTATGCCATTGAGGTTCATTTGCCTTTTGATTAAGCCGGGGAATCGTTGGTCACGAGTTCCGCAGCATGACAGTCATTTTCCCGAGTGACACTGCCGCTTCCAAGTAGGCTCTTCTTGAAAGTAGGCTCGCTGAAAGCCTTATGAATATTTGCAAATCGTGAAACCTCCATAGTTTTGTGTGTCAAATCTCTATTGGTACTCTGTCTTTTCCAATCTTAATTAGAACCATCACTAAGTTAAAAATAGATCTGGCGTAGAAGGTGACGCGTTTTACATATGTATTCCACTTTACTACAGTCCGTATCACTGTCCGATGGCTATTTTCATCTTGTTTGTTTGGATACGTAAATAGCGCGTTGCGATTGTTTGCCGCGTTGTCATAAATACGCGGCGAAAACAATTTCGATCGTATCGGCTGACAACGCTATTCAATAATCAATCCTAGCAACTTCCCCTAGAACTTTGAAAAAAACGCACCTGCTGCTTATTGACAGACCATAGAAAGAAATAAACGAATCATAAGTAGAGCTAACTTAAATTACTTGCTCTACATATGTCATTCTGTCACGAAAAACATTAACATAAATAATCATAAATCTAGAAAAATGGGAGCGTGAGCTGATTCATCCTTCGTGCTGATTTCGCACCGGCTTGCAAAATGGGTCGACGCACTCGTAATAGCCCGGTTATATAGCTGCATACGTACATGGGAAGAGGGAAATCTACTTAGATTTTTGCTTATAGTCGCGTGCTGCAGGATTATTAATCCGTCGTATAAACTGAAGCGTCAAGTGGGTTGGGAAGTCATTGTCAAATAGTCGTAAAATTATCACTTAGCACCTCCGGGTCGAGTATACCTGTCAGTCTTCATTATCGTCTTTGTCGGTTGTACCTCGAAGGATTCAATTACAATATGAAGTAACCGATCATTGCACCATCTTCTCTAAATCATTAGATGCTCTATGTAAAATAGCTCTAACTTCTCTTAACATATATTTTTCTTCACTTTAGAAAGACTCTCTTACTCTTTTTCTATGGTTTTATGGAAAGAGATAGACTTCCCTTTCTTAGAATTACTGTCAAGGACTCGGTTTGGGAACGGTGGTCCGTAGAATGTGTTTAACGTGTTACGCCAATCGCAAGAAATTCACGAGTTCGCTCATAATCTATGGTCAGAAGGTAGTTTTTCATCCTGCTGTAAAACCACGCATAACCGCTTGCCATTTTTACACATAAAAGTCCGTCAAATCAGCTATTTATTTAAGAATGTATTACCAACATTCTGACATCTTAAGAAGATGTAAGATTCCTTTGAGAATGTCACATGTGAGATAGAGTAGAGATATTACAATGACAAAAATCCTTTCTTGTACATTTAGATTAGCTTATCCGAACGTATGACGCGAAGGATATATATCATCGTTTTCTATTAGATCGGTTGGAGCCCCACTAGGAACTCATGCCTATGAATATGAACTGACTAGCACATGGCTCAGAGTTATATAAGATTGTATACTAACTAGAGGGACTTACCAAATCGAGCATTGCATGCCTTCTCCAACTAGGCTGTATGATGAACGTGTGCAATATTTAAATCATTTTTAGTCAAGCATTAATTTCGTTCGTTTATGCTTGGACACGCTTCTACCGCAGGCAAAATTGCTGTTGGAAATTAAATACATTGCGTAACATTTCTCGTGCAAAAGGGAACTCATTAATTTAGGTAGGGGATACAGCCATATCCCTCATACATAACACAACCCTCGGCCTTTCTTAGTACATATATACCTTTCCTACTATGATAAGATCTTCCCTCGGCATTGCGCAACAGTTTTACGTAATTACTCTTAGAAATCACAGAGTTACCCTCCAATTTGTATGGTGTATCGTTTTGTTAAATGGTTGATTCACCACTAGTGGCGTGTGGAATAACCACCAGTCTAACAGAGCAGAATTGATCCAAGTGGCCGATAGAATAGTGAGTTCTAGAAAAAGGCTTGTCTTTAGTAAGCTAATGCTAGTGGGGCAACAATTTGTAATCCAGATGAATACTACTAATTGACATTATTGTTTGGTTCCTTCGCGCGACAGTATTTTCGTACTCGTTCCATATTTATGGCTTACCGTGCCGCACAGTTGCTCCGAGCAAGCTGGGATCAATAGTGATTATGGTAAAGAACCGTGAACGGCTTCTATCGCACATATGCAGATTCTTTGATAATTTATCGATGATTTTCAAGGTCTTGCATTTCTCATATACGTATGTATATGTAGTATCATGATTGCTCTTATGAATCATGTTTAACTATCCGATTAGATTTCAGCATGACAGATCAGCATTCGACGGGTTCACCGGGACTCTGTTCAATCAAGTTAATCTTACCATCAAAATTTCCATAGACTTTTACTTCTCGTTAGATTACTATTTTAATATCATTGATGCGATTGAGTAGTCAAGAACAATGTGTTAACGTTTGAAAAAGATTTCTACATGCTAGTACTGACAGAGTTATGGATGATAACTTTCATTGCGGTAAAAAGTGGTAGTTGATTGTTGAGTGAGCCGTCAGTCCTTGGGGGACTTGCTAGTTGCGCTCATCGTCGAGCTGTAATTCGCGTATGCTCGCATAACTGTAATGTCGTGTAATATCAGGCTGTCTCAAGGCTGCTCGAGGTCATTGACAGGCGTATGATATGAGAGGTCGTTCGCACTTTAATCGATCTCCATCCTAACAATATCGATATCCACACGTCCTCAATATTTCCCTCTCTTTTCATAGTATACCCAATTTAGAGAACCTCTTAAAAATCATGCTTAGATCTCGTGTTGAATGTTAATCGAAATTGACTCGCGATCTTATATAATTCATAGCAATTTAAAGGGGTAGGGAATTCGTCTGCCATAGATTTTGACTCAAGGGCGATGCTATGAATCTGATAGAAGCGGTTACGTGGCCTTTCCTTAAGCGGCTTAAACTGATAGCTATCGAAGCCTTGAATGTTTTATGAACTATGCAGAAGCACTAACATCAATACTTTGCTTACTCCTTTTTTACATATACCAGTGCCCTTGCTGCACTTGCTAAAACGATTCAGATGAGACGCATTAGAGCCCTGAATATGCAGTTCATTTGATCTGGTTTGGTCTGATGCTTTGGTTACGCAAACTTTATGTAGATTTATGCCTGGGATTAATCTCATTTGTATATCCCGACCTATGTCTATTAGATTTTGAATTATGACCTTATCATATCATCATGTAAATCTGTTGACGCTAGGCAGAGTTACTTAGAGGCAACCTGGACACCAATTGTGAAACACAGTTTGTCGTCATCAAGCACGTATTGCGTACGCGAAATTTTTTCGACACGCATAGGTGTCGTCTCCTCTTGCTGCTGTGTATGATGCAAGCATTTTCAGGAAGAACTGGAAAAGTTAAAGTTCAGAGACATACTTGCAATCTTGCGAGACCTTTTCATAGTAGAATGAAAGCTCTGTCGCGAAACATGAAACTGTCAGTTCTTTATAACTCCTGTGAAACTAGTATTGTCTGCTGACCTCTTATAAGAAATTGGTGAATTCGCTTGATTGATTAGACAGGGAACCAGTTGTAAAGAATTGTGAAATATCTTTAATGCCCATTAAGCAGCTTTCGGGAGAGTGGGTGTCTCTTTGCGAAATGAGTTCCGCAACGGCATTGCGGCAGCGGTGTGTTTGCTCGAGGAAAGTTCAAAGACACGGATATCCGCCGCATTCGTTCCTTGCGGGCTTTTCATACCGTATGTATTGTCTTTTTGAGTGTGATTCACATAGCCAATGGGGACGCGAGGGTGTGTTCTGCGATAGCACAATGATAAGAGGAAGCGAATACTTTGCACATAAGTGAAAGGGTACGTTGTTCTCGCTGTCGGCTATTCGATAATCTTTTTTTCTACTCGCCAGAGATGTCTTTCGACAATGTCCTCCAGCATTTCTTGTTAGATTTACCAGTCTCTGCACAGGATAAATTGCTTAGATTACAGATTAAAGTCATGTCTCTCTATTAAATCTTTTCTTTCGACTGTTTTTCCAAACTCGTTTAATTACATGACTGAACATACAAAAAAACACACTCTGTTTCCCACTTAGTGTTTTTCTTCCTGTAAGTCCTTTGCAAGAATTATCAAACCATGTGTGATGCTCATGTAATAGCGACTAGACTTATTATAAGATTTCAAATCAGATATCAATCGATTCTGGAAATTGTGAATCATGCTTAAATGGACTGATTCATAATTGAAGTTTTTTTTCCCTGATCCCACTGAAATAACGGTAGATACTTCATCATTACCGCTCTAATGCACTGCTCTAATATATTCTAATGTATTCGCTCATGACTTTTGCCACTGTTGCGCCACTCGTGCTAAGTAAATTACTAATCAAGTCTGAGATGTATTGAAGTGTGCTCGAAGTCGAAAGGTCAACGCGTGACACAATCAAGCTTGAGTGATTTTGACTTTACGATCTCCATTTAGCGAGTCAAAATCACTAGTAACAGCTGTTAAGCAGCTAATGGCTTTTTATGCCAATAAGACTTTTTGCAAGTAAGAATCGATTTCGGGCAGAAGTAAGGCAGGATCAGGTAGATGTCAATGGTACACTTGAGAAGAGCCGGTAATCATATGTGGCTACTTATGGGACGCTTTCTAAAAAAGTTTTACAAGGGGGCAAGTACTACATCGGTTATTGACATCGGCCTCTTGCATAATTTTCCTCAAGCCTTTAATATACGTGTTGCTTGAATCTAGTTAATACACTCGCTCGAAAGGTCCAGACCGCGTTATCATAGTTCTAGCATTGAAGCAGACGTACTAATAATAATTCGTCACACTTATATTTCCATCGCCATCATTGCATTAGCATTTATACTATCTTATAAAATTATATAAATAATATATGCCAGGGGGAGGCGCTTAATTTAAGTATATAAAGTATACATAGAGTGTGGTTACGTAGAATGGGACACCGATCAGACATCAGTAGTCGTAACTTTCCAAACCTTTCCATGAGTTTAATCAACCGAAATTAACGTTAGATTGAAAGTGGTAGGTGGGTTCTTCAAGGTCTGAAATGGAGAGGGTAGTTATTTATGAGGAGGCCTTACCCGCCGAGGTATACTGCATTCTCGAAGCAGTGAAACATAGCAGTATTAAACGAGTCAGAGTCCCCTTGCAAGTGAACTTGATATGTCCAAATTATATTGCATTTACATTAGTGTGCCTTGCATGCATTCGGCTCGGGTCCCACTTTACTTAGCCGCGACTCTATAATGAGCGCACTGCTCATGTACATACAGAGTGTCCCAATGATATGTACACACACTTTAAATGTTAATATCAGGAATAAGTATTATTAGTAATAATTATCACAGCTTATATTAAATAAGAAGTAATATAACACGTGTGTTATAATCACAGTAATAATTTTGAGTATTGGTAATTATGAGATCCGATGATAAAGTGTGTATAGATTTGGTTGGGCGACTCTATGTATTGTAGGAGCGTGTTAAAAAAAGCTCTCGGTACGTTGGCTGCAGGAACATGATCATACTTCGTATTCACGGCGACGAGTTGATCGGCGTGGGAGGAAGCGTAATGACACATTCGCCGCGCATACCTCAGATGGAGATGATGAAGGTTCACATTCCCTTCACCTTCAAGCTTCACGAGAGTTTCAAGAGCACCTATGCCGGTGAGTCGAACAAAAGCCACCTGAAATTCTACTCTATTTATTTTTTTTTCTCTCGCACGATACCCACAGTCTCCACAGCCTGTTGACACTTCTGTGCCGACAGTCACGTAGCCTTAGCCACGCTGCAGCTCACCTTAATGTTATTCAGCAATCAGTCAGGCAATCTCGCTCACGCAGCCGCTCGGAAAGAATTCCGACCGGACTGTAACAGTCACTTAGACAACTTTTTTTTGCTTTACTTTACATTTGCACGGTCTATATCTGCATACAAATTGTAGTAGTATGTGTCGGTAAGGTTTTTTTAAGACTCCTTGATTTATTAATGAGGGGATTCGGTTAGGAGCAGCAGACACTAAACGAGTTTACGAGGGAATTGACTGCGCGAGGAGAGCTAGAAGGGGGTAACTGCTCCCATCTCATCTCATCTCATATTTCTCTCTCTTTCTCTTGCTCTCCTTCTCTCTCTCTCTCTCTCTCTCTCTCTCTCTATGTCTCTTTCTCTCTTGCCTCCCTTTATATCTCAACTGAATGCTCTACAGAGAGCAGAAAGGAATCGAGAGAGCGGAAAGTGGGTTACAAGCGGGCGCAACGAGAAAAAAAGATGACGGTGCCCCACCATAATTGGTATGCAAGTGCGATACGCTACCTCGAATTACGAAATCTTACCTTGACCGCTCTCGGCCAGGTCATTCTGAGTCATTTAACTTGAGCGAACCGGCAATTCGCTCCATCTCGCAGCGATACATCCTCCTACTTTTTCGATACCATTTTTTTTTTCTCTCCAAAGGATAGAACAAGTTTACTAGTAGTATCATCAGCTGTATTTTTCTCATGTCTCAAGTTCCCGTTATTTTAGACACTTTAACGACGCGAGAATAGTGCATGGACTTTACTGGTGATACCGGTTTAGTTAGTTAACATATTATTGACAGGCCACGAGTGCACTTCAGTTTGCGATTCAAATATGTAATGTAAATCAATGATGTGTTAATAATGCGATAGAAATTTATTGACATTTTCACATTTTTATTTAATTATCAATTTAGCCAATGACAGTTGTTAGTTATAGTTTAAAATAGCCAGTGAACTATGAGTCGATGGTAGATTAAAAATTTATTTTTGTAAATGTCTGTCGCGAATTAATACTTATGTCTGGATTGCTTGGCTATTAATAGCTGGATCACTTTCGAGCGACGGTATCCCCGCCGGAATTCGGGTGCCAATAATATTCATCGATCTTTCTCAGTGTTTGCATAATGTCAGACTGAACCTGCCGTTTTTATAATCACATTCCGTTTTTTCACTTGTCGTAGATTAATGAATACACCGTGGTAATCTTGACATTATGCGACCCTGCTCTCATTAGACTGTAACTTCTAGAATGACCAGCTCACTAATTATACTGCAATTATTAGTTGAATGCTAGCAGCCTTTTTTATCATATAAATTGGAAAAAATTGCTTAAAGATTGTGTTTAATGCTAGAATTTAATTTACATGCCATATTTTGTATCTCCGTTAAGTAATCGGGAATACTATTGATTCTATTAATTTACGTAATTATTAAATTCAAATGTTGCATGCAAACAAAGTGATTAACATTCATTCGGATGCAGGCATTTATGTCTTGAATTATGAAAAGAACCAGGTAGCACGCGCTAGTTGCTGCATAGAATTGCCCGGTGAACAATGTGTTAATTAGAAAGAGCGAAGAAGCGCGCTCTCAGTGTTTGCGACGGAAGGTTCCACTGTCGTGCGATCGAGCGTAGTGACTTGATAATCGAGCCTCTTGACTGTGAAATTCTTTTTACAGCTTGCTATTGGGAATCTGGTCGTAATAAAGTTATAGAGCTGCAGATATATAGGAAAGTATAAAAGAGAGGGGTTGAAATGTCGAAGGTACAGCATCATCTTATTCCGTTGGACTTCAACTCTGTTAGCACGAACAATTCCTGCCAATCTTTCGATCTCTCTCTCTCTCTCTCTCTCTCTCTCTCTCTCTCTCTCTCTCTCTCTCTCTCTCTCTCTCTCTCCATCAAGGAACTCTTCTTTATACTTTCTCTAGACAGATTTGTAGTCTTTGTATTAGAGAATCAGCGAAGGACGCGTCAGTTGGGAAGTCGGATGATGCGGTTCGCGGAAAGAGAAGAAGTCGAATGTGTAATCTCGGCGAGGTCCGTTGGTGAGAGAAGATGAACAGAATGGATGGAAGTGAGCGAGAGGAGACAAGGGCAGGGCGTTTTTGAATTCCATGCGTGTAGGCGACCATGTGAAACCCGTGTGAGGGTCGTTAGTAAAGTTTAGTCTCGTTCATCGAGGACAGCGCTCTGTTACTGGAATACGTGAATGTTACGTAAGTTGCGTGCCAACTTGTAAAACAATTTAATACATATCTCTCTTTATCTCTCTCTTTCTCCCTTAGAATTATTATCATTATGAAGAGCATTCAGTTATTACCAACCGGCTTCTCTTTTCTCTTTCTCAGATGACTAAACATTAGAGTCATTCAAACAGTATTCTTTCCCCGCAGGACTAATTAAAGACTAGAAATTCATATTTCCAAGGTACTGAGAATACACGTTAGTTCGTAATGAGCTAGCATTATAATGATAAGTAAGTAGGTGGTCATGTTTAGTGACGATAGAGCGAGAGACACGAAATTACTAAGGTAACAGTGGCCTTTCGCCTTAGCACACCGACACACCTCCACACTATGCCATCGAGACTCTCCTACACATTGTGTAACGTGTAATCGCGATTGGATCGCCGGGGAAAGAAGTTCTTGGTCCAGGTTACGAAAGGGAGAGACCTGTGATGTAATCTTATAAGTTGATTGCCAGATCGTCACTGGAGAGAGAAAGGACGAACAGGAGATCGAAAGATTTGGAGTTTAGCTATTTCGTTGCTAGGTAATCGGAACAAAATTCTTCTATTTCAAATATTTTGTTATTAGCACTTTAAAGTCCACTTGATTTTATGTCATATCTAACAAATCAATGATGTCTTCGGTTGATGCGAGTATGTCTTACAGCGGTTTATATTAAGATGGATATTCACGCGCTCATTTACTTGTTTTATTGGCAGAGTAAATGCTAAAGGAGGAAAGCAAGCTGTATTAGCAGTTCCTTGTCTTGCGCGTAACGTGCAGCTCGCACGTTCGGGAAGCCTGTTCACGTGCACAGAAACCGCGATAAATATTTATACCAGTAATTCCGTTTCTTCGTTGGTGTTAATGGCGCGCTTACTTCTCAATCGACAGTTAGACAGCTGCTATTCTTATCGAAATGTATGTACTAACTTTTGAGAGTCAGGTGAGCGTTGAAATAAGTAAAAGGTCAAAGTTGGGATAGGAAAGGATACGGGTTGAGAGTATAAAGAATGGAGAGTCCAGAAAGAGACAGAGATGATTGTTCAAGCAACGTATCTTGCGAAGCTTGATCGAGGAAAAACAAGGGAAAGCCCGGAATAAAGAAGTATCCTCGGGTTTTGCGCTTCGCTTGACTTTATCAGCTTACCAAGCCATTCCATACCATCGCGTTTTCTCTACTCATTGTCATATATAACATCGAAGTTCGATTTGGTTCCTTGAATTCTACGAACTCGCAAGTATATGACCGATTTGCGGTTTTACAAGCAAAGAACAAACTTAGTGTTAACTGTTGTGTTGTTTATTTGCATTGCAAAAATAAGTATGAATATGTTGGACGAATATATGAATATAAATATGCATGGTCCCATAAATTGTGCATTTCCCTCGATTTTTATGGAGCTGTCTGGTTCGACTCGATATGGTGATGACTGCTTCAAGAAAATTACTGGCGTCTTTCGCTTGCCGAATAAGCAGCTCGAACCTGGGGACCCATGTTCTTCAAGCAAGTTCTGCGTTCTGTGGGATTTCAACACCGTGGCAACACTTCAAGGCTAACCGTACATACACATGCGAGATAGCTGCGCTCTCGAATGCGGCTTCTAGCCGTTTTCGCCCCGTTGTTCGAGCTACTTCTTCGTGAGGCGCCAGGTTCCTTCCTACCTCGCCGACACTCACGTCACATAACTTATAATAAGCGGACCAACTATCTAGAGAATTTGCTAATCCATTATCGACACCAATCGAAGCGTAGCTCTCTTGCGAGACATCAAGCGTGAATGAACCAATCCCGGAACCAGTTTATTTATAATATAATAAGCTTATTGTTTAATTTCATCGTCTAACTATTGGTTCAATGATTCTTCGCTATTCTAATCTTTGGAATCTTATACGAAAGGTCGAAATGATATATAAGAAGAGTAGATGGAAAATAAATCTAGTAATGAGGTTACGTCGTCGCGTGGTCCAAGGAGTTCAGGTGAGACTTGAGATCAAGTCGGAGAAGGTCTGCTTGAATACCAGAGCGAATAAGTACAGGGTCGAGTATTGAAATCAGTAATCTTGTATGGCGATGTTTCCTTCGATGGTGGTTGTATCAAGTCTTCTTCGATCGATTAAAATATTGCCTTATGTCTGTTTCTGAAGTAAAATGTGGTGTTAGCGCAAGAGCTAATATACTCTGCCTTTCACCAAACACACTCAACACGCCCGACCGGTTGTTGTTTTTCGGCTGGAGAAGGTTCGCTAACTTTGCCGGTACATCCACGCGTCTTCTGTGTGTCTCATTCATTTGATTCCAAAAGTGATTCCAAGAAACACCAAATTCCCCATTACGACAAACCTGCTGATGTTTCCGATAATCTGATTGGCTATAAGTTCGCCAATGGTGGCGAAAACATTTGAAACATTCGTATGCTTTCGCTTCTTCGAGATTAGTTTCCAGTTCACACACGATTAAATATATTAATTGTATTCTTTGGACACTTGCCATCTACTACATTGATAAATCGCGTAGTAAGATTATTAATTCTTGAGTCGTCCTTCCTTAGCATATTCCACACGTGACTCTTGTCGACTCTGAGCGATGACTCTAATCATCCATCTCAGGATGTCCTTGCACACTCAGATACTCGTATTCATCTTCCTTAATCATTCTTTATCCTCTAAATACCTTAAAGTTCAAGATCGAAATCCCTAGGAGATGCTTGATGTATATTTCCCATGTATATAATCATTTCGTTTAATAGTAAACAATTGATTGCGAAAAGTATACCAAAGAAATACATTTCGTCAGGAATACGTGGTGGTTGGTGGGATTTCTTGAACGTGCGGATTTTCACGTCCGTTGTACCGGCAAAACTTATACGATCTGTGTGAAATCGTGCTTGCCATGCAGGGGGAGAGAAAAAGAGAGAGAGAGAGAGAGAGAGAGAGAGAGAGAGAGAGAGAGAGAGAGATAGCAACGTTGCACCAAGGTCTAAGAAAGAGATTCAATTGATATGCAACAAACAGTAATTTCAATGATAAAAGCAACGATCATTTATCAACTAGCTATTAACACATTGTTAACCGACCATTTTATGCAAACGCCAGTGCCAGTGTACATTTATTTTGCTTGTATACATACTTATGACAGGCTCTAACGATCAGGGTGCTAATTTGGAAATCCCTACACTTCTCCAAGTATGAGAGCTTCTGTCGATAATTCATAACTTCCTGGATGCGGATGCATCGAGAGTTGATGCGTTTCATAAACATGTAAGAACGCCCTTCGAACAATTCGTGCCGATGAGCTCGTTTCTCTTTGCAAAAGCAAGTGATTGTGTTTAAGTTTTGAACGATGCCACATCCTTCCTGATAAGCGCGGACTGCTTACAGAGCAGGAGCCGCGAAAAAAAGGAAGTAACGAACACTTGGTGTAACGAAGCACGATTACCGCCTGTTATCACAATACAGCGTAAACAGCGATAGCCCACGCTTGTTCCCCCCTTTTAATTGAGCTGGTTGGCCGCCGCTCGGTCAGTACGTCCTCTTTTCACCCCTCTAACAAAACGGATGCTCAGTTGAAAAGATATTTCCTCGAATCGCATTCAGCAGAGATTGATATCTCTCGTTCTTTAAAGACGAGGAACATAAACTTGTTGACCAGTATAGATAATTCTATTAAAATAGGACTTTGGATCAGCTGATTTGTATTTACTATTATATAACTTTGTATAACTGTCACCAAGAAGTACATTAAGTACAAAAAGTACATTAAAGTTGGATCTATAATTAGGAAAGAGTTTTTTATCTCTGAAACATTGCTAATACAATCTGTATTAATCTTATATCGCTTTAATTAGATTAGTACTCTTTTTCCTCATTTCAATGCACTATAACTTGTATATTGATATTTTTTTGCACGTCTTTAAGTCTACCGGTCGAATGTTCGCTAATTACATCAGCAAACAGTACATACTGGTTATCGGTTCATTAACGCTACCAAGTGTCGCAAGGTCAGCTCGTAATTCTCTGTTCATTTTAAGAGATAATTTTCAGTAAATTCCTTTCGTTGAGAAAGAATCCTAAAGTCCACCACTATCGATGAAAATCAATACTGGGGAAGTTAGATAGCGCCATCGCACCTACGGAACGATTCAAGAGCACTAAGGCATTGAAGAAAGGATTGGAGTGTGTATGCGGCTCCTCTCACGCGTGACCTGGAAACCTTCTTGCTTCAGAGATATCCCGACCGGCGAGACAAGAAGGAAAAAAAAAAGTTGAAAGCGGCCGGCCTTCTCTTACGTAATGATTTTCAGTTACTTCATGAGAAATAACACATGGTCAAAAAAGGGGCAACAGAGAAAGAGAGAAAGACCAGACAGAGGGTTTCCAAGTAGACTCATTCTTTGTCTTTCGTTCTCCTGATATAATTATACGTACTTGGTTCTTAGCTGCGTATGTCAAAATTCAAAGAAGGCTTGTTGTCGTTACTTTGTTCTATGCTATTCAGTTGGATTGCACGTACGCCACTCTTCTCTGAATGATATGTCACTGATCGAATGTTTAGTGGGACATCAACGGCCTAGTATAATTTTAGGCAATTAGGTAGATATCAGTGTTACATAACCTGGCATAGAAAGTCCGAGCAACGGTCAAAGTTGTTCAAGCCGGTCAGGACAGAGTTCTCGCAATGTCTCAGAGAAAAACGGACTTCTCGTTATTGCAGCAGAGATGTGCCGTCAACACAAGTATATAATGATCTTCCTGTTATATAATTGTCAGTTGGAATTCTTTGCTCAATCAACAATATCGATAACCATTCGAAATAGGAAGTTAATATTTTGTTATTCGAAGAAGATGCTTGAGTTAGTAACCGGAAGTTTTTCCAAGGAGCTAAACTTTGAGTTAGGGCTCTGGTTTTTATATCATTTCTTCCTTGATACAAGGAAATATTTTCTACCAAATTTTAGTCCTTCAAAAGGTCAGGAATATTGGCAAACATGGAAGAAACCGTCGAAATTAGATAAGATCCATTATTCAAGAAGGCCTTTCTGGTTGTTTTTGATACCTTCGATACACTTTAGCTACTGATTCCTTCTTTTCTATCCGTTTTAAGACTCGAATCGATTTATCCCCCGTTCGAGATAATACATAATACAAGTTGGCCATTATTAGGGAAATGAAAGAGCTGGGTTTAGATGAGAAGGTGATCTTGTGCGGTATGTGACTACATACTGATCTTTGTGCATTGTGCGTCTGCTTGCAGAGGTGGAGTGCGAAGTCTCGAGCCAAGTGGAATACTCCCTCCAGGCGATCTGGGGCGTGAGTATAAGGGAACTTCATCTGGCGCTGTGGAAACCGTGGAGCACCCTCCGTGATGCATCCTTGAACGGCACTCTTCTTCAAGGGCATGCTCAGTACCTCACACCGCCACAAACGTATCCTTTTTCAATAAGCCTCGCATCGCGCGGCACTATTCATCTCGGAATTACTGAATCGTAAACACATCATTCATACTTGGTTCCTTTAGCTCGTCGTGCTTCACAAGTTATGCAGGTCACGTCGCGACGAAAAAAGAGTTAATTTATGCTTACGAAATCGTATGAATGGCCTAAAGGTACTTCAAATTTACGACTCTAAAACGCGTTTCACTGTATTTCGCTGTACCCATTGCTGGCAAATCTCGGCCAATCGTGTCACCAGATCTGTTAATCGAGTAGTTTCGACTTATAAGTCTCGGAGGCTGTGTCGGTTGAAACATATTTTTTTAAGATCGTGCGAATTGATGATGAGATATATCATCATAAATGTGAAGGGCAATTTTCCCAGTTTGAAGTATCTGATTTCCTTGACTGCAAATATCTAGACGACAACCTCATGGCGAAGAAACATTGAGATTATCTTTACCAGCCCCGGAATTGGAGCTGGGAACACCTCCCCGTCTTTGCTATCCCTTGGTGATTTTCCTCACCAGACGAGACAACGGGGACCCTCATCCCGACGAGACTGTGAGTATCTCTCCTCAGATTTCTCTCCATCTCTTCCCCCTTTTCTCTTTTGTCTTCTATTATTACGAAGCTATGCGAAGTGTCGCAATTTTCCATGTTAACAAAACTTGCACCATGCGAGAGAGTACTTCGAATGCAACATTGGTGCGTCTAATTTACGAGAGCATCATAATTGGCTTGACTCGCTTGGTAGGTTACACCAGGCTATTACCATGTAACGCAATTTCCCGTGTCGTTTTCCAACTCGATCCAATTCTTCGCCAAGAGCCTCTTGGAAAAACATATTACTGTCTTGAGTCTCTCTTTTTACATGGCGAAAAGTCAACCGTATGCAGCGGTAGAAAAAGAAAGACGCAAACACAGGCCACCAGTTTCAATAGAAAAACCTTGAACTCTGTTTTTACTGAAAGATGAGACATATTAATTGTTTTTTTTCTCGTGTTTTATATTTGTAGGTGGCATTGGTGAACGTGGTGCATATTAAGGATAGCGTCTGCACGCTTCCAACCTCGATACTAGCGCAGTATTTAAAGCAGGCTAACGGCCAGTTGTCCTGCCTCAAGGTGAGTTCTGCCTCTTATTAACCCTTGAGATTCTTAATCCCAAACGCCTTCTCCTTGCTAACGAGCTACTATGCAAATCTGCGGGAGAAATGATGTGATTACCATACCTGCGAGCCAGTACAGTTACACCGACCTGCATACCGAAATAGGTCTTCGATTGCGCTCAAAATGGTCCTCGCTGTATACATATTCCAGTTAAAAGCGATGGAGTCTTGCCCGTTGGTTAATCCATGAAATTATCTCGCAGTTTGACATTATAAACGGATCCTTTAAAGCCTTAAATCCCAAGACAGTAATGCTTGTGCAAAAAAAAAAGTCAGGGTGAAGGTAGGTCAACCTTCGAGTTCTAGGGAACGCTGTTGAAAAGAAGTATTTTAAAAAGCAGATCTTTCGTAGCGATAAATAGACCGTCTCAGTTACATCGCGGCAATTATTGCTAATTCTAGACTGATCATAAAAAGCGAGTAAAATGTTGCCCAGCGATGTTGGACGGCATCCGCATACATGTCGCGTTAAAAAAGAATTCCATGGATGACGTGGAAACAAGTTGGTTTCCCTGATCTTTTTGTCGTACACGTGCCGATCAATTTTATTAACGTGCTAGGAATGGCACGTGTGCCCTCCATTTGCAAATAATGGTATAGTCTATAGCGTATCTTCATGCTTCCCGACTCTTTCTATACCATATAAATCATCGTGTGAAAATGATTAATTTCTTTTTAGAATCATGCAATATGGGACAGTATAGATCTTTCTGTAATGACATTCATGAACGTGGCCCCAAAATTTAAAACCCGTTCGACTTATTAGCATGTGTCGTTTATCTGAATGCTTTCATCATAATAGATACAGCTTGAAAGGCTCATTGCGACTTCTTCGATCCGATGAGCCATCGGTTGTTCGCGTATTGAGAAAGATAATCCCAGTGAGGTGGTGGTAAAATAAGACTAGAAAAACAATTAAAATTTTTCACGACACCAGCTCACTCGGCGCGTTTTAACTGTGCGAGCCGCAGATTCTTTTCTTTTCCCATTCCATTGGTCATTTAAATTTATACGAAGGCTCCGAAAAAAGAATTTCCGAGTGTCTCAGGTGATCAATAAATTCTTTTGTCTGTTAGTTGGACTGCAACCTCGGGGTCACAATAAAGAACACATGAACATTCTGTCGGTAATTTTGTAATAGTCAATTGTTTGTCTTTACGAACTAAACACGTCGCGTAATGAAGAACCGCTATAATACTGAAAGGTCGCGACATGTATGCTTATTATCCTGCCCACATAACGCCTGCTGAACACATTGCTCACTGGAATACGTAGAGTTTTATAGAAAATGAGCGAGGAGTAGTTAATAATAGTTAATAAGCATATAATGGTTATTGGAAGAAAACGAGCATTAATTTCAATTTGTTGGCAGCAATTGTATTTGGCGACTGGGAACTCCACGAACTACGATGAAGGAGATGTGTCATCGGGACTTGGTCCAGCATTGGCATTAGCGGAACCATGCAATAACAACGGGAGCTCAGCGCGTGGTGCCTTAGTTGCATCGGGGACTGGCGATACAGAGGGTTCACTCTGGAACACCGCGGGTGAACAATTGTGCGTGGTATGCCAGTACTTCCCTTTGTCAAGAGCCCTACTACCATGCAGACATACGTGCATCTGCGCCTCCTGCTTCGGAAAGCTGGATCGTTGTCCCATGTGCCGAAGTCCCATTAAAAGCTACTTCTGCATTCGGGGTGAAGAGTACATGCCACCAGAAAAGGATATTAATCCATGTAAACATAGGCAGACCAATCATGGGCCAACTCATTGGCTTCATGATTGGAACGATAGACTTACCGACTTCCTTGGATTCGCACGGTAAACAGATATTTGCGAACTCTCATCTTTTTTACGTACATACATCTTGGGCTGCAGCCGAGTATCAAAGCTTCGATACTTTGTGCACCCTGGTCCAGTACAGGAGGGTCAATTTCGGCCACAACATTTTTGTGGTCAATTAGCTACGAGTGATTGGATTGCGGCCTAATTCTAAGAAAAATTTTGAAGTCAGCTACGAGTACATGCAGGAAGTTTGCTTCCTTGTCAACCGAAGTATTTGTGTCTCAGACAGGGATAGGATGAATGCATCGTTGATGCGTAATAGTTCTTTTAACGTTAAAGGTTCACGTGCATGGAATTGGGAAGAGCGAAAATATTTGCGCTCCGGAAGAAGAATGGCATACGAAAAACCGCTTTTGTAATTAACCGGGTATCTAGTGGTCTCGTAGTTTCATCGCTCTGTTTGCGCCAAATACTCTTTCTTTCAAAAGCTTCTACCTCCAGACAGTCATTACGCGCCCGACAAAAAGGAGAACAAATACGTGGAGAACACGATGCGTCAGTAGTTGAATTTCAAATTTTGAATCGGGGGAACAAGGTTTCGCAAATGGCCAAGCAGAAAGATATACTCCTGGATTACAGTAAATACAAAGGGTTTCAAATGCAGGCTATAAGAGGAAATATTGAGTACCATGATAAATAATTAAATAGTTGCACACAATCTCAATGAATGAGGCTCTCAGAAAATACAATTCGAATAACATTTTGGTTATTCACTATAGTGTATTTAATGTCTCTATAATCGCATAAATTGATGACACTCGTAGAGCTTTCTTTGTATGTTCTGTTAACATTTCGAAGTGAACAATTGAAAAATTATGGGTTAACTGCCAATTAAAGGTATAGTAATTGTTACGAAGTTCGTTTACATTCAGCTATGAGCAGTTAATGGGATCAGACCAACTGCAAATTATAAGTGAATGACTCGTACTATTCCATTTTTTTACTTACTACATACATATACTATACCTTTGACAGGCCGGTAAAACGAAGTGTAAGGTTTTTTTACTTTCTGTACAGAAAAGTAACCCGTGAAGGATAAAAGTATCCGTCAATCTATCATGACGGATATTTATGCGAACAAGTCTTGCTTTCGACATAGAATATTTCAACTTTTGACTATTCAACGTTGTATAAATACTTAAGATGTAAATAGGAGTTGCGAGTAATATACGTCCGTTTTTAAGATATAAGTGGTATCAATTAACTTATTGATATTATTTCATACTTTATGCGCTAAATGGTAACGTTCCGCTATGCATGCCTTTAAAAGTATTTTTCTTCCTTGGTTTTCCTCTTTGAAACCGAACCGAGCTAAGGAAGGGAGGGAAAAGAGAGAGAAAGAGATAACAAGTGAAATAAATGAAGAACGCATTGTTCTCGCGAGAAGGGAAATAAAGAAGAAGAGATTAGAATCGCTCTGCCGTCCAATAAAGCAGCGAAATCGGCTCCGATTTCAGGAGGACATTAATCATTAGTCATAAGCAAGGGGTTTGTTGAGCTAGCGTTTAAACTGTAAATACACAGACTGTGATAATTCTAATAACATCTATGTAGAGAAGAGCGGGCAATGAGTCCTCCACAGGGACGATCTCAATTGCGAGGGATTTGAGGGAGCTGACGGAAAAGAAGAGGAGTCACCATCTAAAATCATTGACGATTGTCGCATTGATCTTTATCAGCCTTAACCGTAATTTCCGGGCACATTGTGCCTAAAATAGCAACCCATTTCTAGGATTTGTAACATTATTTTGAAGCACATACGAAAACAAGAGATGGAATAATTATTTTACAAATCCAAGGAATTGGTATACACGCGTTGGAAGTACGCGCATGTGTTAACTAAAAAACATAAGGGCCTCCGAAGTCAATGTCATTGTAGTCGAAGATATTAACATCCTAATTTATATTTCATCAAATATGTATGATGTTTTGATGATGTGGCAATGCCTCTGTGTGAGAACCTGTATATAATTTATTTAATAAAACATACTCTATCAAAACCCTTCACAAACCTGCTTTGAATATATAGTATAGAGACAGTTTTGTGTTCTACACGGGATCATTCTAAAGCCTACCCTTTTCCTTCAAACTCTGACCTGACTGACCTACAGTGTATATTAATGCATTTAAATACAATTATTAATATCCTATTGGTAATTGGGCTTCATTAAAATGAAGTTATATATTAATTAGCGTAGTGTTTTCTCCGCTTCCCCGATGTCTTTGTTACGAGCGCCATCAGCACTTCCTGCGGAGTTTTCGGCGTAACCTGCAGAGCAGTAGTCAACCGCTCAGGAGCACAATATATAATTCACTATGCTGTGTTGTGCCGTGCTAACCGTCGATCACGTTGACAGTCCATTTTACTTTTCAATCATAAGTTCACACGAGCAAGTATTCACTCAAAGCTTTGTAAAGAGAATTTTGACGAGACTTTGATCTAATTCCTTAAAACGGCTTGTCTTGGAAAGTAGTTTCAACGTGATTTTCCTTAAGATGATTTCGTGAGACAATTGATCCTGCACAGAAAGAAGTAGATCCGTTTACCTTTGTGCGCTGATAAAGCTTGCGTGTCCCTCTGAACCGGTATGTATCATCTCATAATTCCAATAACAGAATTAGCTTTCTATTAGTTATTACTACCGAAACAAATTTTAAACCTTGCCTTTCGTTCAACTGGCAGGAAGCTGGAATATATACAGTTATCTTTCCAAGGCACAATACTCATCGATCAAAGGGAATGTTTGTTTTGCTTTTCTCTAGCTTGGAGTCCAGTGCCACCACGAAGGTTAGACCGAATAACAACACGATTACTTGACGACGGTGAGCAACTCTTCTAATCTTTATTAAATCTGTTCAGTTACACGAAATTTATATGCAATGAGATATAGAACTTTTTTTCGGATTTTTCTTGTTGTATACCAACCATAGAATAGTACTAGCGCGAATATTAATGTATATTGAACTATTTGCTTGACCGCAGATATTCTAAGGACACAAGAAGGTCTTCCTTGAGATTATTAAACGTTCTGTGCATCAAAAATGGCGGGTAGCGGAGAACTTTGGGTGCAGTGCTTCACTTGCTGTCTGGCTCAACAAGAATCAACGAGGAACGGAAGACAGAGAACACATCAGAGACTCAGGATAGACAGGAGCATGATAGGTGTTCCTACTAACTTTAGGCATATCGGGCATATTAGCAGCAGAGACCTCGATATGACTAGTGCACAGTTGTCCAGTATACAATCACAGATGCAAATGAAGGATGCATTCAGTAATGCGTACAGTGTTAAGGTACAATAGCATTGTCAAGTATGAGGATTCAATGAAAACATTCTGTTTCCATTGCTCCAATTCTCGAATATCGCATTTTTTGTTTAGGCTTACTGAGCACAGTGGAGAGGTGCTTTAGACTGGCCTATAAGGAACTTTGTAACGGGACTGTTGATAACATGACTGATTTTTATTGTTGATGTTCCTTATGTTTGCTCGGAGCATTTGTGCATTTTTCATTTCAATGTTATATGCATCACATTTGCATTTAGGATTTGAACTAGGCTGCATTTAGTATCAGACAATGTTTGGAAAAACTTGACGGAGAATTGAAACTGCCATTTCTTACATGCGCTATATAAACGGATCCGCACACTTTTTATCACAAAGTTCTTCCACTTCTAAGATCCGATGAATTTCAGTATATGGTAATATACTAACATACTTGATATTTTAAATGGTTACTCATATTATACTCGACTTTTGATACAAAAACGATTTTGCACGATTTTTTACTCCAAGTGAGGAAGCGATAAAAGTTAGTACCGTAATTACGGCATTTTACGTAGTACTCTTAGTGCGAGAAAATGATTAATTAGTATATTATGTATATATCGTGAATATTAACGTTCACAAAGCACGGCCCACTCTTCCTATTTCTGTATTCATTGTTAGAATGTAAAAATTTACAGTTGGCAGCTCGCGAAGATCGAAGTGAAGAGATAACGAATTAATTCATACGTATTTTGCCTAGTCTACAATTAATTGTTGTATTTCTTTTACATAACGAACCTTTTTACTAATCTAGAAGCATATAGTTTTTTTCTAACGGGAAGATTTAGCCGAAAATGTTTACATACTTTTACATCCTTCAGGAATGCTTTATTTATGGTTCCTATACATGCAGCAAAAGCAATAATGATGTAGTTGGGAAATGACAATATGAGTATTCAATTAATCTTAGAAGAGTAAGGACGAAGTAAAGTCTAGAAGATAGTCGGAAACAATGTATTTAGAATATAAAAATAAATCTATGTACAAATTAATAATATGGTACAAAATGTTTCTGGAATAATTACATCTCAGAAGATACTAGATGCAAGAATTTGACAACGATTGCCAAGACCGAGCTAGGGAAAAAGGACCAGGTTCTATGGATTCCCCAAGAGTTGAATAATTGTTGGAAAAACTAGAGCCCACTTGTTTGTTAACATTGTTTGCTGTACATGTTCAGATACATTTACAAAAGTACATAATAAGAAGTTACTTTTACAAGTCGATATTGTATATTATATTGACAGTCCCTGAAGACTACCTTGATAGCAATATTCCAATTCAAAGATGCCTCCCCAATTTTCTACAGCTTATCTAGTGAGTTGGAGAATAGGCATACAAATGGATGCATAATTTCACAAAATGAGTAGCTCCACAAAACATATGTTGAAAAGTCCTAAAAACCGTCAATGCATGTATTGCAGTATTGATTGGTGAAATTAAGCATCTGTGTCGAACAAAACGCTACTCTTATGTCACTAATTATAATATCACATAATATCACATAACATAGATCCGTGTGCATTGTGGAGAGTCACTTAATCTACCAAACGATAAAATCCTCGACATTGCTTTGTATACGTAAGCACGTCCAATATCTCGCGTCCCCGCATATTTCGGACTCACGACATACGTACACGGACAGCCAAGCTATCCTTTAATTTCTAATTTTGAGATCCATGCCCTATGGATGAATGAAGAAACGCCTGCGAGTCTTTCATCGCCCTTAAGTCTCTCAATTCCACCAGCTAAGCTGGTGGATCCATCCCGCACGAAGTTTGCCTCAAGGCATTCACGCATACGTTCCTATATACAAGACTTTTTATTGTCAGCATTGTACTTGACAGACCTCTCACATGTCCTCTGAGATTCGATTAAAGCATGCCCCCCCTCCCATTCCTCAACCAACCGAATATCTGCCTAAGATTCCCAGAGTAAGAGGAGTGAATGAACAAGCTATAGTCAGAAGATGAATACTTAGTTCGATTATTCACTTTCTTCTGCGGGACATCGGCGCGGGGGTTTGGCTTCTCTGGCTGACGTTTAAAAGACCAATTCTCGTCAGTGGGTTCCCAGTAAATTTTACATGGCAGCAGCAACTCGATGGAAATCTGAACATGTCAGGAGCAACTTTTCCATCATTAGAGATAGCGGCAAGTTGCCGATAAATATATTTCTGTTTGCATGTGGTTTTATATCCTTCAGCCAGACCATCTATCACACTGCAATCGCCATTCTCGTTACTGGAAATCAAATTACTTTATATAAATAACAGATAGTATTTACGTTGAATATATAACAATGATTGGCGAATACGTTAAACTTAAATTTACTCCAACCATGACAAATTGCAGTCTGATGGTAAGATAAACTTTTTACGTCAAATAGGTACCAGAGGTGGAAGTTACATAATATGTACCTCGCTGTTCGTCGCATAGTTTTTCAATACTGACCTGCAAGTCTCGATTCGTATTCCCTGCTTGAAATTATCCTGATTCACCACGAATAGCCACTCCTTACGCTTGTTCTCTGCCGATTTCGGGTATACTACTTGTTCCTGAAGTTAAAAAAGAGTAGACGAATCAATTACCACTGCCAAGTCAGCTGGTGCGGAAAAGAATGTTTTCTTTTTGCATGTGTCACTTACCGTAGACACGCAGAGAGGAACATCATCCATAACATCGATGCGTTGTTCAATTTCAGAGACCTAGTGTCAAATATACAAGTGTTAATGCACGATAGTCTAATGAAACATGATTGAGAATTTATTGCAGAATGAACTTTGACTAACCACATCGACACCAGCCAGTAACTTGAGTGTATCGTTCAAGTGCATCGCTTCGTTCACCAAATCCTCCGGGTAAAAGGACGCTCTTTCGCAAAAGGTCGCTCCTTGACAAACAGGGGCAGAGGGCCTAGGGCTAAATTTATGAGGTTTCCCGATCATTCCGTCGTCCGTTGGAAAGACAATCTTACCGTCTGATTGCATCAAGTCGGTCATGGAAGATCCTGAAAGAATATCAGATTATAGTGACAATCTTCTAAATATCATATGGCACATCTTGCAGGCGACTCAAAACAAACCATTTTCATTCCCGAACAATCGGCGTTGCCCTTGCTGGTTATCGGTGGTACGTTTGTTTAATGATGTACTCGAAGCTTGGATGTCTTCATATCGAGTAGTATCCCTTTGGATTCCTCTCCTGGAATCTCGATTATTTGTAGTCCAGCTGTTTGGATCAACGAGAACACCGTTGTCGTAGGCAGTCTGGATCATCTTTGTTATTTCGTCTCCATTATTTAGTCTTGGAGAATAATCCACAGTAGCTCCATTTCCATTATTCTCTACTTTAGTCAATGCATCGGTGGAAATTGACTCTGACGCTTGCCCAACTCGTTGCGGATAAGCATACAGCTGACTGGTCTGTGATTAAAACAAGTTACTCAATTTATACACATCAGGCTTGTTAAAGAGTTGACGTAGGTGACGATTAGTTCGCTTTAAATTGTCGAGGATGTTTCCCCTTTTACTTGTCGCGGAAGTACCGGCCCGGCTGTAAAGAATAGACTACGAGATTTCAGGTAAAGATAAAACTAATCTCGCCACGGAAATTCCTCTATGGACTTGTATTGCAATCGTCTGTACCAATATTTACAATCATCTTAAGCATATTCGAAGATGGACATTAGATCTATTTAGCATAATTTTCTACTTGTCCTGTCCTCACAAAGATAATGAATGTCTTCTTAAATAGTACAAATAGAAACTCACAAAGCTAGATCTACAATCTTTTTTCCTGGAAGAGCGTCTATTCCTGAAGCTAAGTATGTCGTCAATTTACAGGTCTGTTAAAATTGGAAGTAGCGCGAGACACGAGATTTCTAAGAAGCCGGGAAATCGTGCATCCAAATATAAAAATGCAATAAGACAGAACGAAAAGGCAGGTAGATAAAAAATTCTGTGACCTTGTATTCTCATTAAATGATACTTAAAGTTTATCGCTATGATCACTACCGTGACTCTATTAAATACCATGTTAGCATCGAGTTATCTATAATGTCAGACATTCCAAATTCGCCTGGTTTCGCGAGAGACCTTCGATCGTTATATCCGTCTTGTTTCTGTGCGGTTGAGAATAATTAATTGAACCGGCAATTTAACACGGCACAGGTTCACCGTGAAATCTGAGATCCTGTTATACTAGAGGCAATAACGCACCTCCTTACGTAAATTCAAGTTCACGTTCTTGACTCATAGAATCTCAGTTTCTCGGACGCGTGATATCGGCTTTGTCTCGCGTGATAACATTTGCCCTTCGATTGGACCCAAATACACACTTATCAGACAAGCTGCCCAACAAGACATAACGCAGATATGAACATAGAACTACAGATCACTGTAATCAGTGTTAGACTATGCAAGTTTAATTCAAAGAATTCGAAAGTTAATTCGAAGGATGACATCCTCCAGTCTATAACAGATCGACGTAAGCACGCAGAAACAAATCAGAGGACTCATCGAACCGAATTTCTAAAGTGCCGTCAGTTGCGTTCAAATTTCCTTTAAAACTCTTTAATTCTCGTCCTGAGAGATATTCTTTAAGAATCTAGATCAATGTAGAATGAATGTACTGTTACTCACCAGTAACAGTAAAAAATAGGCGAGCATCTGAGCCATAGTAAGACATTCCACTCCCATGATTTGGCTTTTCGAAATTCAAAGTCTGAGAAGTCCGAAGGGAGAACAGTACGATGCTGCGTGTCCAGAGGGATTTCACACTGTAGCACCAAGCACTCACTCTTTTTTCACCCGAGCTCACCAAGCTCACGATCACGAGTACATTTGGCACGAGAGAGCCGAGAGTCAGTATCCCCTTCCTTTTTACGGATCAGGCCCGCTCACACCGAACGGAACCTCCACTTCTCCAGGCAAGAGGCAAGCAACGCAACAACGCCGATAACAGTGGAGGGAGGATGCAGGATACACCAAGAGATAGGAGACGGTCAGAGATTCACAGGAAGCGAGATCTGCCCGTGTGTCGAGGAACAACTTATTACAACACAACCTGCTTCGTCGAGGGAATCGCACCGCGATCCTTAGGCTTCGAGTGATCGAACACGATTGAACGGATATCAGGGAGCAGGTATCCTCATTATTTACGCGAACCTCTGTCCACGCTTCAGTGACCAACACCGACGGGGGGAGGGAGGGGGGAGTGGTGGATACTTCCGGTGCACTGTACTTCTTTATGCATCGGTCGCCAATTTCTTCGTCGATCATACCGTTTACTCATTCACCGTTCAGAGTATTCGCTGCCAGCTAATCACCTCTTCGGCATGTACTACGATTTTATCTCGTTAATACTTAACACATATACACATTGAGTTTATAGTACATATATTAAATGTTACACTTCTAGTAGCATAGCTTATACTCTGGTTTCGTGAATGGTGCCCTCATTGTCAGATAGAAAGTAGAATCTCACGGTTAATGAGGTATTTCAAGCGGCACGGGAGAAAAGAGCGACTGCTCTCAGTCGTTTCGATTATCTAGCAATATATATTATTGAAATAATATTGGCGAGTTATGCGTGAACGCGTTGTTTATCGTGTCCGCTCACTAACCATTGAGTGCAGCAATGCATTATTGCTCTGTTTACATTGAGGTCGTACAATAATCACAACAATAAACCCTTAGCAGAAAGTACAACTGTAACTGAACTTATATCATAAAGTTATTATTAGTGTAATTGAGGTGACAGAGTTGTAACGATGTATTAAGCATAAAAGCGGCAGGTAGTGACGGTCCCTTAATAGATACCCTCACTCAAAATCGTTCCACCTGTTGAGCGCGGTCACTAATCCCTTCATCACTTTCCTTTTGTTTTCTAAGCCCGGGGCTATATATATTGACCTTGGTGGCTTGATAATCCTGACAGTACTGATTTGACAAGCCACAGGAGACAAGTTCTCCAGACAACCGGTCTTGCACTTTAACATTTTCGGAATTCTTTGGTAATCGGTATTCATCGATCGATGCACGACACATTCCAGGCAATATTGGCGCCGGTCTACCTTCACGTTTTACGTTTTATTCTAAATGGAATATTATAATGTATCCGATCTCGTATTCAATCACGTGCCTAGTTGCTGCTAGCGCTCGTGCAAGTCTCTCTCACCGGTGTAGTGAATTTCAATTACAGAAATGTCAGACATCAAGAGTGTGTTATCTTTACTGTGCCAGCATTTAAATTTATCAATCAACGTCCCTCTGAAGCCGGAATACTTTCGTTTAGCCAAATTCGACGAGTCAGCTGAGAGTGTTGTTGGTATCTTCTAGACATAACCTTGCTCACCAAGTGACAGAATTATAAAAAGTATATTAACTTCTTAGACACAGACCTTCTGGCACGTTTTGGATATCTTGAGTTTTTACGTTGTGAAACGAAGGAAAGTCCGACTTGATCTTCGAGATTTTGGTGGGCAAAATAACTTTTCGTAGAAAATAGTATAGATCGATGTTACTTGTTCTTTAATTCACGAAATATCATTTAGATACACATGCGGCAACGAAATTGCGTTTCGCTTATTTACAGTACCAAACAATAGAGTTTTACTGTCAATCTAAAGAAAGCGGTAGTAACAGGCAGTTATTATTAGCATTCGCATGGCTTCTCGGTACGCAAAACGTCATGGACATAGTGGTTCAGGATCATTTAGGCAACAGTCGCTTGGGAAGGGAATGCACGCAAAGTAAAGCCAACAGAATAAGCGAAGAAGCTTTTAATTCCACACCGGAATCGTTGGTATCAAAAATTAATATGTTCCTGGATTTAAATGGCAAGATAAATTGCAATATAAAAGAAATTAGCGAGTTGCTCTCGGAAAAGGCGAAATTGGTGGCAAAAGTGCATGCTGCAAGTACAAATGCGAGTGGTCTACCGCACTTAAGTGTCTCGGAATTAATACTGATAAAGAATTTATCGGAAGGCATTAAGAATTTAAAATCGCGAGACGTAGAGAGTTATACGAGAGAACTAAGAAACATGAGTTACTTGTTGGACGTTCATATGAAGTGGGTGAAGAAGGAGCCAGTGTTTTTCGAATGGATGGTAAACTCATCAAGATGGATATATGTTAGAGGGTTAGAGCAGCAAGGGGAGTCGTGAGTACTTTCAATCGATTTTATTACAGGTGACCGTAATAGAAGAACATAATAAGCCGGAAAATTGTACGGGCGATTTAAACTGGCATGAATTATTAAATTTTACGTCACTCCTACATTCTGAGATCAAAACGAGGCTCAATGATGTCAGTCCAAACGATTTATTAAATCGATTTGACGATTTGGAGTGCTCATCGCGCTTTCTTAGAGCTCACAGCGGTACCACTGAAGCCGAAATTGTACTGAAAGATACAACCGATTGCTTAAATAAAGAGACGGAAAATCTCCATAAAAGGAAAGAGGAAATTCGAAGGGAACTCAAAGATCTGTTAAAACTAATTCCAGCGTGTGCGCAAATTTAGTACGAAATTTTTATTTTCTACAAAATAAAAGACATAATAAAATTGTTTGCATTACAGTGTCATTGCGTGTCGAATAAAAAGTATAATACCTATTTTGTCGCGTATGAATCTGGCTTTTATCAGTCAAGTACATTTAACATAATAATACGCACTCAGTCATCGAGAGTATTCTCTTGTCAAAACTTAAAGTAATTAGCTGGAGAGAGAGTAAAGGACTACGATGAAGTGGTCGTTGTTGACACCTGATCGACGACACCGAACGACGAGATGAACACATTTAATATTGTCACAAGAAATATCCCGATTACCGTCCAGTTGTTGGCTCTGTCGGCCTTGCACATTTGAGCATCATCCTTGACATTGTACCTGCTGTTCCAAATAAGACCAATGCCCACAGCAATTTGTAGAAACAGGCTTGCGCCGATCATAGCCAGAGAGGGAAAGTAGTACGGATGACCACCGTCGGTTTGCAATACGTATCTCAGCTGATTGGCATTGGCTGATAAAAGTGCTAGGTCCATCATACCCTGGGCCAGAGTCTTCTTGTGTTGGTAGACATTCACATCAGGTGTAGTAATGAGAGGTGGTTGTGGGAAGTAGGGTAACTGCCTCGGCGGAACTCTCGGCAGCTCAGGTAAAAGACCATCATCGATACCGAGTCTACTATCAAAACCAATGGGTAGTCTGCCGTCATCTTCCAGGTCATCGATCTCCAAGCCAGAAGTCGGCCGAGGATTATTGACATTGTCCGTTTCACGCAATGAACCAGATCGAGATCTCACCATGCGCGTATCAAGTGGTTTCAATGTTAGAGGTTTCGCAACATCGTCATTAACGTCATCCATGAATAGGATTTCATCTGGTACATTGTTTGGAGTGGTCATCTTCGATGAAGAAAGTTCTTTACACTTTTTAAACTACTTCCTCTTGAGTTTTACTGGTGCTAGAAGTAGGACGTATAGCTTTACGTTGTGCGTCCACTTCATTGCCACCTTCCGAGGCTGCCCTCGGCCAGTCGAGTTTCTAAATCCGCGGAAAAGTTCTTGGAAAGAGTGGCGAAAGAGTTCTCGTTGCCACTCTTTCGTAACACTATGTCAGCATTGGTCGACACGTACTAATATTATTAGCTTTACATTGTTCACAGTACCACTCGATTCGCAGTCTAACAAGTGCTGTCAGTTGGGCTCAGTCTTGTGAAGGGATGTTGGCCCAGCGAACAATATCTCTTTCTTGAATATTAATACTCGAGACACGCGTTGAATTTTAAACACACGGTACCTTCCTTCGAGGGGCGAAAGAACTGGCAAAACGACGCACGCAGGTCAGTCTGACTACAGCTAATGAGTAGCCTACGATTTGGAAGGGACAAACTCGTGGTCATCAAATGGGGAGAAGCTGATTCATATTGCTCGTGATGTCACGTCACGACCAGGACGTCACGGTTTTCTTGAAGTGGATTTACCAGCTTGTGTCACTGAGAACTTGTTCCCATTCCCATATAATTCGAGGAGTTGACACTTAATAAGAGATCACCACTCATTAATTGCCATTGCAACTCCTCTCAAGGCTGTAATATATACAACGGATCGCACAATCCTCACTCACAGAACACTCTTAATTGCATTTCGAGTAGATTGTGCTATTATTCGTCCATTCATTGTCTTTCATTTTAGGTATGACATTTGTTACACTTTAACTGAGAATCTGATTTGGAAGTGGTGCAACAAGAGAAAGGAACAAAAGTAGCTTAGGTGTCGCGTGTTAGTCGCACGTGTTACCGCGAATAAGCTCGACAGTCGAAGTCCAACAGCTTTACGTCAAGACCTTCACGCAACCAGAGAGAAGGGGAATGGCAGTGATCCAGTAAAATTCTACAAGATCTATGATTTGTTTCTATAAATACTGTTAGCATCGGATATCTAACTCAAGTTCCTGCATCCAGCATCATTTAGGGAAAGAGACACAACAGTTCGGCAATTCCTCCGAATTTCAAACCGTCCAATTTACTTTATAGGTATATTCCAGGAGATCCGTATGTTATCTGTAATCTTTCACGAATCCTTTTGCAATCGGTTCTCAGAAAATTATTACAGTTTAATGGAGACCTTGTGCACGAGACAATGCCGATGAGGGTCTTCACCATGCTCGCTACACATGTGGGCGCAGAGCGGTAGTTCCCAGTCCGGAAGTTGCCAGGCGCATTCGAACGAGCTCAGACTCTGCAAGTGAGTCATAGGCACGACTCGAATCGCGAATGTATTGTGTCATGTTACGGGGAATCGGCAGCTCCATGAGGAAAATTCCTGGATCTCTGGAGCAGGAATTTCCCAATAACAATGCAATATGAATATCTGTAAACGCATCATTTTCATGGAAAGCGCGGAATTCGTAGCGCTCTACCTTTTGGGCTATACATAGTTATGTAAGAGGGACAGTATTGAGCTTCCCGTTGTCAAGTAAACAATGCCGACGCTACCTGGGTTTCCACCTTGGGGCATTCCTTCACAGTCGGTATACCTGCCCTAATTACTGAAGCAGTGACCGAGTCATGGTCGAATGATTTTTAACATCAGAATATCGAGTGATCTGGCCAGTGGCCGATTGTTTATTGCACGTGCAACAAGGTAGCCACAGATATGAAATAAGGAGATGAAATTTCGTGAGCATGAAAAGTCAGAGATGTTGCGTTCATTGTCCGGGAAAGCTAGTGCTTTCAGGATCGAATGAATCCCATGATTGCTGTCAACCGAAATACGTCACGGGGAACTTGAGAATATCTTCGTTGCGGAAAGACATACCCGGATACGGCAGACAAGAGAAGCGAGCTATGAGGAAAAGTGCAGAGCCAATTTTGGATGAGGCGACTTCCTGCTACGATAAGTTCGCACTGGCAAAGAAATTGCACGCTGAAAACTTAGAACACCAACCATTGCCCGATAGAGTTGATGATTCAGTGTTCAAGAATTTTAAACAGGAAAACTCCTGCAGACGTTTATCCTCGGGGAAGTGTAATTGTGTCGATCATCCTACGGAGGATGAACAGAACATGGACAAAAGAGCCCACCGTTATGGTGCAGTGCTTGGTTGCAAGAAACCAGAGACCAGAATGGACCTTGCCATTTGTTGGGAGACGCCGATTAATCCTACTTACGAACCTCGAAAAGCCACACACGTAGACGGATCCGAGGGTGGCTCGGCACCGGCGATATTCGCGTTGGTCCAGCATACTCCGGATTCTACCAGAGCTTGCATTCGTTCAGCACCCACACAATCGGAACATCCTGAAGTAAAGAAACATTACGTGGATTACCCCTGCAGTGACCAAGAATTTGGAACTCATTGCCAGATGAAAAGTTCCAAAGCACAAGGGAACGAAGAGGAAGATAAGAAGCAGTGTTGGAAAACTGGATGTTGCTGCCAAAGTCTTTGCAAAAATTTGGACGGAGTAACATTGTCCAAGCATGGACGTGAACGACGTTCGAGATCAGAAAGACCGTACAGGAGATGCGTGGCGTGTGCGGAAAAAATAGGACGGGACGACCCAAGATTAATAAAATCAGCTGTGGGGCTAGCATTAGGAACTGAGAAGAACGACAGGGACCAAGAAAGAAAGAAGAATGGTCTCCCAACAAAGAACATAGTACCACGGCCCAAAACGCCCTTCGCAAGAAGATCTTTTTGCATTGACACTCTCACGCCACCATTCAGTGTTGTCAATGGCTGTAGGGATGCAGACTACCCTGAACATTGGAGACTCATGTCTGTCTATCAGCAGTCTTATAAGAATCCTCAGAAAAGAAGGGCGGTATTTCATTCTTAGATAATATTGAGCCGCAACTTTTTGACTGATTAGAATTGTCAACTGTAACTTTTATCGCCTGAAAGTCGACGCACTGTGATATACATTACTTGCACTTTCGTTGAAGCGACTTGGCAATTACAGACTAATTGATGAAAAGGCACATTATGTTTAGACATCACTCTCGTTTCCTGTTCTTTAGGGTGCTTATGTTAATATGTATGGGAGACATGGTTCCCTCCAAATTATAAGCTTCCTCAAGCAATAGCGTTCGATCCAATTGCTCCAGGACTACAGTCTGCAGGCGGGCCAGCAAACCCGATGTTGGCGTGACAATACTTTGAAAATCAGTACGAGAGAGAATGTAGATCTCGCTAGTTTCTGCAGCTATGACACTGGCAATTCTGAACTCATTCTCCATAACGAGTGAGATCTCGCCGAAGTAGGCGCCGTCCTCCAAGTGACAAATCTTAAAATAATTCGGGACATGAAGTCTCGATTTAAAAAGGTAGAAAGTTGCCCTTACATATGATGATGCGAAACACTAACTTCTTTACCAGTGCTGGTATAAACTGCGGCTGTTCCACATCCAATGAAGTAAAGAGCATCGCCGCGGGTACCTGCGCGAACAACGACGTCTCCAGTCATGTAAACTTCCGGCCGCAACGCGGCTATTATATCTACTATCAGTGGCTGTGGTATATGTTGAAATAACTCGACACCGCTGACCACCCTCAAGTAGTTATGTAACATTAGTTCCTGAAATAGATAAATATAGAAGCAAAGCCAGCCAAACAAAACACGAACTGTAGCGAGTACTTCTCGCAAATAGGGTGACACTTGATTCAGAATACGCCTGTTCCTGTCGAAACCTTTCCTATAACGGTAGTTATAGAAGATGAGTAAACGCTTTTGCAAGGCCGGCGGTAGTTCCTTGTGCCGCATGTAATCCCGCAATTGTTGTATTAGCATCAGTTGCCTTTTGCTGGTCGAGTGGAAGCTCGCCATTAATTGGGACATTTGAGCTGCGGAGTATGATTGTAATTGAACTAGATTACCGAGGCCGATTAAGTCAGTCATACCTAGAATATATATGAAGCCGAGGAATCCGATGATAGTAAAGATCAAGTTCAATACTATGTCCTCGGGAGTTTTCATGTCCAGGTAATGCTGAGAGCGAACAAGTGCAGTGGTAGCACGATTCAAGCACATGAGGTACTTCGTTAATGTGGTATCTTTGCTCGCCATATACTTGGAGTAGATCCATGACCTGGCATGCAAATAATCGATTAGAATTCTTATCTGACTGTAAGAGAACATTTCGGGCTTTGCACCAACTCTTTGTTTTCGCCGACAATCTTGACTACCATCAGTGGTATAAAGTACTCGAGGCAGGCTGCCCAGTGAACGCACATGCCAACGACCACACTTATTTCCAATAATTTGTTAAGTTGAAAGCCAACTCTGAAAACCTAGAAATTTATGCTATGTTATAATAAATCTATCGAAAGGTAAACATTGTGTTTAATTCGATAGTGGCTCACATAGCGTAGCCTGTTCCAATAAATAGCAGCTATACGTATTCGTAGGATTTTGAGCATATTCAAACAAGTCAAATACCAGGTCGAGTCCGATAATAATTCGATTATCGTATCTAGTGGGATAATTGGTATGACATCAATGATAAAGTAAGTCGTCAAGTACTTTCTGCAATTCGAAAAACTCGGACTTTCATCTATATCGTACATCTATATCATGTCATATGGAGAAAGAAAAGGATACCTAGCTACTATCCTTGGATCCAATACAATTACTTTGGTTCGATCATCGTAGTAACCGGTGAAGAACATTACGATAACATCGCAAACGAATATACAATCAATTACATTATTAAGGATGTGTTTCCACTTTGTGTGACCGATGAAATAAAAGGAGAGATAGTACGGAGTTATTAGGAGTGCAATTATCGTGTATATCGTTATCGCGGTTTCCCAGAATATTCTGTAAGAATTAAATGACAAGCACTCATCAGCGTGCTGTACTACTTCGTTGTTTATCATCGAGCAGTTTATAAGAGACCTAAAGTTACTGAAAGGGTGGATCATATAAGGGTAGGTTTTCAAATGCCTATTGATCTCGAAGTTTACTGCCGATGTACTTTTGAGGCTCCATCGTGTGAAAGGATGCTTTCGGGAGATCAATCGGACGCGTTGGAACCATCGGCGTAATCGTACACAAAACGATTTCCCTTTTATGATTCCTTTCAACTCGCTGCGTTTCCGAGGGACTTCACAGATATGTTGAAGCACCGGTAACGGCTGTTGTCATTATCGGATTAACAAAACATGATGCCTTATTAATGGTTACACTGACATCGAGCAAGGCTGTATTATAAAACTCGTAAAAATGCCATTGATTACCTCCGTTTCGAGCTTCGCTCCATAGTTAGGAAGATATGTCATTAATTCCATTTCCTCTCTTTGTTCACCTTATTTTACACTGGAAAATGTAAATGGACAACAGTTTATTCATTCCTTGAGAAAACAGTAGCTATATACGCTCATACGAAATGTCAATTAAAGCACCAGATCTATTTTGGAACTTCGCTGCGATATCGATAAGAAAAAACTGCGAATCATGAACAGTGTAATTGAAGTGAGATATATATCAACAGATGAGAATTTCCTCGAATCGTAGCAGATAAGAAAGCGGTGCAGCAGATAGTACGCATGTGCTGAAAATCCCTCCAACGCAATGTTTGACGTTTTGCGGCACGTGCCTCTACGAACCAGCTGTGAAGAGCAAGTTTTCTTTGCTAGTGTGTATATCGGTGTGGATGAGTGATCCTCACGTGGATCAGCTGGATCGGCTGAGGACAGGTCGCACACCAATTTCTGGCCTTGGCACCTCATGACACTGCAGAGTAATTATAGTTGAATACATTGTGTCGATTCGTTAAAATCATGGCACAAATGTCGGATAGCAAAGACACACTTGATGATGTGTCAGATGAAGAACCACCTCAATTACCTTTAGAAGTGAGTCCTCTTCAATTTTGTCATTTCACGTATATACATCGTATGCGTACATTCTAAAACACACCACTATGCTAACCTTAATCTAATGAGATTTCGTATTAGACACAAGCAAAACTGTGAAAACAACATATCTTTTCCAGGTACTTATACATATAATGTCGTATCTATCTGTGCCGGATAGATTGGCAGCAGGATTAGTTAATCGTACATGGAGAGAAGCATCTCTCGCTCCAGAGTTTATGGATCAAGAGCAACTATATGTTGGCAAATCCTCTACGTATAGTGCAAGTAAAATCATGGATATGCTGCACAGTTGTACAAGACCTTACTTTCATATAAGCTTTACACAAGTAGAGCTCGCAAGGCACATGCAAATTTGGCGTCACAATGGACCTTGTATAAGGAGTCTTGTTCTGGTATGTTATGTTAATAATAGTTGTGGCATTTGATGCAAATTGCTAATCAGGATATTTATTATAATACATGTATTTATTTCTAGTCAGCTTGTGACATAACAGAAAAAGCTCTGGTGGAAATTCTTAAAGCCTGTACTTCTCTGAGGTCACTCCACTTTGACAATTGTCAAAATTTTCTAATATCTGGCAGACTACTTGAGGATGAGAATGTTGTAAAGGAGCTTTCAGAAAACTTTCAAAACCTGCTTGTACTCAGGTTGACTTACAATCGATTCTTAAGCGACATGCTTTTCAATAGACTTGTTGCAATATGTCCAAATTTGGATTCGCTTTCTGTGATGGGTTGTCAGATATCGTTCCATGCTGGATTGTATAAAAAGTTTTACCCAGGGGATAGTATATTAACATCCGAGGGCTCAAAATCAGTGCTGACTTTTAAGAATATGCTTCGATACTTGGAGAAACAAGCAACTAAGTTGAAGCATCTTGATTTGAGTTATACACTAGTCGACGCAAATGCCTTGAACACTCTCTGTTCTTTGGAAGGCTTGAGGCTTGAAGCATTAGCATTAGAAAATTGTCAGCAGCTATCACTAGCTGGAATTCGTGGATTGAGTCAGTATCAAACTAGTTTGCAAGCGCTTGACCTGAGCCGTTGCGTTAGAATTACCGATGCTAGTTTAGTTTGTATATGTAAAAACTTGACGAATTTAGTATATCTGAAATTGGAACGGTGTCGAGCAATTACGGACGTCGGCGTACAACATATTAGAAAACTAAGACGATTAAGATACTTGAACGTTTCGTATTGTGAACAACTCACGGGGAAGTGTATCACACGCGGTATATGTTGGGATGTGCCTTCTGAAAGTCAAGATAATATTCTCACTGAGGATGACGACGAACATTTGGAAAATGGTGCTCAGGATTTACAGGACCAGCGAGATACCGCTGGAACAATGCTGGAAAATAAATGTGTTAGAACACTTGCTGCAAAAATTGTGAATCTCTCTGAGGAATCAATTGAGTACATATGCTTGTGCTTTCCCAATTTAACGTCGCTTGACCTTAGTCTGTGTATTAGTGCCATTTCGGACAAAACACTACAGGTAAATTAATCATTTAAGATAGTACATTTAATCAAAGGTTCAATGGTATCTAGATTTCAAAAAATGCTCTTTTTTTATAGATAATATTTAAGGAACTCGTGCATTTAAAAACTCTAATTCTATTCGGTTGTGAGCGAATTAGTGATGCTGGAATAACAGGCATGAGTCTCAATAATCCAAAAAGTGATGTAGATATTCAGGGTAATAACTTAGCAGAGCCAGTCGAAAGCAGATTAAGAATCAGTTTGCGATCTAGAGCAGAAGAAGAGATCATTCGTGATGCTGTTCGGAAACGGGACGTACTCAAAATACGTGAAGAGATATCAAAATCCTCGACTCTGAATATTCCCCCAGGCTATTCTATTATGAGATTAAAGGGGTTGCGAACATTAGATCTATCAAATTGTACACGAATTACCGATGACAGTTTAAAGTATGCGTTTAATTTTCCTGAATTGCAAACACTGAATCTGGCAGAATGTGAACAGGTATGGCTAAACATGAATACAAACATGATGATATTTGTAAGTATTATCATTGATTGTCTTATTATATGAATGTACAGATTTCGGATATTGGACTTGAACATTTAACGAGAAAGAACCCTGCAATTGAAGACCTGAATTTACTAATGTGTTCAGGTTTGACCGACACTGGAATATCGTATATTGCACGTCGGTTAAAAAGATTGAAACGACTTTGTGTATTGGTATGATATTCCGATATCTTTAAGAATTATGGATGCAAAATATGATTTTTCTATGTTAAAATTCTATTCGCTAGGGGTGTGTGGAATTGACCGACTACAGTCTTAATGAATTGAGCTCGCATTCTAAAAGTCTTCAGTACTTGGATGTTCGTGGTTGTGCCAAGATGACAAGTGCAGCCTTCGACAGGTTGAAGGACGTATACGTGGAAAGAACGAAGTAAGTGAACACAACTACCTTGCATTGCTAGATATGGCTTAACCAACCATTTCATCTCAATACTGCAATGCTTCCTATATTTCAATTAACTGTCGGGGATAATGTCAACTACTTTGATTAGTTCAATAATCCATGTATTCATCGATTGATTGGTGTTGTATATTGGCCACTACCGGAGAGAACGCTTTGTATAATTGATTTAACTGCATGCAGATGATTATACATAATTATGTGGGCAATTCAAATACGTAGATCTGATCAATTTCTGGTCAAGATGTATTAAGTGCAATGTTAAGGGAGGTTCGTTGTGGTTTTGTAAAGGTTCGTAAAGGAAGAAACTTGTGGAGAACTCGCACCCGTGCCAAACCCACCACCGATGCCATTCTACCCGTTCTTTAAACTTTCTTGAAATATGTGGGAAACTCCATATACACGCCCACAAGAGGTTGTTGTCATCGTTTCATTAGCCACTGTCTCCGTTACATCAATAAACATTTTCTGGAAAGTGTGCAGCGGGTGTAGTGTCCGGGGTCTGCGGAAAACGGTGTGATTTACACAAGGCTTTAAATGTTACTCACCTGAATTAAACTTACCACGAGGATAGGATACTACGTTTACATTATTTATGTTTGTACCATAGTCGTCTGTGAGATCTACGAACTGTGCTGAGACGTGTAAAGAGCAAATTTTGTAAATGGGATTCATTTGGATATGTCACGAAAGTGTGATATGGAAAGAGTGCAGATTTTTATAGTTTTAACTTTCTATCTGTGATTATATACGAATAACTGTAAGTAACAAATGTCAAAGATATGTAGAATAAATATATATATTTAATTATGAACCCTTCTTTAAACGTACTTATATAAATTCAGATACTTCTACACAGATACACAAAACAACAGGAAGTCTTGTCCTTCCTTCCGATTGCTATATTACTTCTTTAGCAGTTATTGTAATTACTATGAAAAAATCTGAATCCTTCAGGAGTTTGCGAAAAAATACATTTTGAGCTATGGCTCTGTAATTTATATTACTTCTTCCTTGATGCAAGAACATTATGCAAAAACATTCTCCACAAAATTTCAGCTCCGGAAAATGCGGGGAAGGTTCGAAAACATGGAAAATCTTGCCTAAATTAGGAGAACTCGACTATTCAGGAGGCTGTTTCCAAGTGTTTTTGGTACAAATCTGGCACTTTGGTTTAAACCAAAACACTCGAATCTGTTTCGCCACAATTTTATTTTTAACAAGATTTATTGTATCTTTCTCTTACAAGTTTAGTAAACATATAAACAAATATTTTGTCGAACTATTACAGAATTTATGAAATTATTAATTATATACAAAATTTTACACGAGCTATCATTTAAAAGGATACTACCATTTCTCTACACCTGTTTCCTGCTCGTACAACCAGACAGATGCGATCGAAAATCAACGTGTTCACATTGAAAATTACTTCTGCAGAATTGAATTCGCAGTGCTATATATTAATTGTGGCTTTTCACTCAAAGATCATTCATATTATATTTTTTGTTACCAAAGATATCCTTACTTAAGTTTAATTTTTGCACGTCTTATAGTAATCTGCCCTTTTCAGTGGAAATTCCCGAAGGAATAGGTAATAAGAGTTTACTTTAGGTAACAAACAGTGTTTTCTAAATAATTTGGAGTTATTCGGCAGTTATTACTATATTTTATATTTATGCTGGTCATATAAGTACACGATCTTATAGTTTGCGCCAATAAATTTCATTTATTTTTGGGCTTCACGTGTACGTAGCTCAAAATACGCATGTGCAACAGGTATCTACAAACAATAATCTAAATTTTCTTTAAAACAAACAAAGTCAACAATACGTCGCATCGCAGTTAAAACTTTATGAAGTGTCAAATTTAATCGTGTAAGACGTGTGTGATATCAGTGGTAATAATTTAATATTATATATATTTATAATAAATTGTTCCACCAAAGAGTGTAGTGGCTTAGCTGACAAATTCGGTTCCCTCGGAAAAAGTGGGAACGAGCACTCACAGTATAAGTATTACATTAATAATAACATATACGTGATAGAAATTTATCGATTCCCTATGAATTAATATTTTTATATTATTGTTAGTGCTCAAGTAAGTCGCAAGTAACTCGTAGGTCAAATTCTGATTTTGAATCTGCGGATATCCTGAAATCCGCTGGTATCGTACAAAACCTTTTAGTCTATTACAAAGTTTTATGGCTATAAAGCAGTGTAGTATCAACTATACTTCATCACGACGTCCATCAAGTTGTACATCGTTATCGCGTCCGAATCCTCTATGGCCTGACTTTACATGTATTGTTACACCTATCTGCTTCATCATCAGCTATGAGGTATATTAAACATTTAATTTTATAAAGTTCAGACGTTGATCATTGGTGGGAGGAATTTTTCGCGTCTACAATGACTGTTAAAAAGTTTTGTGATTGGAAGTATATCGTTCATAGAGGATTATTAGTTATTTATGTCGAGATAGTCATCAGCTTATAACTTTTGAAGAAATAAATTCGTGTGCGAATTGACTGCCAAACATACAGACGTAAATTAAACTCATCTATGGTTGATACTCCACCATACATGGAATCATCTAACATACATACAAATATATGTATACCTATACACACATTGCGTTTATCTAGAAAAATTGACAATGCACACAATTTCTCTTAGCAAAGTAAATGTAAAAAATTATTCGCACAATCAAACTAAGTCGAGTTAATATAAGAAAAGAACATTACGTTTCTCTGATGATAGCGCTCTCATGTACACAAACACAAATTATTAATTTACTCCGAAAAATGATCAAGTTTAAGATTTCAGTGATTTGATTATCCATTCGATAGCAATGTATTCTCTGCTGGTTCTCACTTCGTTTTGGTAAGCATTACGGCTAAAAGCTACAAGATATAACTAATTTATACATCGTACTTAAAATACAATATCAAATATAAAGCGCGCGAGATTTGACTTTAGTTTGTAGAATTACAATAAAATGACTAACATCATTGTTCATTTGCCTTTGTCAAAAGGCCGGGTATTAAAGAATTGGCAAAGGGAGCACATTAATCAGCGGATTGAACAAAATAATTGGCAATTTCTGGTAAAAATAAAAGGCAGTGATAACATAAAGTCACTATTAGTCACCGAAATCCTATCTTGAATTATCATCACCTAACATTTCACCATGTACCATAACTGTAAAGTAACTGTTATGAAAATACTTCTATGATAAAAAAAAACCTCCCAACCCTTTTAATGTGTTTCTGGATATATTTCTATCGCCTTGTGTATGCATATGTATATATAATTAAACAAAGGAAGTGAAATAGGTGCTAGCGCATCCGCCCCAACTTGCTTTAGCCTACAAACACTTGCCCGCACGTCGCACTGTCTCATATTAACATGTTAATACTGCCCTCTCTACAAATTGTATTTAAAAAAAATGTTGCTCTTGTGGTGGGATTGATAAATTCTACAAAATTCTGAGCATGCCGTGTCTGATTCGATATCTTAAACGTTTATTTACAAATTCAATTGGAACGAAAAGTAATTTTGGTTCATATTTATAAAGTTCGCTCTCCTAGTGTAATTTTAACACTAAGGATGCGCCCGATGACAATGCTATATTTTTCCGATTGGCCTTTTTGTTTTACGGCGAATTTTCCCTGTATTCCTCTCTTTATTTACCTGCGTACTAAAATCGTCGCAGAGCTAGTAAGCAGCATTAGACTTTTAATTACAATGAAGACATTACCAACGAGGTAATACAAATCCAGCAGTCTTTCTTCCAAGGCTAAAACGAAAAGAAAAGTTAGATATATATGAGCGAACTAACGAAAGTCTACATGAATGGCTTGTAGTCTTTTTTCATTTACTAACCAGAAAATACTGTCTTAGACCTAAGCAAGTGGTGTGGTAGATTCAGTCAGTACTGATTCACAAATTGGAATAAGTAGCGGCAGAGCCGTGTCTTCTGGTTACCAAAGACAATTGTTTAGCTTTTTTATAGGCAAGAGAGAAGTAATAATGCTTCAATGAATGAGAAAACTAATATCAGATGTGCAAATTGTTCTTATATACAAGAACTCTTTTAAAACTCGAAGTATGACATATTTCGAAAATAATAAGTAATTGGTACATTCATCAGACAGCAGTCGAAGTGTTTGTTGATGTCGATCTTTGACTGAGGGTTTAAAAAAGTATATTTCCGGAATTCGAGGTCGAGCAATATAGTTGTAGTTTATGCCACAAGCAGGTAGGTAATACAGTATTACCATAAAGGATATCCACTATAAAATTTCATTTATGTACTATAAGGATGGAAAATTATGTATGAAAATAATGGTTGGTTGCGGAAGAGAAATTGGATCCAATAATCAACTTGTATAATATGTATTATAACAGTTTACAGAATTAATAATGCGGTTGGCATCGTTTTTTACGTAATTCTCATCATTGTATCTGTATCATTGCTATTGTTTCAAGTTCGTGGTAACAATGAACTTATCCCTATAGCGATGTTCTAGACATTCAATATGAATGATGTTTCTTCATAAAGCGTGACAACTTATTTGATCGCATCGTAGATTTTTGTGGCAATTTTTTGGAAAAGTATTTACATATAAGAGAGAAAGAGATAGAGAAAAATAAATAATTTAGGCCACAAGTGATCAATGTAAATTTACCAGAACTTGAATATTGTTCACCCTGAATTCACAATACATGGCGCACTAACGATATCGTATATAAAAATATAAAATCTCTTTTTTAGTTCGTATGTACAATCTTTCCATCCATCAGCATACTAATCAGAGTCAGTTTATTTGCAAATGTAGCAAATAGTCGTAGCAATTCATGGAATTAAAGGGTGATGCTTTTACATTAAATACGAATTTCGTATATACTTTTTTAAATTATTTGCGCTTAAGAACGTCGGCACATGTTACGACTTTGCATCTAAAAAGCAGATATCCGAACAATATTTCAAGTGTATAGAAGAATGGTATACAAATATTTTATGACATGTCGCAGTCACAATCTTCAGCTGCTGTATGGTTACCGTTTCAGAAGCGCAAAATTACATTCTAAGCACGACAAATTTGGACAATAAACAATTCAGTGGGTGAATAAACGCAGAAGATAAGTAACCAAAATCTATATACGGAAAGATATAGGAACAATGTTACACGCCTGCTCAAAAAATGTAATGAAATGGATGCAGTTTAAATGAGTTACTACATCAGCACGCTTTATCTTAAAATAGAAAAATGTACTGTGACATTCATTATAGTGCATGAGATTCCTACAAACGTACAATGTGTCAATAAAAACAAGAGTGCTCGTCGATGATATACAATACAATAGTATAGCACAAGATAGCGAATATCAAGAGTGGTGGAAATCAGATGCCTCTTACAGCAAATCCAAAGGATTTTATACGCTGGTCAGGTGGCTTTTTAATCACAAAGTGAGTGTGTCTATTGAGATTGAAACCGCCACCAGTAAGAGGTACTTTGATTTGTACACTACAAGCTCGTTGCTTATTCAGTATCAAAATACACTGGGAGAGCGTATTCTTATGCGACGATCCGCGAGGAATAAAACATATTGAAACCAAAGCTTTGGTCGCAACAGAGATCTGAACCTGGAAGAAAATCTGCCCTGAGATAACTGTATTTCAGATACAAACTGGACCTCAATAAAATATAATTTTGCTAGAGTTAGTTAATATGGAGAACGAGATATAGAGGGACCAGCCAGGCAAGTTCGCGTCAAAGTATTTAAATACAAGTTTATAAAAGCTCTTCTACAAAATCCAGAATAATAAAACAATTGTAACTGCGACAATGAAATACTATATTTCGAGGGGCAATCAGTTCTTCTATTGATAATATTCCCTAAACTAAGAAAGAAACCATTTTAAAGACTTACCATAGGAATGAGACTTTACGACGCATTGTTAACATCATTCGCTACCAGAGATTCAAGAAGCGAAGCTTTATTTTCTTCCAAATCCAGCGGATCCGTAGCATAAAGACTGTTTGGAACCGAATCTCCACTAGGTCCAATTACGGGTGATGACGATGTAGCACCCAGAAAGATATCATCGTCGAAGTCCAGTAAACTCGGTGCAGGATTATATGCCATAAGTTCACCTCCGCCAGCTCCATTCATAGAGTCTGCGACTACAGAGTGAACACAAATGTATTAAAACTTATAAGGGTCATTTATTGGAATAGAAAAGTCAAGAAATAATACTGTACCACTGGTATGATCATTATCTTCCTTCTCACAATGCGGATTTAATTCAGGGTTAACGGGCATACCAAATGCCATTGGATCGTCAGCTCCAAATAGCTGTTAAAAAATATAAAAATATAGATCTATACAAATTTATATCACCGTTTAATATCGTGATAAGTATACAAATTTCTTGGTTACTTACACCAAGGAGAGTATTTGCATCGATGCTGTAGCCCTCGCCTCGCAAAATATCACGGAGATTTTCCAACTCTGACTGCATTGTTTCGAGATGACTATCCATTTCCTCCCTATAGACAAGTATTCAAAGTAGTTCAATATGTATAAAACAGCATTCATGTACACAAGTTTGTCCATGTTTTTATGGACGAATCAGGGAAACATAAAATATCGCCATTAATACAGATTCTGAAAAGCACAATCTTCGTCGTATTTCATGACCGGACGAGCAGATCCTGCCTATCGGCCTGTTTTGCATCGAAAGCATGATCACAATGATTAAACCCAACACTACTGCATTGATGAATCGTTTGAATCAATTTAAATTATGATAATTAGTTCATGATCATGCGGGAATAGAAAGCGCCAATTTATGGTACCGCCAGACATAGCTGTGCTTGTACAGTCGCAAATGTTTACCAATTTTATATATGCTGATTACATTCCTTGGATTTAAAACACTAACTCAATTCAGTAATTCAGCAGTGAATGACTTTTAGAATTTTTATGTGTCGCAGCTTTCACCTTTAACTATCAGAGTAACAGGTCTTAAGTAGTAACTATAAATGTAACACGAAGTGGCGTGGGTACTCATATAGATACATGACCATAATATATGATGATATGATCGACGTCATTAGGATTGTCAATTTTGATCAGGATTCCCTAAGAATCTATCAAGTGATGCTCTTCTCATGAAACAAGATACTGCTTTGAGCTAGCAAACTAGATGCCTTTGGAAATCACACAACTCAAGAATTTCACTTCAAATCTCAAGTAATTTAAAGATCTGATCATTCCACACTTAAGTAATAATTCGACGATAATCGCAATGAAATGATAGATTTTGTTTCACTCAGAACAATAGAATGTTTTGCATCAAAAGAGGAGAATGTAAAAGTTGTAGTGAACTAATATAATTTCGAATGTAAGAAGTTGATACCCATGTACACATATCTTCACTTTCCGGTCATTACGGGAATTCGTGAAATTCCTAGATCAAAGGCAACCTTTTATAGATCTAACAAAAAATTGTTGTAGGTAAATCATTAGTGAATCGTGTAACACTATCTTTTAATCAACAACATGAAAAAGATAGTAAGAATAGAAAAATTGGTTGGCTCCCACCTCTGTCTTCTGATTAAGGATTTCCACTAAGAATAAGTGGAATATACTGCGCTCAATTTGTTTACCCATTGTCTGAGTTGGAACTTACATTGGTGCTAACCTGTAAGCAGCGTCAGACATGCCAGAGGAATTGACGCAACTCAAAGATAAATCTTTCGAAGCACTTGTGCCCGCTCCATTGCGGTTGATCTTATCTTCCTCAAGTGATTTCTCCACCCCATTTGCATTATCTATCGCTTGACGATCCTGTTCGCCATTATCACTCATATCCAATTGACCGAATCTGCTGCTGGGTCTCTTTGTAGGTCCACCAACGGATGATGTTTCTGCAAGTACTCCGCTTTCTTTATCGGCATTGATAACTCTACTTCCGCGACCGCTCTCATTCTCAGTGAATTCCCCATTTTCCGTAGCTCCTGTACTTTCTTCGTTGATAATCTCTGGAACTATCAGGATATCCTCTAGCTTTACCAATCCAGGATCATTCTCTTGCATATCCTCTTCACCCTCTACAGGGGTTTCCAAATCAAGTTCGGTATCGACCTCGTTATTCTTATTCATAGTAGCTGCCATTGCCGCCAGTTTTGAGCTACGCACGCTAGCTACCGGCACGGGTATTGAAACAACGGACTTATTTTCCAGTAATCCGATTGTCACTTCCGAATCGTCGAGGGGCATTTCATACAAGTGCGTTTCTTCCCTAAAAAGTGAGAGAAGTCGTTGCCAATCTTCGTTTAGTTTGAGTGGATCTCTGCTTCAGCCTTAATTGTGATGTTTCAAATGATTTCTTCTCTATAGCCTCGAATAACGTGGTAGAAAATTCACGGGCAGTACAATAGGATAGCTTAAAGCAGATAATCGGGGTCATGCATGACCTTTAAAACTGAAGCTGCCGCTGCTGTTAGGGTTTCAACTTATTGTCCCATACATACAAGATCATGCATGATATGACAATCTTGTACATGTATATACATATACATAGATATATATATATATACCTCTACCCCTTACAGTGAGGATTCATCACACATTACGAAAGTAATATGTAGACAATACAAGGAAAGGAGTACTGAATTGTGTTGTGTACACTGAATCATCAGATTCAACGAACATTAGTATATATTTGAATTATAGATTATGTTTGATATATCAGATGTTAAGCACTCTCTCATGATTTCGAGAGGTACCGAAAATGTGAATCGTAAGATATATGTTATGAACCCATTAATGATATCTAAATGTAACTCGCGATCTGAAAAGCCACAACGAACGTTAAGAACTGAATACATGCATAATAGGACCAATTAAATGTATTATAGAGTGCTATTTCGTCTATGCAAAAACTTATGTAAATGAAAATTTAAAACTGAAGTAACAGAATTGTTCTTTAATTTAAATACTATTATGTTATAGTACCAATGCAAAGTTTAATAAGCCACTACAAAAAAGTAGCATAGTCTGATCGATTAACCCTCAGTCACCAATGTTTTATTTATTTTTTTCTTCTTAAGACCACACATATTTCTTGTATGAATGTATAAACTTTAGCTTCCAGGGGTTAAGGCAGTTAGGTTTCAATATGAGATACTTGCATTATAGATACTTTGAGGAAGAACTGAATCGAGTGATTGTTGAATGCTCATGCAACAGAAATTGAACAAAGCAATAATTGCGATATGGTCTAAATCAATCTCTATGAAAGTAATATCGAAAATAGGAACACCAACACCAAGTGGCAAGAGAAAAATGTTAACCTTGGCTTTTCTCCTTTCTCCGTCGATGGAATCAAAATTTTGACAGGCACCTTGTTTTTCCTCCTAGTAATTTTAATGCCGAGGGTGTGAGTAATATCAGGAATGGCAATTATAATGAAGGATAAGAAGATTACGATGATTTTTACAGTTTGATAATGATAATGAGAATGAGAGTGAATTGAACGATCGTATACTTCTCGCTGCGGAAGAATTTGAATAGTGTAAAACGTAATACGTGGATTAATCTTTACTCACTTCTTTTTTCCTTTGTGCCCACGCTTCTTCTTCACGTCGATTTCTTGCGGATTTATTAACTGCACGTTGTCCCGCAACGGTATTGAATCGTCAATTAAATGTATGGTCTCCATACTATCGTCTTCTAATACGCTAGCGTCATTGTGTTCGGGACTTTCGATCGCTGGACTTTGATTGTCCAGCATCCTACCGAAATGAACACATACAATTAAGTACCGATTAAATACTTAGGAATTCTGTCATCTAATTGTCATACATACTCTGCTACAATGTATTGCGAATCCAAGTCTGGCTCGGATGCATCGAGTTCGTGAATTACCGGACCCGTCGGGGACGCTTGCGGCTACGATAAATATTCGCATGTTAGACTATTCTAATAAACGATAAGTGCAACCTTCAAGAGAGGTGAAAAAGTATATTACCTTTGACAATTTGCTTTGTTTGCTGCGTTGACGGTTTGAATCATCAATCATTAGCGGATATCGTCTCTTAACTGATAGACCACCACCTCGCGATGGTTGTACTAGTGTTACAAGGAAATGAATTAACTTATTCACAATTTGTTGTTGTTTCAAATGCTTCTGTCTAAGCATTGCAAGCTCTCGCCACAATGCCTCGTTTTCACGCTTCATTGCACCCAGTCGTGAATCTAAGTGTTCTTGACGACCTCTCATACTTCTAACTTCTGTTAGCATTTTATTCATAAGTTCTGGTTTCATCGGAGTAAGAGCTGGATCCTGACCTTTACTGGATGCGATCTAAGAAAATTATTAATGGGGATATAGTTGTAATTTCTGTTTCCTATACACCGTTTCTGTTCCTAAACTATTCCTTGCATACCTTTCTTTTAATATGCTCCACAAGATATGGATTTCCTTTGCAAAAGAATTGATGGGCAAATTCCATCTCGTCCCTATCGCATTTTAAACCACCTAATTCTACAGAAACTTTCTTATGGAAACCATCTAGAAATTGAAAAAAATCAAATAGAAAGAAATGGTCTCAAGTGAGTTGGATTCAATGTGTATTATAGTCTAAGTTTTCCTTCTACTTACACATATTTAACTGGCGTACAAAGCTTGCCATATTGTTATGTTTGTAGTAATGTGGCAACAATTCTCTAGCGAACTGTGCTTGATTTCTAATAAAGAAACTTCTTCCATTCTGAAACATTAATGGAACTTGTGATAATCGGCTGATGTAATAAATTTTTATATTATGTAATTTATACATGTACAAGTTAATTGATAGATCTCTTATTAAATTTAATAGTAACCACTATAATTCAGGCATTAACATACATCGTTTAACGTCAGAAAGTACTATAGCGTCAACCTTGGCTATCAACAGTTTTAAATGGTTCATTGCATGGCTACTTGTGACAATTGGCCCACTGCGAGCTAAAGAAATGATCAATCCTACTATCCCACTATAGTAAATAATACTTAAAGATCAATGGCCAATTTGACAGAGTGCACCACCGTTAAAGTGCATCTAAATCTTCCAGATAATTAAAGGTACATAGTACAGAGTGGTTTGAATACATCCGTATGCTTGGAGTCCTATACTTCTTAAGAAAAACTTTGTCGCCACTGACACTCAGTGCATTAGAAAGGCAAGTATGTTGTCTACTTCAAAATGAACTCTCTGAACATTAGACTCTCCAGAGAACGATATCGCGCAATACTTTCGGCTCCACTGTCAATAAGTCGGATCGAATAAATTGAAGTAAGATCGCAGGAAACAATAGGAACTCGAACGGAGAGAACTGCGCGTATTCTCTCATAAATTCCTAAATATTTGGCATTCCTGACAGGCATAAATACATGTAAAAGGGATGCCATCGCAGGTACGGCTGGATCTGGATGTAGGTTGCGAAGGTAAAAATGTGCAGGTCGGAGAGCAACGTTTAACTAACGTTTTAAAGGCCCGATCCCGAGCTCGATTGGGGGGGAACATTAAAGACGGCCGGTCTAAGGAAAATCACGAGATCGCATATAAAATACAGTTTGCGAGATTGCATGGAGTTCGGTGTTGCGAGGAAGGAAAAATAATGGTACTTACGGGCGACCAACAAATAAGGTCGTCGGTTTCTGGATCCTCGACTAACTTCCACAATTTGGCAAGGAACGCTGGCACGCTCGTGCCTAATTCCGGAATGGTATGCATCCTTTTGGTTTCTCGAGCACTTGATCACAGAACGATGCGAACACAGCTTGCGCGCTTTTTTCGGGGCCGGATACAGATCGCGGAAAAATTTTCACATCGTACAACAATGGCTGACCGCTGACGATGTTATTCTGCTATAGACATTCGCTGCTGAGGTGAGGGGCGGGAGACGTCGTAGCTTAATGGGTTCAGTTTACTCGGTTGCCATTTACAGGCAGAGCGCAACAATCGGTACCAGTTCGCGACAATCATTGGTTCGTTCCGTTGAAGTTGCACTCCTTCACCAATCACAGTCTTTTGCGTGGCGAAACTTCGAATTCGAATGCTCTCTTAAGATTATATTACGCTATAGATATCACACCTTCTGTCGGCCGAGTAAAATGCGTCTCTCGGACTCGATTTTTCCATGTATATATGCCAATTAAAAAACTCTCTTATTAGCGGTGACGTAATAGTTTGAGCCAGCATGATTTATATATCTATACAATGGAAAGCGCGGGCTAACGCGGTAATCGATTTCCGGCGAAGAGGGAACTAAGCGTCGAGCACAAATACTACACGTACATAAATATAAAATTTAGATTAATATTATACATTCGTAGATAAAAGCGGTGGTGGAATGAGTATATTTGATGGGAGTACTGTTTATTTAATACTGCATTGTATTCATAGCCTACAGAGTGTAAAATTAACTACATAATCTTTGTTTTTCTTGTATAAATAATCACAGGCGCTAGAAATCGGATGTACTATTGTATCCATCTACATACATACATATATCTGTGACATGGAAACTGGTAATCAACTTTTATAAAACATGTATGCATACATAGTATTTATGTAAATATGTATAACAACTAAAATTGCACAATGTGAACCCGCGTATCTTTCCCAAATATGTATAATTTCAACATAATGATAGAAACACCAAACAAAACAATTAGTTAACTTTGAAACTAATATAAAATACAAAACATAACAGATAACAAAGCACAGAATATAAAATGTAATCAGTTGGTCTCAATCTTCACAATCAAATTGTATCAAAGATCTTATAAAAATGTGTGATCCTATCTTGTACTCTTTCAAAGTGCAGTTATTAAATCAATAGAAAACACTGTATTGAATTAATAGCTACAGGAGCCGCTTATAAAAAATCTTCTGTGGATGTGACTGTTGCTTCTATGAGCAAACCGAAGTCCAATTCAGCCAGACTAGCTGCAAGAGAAATTCATTTTTCATTATACAAATTGTTATGCATGAAGTTAAGCATTTTTAAAATTAGTTAATACCTTTCGCAGTAAGGAGATCGAGGAATGTATCCAAAGGCGATAGACGATCCGCTGAAGGAAAAGCAGCGAGACCTGGAAAGATTCTACCATAAACTTCAATTTCTTAGTATTCAGTGTAACTGATGAGTAATAGTTTACCATTATGATGATTTTTGTGCTGGGATGTTCGGCTTCGATTTAGGCATATTTCACCGGACAGTATATTGGCTGCGTGCTCTCGGGCACGCAACATAAAGCTTACTGGATGTAACCATTGATTTAAAAGTCTTTTAGCTCGCGATCGCGGTAATAGTGACAGCAAGTTCAACTTGCGGATAGCGTTCTCTTTTGTATCACTTATGTCTGCGGAAATTCATTGAACGTACAATTCTTTTAAAATTGGTAGTGCAATATCAACTTACCTGCCATAATAATTTTGCTAACATCAACTTGCAATTCAAATACTGATCGTTGCACATATTGCAGGAACATCATGTATTTTAAGGCTCGATATCCAAGATATGTAAAAAAGGATGTAAATCCTTGAGGTGCAGGATAAGCTATACCTTCAATTGCACATCTATATCTTTCTAACAGTACGAAGAGCAACCATCGCCTTGCTTCATCTAACTGATCACTGCAGAGAGTTAACATTAGGATAATAAAAACTAACATCTCTATGTGTTCTTCACATTGCATTAAATGATACATACATGAGAATAAAGCCACGTTCTTGCTCTACACGGGGATCAACACTACCAGCTCGACAGAGCATTTGGCAAAGGGCTCGTGATGCTTCTAACTGTGCAGCTACATATCTTGTAGCCATTGCGTGTACATGTAATGGAGTACACGATCCTTGGATATAAGTTACCGAATTTTGCGTGCCGTGTTTTAGCAAATACATAGACAGCTCGCGAAGGTTCACAGATACAATATGCTCTTGCTTGGAGGCAGTACAACTCTCTGTTTCATGAAACGGTAAACACGAGTCCAACATTTTATTACTGCGACTTCCAGTTAATTCCCCGAGAGATACACTGGCTGCTACCAATCTGTATAAATGTCTATATTAGACAGTATTCTTTGTAAGTGGAGACATTGTTTAGAGCAGCCGTACCCTCCACTTGGAGACATTGGCGTGCTGCATCTGGACAGTGCTTCTGGTTGATAGCATGCTAATGAAACTAACAACTTTTCTGCTATCTGACTCGGCTTGAATCTTGCCTTTTCCCCACCGTTTTTATTGAGCTGATCCCACAGCTTGGTCCACAAATCAGTGCGATAAGGAATTAATCTTTGTTGTGGCGAGAGTAACATCACTGATGTGTTCCATAACTTTTCATGACTCAAAGTAACATTCAAGTCATTCACTTTGATTTCAAAGCTTGTGTATTCCTCGACTGTAGTAACGGGAAGCAAAGATAACAAAGGCACTGCATCAGCCAATAGATTTTTCTGCACTAAGGCATAAGAACCACCGATGAGAATCTCCTGCATGTATCGCGTGACTTCCAGAGCCCGCGGCTTTTCCGCAATTACACAAATCAATTCGGAAATAATATCAAGATCGTTCCTATGACATAAGAAGTAATGGAATATTCCCAGTCGTATTTCGACAGACGTTTCCTTACGGAAGACTTCAACAAGAAAGTCAGATGGTATAGATAACTGTACAAGATCCAAAGTAGGAAGATCAAGTGTCAATATACTGGAATTCGAATAATTCGTAGAACCATTTCCTTCCAAGGACGAATCATGTTTCTTCTTTGTTGCTTTGTTATTAGTCTCCAAATCAACCAATGGCACTAGGTAGGAACATCGCGATGGTATCGTAGTTAACGGTCCACATAATATATGGCAGCATGGCTCATGATTTACACCAATCTCTAAAAGATGCGTAAACAGCCCTTGTACATAAACTATCATATACTGACTGTTGTAGATCGCGAAGGTAGGTCTTATTATCTTTGCTCGCGACCATGGTATGCCTGGGATCACACAGTGTATCACACAGCTGTGATGAAGAAGCGTTACTGAATAGGCGAAATGCACAGTGTTAGATTCACTCAGCGAGTTAAGTACATGCTGTGGTGGCTTCACCGGCCGATACAGATAATGATGGCAAACACAAACCATCCCCTTAGAATCTGATACAACGATTAAATCTAACGAGCAATCGTGCACTCTCAAGGGTATAACATCGTCCTCGTAAGTTCCACAATTAGAAGATGTCAATAATTGAGGCAAATTCAGTGGTATGTTTAGCTAGAAAGGGCAGATAGCTCCTGTTAAAGATCTTATCCAACACCATAATATAAGAATTTAGTATATATACTGCATTATAAGATTCAGTAGTGCATTCACATGCAGACAATTAGTAGACAGGAAGGCCAGTGTGTTACTGCCATTACTGGGAACAACTTGTAGAATGCTTACCACTGTCTCATGTGGCAAATCATCGTGGAATTGGAGACCACTAAGTGTCGGATTAGTTCTGGTAGGTTTATTTTCTTTTTCTTCGTCATCTTCCGATACCAGACTCACTGGAATCTTTCTGTGGTGAATGTGGTATAACACTTGGTTTATCATATCCCATTGAGCCCAAATAAATTCCTTCACCAATGATTCTGACTTTAGTTCTTGAATAGGTCTTAAATCATCCATAGAGATATCAAATATAACAGTATATATAGTAATACCTATAAAATAAATAGATGTGTGATATGAAAGGATTGTTATAAATCACAATTATACAAGTTTTGTATAACATACACTCTTGATGAATAAGTAATAAGAATTTATCTGTCTGGGACTGTGCCTTCTCCTTATTTAGAAACTGGATGCGCATTTGCTTGGTTTTCTCTATCTCCAAATTATGAATTTTTGGTTCCGGGATATTCAACTCTATGATGTATGCCTGATACACTTCCATTTCTGTCGGTGTATATTCACTTTCTCCCTTTTCAATGGGCTCTATATCTGCACTTGTTTCTGCAAGAGTCTTGATTTTTGTAACATATCCGCATACTGTATGACTTTGATTTATGGTTGCCTGTACGATATTCAGTATGTCTGGAAATCTATGAAGCACCTAGAAAAGAATATGATGTTAGTGAGAGAACTTTGACTTTGCTTTGAAAAATAATTCAATAGAAATATAATAGAAATATACGTGTAATTTGTCATTAGCCCGGTTGTAGTGGCCAATAACAGTATAGGAAATGCTCTGATTATCCTCTTTGCTTGTTTCTTCCACCCATCCGAGCAATAATGATCCATCTTTTTCTTGGCCTAATAGTTTCCATTGTTCGGCTGTATAACAAAATGAAAAGAAACTATAGTGCGTACGAAAGATTATACGATTTTATCAAAACCAATCGGCGTGAATAATAATCTTTTACCCGAGTGTGCATTTTCCGGCAAAAGAAGGCATAATTTGCCAGCAAGATTCTCTATCATATCTTCTGACGGACTCTTGTTTTATCAAAACTTGCACAGTCGCTTCGTGCGACGAAAGCACCGACTGCCACTGCTCTTCGTCCAGTACAACAATTATCTCGAAACGGTTCAGCTGTCAACGTCAAAACACATGTATTCTGATTGATCCCGATATAGCCTACCTCTGTCGTCTGCTCCTGCTCTAGATTGCTCCAGTCTGCTCTGCTTACTCTCTGATCTTGTCTGTTACTTCATTTAATTTACCGGTTTCTGTAGTAGCCCTTAATTGCCGATAAGGCAATCTAATTCTTTAGTTACAAAAGGCTCTGAGAAGTTCTGTTAATTCTTGTTCGTAATAAATCGCTATAATTTATCGTCAACAGATGGGTGCGTTCGGCGTGACACACCGCTGAACACTAGTTGACTGTTTCTCGCTGATTTTCCTTGAATCGAATGTACGATTCACATAGCAGGTATATGTACGATTGGTGGTGCAATTACTATTACATTGTGATAAATTGAGTTAATTGCATCTGGGTGTGGCAAATGTACTTTTCACAGATTGCACGGCGATAAAGTTACTTCAGTATTGTAAGTGTAGTGATCAACATATCCGTCAAAATGGTACTTGGGCGGGCATTGCACTTCGTCTTCAAAATACCGGATCGCAAGTTGACAGCTAAGTTTTATCGTGAAATTCTTGGCATGAAGGTTAGCACTCAAATATAAAGCACTACCGATTAAGTGTTAATTGCATATATAATTTTTTATAGGTCCTGAGACACGAAGAATTCTCCGATGGTTGCGAAGCTGCTTGCAATGGGTATGTTATGACAAAAAACCCAATTCTTTATTGAAGCTATAAGAATATTTCTTGTGCAGACCATATGACAACCGATGGAGTAAGACAATGATTGGATATGGACCAGAAGACAGTCACTTTGTTATTGAATTAACGTACAATTATGGAATAAAGGAGTATGACCGTGGCAATGATTTTCGTGGGATCACTATCAGATCAAAGGAAGTTATTGATAGAGCCAAAAAGGATGGCTGGCCAATGAAGGAAGAAAGTGGGCAGTTTGTCCTCCAAGCACCTGGCGGATATAAATATTTTATTATTAATGAACCACAACCAACAGATAAAGGTCACTGAGTAATAACATTATTTGAATAAAGTTGCAATAATTATTACATATTACACTTTGTATTTTATAGACCCAGTGGAGAAGGTGACTTTAGCTAGCTCTAATCTGCAAAAGACAATTGAATACTGGAAGGATATACTGGAATTGAAGGTGCTTGAACAAACAGATAAATCTGTTCTTCTGGGATACGACAACAATCAGGCTAAATTACAGTTTGAAGACATTGGTATGATATTTCATTGTAGCCACTATAACTACTTTGAAATATAGATTTTACATATAAAAATGATGGCAGGGACTGAAGTGAACCATGCGAAGGCATATGGACGAATCGCATTCTCAGTGCCTTTGGATGATCAACCTAAAATTCAGAAGAAAATTAAAGAAAGTGGCAATCAGATCCTTACAGATCTTATTACCCTTGATACCCCAGGCAAAGCGTCTGTGAGGGTCATTATACTTGCTGACCCAGTATGTTTGGAAACCATATTTTTCTCAAAAGATTAATTATACTTCACATTCAATTTCAAAATTGTTTTTAGGATGGTCATGAAATTTGCTTTGTGGATGATGAAGGTTTCCGGCAACTGTCAGTTCCTGACTACCCCAGTGAAAAGATTTTGGATCGATTCATTGCCAAAGAAGCTACAAGCGCAGACTAAAATGTAGTAATCAAGAGCCAATATGGAACAATGATGAATATAACTCTTAAGGCTCTGTTCAATTTGGTGGTGGTTTTACTAAGATTCATGTTTCCACCACATTCTGAATCTCTCACAGTTTGTAACAATCACAATTCCAGTCAAACCTTGTACTTAAATTGCAAGTCACTGGGCGAATACTGTAAAGTATTGTCAACCCTAAAGTTATTGACTGGTACTATTTTTGTAACGAAAAATATGAAGAGTGGTGGTGGTCGTTATGTATATGTGTGGAATATTAATAAAAATTATATTATTACAATACTTCTACGTTCGTCTATCGATTCTATTCAATAGTAGATATTTCTCCCGCTTCGAATATGTAAATAAATTTCAATAGAAGTGATTTTGTTTGGAAACCTATTAGAGCATGTTAACACTAGTCAAATAGTCATATCTATACAAGGTCATCGGTAGTGACCCGAAAACGTGCATAGCTGAGTTCAAAGATATCGAAGACAGATAAGTCCCCTAAGACGTAAAATGTATACTGCGAAAAGGAATTGATAAACGTGCACAAGAAGAGAGGGATAGACGTGTATGCTTTGCTTGCGCTTTCCAGTAAAGTCAGATCATCAGAACTGACAATACTGCACTTGAAACGTAAAGGACAATCCGAAAATGAAACTTCGTAATCTACTGTTTCTGTTCCTTCTGGTGATTTGTGTAATAGGCAAGTGTCCATCGATCTACAGCTCCGTTGCTTATCTACTATTGTGAATATAATTGATTTGCACAGAAGGGATACGCGCAAGAAAATTTTCCAGTGCCAGATGGTCATCGAAACCGAGCTCTGGCCCTAAATCGTTTGGAAATCGTGGCTCTCCTTCTGGCGGAAGTCATGGTACATCCTTTGGTACCAGTCATGGAACTGGAATATCTTCCGGTACTTCTGGAAAAATAGGAGGAACATCGCATCAACAAAACAAACATCTTTCGACACAGCTCCTGCATGCAGAAGGAGGTGGTGCAACACGGCCTGGTACGTAAAGTAAACGAATTTCCATCAAAGGTTTTAAAGAATATATTTAATTGACTAAATACTTTTAGCACAAACAAATCCACCAACTACCTTTGGTGGTAGTCATTCACCCTCGGCACCGTCCGGCCCATATACTCCTAATGGATCCCCATATGGTAACAGTAATTCAAGCTTATCATTCCGAGTAAAAGTCTCAAAACATATAAATATAAAAGTGTGACCAATCATTGCGTCAATGTTATAGGCGCATTTCCGCCACACACTCCGTCTGCGCCGCCCGTGCAGAGTATACCCAAGGTCACTTCCGGTACATCTCAAAACCAAGGTATAAATTATATCGTTCAAAACTAGATATTTAATATTAATTTTTTACGAATAATAGGACCTACAAGTTTCGGCCAGCCTTACCAACCCAATCAGAATAATGCATGGAGTAATCCACATCTGGGACAAAGTCAACCTGGTGTTCCTGGTTCGCAGCCACCACATATCGGCTTCAAGGAACATCTTACTACTCCTAATACTGCGGCTGGTGTTAATTCACATTATCCTCATGGTCAACAGTCTTCATACCCGGGGCAAGGATCGGGCGCTCCTTATCCGGTACATGGAGCAAATGCTCCATATCCGGTACACGGAGCAAATGCTCCTTATCCAACGCACGGTGCAAATGCTCCTTATCCAATGCACGGAGTAAATTCACCTTATCCAGTTCAACATGGTAGCAATGTACCCCATCCAGTTGGTGGACAATCTTTCGGATATCATCCAAATGCACCGCCTATGCCAGGACAGAATAACTTTAACTCATTCAGCCATCCGAGTCAACCTCCTCTTGGGAATCCTTATTCTACTCATTATGCAGGAAGTGCTTATGCTGGAGCTGGACCAGGGCAACCACAATATAGTCCGCCTCCGCAAATGCTTTCGCAACCAGCTGCTCAGCCGTATGTTCCTGGTCAGACAGTGATAATGATGCCCGGTCAACAGGACTCCGGTCGTGGACTTGGCCAGATATTTAAGGAAGCTTTAGTCTTCTCAACAGTTAATGCTGCAGTGAATCGGGTTATTAATCCTCATCATCACCATGTAGTAGAAACCAAGCCAGCGGAGACTAGCGGAACAGCCGCTCCAACTACTCATATAACTTATAATAATCAGTACTTCAATACTTATCCTGGAACGAATGCAACTGTGGATGGTGCGACAGGTGTACCATTAGCACCACTAGCAAATCCTTCTAGTTTTCCTAGTGCTCCAAGTGGCTCGAATATTCCGAGCATTCCTTCTGCAAGTCCGGGTAACACCGGAGGACTTGGAGGAACAAGTACATCCGCTGGACCTGGAATGGTTCCAGGACCTCCAAGCATTCCGGCAACTCAGGGAAGCGAAGGAAATACGGGCAATAATGTTCCAAATAATCCGGTGCCTGATGTCCCGCAATACAAAGTTTCTGATGATGATTTACGGAAAATATCAGAAGAATTGTTCGAGAAGCAGGCTGTTAATTTGACGAAATATGTGAAAGTGAATCTTCAAAGTCGATCAGTTTCTCAATTTCCTAATATAACTGACGAAGCACAAGAGCCGTGAGTGAATTTTACTGATACTGCATACTTACGTACTCTTAAAAACATAATTATCTTTTTGATTTTTTGTACTTTTATTTTCCTTG